>JAZDUA010000303.1:467500-1667500 GCA_038098605.1 Gryllus longicercus
CAGACCTCTGCTTCTGCGCTCCCTTAACGTTTGCGAACCTTCAAGTCTTATTTTTCAAAATTATAATCGTTTATTAATAAAACACTAGAAATCTCTTTTGACGCAGTTATTAATATCCGTCCTTCTTTAAAATACAGTCACTTGGGGTGACTTACGACCACGAAGGCTCCCTTTGTACTGTGCACCACTTTAATAAATTCTGACTAATCGATAGAATCGACTAATGGCTAAAGCAACTGAAAATACAATAGCCAACATTTAATTTAATAAACATATATTAAAGTGGTGTATGGAGTAAAACCACCCTCCGTGGTCTAAATCACCAGTGACTGTTCTGTGTACGATCTGGTTACAATTCAAGCATACATTCACTCTTTCGAAACAAATTAAAATGAAGTTTTCCGCCGTGCAGAACATTCTCCATTGTATTTTCCAAGTCAACAAATTCAAAAAGATCTTGCAAAACATTGTTGAAGTGAATAAAAAAACCCCATTTTTGAGAAAAGACGCAAAAAGAAGTTCTCATTACTACTTGACGCAATTCTCATTATTATTTTACGTAATTCTCATTCCCACTTTATATAATTCATTCATTATGTACAATTTTATGTAATTTAGAATTGAGATTTGACTGAGAGAAAAACAGTGAATGTATCTGAAAGTTTGTTTGCATTTAATGTATTCACTCAATTAGCAAATGTACTTTTCATTACTACTTTCTATAATTCACTTTACTCTTCAGGCAATTCAGTTATTATGTACCATTTTATGTAACTCAATTTTGATATTTTTCGTAGAAAAATATAAATAAATGTGAGTATTATTTATAACTGTATTTCTAAAATTGTATCGTAGACAACTATAAGTAGTTAATAATTCTTACTATAATAATTTAATAATCAAATCCTAGAATAGTTTTGTGTATTTAGATAGATTTTCACTACAGTTATACATAGTGTATGCGTTAAGTCTGGTGTTAGGCATAGAGAGTTTATGGGAAAATTAAATTCCCTTTTTAATTATAATTGTAAACATTTTGCATAAATGGCCAACAATAATTTAATGGTAATGAAATTCTTCATGCATTCTAACTGAAAAAATATAATGTTGCAATTATTAAAAAGATAAAAGTAAAATATTTTTCACAATATATTAGTAATAGAGTACAACGTAACTGTTGTTAACTGTACAACTGTACAACTTAACTGTTTTTAAGTTGTACACAACGCTTATTATCTTACTGGAAAAAAAGAGTACCCAATATTTCAATTGATTTTATTTGATTGTGAGAAATAGCCATTGATCATACGGGTATGCTGGTCACTATAGAATAATAGCTTTAATTATAGCATTATATAATATGTAAACATTGAATTCACAAGCTTCGCTGAATAATTTTAATTCTTTAGCGTTACCCTTGCAATGCTTCCGAGTAGTTAGCTCGTGAAGAACATTTACAAGTACATATAAGGGACTATTGAATAAACAGAACCATGAAGTTCTTATTCATATTTTAATTCCTATTTCCTTTACCATATCATTCTATCGCTTGCAAAACAAAAACAAAATAAAAAATAAACAAAAAATAAAAAAATTAACAAAAAATAAATAAAAAATAAACAAAAATAAAAAATAAATAAAAAATAAACAAAAAATAAACAAAAAATAAAATATAAACAAAAGACTTGCAGATCTTCGAGACAATGCGGCGCTCACGATGAGCCGACGTGGGCGGTCATTTCCGAGGACCGGAAATACGTTCAGAAGTTCCTATTGTTCAGCCGTAAGATATTTCTCACGTTCTGATTCTACACAGGACTGCCATTATTTCCACCCCAATTTCACGAATCCCCAAACAGCAGTGCTTTGTCGTCGTTCGTAATCGAAGAAAGATTTTTCTCTCCAGTGTTATCAGCAGAATGTTTGTCTATTCGACTCAGCATAAGCACAAGGTTATCGATATTATTACAGAAGAGAATTCGTGTATAAACTCCTGTGAAAATCACTTTGAAAAACTCCAATAAAGAATTTCCGCTTGTACTGCCTCCCAACTTTTGAGACGCGTTATCTGTGCATCGATAACAAACACTATAAAATACCGCTTTAGCGATGAGGTTTAATTTATAACCTGCCTATCTTGAGTGTCCAGCCTTATCTGTTACGACGTAATGGAACATCTAGAACATTTGTCTTTCAACCACGCGAGAGCAGTCATCAAGAGAGCGCAGTGGCGCCATAACCCACATGTCGCCGCTCGAGAATTAAACGGAAAGGATCATCTCGAGAATTAAACGGAAAGGAGCATCACCACGTTGTACCAGCACAAATGCCCCACGCCCTCCCAACGGAATGTGGTGCGTCGGCTGCTGCCAAGGCGACAGCCCGCAGCCCTGGGGCTACCTGCTGCCGCTGGGAGACGCCCCGCCCGCCCTGGAGCTGCGCTTGGAGTCGACGACGGTGCTGGCGAACGAACGCTGCCCGCCGCCCGTGGCCGGCGGCGCGGTGGGCCTGCCGCTCTCCACGGCGCCGCGGGCCGTCTGCACCGTGCGTCGCGACGCCGCGAGCGGCAGCGCGTCGCTGACGGCGGAGGCGGACGGCGTGCGGGTGGACGGGCAGCCGCTGCCTCGCCAGCGCGGGCGGCCGCTGCGCCACGGTGCGCGCGTCGACCTGGCGGCCGCGGACGCCGCGTACGTGTTCGTCAAGCGGAAGGACAGCGACGAATTCGAAGCTCCGAGGGAGGTGCTCGACAGGTACTTGGTGGGGCACTGCCTCGGTTGGGGAAGCTTCGGGAGAGTGTTCGTGCTCTTCGACAAGCGAATGTATCATCGCCGCAAAGCCATGAAGATCGTCGAGTCGGACAACGCCAAATCACGCAAGGTGGCCAAACGGGAAAGCCAAATACTGAAATCCATAAAACACCCCTGCGTTATCAAGATGTCGAGCGTGACCTGGATGGGCAACCGCCAGTTCCTAGTCATGCAGTATCTGGCAGGTGGCGACCTCTCGCGTTTCGTGAACGACCGACGCCTCCTCTCAGAAGCGCAGACGAAACTGCTCTTCTTCCAGTTGGCCCTTGCCGTGCAGTACCTGCACCGAAAGAGCATCTGCCACCGCGACATAAAACCGGCCAACATCCTTTTGGTAGAGCGCCACCCATGCACTCTCATCAAAGTGACGGACTTCGGCCTGGCCAAAGACGAGACGTACCACTCCTCGCTGAGAACGTGCGCGGGCACGGGGCCGTTCCGGGCGCCCGAGACGGAAGACGACGGCGCCGCGTACACGCTGGCGGTGGACGTGTGGAGCATGGGCGTCGTCCTGTTCTACAGCCTGACGGGCGCCCTGCCGTTCCAGAGCTTCTACGAAGCGGTGCTGCAGCGCCACGAGGTGCGCTTCGCGGCCGAGCGCTGGCGGGGCGTGTCTGCGCAGGCGCGGGCGCTGGCGGCGCGCATGCTGAGGGCGCGGGCCGGCGAGCGGGCGAGCGCGGACGGGGTGGTGGGGGATCCGTGGCTGCGAGACGACGCCATGCGCGAGGACGCCTTCCGGCTCACGGGGCTCACCGCCGTCCGCCCGCGCCCGGCCTCGCTCCACGCGCTTTGATTCGTTCATTCCGACAGCTTCAACTGACAATGTCCCGTAAGTGTAGGGCATGTTTTATTGCAGTCTGTTGTTGTTGTTGTTGTGGTGGTGGTGGTGGTAATGGTGACCTTTTCCCGCTGAGGTCCGGGTACCGACACATACGTCGGTTAGCGGGGTTTCCCCCAACTGCACATCTGCCACCAGCGGGGCATCGCCCCAGCCCAAACAACCTCTAAGCTCCCGACATGTGTGGTAGTGTAGTACATGTAGTGCATGTACGTGTGTAAGCAAGGCTGGCTGAGAATACGGAGGAAGGAAGGATCACGCGCGGTCCGTGGCCCGTTTGTTAGGTCGCTGCTGCGGCATTCGCCTGGTATTGATCGGAGGAATCACGGAAAAGAACCGATCAGGAGCCGGTTGTTAGAGATCTCCAGGCAACGGCTGAATTCGACCCAGTTGTCTAGTATCGAAAATCCGGCCACCGTACACCGTCGGGACTCGAATACTAGCTCCGGTTAGATGCCCTGCAATAACATCAATTGATGCCCTGAGCCACATAAGCTGATCGCCCGCCTCTTGCGCGAACTTTGCGATATTTATTTAGTATTCATTTACATTCTGATTACAAAGAACAAGCCATTTTAGTTCTTAGAAGAAAAAAAGGCGTTTAAAACCCCACAGAATCGTAAGAGAGATAACTCTGAGTTATAGCGGATTTTTTCTGAAGTGATAATATGTGTACTTTAATGATTTTTGCACATTGAATTCAAATTTAAGGTTGAAAATAGCATAACAGAGATCGTTTTACAGATTCAAAATAATTCCGTCTTATTTCTCTATAAGGTTTCTGGTAAAACTGGCTCTGCATTGATTCTGTGCTAAATATTCTATTCTTGAGTGCATTGCTATTTTATCGGCAACCATTGTGTGGCTGTGTACACTGTATGTTATATTCCTTTTTAAACGTTATCTTGTCTGTGTAAGAAATCTAACTTACTGTACGCTCATATGTAACTTTCAGGTTATAATTTTATACTTTCTCCTTTCTCATACCTTGCCATACCTTGTCATAAATTTTGAAATGAAACAGACAATTTCTGCTATATTTGCAAAGTATTTACTTTCACTAGGAATAGGGAGATGATCTCTATTGAACGGAAGGCTTATATACACTACTTGTGTTCAGAAATAGGAGATTAAGAAGAAAACACGGGCTCCTTATTTTGGTTATTTCACTTGTTATGAGAAATTAATTGGCTGGAGGGTAAACGGTATTTTTAAGTTGTTTTCAGTGCCACTGATATGGAGAGAACTCAAGAAATACCTTATGAATTGCTATTTCTGTAAAACAAATATCCAAGGTTTTACCTAACCACAAATCAAATAACTTTATTGAATACCCACATTTTTTGTCAGCAATCAGATCAGCTACTCATTATGAGACACTTCCTGTACCGTCACCGCCATATCAGAATGTGCAAGATGTGACTGATAAACGTTTACATCGTGAGAGTCGTGATTAGTCATCAGGAAAGAAAATATCCTATCAGATAGCAGATTCAACTCCACAGCTTGTAAACGTAAATGACTTAATTCATGATCTGGGCTTAAACAATAGAAAATCAGACTTTAGGAATGGGGATTCATGGTGCTGCGAGTGTTACTGGGTGTCGAAATAGAAAAGTGAAGTTTGTGAGATTTTTCATGTGATGGAAATTTCACATTCTGCAATGATGTGCGTGTATTTGATGAGAACATTGAGATTGTTATGATCCAAATCAGTGGAGGATACTTATAGATGCATCAAAAATAATCAAAGGTGTTCTGTTGCACAAAATCAATACAATCCTTTCTGTTTTAATCGCCTATGCCACTATGTCAAAAGAGAGATGATGCATTGGAGCATATACTTAGAGTAATTCAGTATGCTGAATACACGGGACATACACGTGGAAGTTTAAAGATCGTTGCCTTAATCTTGAGAATGCAACTATTTTATATCAAGTATACTTGTGGGTTTTGTGAATATAATAATTTTACCAACATATTGGGGTGTAACATGACCCATAAAATGTATTTCTTACATTCGCACATCGACCCCTTTCCAGACAACTGGGGCTGTATCAGACGAAAGGTGAAAGATTCCTTACAATAATATGGAGCCTGGAAAACGATATCAGGGGGAGTAGTTACCAACAATGCTCGCTGAGTTTCTTTAGAATATAGTAAGAGACAGTTCTGATATCCATAGAAGACAAAAGTGTTGAGTGTCCGTACTGTTTCATTTTTCACTGTATATTGTAATTTATTACAAAATTGCTGTAAATTATTTTCTTCTACATCTTGTGTTTACACGATGATAAAATATTAAAGTTATTATTACAATTGTCATGGTACTATTGAAATTAAAAACTTATCTTAATAGTTACTATATCTAACATCTAATAAGGTATAATGCTGTATAATTCCAAAAAACATTAACAAGCATTGTACCTCAGCTACTGGGCGAATGACAGCCATCTCGATTAGGTTTTTCATCGAGTTTCCCTTATATTTTGAGGGAATGCTGAGATGACCCCTTGATTTGCTTCTGGACGTAAATGTACTAGCTGCAGTATCTGTGCACGTCTTCTAGAGTTCAGAGGAAAATATAGTTGTTAAAATTAACTTCTCCACGTTGTCTCGGTAGGAAGTATATTCCTTCACTAAGGGCACGATGAGACATAAGCGGCCAAATCTGTTGCTAATTTGACCTTGCAATTTTTTGTTTTTGTTTTTTTTTTACACCGTAGAGAATATTTTCTCATCAATTCTTGACAAAAACGTCCATTTCCTTCTTTGTACAGAATTCAACTTATAGTATATGGCTTAGGGTATGGATCTCAGAATTAAGAAATCATGCACAGAAAGAATTCTCCTTGTAGCACGTCACTCACAGCTTTTAACTGTTTTTGACGATAAAGAAATCAAGAATAAAGGCGCAGAGCTATCTCATCCACCGATCTTGATAGCATTTTCCTCGCGAGATTCGAATATGGTTTATGGAATGTTATCTCTCAAAGAGCGATACGGCTGTGTTTCTTCATTTCGCAGAGCGCCGTGGGGCAGTCTCTCCCGAGTCGCCCGAGCCGCCGCCCGCCATGAACTTCTTCCGACGCGCGCCGACGCCCTGGGGCTACCTGCTTCCGCAGCGGGACGGCCCCCCGCCGCTGGAGCTGCGCCGGGAGTGGGCGGGGCTGCACCTGGACCAGCGCCACGCCCTCCTCCGCGACGCCGCCGACGAGCCGGGGTCCCCCAGGGTCCACCCTCGCGCCGGCCTCTTCTCCGTGCGGCGCGACGCCCGGACGGGCAGCGTGGCCCTGCACAGCGGCTCGGACCTCGTCCGCTTGGACGACGAGACCGTCCTCAGCGGGGAGAGAGCGCCCTTGCGGCACGGAGGGCGCATTTCATTTGGACGGGAAGACGCCACCTATGTGTACGTGAACAGCAAGGAGAGCGAGCACATGCTGCCACCGGAGCTGCACGGGCAATATCTTGCGGGAAATTGCCTAGGAAGCGGGAGTTTCGGAAACGTTTACTTGCTATTCGAGAAGAGAATGAATTATCGGCGAAGAGCTTTAAAGATTATTCAGTCAAAGAACAAAACGAGACAGATGAAACATGCCCAACGAGAAGGTGGAATTCTGACGACTCTGAAACATCCGTGTGTTATCAGTGTATACTACGATCTACAGGTGGGCTTTCAACGGTTCTTGGTTTCCGAGTTTATGGCAGGCGGTGACTTAAAGCAGTTTGTGAATAATGAACACAAATTGAGTGAGGTCCAGACAAAGCTTATCTTCTTTCAATTGGCTCTCGCTGTGCTGTATCTACACGACAGAAGCATTTGTCACTTCAATCTCAAGCCCGAGAACATTCTGTTGGAGCGGAGCGACCCACGTACTCTCATTAAAGTGACCGACTTCGATCTGGCCAAAGGCAAAAATGGTATCGCCACCCTGAAGACCATTGCGGGTAGCGTACCGTATCTGGCGCCCGAAATCATCAGTGAAGAGTATTCTTGCTCGTTTCCGGCAGACGTGTGGAGCATGGGCGTCATTTTATTCTACACCTTGACCGGTGCGCTTCCGTTCCAAAACCTGGACGAAGCCGTGCTTCACCGTCACGAGGTGGACTTCGCGCAGGCGCAGCGAGTCGGGGTGTCGTGGCACGCCTGGCAGCTGCTGCAGGCCATGCTGAAGGTGAAGTCTAAAACCCGCATCTCCGCTAAGCTGGTGGTGGAGTGTACGTGGCTGCGGGACGAGGCGATGCGCAAGGATGCGTCCGAGCTGACGGGGCTAAAGGATATCGAGTGCAACACCCCGACGCCCCATCACCGAGTCGTCTACATCGGTACGCCGTTCGGTCACTGATGCACGGAATGGGAATACGTCTACCTGGAAGGGGGTTCAAACCCCCGCCTGAGACAGTGCACCCATCGCTGCCTCCGACTTCTGCGCCTCTGGGCACGGACGATAGTGTACTCCATTGTTTTATTTATATTAATGCTTGCTACTTTCGCAGCGTTTATATAGCACTCGTCATTACGAAAGTTAGGAGTAAAATATTTTGCCTTTTACCAAACAAATCTTTACTTTCCCAGGAGGGAAAACCCGATTTCTCTTTTATCTCTGCATTTATTCCAGTTTATGTAGGTACTACTACATACGTAGGACCTATTAGTTTTCTATCATATTAAGTTTGAAATGAACTTCCAGTTAAGCAACAAATATGGCTCTGCGGAATCATAACTGGTGGTGTACAAATTGCGTTGTGTTATAGTTAGCATTAATCTCATTCCCTCCCACCTTTCCTTCTTCTATATGTACTCTTCTCTCTTTGTAATTTGTAAATTAAATGAAATATAATCTTACCAACATAATTATGTACAACGATTGTTGGCGCACGCTAGGGAGGTACTCGGTAATCGGCAGAGCGCCGTGACCCGGTCTGCGAGTGTTCGACCTCCACCTGCTGCGTGACTGAGGTAAGAGGGCGCCTTCTTGCTTCGGCTGCAGTCGCGAAATTGATACTTCTTAATGCTAAAAGTTTAGTTTTTTTGTAAGTTAAAGCTTTGTTTACATTGTGAATACGGAAACTAATGGTGTCAAGAGTGCCATTGAGATACTTAAATTAGATGTTGCGAAACACTTTACAGGTCACGTACACATAAAAAAATCAGTTTTACGCATATACTTTTACTCATAATATTACTTATAATTTTAATTAAGCTGTTATGATTTTACATCACAGTATGATATTTGCAGTGTCTAGGTCGTGCGTTCAATATCCGCGTGAGGCATGAATGTTTTCCGTTGTGTTTGGTTTGGGGAGTATTACCAGCCTCTCGTGAGTCACATCAATTAATCCTTGGATTATCTCGTAGACTAAAGACTGCGTGTGAGATTTGTGAACAATATGCCTGAGAATGCAATTAGAAAACAGGATTCCAGCACCCAGAATAATGGTACAAACATCGAGATGGGGCTGTGGGTATGGTTGTATGGTTGTAACGATAACAATGGAATTCAGGACAAATCATATTACAAGGATATCGTATATCAAGTAAAAAACTAAATAGAAGATCAAGATAAATTATGTTGCACATTTTCAAGAATAACAGAGTGACCACTAATTTTCTAGGACAACTTTCCCTGACTTTTCCAGTTTTCCACTTTTCTTATTTTTCCACGACAAAATGAGTGAGTTGTTTCAGGATATTCAAGTAAAATAAATAAATGAAGCATGACTTTAATCAATATTAAAACATTTATTGACTGAGCCCTTTTCACCTTTCCCTTCCAGATTCTCTTGCACTAACACATTGTGGGATAAACAGATGAACTTGAATTCAAACCACCCAGAACCAATCTATATCTATTTTTCAATTCTCATATTGCACCATAATAAAACAAAAATATCGATATTTGCTAACAAATAAATTAGCCACTTGCGTTCTCTTTTGTAGCGCATAGTTCTGTGATGTAGTTCACTAGTAGTCCCAAAACGCCGTTTTTTTTGTAAGATTGTCTGGAAATATAAGAGTAAAAATTCTGTACATTTGGCACATTTGGTACATCTGGCGGCACAGCGGGACACATGTCAATATTCAGGACATATCCCGAATTTTCAGGACGTATGGGAACCCTAGCTATGGAATTCTCACATTTGGGAAACGCACAATGTCTCTTCTCTAAGAACAATCTTCAGGGCAGCGGATGGTACCACGAAAAACCATGCTAGGTTCCAATACACGGCAGTTGTGAAGGGCGTGGGCTGGAACCGTAGAGCAATCCTCGTCTCGAGAGATTATAAAACCTAACTTATATGAGAAATTCTGTGGCACTAGTTTATTTTGGAGTCGATGACCTAGTGACGTGTTTCAGGGTCGTCGTACATGATAAGAGGACAAAATACTTATGCTCGGTCATCTGGAAAGCTCATCAAGATAAGATTTTTCATGAAGTAGTCTGAAGATTACGACGTTTCGTCACAAATATTTCAAATACTAGACGTATGCAAAAAGAAAACTCTAATCGCGAGTAAAAATCGTACCAGAAATACTTAAACGCTGGGCAAATAATGAGTTTTGGTAATTCAATGGTACAAATCATATTGGTCCATTTTCTCCGCCAATATTTTACAAAACGTATACAACACGAAACGACAACAAATTATACACTTTTAACATCACGAAATGCTTTTACTTTTTGATGAATGTCCCTTTAGGGCCCGAAATATTTGACTGTAATAAATTGATAATCAAAAATATTCTCTCAATTATGAGAAAAACTATTTGCTAAATGAACTTCACAGTTCGCGATGCTTTCACATTGGTACCTGAGTAATCTTTTATGGGTAAGAAATCACCAATAAAAAACTATGAGAAGGCAAATCCTTTAATTTTATTTATTCGTGTTTTTATTCGTGTGCCACATAAATATTACTCGTTTTACAGTAAATGGAAACTGATTCTATGTAGAATCAGATGTCAAATGAAATAAAATGTTTAAGTAAATAAAAGGTGTTGTCCAGTATCAAAAGTATATTTTAACTTAAAATCTTTCAGATAGAGAAGCTATCGTCATCAGAGCTATCTTGCGGAAAACAAAGTCCAGAAGTTTGTTTTCCGCCCAGAGACTGCAAGATAGGTCTGATGATGATAGCTACATCATCGAAAAGATCTTAAGTTAAAATATACTTTTGATACTGGTCAACACTTTTTATTTACTTAATTATTAGAAGGTATCTCACCAGCGATCTTAATAGTAACAAATTTTTTGCAAGTTAATGCTCGCAGAACTTGCTAGTAGATGAATGATTCATTTCTTTGAAAAATGTAATAGCTTAAGAGTTTGCACTTTCTCATAAAAGAGTAACACACAGGACTTGCTTACGAAATCATGCTGTTATTAAAGTCCTAAATGTATAATAATCACAAATACTATTAGCACTAATAATTTTTCACACATGGTAGGTATCTATATTAAAAGTCCGTCCACTACTAATGTTTTCATTCATTGTTCTGTATTGTCTCTATTATTCCATGTTCTGTGATGGTTTTTACAATTTAGTACTTTCTAAGTTCAAAATTTCTTAAATATAATATATAAAAATGCCTGTACGGATGGCTGAGATCGTTAAGGCATTAGTGCCGTAGCGATCTCGGGCTGAAGGAACGTGTATTCGAGCCCTGCCTTGGGCATGGTTGTATTTGTGTTCGTTCTTTCACCCCCCTATCATCACCATCATATCATGACATCTTCACAGTTACCATACCGTTGAATGTACTAGTGGACGCTAATGACCTAGATGTTGATGCGACCTTCAATAAGAAAATTATTGTATATTAAAATGTTCCAGAAATATGTGAATTTATTCCTTTTTCCACTTAACAACACAGTAAGTGAGAAAAAAATATATTTGATTTTTAAAAGCTCAAATGACACCCAACTGTCCATACGTACAACGATATTGAATTGAATTAATGCCTTATTTTACGTGTCGAGACTCAGGCCATTAGGCCTGCTCTTCCGTCTGACCACGTAAATTTCGCTACGCTCCTTTCACCAACTAGCACAGAAAGGAGGTATTTCTTGGGCGAGAAACAGGCGATTTGAATTTAGCTCAGAGGCGTCATTTAGGCTTGAGGATCTTTTACATGCAAGTAAATCTACTAACATGGGACAGCCGGCTTTACTTCCCCTCCGAAGGAAGACATACGAAGGATTTTTTCGCCCTGAAAAATCCACGGCTTCGATCGGGTTTGAACCCGCCAACTTGGGTACAACAGTCCGAACCGCTAACCGTTACACCATCGCCGCCGCATCCTTCTAATATTAAATCAATGCAAAATCCTAATAACCAATCCTAAATAAAATCTATCTCAAAAGTAATCACCATTGGATGGTTCATTGTTTAAGCCATCAGCTGGTGGGCCGTGTTCCGCATGGAACTGTCTTGCAGCCAGGGACTATTGATCACGTCCGCCACGGAGGGGCGTTGGGAGGCCTTCACCCTCAGCATGCTCTTCGCCAAGCCGCGCCCCGCCGACGACACGTCCCGCCAGCGCGCGCGGCTGAACTTGACGTCGTAGCGCGCGAGGATGGCGTCCTCCAGGCTGTGGAAGGGCAGCGCGCCCGTCAGGCTGTGGAACAGAATCACGCCCATGCTCCACACGTCCACGGCGGGCGTGTACGCGTCCTCCTTGACGATCTCGGGCGCGAGGTACGGCCTGGAGCCGGCGAGCGTCTTCAGCGACGAGTGCTTCTTCAGGTCCTTGGCCAGGCCGAAATCCGTCACCTTGATGAGGGTGCGCGGGTCGCGACGTCGCAGCAGACTGTTGTCCGGCTTGAGGTCGCGGTGGCACACGCTCTGCCCGTGCAAGTAGTGCACCGCGAGCGACAGTTGGTAAAAGATAAGTTTCGTCTGCTCTTCTGTCAGATGGCGCTCGTCGTTCACGAACTGCGAAAGATCCCCGCCAGGTAGATACTCCATCAGGACGAACTGCTGCAGGTCCAAACGTTGGATGCTGTACGTCTCGATGATGCAAGGATGTTTCAAGTTCATGAGAATTTCAGCTTCTCTGTCCGCGTATTGAACTTGTTTCTCGGTTTTCGGCTCGACAACCTTCATGGCTTTGCGTCCGTAATTCGGCGTTTTATCGAATACCAGATAGACTCTTCCGAATGCGCCTCTACCCAGGTGGTGTCCCACCAAATGCTCTTCCAGCACGCTGCGAGGAGCCTTGAACGAATCGCTCTTTTTCCTGTTCACGTAGACGTACGTCGCGTCCGCGCCGCCGAACCCAAGGCAGGCAGCATGCTCCAGCTGTGTCTCGCGTTCTCTACGGAGGGCCTCTCCGTTGACCAGCACGTCGCCCGACTGCTTGTACAATGTAACGTACGCCACGTCGTCTTTGGAGCGTCGGACCTCGAAGCAGTACGGCGGGGCCTCGGGCAGCAAGTGCAACAACGCCTTGCTCACGCCAAGGGCCCCGTTCTGGTCGGCGCTGACCTGAGTCTTGTCCCACAGCAGCTCCACCGGCGGCAGGGCGTCTGTGAAGGGCAGAAGGAAGCCCCAGGGGGGCGAGGTGCCGCTCGCGGAAGTCATCTGGACGCTCTGAGCACTCGACAGAAATACTTTCGCAAAGGCAACTGCTCGGTCCTATATAATCAGTTAAATATATTTTGCTCCAATTCACGACTGATTGTCAGATGGGACGCTTTGGCTCCAGAGCGTCGTAATCTTTTTCAGATAAAGGTCAAAGGAGGCTCGATAAAAAGAATCTCCAGATTAAGAAATTATACGCCCAAAAATGAAATTAAGATGTATGACTGAACAAATATTTTACTGCAGTTAGTGGAAATCCAACAGGTAATATTTCAACTTTGTTCCCTGATACGTTATCAATTTTAATAGGAAACATGCCTCCTTCGGATATATTGAATTAATTTAATGGATATTTAAGCTCATCATAAAATATTTCGCACTGAAGATTAAATTATTGACAAATCCTCACCTTAATAACAAAGAAGTGCCACGTTCAGCAGTTCTCAGGACATCCAGTAAGTTTCTCAATATATCATATTTCTCTCACTTTCAATCTTTTATCAAATCCTCGAATTCTCCGAGATGTTCAATATCTTGTTAAGATTACAATTCTAGGAAATCTTACTTAAAGACCACTTACCGCCCTCTAAAGTTAGCAAATGAAAGCAATAAATTTCCATTATTTCACAGTCTCAAAAATGTCTTATATTTTTAACGCACTATAAAATATTTTCATTACTCGGCTAGCGCAAGAAAATTAATTTTCGAGTTGTTTAAAAGCTACTAAAATGGCTAGCGAAGGTAAAAGATCAGCCAGCGAGTGAGCGACGCCAGTGGACAAACGAGACGACAAACGAGACGACAAACGAGACGACAAACGAGACGACAAACGAGACGACAAACGAGACGACAAACGAGACGACAAACGAGACGACAAACGAGACGACAAACGAGACGACAAACGAGACGACAAACGAGACGACAAACGAGACGACAAACGAGACGACAAACGAGACGACAAACGAGACGACAAACGAGACGACAAACGAGACGACAAACGAGACGACAAACGAGACGACAAACGAGACGACAAACGAGACGACAAACGAGACGACAAACGAGACGACAAACGAGACGACAAACGAGACGACAAACGAGACGACAAACGAGACGACAAACGAGACGACAAACGAGACGACAAACGAGACGACAAACGAGACGACAAACGAGACGACAAACGAGACGACAAACGAGACGACAAACGAGACGACAAACGAGACGACAAACGAGACGACAAACGAGACGACAAACGAGACGACAAACGAGACGACAAACGAGACGACAAACGAGACGACAAACGAGACGACACACCAGACGACAAACCAGACGACAAACCAGACGACAAACCAGAGGACAAACCAGAGGACAAACCAGAGGACAAACCAGAGGACAAACCAGAGGACAAACCAGAGGACAAACCAGAGGACAAACCAGAGGACAATCCAGAGGACAATCCAGAGGACAAACGAGTGAGCGAATGGGTGAACTTCTGATGTGGTAGAGAGTGGTAAATGTTCATCGTCTCCGATTACAGTGAACCTCAAAGGATTAACATTTAGCCTATAGTTCATTATATATGATAAAGCTAAAATATACCAATTTCTACTCGATGACTGAATTTGTTATTAAAGAGGTTCGATAAAACAGCCAAACACTAAGAGTTCGAAATATCAATATAATAATTTGGCCTGGAAATAATAATATTTATTACTGTTTGCTGTGTTCAGATTATTATGAAAACAGATCACCTTGCGGTGTCCTTGCTTTCCCGACACTCGTCCACCCAAAATATTTTAGTACAGTTGTAATTAACTGTGAAAAGGTAATTTATGAGACTCTCCTCCAGCAAACAAGTGTCATTGAAATCCGAGGGTTTGGAGCGGGAAGCAACTTTTCGCTAGAAGTTGAATTTCCCATGTTCACTATATCTGATGAGGAGAGATTACTATAACCGAATCATACAGTGTTTATTTGTAATGTATGTGGATCAGGACCAGTAACTTCAATATACCCTAATCGGAAGTTCTCTATCCGGGTTCACTAATTCTAAAGTCGGCTATATTTCCATCCATAAATGAAAAAGAAATTATGCGTGATCTCTTTCATTTTATTTTAATAAGATATCTTGGTTTTAAATATTGTTTCATGAACTATATTCGTTATTTTCTTCTAAAAATATAATTTTTAATTATTTTCTACGATTTTCTTTCCTACGAGTATATTTTTATACTGTACAGATGCTGAGCTTATAATCCGAAAACGTGAGAGCAGTTTCTTAAAAAAATTAAAGGTTATATAATTTCACAGTTCTCGAAAATCGACATCGTACATATTTGGATCGATTACCAGGGGATGAAACCATTATTCTATCATTATTGTCGTTTGTAATTTAGCAACAATGTAATTTCTATTGTAGAACTTAATTTTGCAAAAATGTATTTTCTCATATCTGTTTATAATATAATTTTCTTTAAAACCAAATTGTAAATTTAATTTTCATTTCTTTACAGCTCTGAGAATGACCAGAACACGGTTTCAAAATCCCGTGACGCAATCTACACTTCGGCATGTGTCACATTTATGAATATTTATTGACTAAGCAGACCATTTAACAAATTTTTTAATAAACAGCGCCTGATGTTTTAAAATTAGACGCGTTTTCCTGATGAAAATTCAAACCAAAGATTAAAATGACGTATAACTTAAAAATCCTTGATAAATTTGTCTTATTACAATGCGTTAAATTCGTCATCAGATAACACGAATCGCCTCAATTCATGATGTCGCTTTTAGCGTTAACGCAGAAACCTCAGGCATTTCTCTATTCCTTGCGTCAGCCAATCGCACCTTTAGCAGCTTGAGAGTGCGAGCCAGCTACGGAGTTTCGGAACGAATCTATTTTGATCAATGCTGATTCAAAAACATAACGTGATTCTCCTTCATATTTTATAACCTGTAGTGCAGTGAATTGTAAATAATATAGATAATTTTCTGTTTACATCTAATGAATGATCAAATACCTTACTGCATGACCACGCATACTAAAGAAGATAACCCGCATAAGTAATGCCGAACTGCGACTGACTTATCCCCTTGTTGCAGCAAAGCCTTCGATTGCGTGGCGCCGCGGCGAGAGATGTTCGCATCCGACCCCTTCCCTTCCCCCGCCACCCGTCCTTCCCCTCCCTTCCCCCCCCCTGCCAGCAATCAGCGGGCGCCGCCTACGCGACTGACGCTGGGCCCACCCACGCCCCGGGGAAACCAGCGTGGGAGACTCCAATTGAGAACACCGCTGCCACGGTGGGGGAATCATTTATTTGAATGAATATATTTAGTGATTTAATTCAAGAAACAAGTCATTTTATTTTCCAATCCATATTTAACAGCCACTATCAGACATTGATAAAACATTTGTATGATTCAATATTTACATATACATAATATAAGTGAAATAGTTTAATATTATTTACTCATTTATTTACTGGTAGATTACCGGGGACAACGTTTCGACCCTTTGTTTGTACTTATCTTCTAATGTACAAGAAACGACAGGTTGAAATCATATCTGGAATAATATGATATTGGGATAGATTCAGGCAATTGATGGAAATAATAATTGGTTTTATAAATAAAATTGAAGTGTAGTGGCTGTGATTTCAAAATTGCTGCATTTTATGATTTCATTTTCTTATTTAGATTATATCAAAGTAATTAAATTTTTTTAACGATTTTTGATTGTGTTGGTTCGGGGTATTCTCCGGAACTGCTAAACCAATTTCGATGTGGTTTTCCCTGAAAGGGAGTGTGTTTTCTCAGGAACAACGTAGGCTACTGTTTTTCAAATTATTTTCTCTAATAAAAAAAATGATTGTTTTTTCATTGAAATCTATAGTTTCATTCCGAGATAATAAAGTTGTGTACATGCGTTCTTCAAAAGAAGAGAAAATATACCGTCTGAGGGAGATTTCGTAAAAGGGATGGGAGGGCGGACCAGGGATGCAGGATTAAGCAGAGCAGTTCAGGGGATAGGAGGGATAGTGTGGAGGTTGGCGGGTGGGATGGTGGCATTTTGGGAATGGCGGAACGTGGCAGGGTAGTTCTTGTTGTGTGAGGGCAAGGTAAGGCGCGGATACACCATATGATACGGAATTCATTACCTTTCTTGTCCGAAAGATTTGTATGGTTAATGAATATCCGTGCAACGCAGGGTACTTTAGCTAGTATACCATATGATACAACCGTAAAACGAGTATGTTGTTTGACTCTCCTTAAAAAACGATACATCCAGGGCAATGAGAATTGCGATAATTGTTGGTAGGTTGGTAGATGTTACAGCAAATACGAAATTATTACACAAACTCATTTTTAGGATCAACATTTACTGCGCTACATCGCTACTGAATGTCTGTAGTGTGGACTCGGGCCATGCCGATTTCGGATATCCGCAGAGGGCACCCACTATGTCCCTCGGGGGGACATATTAACCTGCACACAAGACTGACGCACATTATGGCTTTCTCGCGCTGTGGTCAGCAGACTCACACGACCTTTGACGACAACACACATACACGAAGGTCATGGGACAAATAATTATCCCCACGGCGGGACTCGAACCCGCGAACCTTCGGCAAACGCTCTGGCCACCTCATCCGTCCAGTTCGGCTATTGTACGCTTCATTGCAACCCAAAAATATTTTCGATCGTGGGGAAAGGTCCGGCAATGCGGTTGGCCACGGCAGAATAACCACATCAACTGACTGTACTAATCTCCGGGCACACTAAGGAGCGGAAGTGGTTGGAGGAGGCGCCAGTATCGTTGAAATAGGCAGAGCTGTGGGCGAACAGCAGGGCCACCGGTTACAGGCCTTCTTGAACGATGGCCGTGAGGAACGCTATCGACGAACGACCATCATTGGATATGGCCCTCCGCGTTTTCGGATCCGGCTGGTGGGACGTGTGAGCGAGTACCACAACCCACTATTTGTGGCGTTCGACCATGTGCCTGGTGACCGTCGGGTGACTTGTCACTGAAAATGACCTGCTGACGGTCTGCATGTGCATCGTTTACGACAGCACTTGGTTGACGTGCGTAAGGCAATGCCGTGTACATGTTCTTTCTTCTATTCATTCGGTGGCGATGGTGTAACGGTTAGCGTATCGGAACGGCACGGCAGGGTATGGCACGGAGCGCCACTTGTTCCTGTAGTCATGGAGAAGAACTGATGATAAAATTGATCCTTCCGAAAATGATTTGATGATACAAGGGTTGGATAAAAAGTAATGGTAATTTTGTGTCCTGAAATAACTTAATTGACAGAGGTACTTACATTAACACACCTTCAATATAATTGCCACCATTATTAACGAACTTTTGTCAAATGTTCGGAAGGCATTGTACACCATCTGGGCGTCTATTTCTGTTGGTATGTCGTATTGGGCGCCATATTGCAAGAATAAATTCTTATCTGGTAGTGTACCGGGTTCCTCACCGGGTTCTTTAATTTTACTGAAGATATCAGATAACGGATATCGGATATTAGATATAATCACAGGGACTCGTATCGGGTGAGAAAGATGGATGTTCCAGAATATCCCATTGCCAGTGGTGCAAGAGTTCTCCACGTGAGGTTGTCCTGTACGGGGTTATTCTTCACATCCCCTCAGTTTAATCTGAATGCTTTAGCCCATCGTGTGACTGTGGAGAATGGCAAAGCTGCATCACCACATGCTTCACGCGGACTATAAACACATTTTTGCTTACTCCGATCTTGTGCCACTTCAATTTTGAGTCACGAACGTTGCTCTACTTTTGTAAACATGATGAAGGGTGCTTGCACAATTGCTATGAAGTTCAATGATTTACACCCTGACAGAGTACTTTTCCCGCTTGCTGCACATACTCGTCTAATAGTCCTTCCTTTTGTCACGACAGATGGCAGCACACTGACTCACCGGCTTTGGGTTACAGCAATAGTCTCATTACATTTTATCCAACTTATGTATCAGCGGACGAGATGAACAGATACTAGCAGCCGTTTTGAGTCCTCCTAAATCGGACGGTTGGGCTCGAGGTCTCTCCCCTACCTCCCGACCCCCAAGTGCGCGGCCAGTCGTTAAAAAAGTCACTGGCTTAGCTGGTGGTGTGAACATACCGTCAAGTTTGCAGCGGATCGATCGAATCTCTCTATGCCCAGTGTTTTTTTAGGATGAGTATAATATTATTGTGTTTTCGAAGAAAACCATTTAACTAATTCATAATAGGCGTATGAATTATCTAGTCCTTCCATAATATCTTATTATTTCAGGTTTTATTGCAACGTCTCATTGCTTTAAACTAGTACACGAATTAATAAACCAAGTATTAAATGTAAACACGTTCGTTGCAGGCACGAGCGTAACATGCGAATTTCCATGGAGCTTCTAGTTTATGGGAATGAAAGAGTCAACACTCCTTGCGATACGTCACCGTTTTGATCTTTCCATTCTACCCATCCGCTGAAACCAAGTGATTATGCCTAACCTACACGTAACACTGTGTCGGTGGTTTTTATTAATTCGCGTTCATGGTTACCCGTGTCTTTAAGACCTGCGCGAGTAACCCCGTTCGGGGCAAGATCCGCTACGGAGCAGGTAGCGCCGCACCCTTTCCCAAACAAAAGCGACCTTCTTCGAACAAAACTGAGCAACAGATTGACCAAGGGCCAAAGAAGGCAGATAGCCGGTGGCTGGGGTGAAAACATGAGCTATGTGAAATCGGTCGTGCAAAACAGCGTTTGTGCACGCCTTCGGGATACGGTTACACACAAGACAGCATAAGCGGATGTCGCAAGCATGAATTCTGCAAGACCTTGCCACCTAAAGTTATTGTTCCTCCTAATTGGCCCATTGGTTAAGGGGGGATGCGGGCGGATTTACACAATATAGTAGTATATTTTTTAAGCCGCGATGATATGATGTGGAATAATGATTTTTCTTTAGTCTGAAGAAGTTTATATCTAGAAATATTTATTATTAAATAAAATTATTTGTTGAAATTGTTTATAACATCAACTTTTCAATTGTTTAATGCTCAACTTTAGTACTTTTCCAAAAAACGTTCACAATTTCAATTTGAAACTATGCAGATCTGCTTTTGAAATAGAAATAAATGAGTGAAGGAAAATATGTGCATCAGTTATGTTTATTTAAATATCAATTAATCAATATTCATAGGCTGTAACTGAACGCAATTTTAAAATTATACGTTTGAATACTTTTTTTAGAAAATTGTACATTTATCATATAAAATGAACGTTATTGGAAATTGCTTGCTATGCTGGGATGTTATTTAAATTTTACAGGTCTTCCCGGAACCTAACAGGCTCAAAATGTCGGGAGAAACTATGGATGGAAAATATGGGAATAAAAGACAAAAATCGATTTTTTGGTCCATACTTCCTCTATATCTCCCTTAAGAAAAAAATGTTGACCACACACGCACAACACCGCCTGAGCTCTCAAATATCCCTATGCATCACGTCAATATTTTCGTTTACTACTCAAACGCACGGGTATGTACACTGCGCGTCCCTGAATCTGCGCCGCCCTCATTCCCCAACGCCGCCGCCTACGCCCGGGCACCCCTTACCGCTCGCCTCCCTCCGTGATCGCGGCACGAGTATCGACGCTTTGACCAATTCGTGCTCGCAATCAAATGACCTACTTCCACGCCGCCCATTCACATGCGAGTTTTTCAACGAAGACGAGATTGCGTGCGATACATCTCAAAGAATTTCAATCAGTTTTGACAAGTTGAGGTGACAGAACGCTAGAAAATCAACAGAAGGTCCTACAACCTTCTATGAAATGCGTCGCTTAGTGTAGCTCTCTGCAAACATAACTAGGATGCCTATATTAAAATAAGATATTTCGATGAGAGGAAAAATACGGCATAAATGACCTATGATATTGTGCAAGAAGCAAAACTAGTGGCGCGCAGTAAAAAATACTGTTATTCACCGTTACAGATCGATTTTGTTATTTCGCTTTATTACCCGGTTCGGTATATCGAAACAAAACCGTTCTAAAAGCCAGTATGTCCCAATTACAGTTTCAAAACCCGTTAAGTTCAACGTACTCTGCTTCTGGGTCTATGACCCCATCTCGATCAGCTTTTTTCTGCGGTTTCACTGATACTTTCAGCGAATGCTGAGATTGCCCCATGGGACCCCCTTCTGGGCACAAATGTAACTTCATTATCGGTACACATTGTCTAAAGTTCAATAGAAAATACAGCTATTCAAATTATCGTTCTCCATGTTTAGAAATAAGAGCCCAAATCCATACCCGTTTTGCAAATGCAAATAGTTTTTACTAGATCGGAGCGAATTATTTCTTATCAATTCTTTCTAAAAACTCTCACATCCTTCTGTATTAAGAATTCAATTTATATATGGTAGGGTAGGGATCCCACAATAAATAACACGTCCAAACGTGAATACACGTCTCCCCGTACCAGTTTTTAATCGTTTTTAATAAAATAAACAATAAATAAATAAGAACAAATAAACAAAACCTAAAAACAAACCAAGAAATAAATAAATAAATTAAATATTAAAATAAATTTACGAAAAGCTATTGTTGCATAATTTTACGGAGTAACATAAAATCATCATACTCTAACGCATAGATAGGGTTCTTTCAACTCACTTTTTTGTGTGATCAACAGGAAGTTTCTTCTGTTTCTTGTGAAATTTTAGTTAAAGGACTGAACAAGGTTTGTAAATACAGACTTACATTAGAATGCGAGACCCACCACCTTGTCCCAAGGGAGAGAGTGAACGAGGACGAAAGATGACCCGTTGTTTGGTCCGTACTGGTCCGACAATGGCCCGGAAAACAAGGAAAACGACCCATGAGAGCAGCCAGCTTCCGGATCTCCCATTCAGCAGTGATGGACTTCGGCCCAGCTAGTGTAGGGAATTCTGGCACCGTATGGGACGAACCTGAAATCTCCCAGTCTTCGAAACGTCGCTTGCAGACTTGCTACTCTACCGATAGTGCAAAACGAAAGTGGTACTACAGTTAGTTTGACTGGTGGTTAAATGGAACCATATTGAGTTTCAAATTAGATACATATTGAGCTTTACGGTTGTAAAGAGAAGCTTCGATGTTTCATAGAAACGTT
Source organism: Gryllus longicercus (assembly GCA_038098605.1). NCBI lineage: Eukaryota > Metazoa > Arthropoda > Insecta > Orthoptera > Gryllidae > Gryllus > Gryllus longicercus. The sequence goes on from JAZDUA010000303.1 coordinate 489,897, forward strand.
ACACCGGTCTACAATATTATAAATAATATGGTTTAAAGTACCTCTGGAATTGAGTACGGAACCATTATTAATCGACAACATGAAACATCTCATTGTCCTCTTGTCTTCGAAGAGCTTTGAAAATGGATTTTCACGAAATGGAAATGTTTTATCTCAGCGGGATTTAAGCCAGGGACCTTCTAACCGTTTGAGTTTCTAAATTAAATATTATGTAACTGAGAATTTAGCTATCTTATATTCATCAGCGTTCTTGAATGTGAAACAATTGAAATGAAGAGTAAAAAATAAAAAAAAAATGGTAATGACACTCGCCTTCTTGCTTAACTTTCATTGGTTGATTGATTGATTAATTGAGTGATTGATGTTTCTGGGCAGGTCACTGCTAGTGTTTGTCCCGTTAGTGTAGTGAATGCTTTTTTTGTCTGAAGGTAACAGGGTTGTCCCCTGCAGGATGGTGAAATGCGGCGCCGACCTACACGTCGCTTTGACGGGAAATTCCCCTGCAGGTACCTTACCCAGCGAAGCGCCGCCCCAGCCGCGGCCAACTTTTAGCTTCCGAATGTTATCCCAATTAGTGGTAGTGTAGTGCACGAAAGCAAGTGTGTAAGAACGGAGTGAGGACAGGACAAGAAAGAGGAAGGAAAAATCGGTGGGAAAATCGGAAGGAAAAAGTGGTCCGTGGCCCGCTTGTTAGGGTACTGATCCGAAATTCGTCTGATACTGATCGAATAAACCACAGAAAACTAACCAACATAGCAGCCGGCCACTAGGATTCTTCTCCAGACAGCGACTAACTCTCGATCTAGCGATATATCGAGTGTCGAACACATGCCACCCTCGAGAATCGAACCCTAGAACCTCTCGGTTCAATTATTTGATCTTTCTTGAATGAACTAAGGAAGAGATAGACGCAAAGTGAAAGGCCTAAGATGTATGAAGGATGTTCGATGGCTTCCCATCGAAATTGCTGCAACAAATATTTGAATGTGATCTCCACATTATGTGGAGAGTTTGTTGTTTTGTTAGTTTGTTATTGTTTTAAAATCTGTAACTCCTTAACTCTCCCCTTGCCTATGTGCCTCCCACATTGTTTAAGTGTTCCTCATTTGCGGAGGGAGGGAGGTAGAAATGTGGCAACGCCGCGTCTCCGGCGCGTTCCAATTGGCCGCAATGGGAGCCAGCTCGGGCTGCGCTGTTCTTGCGGAGGCGCTCCCCAATGACGCTTATGCGAAATAGATGGGTGCGGGCGGGGCATGGCAGGCCGGGCGGGGCGGGGCGGGGTGGCGGGACCGGACGAGGCGGGGCGGGGAGGGGAGGGGTGGGGCGGGGCGGGGAGGGGTGGGGCGGGGAGGGATGGGGCGTAGAGGAGCGGGGCGGGGTTGGTGGGACCGGAAAGGGCGGAGAGGGGCGGGGTGGAGAATGGGGGGTCCGGGCGGAGCGGGGGGGCGGGGCGAGGGTGGGGGCGGGGCCGGATTGATTGATGCCTTTATGATCACGAAAGCAGAGGCGTTGGCGGGCGGCTGGCGTCGCCATCAAATCCTCACTTCCTCGCAACTGAAAGCGCTGTGACCGATGAATTCCGTGGAAATTCCTTAAAAGGATCTCAGAACTACAGCTCAACAACTTTGAGAAAATACCCGAGGCTGGACGGAGCAGTAGTTCTCAAGCAAGGAATGATGTTCTGAAAAATTCTTCGGTCGCATTTTGGCACGTGGGTGATTGACAGCAACGTGGAGGTCGATGTCTGTTCCACTGTCTGTGCACTTTTCCTCTGATAGTTCGCTGTGTACATTTCAATTCTCATCGGCCGTTTCAACTACGAAGGGTACGTAGCCTTCAATGTGTGAAGAAAGCGTGGAGGCGAGCTTGGCCTTGGTAGTCTCAGTATTCCTTGAGAGTTCTGAGAGAGACACGAGGTGGCGGCCGCGGAAAAGTTGGGCCACAGCGAAAGAATCACTTTCCCTCGCTACTTTTCGTGCATGCACTGTTCAACTGTTTTTAATTTTCGATACTTCTTACGAATTATACAGAAAGTTATTTCAAGCTTCTGCGAAAAACTGCGATTTTTGGCAGCTAAATTCCTATAGTACGTCTCTGATGAGAAAGTGAAAGATCCTTGTTCCTGTAAGTAGTCGGTTTGCGCTCTCGCGAACAACGCTAGTAGGTAAACTGTACACAGAATTTTCGCCATATCTGTTATTTTGCGATTGATCTTTCTCATGTCGCCTCTCTCCCTTGATTTTGAAACGTATATTTTTTTTGGGGGGATAATATACTACATGAAGTCTTAAGAAAAATTCCAAAATTATTTTAAAATGGCTCCAATTTCTTTCTTTAATTTATTTCCGTATAAAATAGCAAAGTACGTTTATAAAAATGATGCAGGCTGGATTTTCATTGACCTCTTAATTTTCAATAATTGCAAAAGTAATTGTTGCGGTGGCGTCTTCCAATTACAATATTGCTGAGAACTATATTTTTTTAATGAAATCTTTGCTTCAAAATTATATCTTAAAATGAGGTCCCGTACATTTTTTTTCAAAAGATCAGTAATTTTGACGCAATATCGCGAGAAATAAAGCAATTTTAAAAACATTTTCTCAAAAACGACTAAGTTTTTTCTTTACATTTTTCCCGGAGTGCGAATTGAGCGCTTTATAAAATTGGCGCGGTGCTGTTTTTCGTTGACCACTATTTTCTAAAATTACTAAAGCTACAAATAATACGAGAAAGTATGCGATGTTGTAGCACCATTAGTTTTACGTTGTCGAGCTATAAATATTTGACCATGCCTGAATGGATGCGTGATTTGATGGATGGTCATAACGATGATGTTACGATATTAATCAATGACGCAAGGATGGAATGAGAAACTGGGTGAATGGGAGAGCCCCCGGACAAAACCTGTTTCAAACCCTCTTCGCCCCCCTCAAATTCCATACGGGTCGACCAGGAATGAACCTGTGCTCAGAGGGGGCAAGCTGGCGCCATAGCTGCTACTACTACACAGGATGGACCACCCAAGCTGGTGAGAGCGAAATTGTTCGAAATGGTTTGAGGCATCGTGACGCGGTTTGCACAAATTTGTAGAAGAAGATGGTGAGAGAAATAGCATATTTCGTTTTATAGTTTGTCCCTCCCTTCCTCTTCCTTGTCCTCTCCTCCCACCCTTACCCACAATTACACTAACATGCACTACACTACACCACATGCCGGAAGACCAATCGGCTGCACAGAGCTTCTCCCGGCTGGGGCGGCGCCAAGCTGGTGGGAGATACCTGGGTGAGTAAAACCCCGCAAGTCGACAGGTCGGCGCCGGATCTCGCCATCCAGCTGGGGAAAGACCAGAGCCACATCCCGAGCAAAACATCCTCTATACTTACGGGACTAGTAACCCTAGTAGTTGACGTGCCCTGAATAACTCACAATCAATAACAACAACAACAACAACAACAACAACAACAACAACAACAACAACAACAACAACAACAATAATAATAATAATAATAATAATAATAATAATAATAATAATAATAATAATAATAATAATAATAGCCGATCAGATGGCCGAGATCGCTAAGGCAGTAGTGCCGGAGTGGTCTCGGACCAGAAGATCGCGGGTTCGAGTCCCGCCTCGGGCATGGGTGTATTTGTGTGTGTTTGTATGAGTGTGTCGTCCTTTCACCCCTCATTATCATCATCATTTCATCTTTCATACCCCCAGGGCTAACAACCCTGGGGGATAAAAATCGGATTCAGTAAAAACTACTGATCCCCCCCAAGTGGAGATTACATACACCTGCTACCGCGATATATGATACTGAGCCACGGTAAATGCAGGATGTATGAACGCGTGGTCCTAAGTTGGCCTATTCGCGAGCAAAAAAAAATTAAATAATAATAATAATAATAATAATAATAATAATAATAATAATAATAATAATAATAATAATAATAATAATAATAATAATAATGCTTTTCAGCTACCTGCTTCATCCACCCATCATCCAAGCGTGCCGAACACAGTTTATTTAACCTGGGTCATCCCCATCCTTAATCACACACAACAGTTAACGGACAGACAATAGTTTTCATGGAGGGAGATGAAAAGGCCAAGTTCACTACAGAAAGATGTTGGCTCTGGGTGGGTAGGGCGAGGGCCAAATTAAGTGGCCAGAGTTATTAAATGCGGAGGTGAAGTGAGATAGCTGACCCTTAATGCCGGAGCTCACGAGGAGGCTATTTCGGGGTTCAAAAGACTCCCACGCGACAATCATTACGTTTCGCTTTCTGAGAAATTTTAGCTCTGCATGTCTGCTCGCGTGCTTGCTTTTAACGATAGCATAAATAACTTCAATCTCGAGCTGACACCGCGTTGATAAGGAGACACATTATAACCTCACACTATGCTGGCGAAAATAATCTCCCTTACGAAATAAACCTTCGGGATAATATTGCATTTTATAGTGGTAGAATAGAGTATAATGGCTTTTTACGCTAAAAATTTCGGTCGGCAGTATAGGACAATATTTCAACTCGCTCTGAGCTAAGATGCCTGCCATTCTTTTCAGCTTCTTTAAAATAATTAATTGGCGTGAATTCGCATGAAAGTAGGGAAAATAACAAAGTTGTATATTAATGTATCAGATATGATTGTATCTTATTGCCAATGTTTTGTACAGTCCATACGCTTTTATTCAAGTTCATCGTAATATTTTTTAAACAGCCTTGAATATTAGACATCTTTAACCCACATAAAAGTACCATTTTCGAAGGCTAGTTTGTAAATGAAAAGTTTGTAATTTTTCATTAAAAAATAATAGTGACAATTCAGATGAAGGTGAACTTTTTTAACAGGGATTGACCCTATTTTGGTTTACATAAAACTGGATAAGTGTCGATAAAGAAATTTAAAAACGAACTCTTTGTAAGTTTTACCATTTCAAAAATCTGTGACCTTATTATGATTCCTCACCTCACCAGTGATGTAATCCAAATAGTGGACAGGTAATCTCACTGCCTACTATTTGAATTACACTTATTATTTGACACACAGCCTTGAAATGTTTACAAAGTTACTGTCTGGTGGCTGACTACTCTTTGGCAGCAATATACTACTCCTTACCGAATGAACTAAGTCGTCCAGAAAGCAATGAGTTCGAAAAGTGTTGAGATCGTGTTCAAGTGTAGTAACGATATTAACGGCAACGAACAGGGAAGCAATAAACGTCTACGTAACGAAGTGGCTGAAGTCTAGTATTCGGTACAACTTACGAAAGTCTTTTTAAAGCGGCACTTTCTTGAAAAGTGCTTTCATATACAAGTGAATTGGTTTGCGTAAGTGGTAAGTGAAAAGTTATGCGGTGGATACACTCAAGGCTGTTTATAGTGAACGCGAGGGCCGAAGGCCCGAGCCTCGCCATGACTTGGATCCGGGCGAGCGAAGCGAGAAAACTTGCCGTTGAAAGCAAATTGGCATTACAATTCGGCGGGGACAAGGCGTATGAATGGCGAGCCATGAAAATCACCTCTTTTTAAGTTTTATTAATTTCTATCGGAGCGTGTAGCGTAATTTGAGGGAGGGCTACCCGCCGCCCCCACGCTTGTGAGGGTGTACCGTGTACCTTACTTTAAACAACGAAGTAATTCAAATTATAAATAGTTTACTACTTTGCAGATCACTGATTTGGAAAAAGGAGAACTTATTTAATTGTTTTTTAAATAGAGTTTAACTGAAATGTAATGATAACTTTAATAAGTTTTTAATGAAGAAAATGTTAGTGCGGGTACGTTGTGTTTAGTGGAAAGTTTGGGCAAACTTTTATCCCAGAATTATGCAACCAAATGAACAAAAAATATTGAATTATGCACAGAAAGTTTTAAAATATCCAGCGTTTGGTTACTAAAACATGCATCTTGGAATCTCTCGTTTTGTCATCTACAGAAATGTGTAGCAAATTAGTGAGCAAATTAGAAACAAATAACAATATATAATGCTATTTTAGTTAGCACCCCCCTATAGAAGACTGTAACCCATTATAAAAGCATTAAATTGATTTAAAAAAATATGTTCCATTAAGAATATAGTATAAAACATCTTTTAAAGATTTTCTAAACTTAGAAGGCTATCGGTCTATTTGGATTCTGAAAAAGATCTTACCACATCGCTGGATATGATAGGCGCAATTTGAATTTTGACGCGATTGTCCGGAAAGGTAGGCAACATATTTTCTCATTTGAGACTGATCTTCCGATTCTATAATTTACCATATCTAAATTTACTCTATACATCAACAAATTGATATTACAATTGCAGTTGCATGTACCACTTCTCAGCGTCAATATCATCTCCATCACAATCGTCAACAAATTTCCCAAATTTCGTTTTTTGCGACTATTTTTAACCTCCTTTCAGCAGCAGAAAAACACGGAATAGGGATAGTCGCTCGTAGGCCTTGAGAAACTCGTTAAACAAGGCTGGTCAAGAAAACCTTACTGCTAGGACTTCTATCACCTTGGAGAACGAGAAGCTAGACATTATCATTCAATTCCTTCGGTCATTGGCATTGACAAAAACAGAAGAAAAAAAATACTTGTAAAACAAAAGAAGACAGTGGAAATTAAGAATCGTTAGTAGTTTGCCATCACCGAAGTAGCTTGTTGAAGAACGCTCACCGGTCTGTTAGACTTTAGCTTCAACGTAGAGTAATACTGCGTCATCTTCCGAATCCGCTGGAGATGCTGCTGCACCTCGTTCGATCCCGCTCCGCCGGCGCTCCGCCTCCGCCCACGGAGGAACGCCGCCGGCGCGTGCCTGCGTCGCAATATCGGCGCTGGCGCGTCGCACGGAACGCGGTCAAAAATGCAAGCCTCTAATTGCGCCGGCAGCCACTGGGGGCGTCCGCCGTCGGCGCGGCGCTTGTAGGTTAAGAGACTCCCAGGATCCACGCGGAGCGAGCTAGGGGATGCAAACTGACTCGTTAACCCGCCCCGCCGTTCCTATTTCCGTTTTGGTAGTTAGTCATCTAGTAGTTTGATTAAATCTAACGGAACTCAGTATATTGTGGATGAAATCTGTACATTAATGTTTCAAAATATTAACTATTGATCGGCTGAGTTTAGCTCGGAGCTAACATAGCTGCTAACTCGGCAGCCACTCTGATCAGGAGATCCTATTTTCTGATTTAAATAGAGTTTCTTTTGACACATCATCAGCTGCAACGCGGTTATCCAATAGCGAGATTCGATACCTAAAATTGAAGTCGTAACGAAGCTCCCGATTGGATAAACATGTGAAGCTGATGATGTCACAAGTCACTAAATTTAAATCGGATAATAGAGTTCGTGTCCCGACGGTGGTGGACTTGCTACATAGCCACTAGGTCGAATTCAGCCTCTGTCTGGAGGAGAATTCTAGCGGCCGGCTGGTCAGATCGGTAGTTTTCCGTGGTCTCTCCCATCAAAGCCAGGCGAATGCCGGAGCGGTACCCAAGCAAACGTGCCATAGACCGCGTGCGATCTTTCCTTCCTCTTTCTCGTCATATTCTCTCCTCTTACACACGCACCACACTGCCACAAATGGCAGGAGACCGGTCGGGAGCTTAGAGCTTGTCCCGGTTGAGGAGATGCCCCACTGAGGGAGGTGTCTCGAGGAAATTCCCCACAAGCTGACGTGAAGTTCGGTTCTGGATCTCATCATCCAGAGAGAGAGAGAGAGGAACACCGCAGCCTCCCGGAATAAAACATTCACTACAATAACGGTACTAATGTCCGGAGCTGTTGACTTGCTCTGAAACATCAATTAACTATTGTTTGTTATACTTTTATAATACATTATTAACGGACTCTCTGTACTCGTGCAATCATTCCGCACTTTGTAAGTCATTGTTTTAAAAGTGAAATAGCATCATACTTAATCTCAACTTCGGATGGCCAGCTCCATATGGACCCTGGCGGAATCAGACTGACTGTTTAATTTTAAACACATTTCGAAGTTCTTCTCGATTCCGATCATCCATACATGCAACGCAGTGGGGGTACTTAGAAGAGCTAAGTCTCCAAAACTGTAAAAGAAGGTGTCAATTTGTAGAAAGCATTTTTACCCTCCGTTGACTAGCAGGATTTCCCACACGTTTCCCCCATTTATACCATCATATACCCCAGCTATTTGCCCGCACGTTTTGCATATTTTCACATACAGCTTCCACTCTATATGTTCCCCATATGGCCTCCCACATGTTCATTACTTGTTCCAGTAGTTTGGAAACAAAACTGCAAATTCAAGAATTTAATTTAAGCGAATTTTTATTTCGAAATATCCTAATAAACGTTACGACAACGAAATGATAAAGTGACGTAAAGAGGTAAAAATGACTTAATAGTCGAAATCTACGAAAACTTTGCTTGATAAAGTTGCAATTGAGTTTAACCCGGATAGTTACATAAATAAGATAATATATCTAGCATGAAAATTATACAATAATAATAATAATAATAATAATAATAATAATAATAATAATAATGGTAAAAATTGTAAGAACTATACGATTAACAATAATATTAAAATAATAATAATAATAACAATAATATAAAAAACTGACTGATTCATCAAACATTAAATTACCTTTAAAAAAGAAACTTTTATAATCTAACTCCACACTGAATGTTTGTTTAATTTAGATCACACTGCACTGGCACTTCACTGATCTTCACTTGACTATGACCCTTAAATCGCTTCCTTCATTATTTCTCTGCTCTACACTGCATGTCACCTCCCTTCACAAGATATCACTTATGCTTCGCTCTATAACCTACAATTCTTAGTTAAGTCCCTCATTTACTAAGTAATATCTCAAATTGATTTCCTAAACTGTTGAACGATTCGAGGTTTTTGCAGGCAATTTATTCCATTCTTTTATCGTTCGATTTGTGAAAGAAAATTTCCCGACATCCGTTCCCTGCGGCCTTAAATTTATTATGTGCCTATGATGATGTATGATGTATGTATGTAGGTATGATCCCCTCTACTGATGTATGTAGGAATACTTAGCCGCCTATTAATTTCTTTCCGAGCTGAATGACCGCTATAAGCTACAAAGCGCTGAGTCTTGCTACTGATCGCCTGTTTTTGAGTGAAATCCATCTTGCCATTTTCTTGTCCCTGAAAGTAATTTTAGCTGCCCTACTTTGAATCCTTTCCAAATTTTTACACTACATCATTTGGTGTGGATCCCAACAAATTGTTCCATATTCCATTATCGGTCGAACAAACGATAAATAAGCAATTTCCTTCGCGTTTGCCGTATTCTTTTTTAAGGTGCACATAACTAAGTGAAGAGAACTCCAAGCTTTTCCTGCAACAAAATGGACGTGACTTTTCCAACTTCGTCTGCAAGTAGCCGAACATTTGATATTAATTGCGCTGGCAGATCATTGACTCCGAACGCTAGAAATAGAAGAGGTCCAATGACACTCCCCTGCGGTATTCCTGACGTAACGCTTGCCCCGGTAGAAAACTCATGGCCAATTCGGACTATCTATTTTCTGTCTTGCAGAAACACTCTAATCCACGCATCCACCCTGAAATCCTGAAATAGCTAGATCCTAGATCCTGAAATAGCGTGACAACCTAACTTTTGTATAAGTAACCACTCCTGAATACGTGTTGGCCATCCTAGAGCCATTTTTTGATTTCCCATACTTGCTTAATGTAACTCGTAAGTAGATGCTCCGTAAGTTTGCATATCACAGTGGTGGATCGAGGGGGGAGCGGGCATGGGCGCTATGCCCCCTCCCCCCAAGGAATAAAGTTTACGTTTGTTATCTTCCTTAAAATTTTACAAAATGTATGTTACAATTATGTAATTATTTAAACAATAATATTGTATAGTAACATATACACCCTACAAAAAATATACAATATAATAACAAACTTGTTTATTATTAAATAAAAATCTGTGATGCCCCCACACACACAGAAAACAATAATCGGCTAGATACGCCCCTGTTTGTCACGGTGCCATTTGTGAAGAACAAGGGTTGCAGGAAGGAGGTGTTTTGAGAGGCGTCTCGCGGGGGACCCGCTGGAATATCCCATTGTGAACTTTAAGTGGGGTTTCTTAAAGAACAGAGAGCGGCCGGGTCGACACCGCCGGTACCCACGCAGTTTACGGTTCTGACCCACGTTCACTTTGCCAGGGGGCGTTGGGGCGTAATTATTGTCCGATTTTCTTTAGAATGGGATGATTTGACACCTAGTGCTGGCAACACAACTCACGATTCTGTGGTCGTTGTGTCCTTCAACAACTAGACTCTCCTTTCTCCATTCGTTCGTTTGCAGTTGGCTAACTTGTAAATAGTTACGACGCTCCCTGGCTGTTATGTCCTCGTCCGACGAAAATATAGTGCGTCACGAGAAATAATTGAAATTAGTGTGCAGAGCTTTGTGCTCTTCTTTAAAAATTCTGGCTTTTTATAAAAATTACATTGAATTTAGTTTTTATGTGATAAGTATTATGTGTGTTTTAAAATCGAGTCTTGAATGTGAGATGCGTACTCGTGACGGTGCACGTGTTTACTTCTCTGAAGTACACGTGATGTTCACTTGTTTGCGAACTGTCACTTTATCCCATTCTTAAGAAAATCGTTCTATAGTAGAGGGCGGATGTTGATGACCTAAACCATTGCCAATAATGACCAATAAAATGCTCATAAAATGCTTTTAAAATGCCCTAAAAACAATGAAGAAGTACGTTAAAAATTTGATCAAAACCACTTCAGATGAACAAGTCAAGCTGTTGGATATGTTACTGATGTAAACCAGGCTTCCTCCTTTTGTTCAAGTAAACTCAGCTTCCAAACTTTGGGTTGGGACTGTTCTTTAAAAGAAAATCTCTGCCTTTATTTAGCGTGAAATCGGCCGAACTGACAAAGGCGCCGATAGGCGTCACAGGAACCTTGGATTACATAGTATTACATACATTCTTATACTCACAACGGCAGACATAATATATGAGCGAAGAAATCGAATATGCAACTCGGAAATTCTATGGTGAACATTTGTTGCACCTCGTAAATATTGTTTGATGCAAGTACCATTAAAATGATATAAAAATCGATGAAATCACCGAAAAAATGCAGTAAAAGTGACGTAAAGAGGTAAAAAATGACTTATTAGTCGAAATCTACGAAAACTTTAAAAAAATTACACATATAAATGGGTCATTTGTTTCGTCATAAAATAAAATTAATTTCTATACTAAGCGGCATTGTTCTAAAGTGAAAAAAAAATATCACATTTCATTAAAATCTGCTCCCTAGTAATTAGCGTGGCAGGAGGGTTCTGGCACGCTAGAAGTGAGATATCGTATGATACATCGCAATAATAAAAGTACTTTTTTAAAATAATTTTGTTTGGTCATCGAAGAGTCTATCGATGACCAATCGCCTTGCCATTGCTACAAAAACACATATTACATAAATCTAAATATACGAGGGTAAGTCAATAAGTATCTGCAATTTTGTTCCAATTTTCTTCAGGTTGGCCCTGTGGGTTTATATGCTCACCAGATACTAGATGGCACCGCTGAATTTGTCTGTTGTAGGTTACAGCGTTATCAGATCAGTCCTTCCGCTATTACGACGTAAAGATATTCGCGCCACTCTTTGTTTGCACCAAAGAAGAACAGCGTTCCGCAATCCCCTTTTTGTGGTCTGCAGGTGTACCAGGAGCGGAAATTCATGGAAGACTTACAACACAGTACGGGGACAATACCGAAGCGAAGTGTTTACCTGTGGATTGAACAGTTCAAAAGTGGCCGAACGTGCGTGAAAGATGAGGAAGGAAAAGGGGTCAACAGTAAACAGCGAACGTTACAGTGATATACTGTTAAAAAAGTTGAAGCCCGCAATTCGCAACAAACGCAGAGGTCGATTGTCGGAAGGAGTTCTTTTCTTGCAAGACACTGCGAGTCCACACACCGCCGCCCACACCGTTCAAACTCTTCAGAAGCTGCGTTTCGAGGTGTCGGGGCATCCTGCGTACAGTCCCGATCTTCAGGTAAAGAAAGTGGTGCATGCTGCGCAATACAAAACTTTTTTTTTTGGAGGGTATTGGAAAGTTTGTTCACCGATGGACACAGTGCATTGAAAAGCAGGGTGACTATATTGAAAATGCTATAAATAAAAAGTGTGTACTTTCGTTGTGATAAATTATAAAAATTGATTACAGATACTTATTGACTTACATACGTATTTATAGAGTGAAAACCATGTAATTCGTGGAAATGGAAAAATAATTCTTGGATACGGAATAATATCCAGATAAATCAATGTGTCCTTCCGTTTGTCCTCATCAATGTCGATTTTAAAATGTATTTATGTGATTATTTCATTTCTAGTTCCGAAGGGACATGTGACCCTCGGGACATCCGTTTTGAATTCACCCCAATAAAGAGGTTTCGTGAAGTAGGAACGGAAATACATTCACTCAAAAAATATTCGGGTAGTACTCGGCTTACTCACGTTAAACACGCTCTAAGCATGTTAAAAAAATAAAATATTATACCAGTAATCATTTTAATATTTATTTTAGCTTTAAATACTCGTACACTGCAATGTGCGTCTTTTCTGCTTTTACATCTATGAAAAATTTGCATTAGAAATTCCAATAACGGAAATTGCACATGAAATATATATTCGGACAGACGTATATCAATAATTTTTGTCAACGAACTATTGGGCGAAAACAGATGTAACTTTTCCTACGGTAGATTCATAGCAACGGTCAATCGAGGCGCTGTCAAAAATCGGTCTATTAGTGTCTCTCCTAGAAGAACGTCGAAAAAAATCTTCGAAAACGAAAGAACAGATCTTTCGAACTGCATCCGTTAGTTATCTTTCATAACACAGAAGGCAAGAGCTGCCATGAAATTGCAAAAAATCTGAATATGAATAAAAGCGCGGTATATGTGTTTTAACCAGCCGTGCTTTAAATCCAAGAAGTTCTGATGAATTTTAATTTAAGCCATATTTATAATTGATAATCTGAAGTTAATAAGCAGGTGCACCAAGAAGTGTTATCAGATTATTAAGAAATAGATTTCATTAAGAAATAAATCTATGTTTTCAATATTTAAGGAAAACATCAGATTTGAAAAATCTATGATTTTTACCACCATATAGGCTACCTCAATATCACAAGAAAACTACAAATGTTTTGGAAAAAGGGGTCATGAAGTGATTTGAAGATCTAATGTTCAAGAATTAATTTGCATTACTATACATAAAAGTCTCTAGCTTCATTCAGCATTTAAAGTAAGGATCTTCATTTAACAACAGTAAGAAAAACATTTTTGCAATTTTCGACAAAATTTTTGCAACAACAAAAAGAACTTTCGCAATTTTCAAAATTACAGAATTTGTAATGAAAATTTTACCTATGCCATATTAATAAATAAAATTTACTTTAATTTGCTATTTTACTTTTGCAACTTCATTAAAAAAATTTGGGCCAATATTGAGAAGATTTTGTTTTTTTGTTCTCCTTTAACTCGAAATAACTTGAAAATTACTCACATTTTTAAACAATTGTACAAAACATTTCTTAAAGATCTAAATTTGAAGAGAATTTTGCCAAGAAAAATGTTTTAACTGTTGCAATTTTCAGAAACGTTCAGATGATTTAGTGACATCTGAACATGAACAATCCTTTTATGAGTACATTTCTCTATTCAAGTAAAAAATTTCAAGTAAACATGTGCGAGTTATTTTTCACAAAATTTAGAAAGTGTTCTTCGGACTTCCAAAGAACATTCAAAAATTAAAATAGCGATTTCAAATTCAACGATCAAAGACATCAGCCAAATGAATCTCAAAAAAAATTGGAGAAAAAGCAGAATACAATTTACTGGTGATCTTTGGATAGGCAGACTGACTGAAAGAATGCCTTTTCAGTATCTAGGATCAACAAAATTTGGATTCTGACTAGACTACACATCAAGAAAATAATATAGAAGAGTAAGAAAAATCCAGTTTTTGATATCAGGCACTCGCAGATTTTTTCTTTCAAAAAGAAAACTCAGCAACTTTGTATCAGCATGTCTTTCAGCAACACTTTCTCTGTATTACGAAAGTCATCATGGCTTGTGGATGATGAACTGACTTAAATAAGTAGTTTTGAAAATATTATAACACATAATAATTTCTCTTCATTTTTTCTGTATTGTATTTTTCCCCCACCATGGTCTCATTTAGTATCTCACAATCTGGAATATCACAGCTAATTGCTTCTTTCCAGATCTCTCAGGCGTGCTAGAGATATTCTGCTTTAGAAGGATGCGTGATACAAGGAGGGGTGATTGACCCCAAGTATGGGTATGTTCACAGGGGAGAGGAGAAAAGGATCATGCATGCCCATACTTTACGATGCATCTCTATCATTCATATGAATGCGATCAGGTAAAACACTGATCAATTGCACTTTATTCCAATAAGGCCCCACTATCTCACTGATGTGAAACACATCAAATAAATTTCTGGCATGCTGCCTCAAACTGAATCTGTGGCTTCTCTACAACTGATATGCTCAACCCATAAGACATTCCTGTATGCTCACCACTACTGGAAATCGTTAGAAAATATTATAACTAACCTAATTTCTGTGAAATACTTAGTACTGAATAATATTACAAAATAAATTATTTTTATAAGGAAAATATACCTACTTTAAATATGATGGTCATATAATTATGAACTAAAAATATGGACACCTCGTGCCCATGGTTGGTAAAACATACAATTCTACAGCTAATTTAAAGAAGATATGAAGATAAGATGTGATAGGAATGGAGGATTTAATTGGAAAAGGTTTTGTAGGGTTTGTTACAAAAACAAGTGTCATCATCTGAGTTCCGTATATTTACATGGAAATTTTCTCTGTCATACCATACACTAAAATATCTCGATTTCTGATGTAAATGAACTATTATATGAAGATTTCTACAAAGGAAACTCTTAAAAACTCCATTTCTTTATCACCCATCTCAACCCTGTAACATAAAAAATTTATATCATACTCTCTTTGTTTATATACGAGATATTCTGTCCTTTTATATACATAAAATATTTAGAATGAACAGAAATATGTAATACATAGAATGGAGTACGAAAACAAAATTTAAAAAAAATGAAGCACCAGGAAGGTCCAGCTCGTGTTTGTCAGAATAATACACAAAAACAAACATGAATCTACTGGACGGTCAGATAGAACTTAATAGTACCATTTTGCCCTTTTTCATCCCTGAAACTTTTTTCAACATATACAACAAAATACAAATTTATCACAAAAGCATTTTTACATCAATCCAGAACAGCTTATTTAACATTAAAACTCCAAATTTATTTGTTTTTATTTCACTGCAAGAAGACTAAAAAGAAATGAAATGCCCATTGCCAAGAGAATTTAGACTGCATCTTCTTGCTCTAATATCTTCTACTTCCTCTTCCTTGAGATTGAAAATAAAATAAAATTAAGCATACCAAGTATGGAATTCTAAATCAATTTAAAAGAAAAATACAATTCTTTGTACTTGCTACACACTACGATAAAGCACAGGGAACTCATTTACTCAATTCTTTTGTATCCTGACACCTTCTTGATGTCCTGATATGGGACATAATGGAATCAACACCATTAATTAACTGATACTTTCTTTAGTATTGAAACATTGCACATTGTGATGTATGTAGTTTATTCTCTGCAAATGGAATAAATAAATTTGAAAACTTTCATTATCACATAAATTGTGGGCTATATACATTTTCACACTCTCACATACATGTAAAGTTTATCACATTTCACAAAAACTTATCAACAAAGCCTGCATTTACACTGTTTATATAACATATCTGTATCACGACAGATTTTGTTCAACAATCACAGATCTTGAATTCTTTCAGAAAATAATATACAAATTCAGCTGCACAAATTAACACGTAAGTACTTCTCCTCTTTGAGTCAGGAAGTCCCTACAATCTACACAGGAAATATCTTGTGCAGTGATGTTCTTTCTTTACAGAGAGCATGCATCTCAAATAGTTTCTTAATGACATCAGAGATCAGTCTTGAACACAGACAATAGTTGATGAACACACAAGTACAGATAATATTTATGTTCAGTCATACTTCACTGTCTGAACAGGACCAAGGGTGATGCAATTATAAATCAACAGCTGAAAAACAAAGAAGGAGGCTAGTATTTGATCTCTACCCCACTCTTCTCAACGTGAACATTAGAAACCAAAAACACTTCATTTTAAACTTTCATTTTTGTTCTTTTAATCACATAAGAATAAAAACTTGAACTGGTATTCTGCCTACCATTACACATGGGACTCCAAAGGAACTTTAAATACGCGTGACGCTAAATTTGGATCAGGCAGACTGTGGGGACGCCCCATTCCAGATGAAGGAGGGTGAGCGATGTTGTGCCTCAATTCAGACATGACACCACCCCCTCTACTAAGCATACGAATCTCTATTAGGAAGCGTTCATGGCCCATGATAGTGTTTCCCAGACGCGAAGAACTGAGGTCAGGAGAACTGGTTCGCAGGCACTGTCGCTCCTTGTTGCTCACAGGAGCATTTGTGGCCAATGCTTCATTCTCTTCCAGTTGATGCTGTCGCCTATTATCCAACCAATTCAACTTATCAAAGTCTTTGGTGCCTCCCACAGTGTGCCTTCGTTTGATAGACCGTTCTGGCATTCCATTCTTCCGTTTCAATTTAGTGAGGTTGATTGCCATATTCTCCTTTTCTTTGTTACAGCCTCTATTTGATGCACGACCCATCCCTGAGCTTAAAAGTAAGTCCTGTTTTCTTTTACTATTGTTTGATTCAGTCTTCTCAGTTTTTGTCAGAGAGTCAGACCTCTTGAGCTTCATGTTAGAAGGTGATTCAGACCTCTCAGCTTTTGTTAGAGATTCTGACCGCCTCAGTTTTGTACTTGAACTTGAAACTTTCTCAGCTTTTGTTAGCGACTCTGATCGTTTTAATCTGCTAGTAGAAAACCCCATGTCTTCTCGTTCTGCTTTTGTTAGGGATTCAGAACGTTTCAGCCTTGTGTTCACTGTCGATTCCGACTTTTCAGCCTTACTAAGTGACTCTGACCGCTTCAGTTTCGATGAGGCAGTTTCTTTATCTTCCACAGACTTCTCTTCTTTCTCATTTAATGATGCACTTTCTTTCACTTTCTTTTGAAGGTCTTCTCGCTCTTCAGACCGACAGTTCTGCAGTTCTTTCAGCTTATTGTCGATAGCATCCTAAAACACAAAAGCACTAATTAGCTTATATGTTCATGTAATTATTATGCTGTAAATCTGAGTAAACTTACAATTTCAAATAATTTCACTACATTCATCATTTAATCTAAACAACTAAAAATTTAATAAACATAATAAAACAAGACTTAATAATACTACCATGAAGCAACAATGATCTTTTTATGAACTTCATTACCAACATCAAATTAAAAGAGAATTTTGAACTAATAAAGAAGAAGTAAACAGTATTCAAACCAATAAACAAAACTGAATAAATTCTACTCAATAACATAAAAAAGGCAATGCAGAAAATGAGCATGACATGAAATGTAATTGTGCGATAAGTATAATCATATGTGATATACAAAGTATAACTAAGAGACAAGATAGGGGAGGTAAAAGGAATAAAAGATAGCCGTTTTAAAATTCATTTCATCTGTTATATAATGTTCAGATAGAATAATTGCAGTTACTTTTCAAAAGAAAACAAAAGGGTAACTGATGGCAAAAGGGAAATTGTCTTGCTTCATTTAAGAGGCAAAGAGGCAAAGATGGCAGGTGAAAGCAATTACATATCAGATGAAGACAATGAAATCACAAGTACACGAGTGACAAAAAACTTCATGTGTAAATTTTTTTAAAAGAATAGTGAATAATATTTTGTAGAAAACTTATAACATCAGGAACCTAGCTTCAAAATCAATGCACACTTCTGCAATGGAAGAGCTGTGTTGAGAAGTTATTCTGATGTCAACCCACCAGATGTTGCTCCACCCTGCTCTGGCGCTCCAGGGCGGCCATCCGGCGAGGCGCTGAGGGGGCAGACGCTGGAGGTAGAGATGGTGAGCTTCTCTTTGACCCCATGAGGTCCTCAGAAGGGGCTCCTGTGTCCTCTAATGCTGCCTTGTCCTTTGGGGAGCAGAACTCAGTTTCAGACTCGTTGGCCTCCGAGACCTTCAACGCCACAGACTGTGACGGTGCTGATGCTGGGGATGCACGCTCCTGCTGGAGAGGATCTTGGGCTGGGGGCACCTCATGGCGCAGAAGAGGTTCCGTGTCCAAAGATGTCTCCGCAACTGTGTCAGAAGGGGAGGCTGCTTCTGACACACTTGTGGTCAACAAGGACTTCAGCTTGCGGTCGAATGTTGAAGTCAAACTTGCCAGCAGGTCACCCCCTAAGGAAATATGAAAGATTAGTTCAAAAGTCAGGTGATGTTCGTTACAAAAAAAGCTGCATTCTATCTTCGCAAGGCAAGGCAGTTAGTTCATTACAAGCGATTTTTCAGACCTATTTTGAATTAGGAAGTGGCAAACATAACAATTATTGCTCACAGTAAAGAACTAAAAATACAGTGCATGTTCAAAACTGTGTAAAAATTGTACAAATGAATAGAAATGAACAAAACCAGAGCCTGGAAACAAAATGCACTGAAATAAAATGTGTATTCACATGGACACAAGCATGCTGCCGTGCTAGTGTTACAGCTGGCTACACCTGCAAATGAAGATGCTAGAAAGAATAGCACACGAGTGCAAGAATGAAAGTGAAAAATTATAAATGCACACAAAACAAATATAACTACGGTAAGACTAGCTCCACAACAAAATTTCACATATAAAAACATTCTAATACAATTCATTAAAATCAAAGTATTTACATTACAACGAAGTGACAAATACCACAATCCATTCTGTCACCATGAAAGGAGCAAAGAAACCAGTGGTTTATAAAAAAAATGCTCCTGTAAAACGAACCCAGAATTCATATGAATTAAAAACTTAAATATATTGTTCTTTCAGTTGGCATTATCTTCCAAGATGGTCTTAACATCTGTATTAAAAACAGTAATAAACTTATTCAAAAAACTGCTGATGAAGAGAGGTTTCTCCGTTAGTGGAGATTAAAATCCAGCTATCAGATGAATATTTTCATCTCTGATGCATTTTCCCTTTGAGATTCAACAAAAAAATTCAATAAATCAATGTTTTGAGGCCATTCGTGTGGTTTTCAATAAGAACAAAATTCATCAACATTCAAAATGAAGGGTGAAAAAAGTAACACACAATTAGCAGCAACTACTGCACAACTACACCAACAGCCAAGGTCAAGGTTATTATGACAAAAAAATTAGATAATAATGTAAAAACATGTTGCATCTGCAATCAAAAATAATTGCAGCATTAAGATTGATGAAGAACTACGGAAAATAGTACTCTAGTACTGCAAAAACACAGCTTCCCATATTTGAAAAACACACATCAAAGTCTACACATTCAAAATTAGTTATGAAATATTTGAGTGCTAGATTAAGCAAATTGACTGTTGATGGCCAGCAGAGGAAGCCTAATGGACTAACAGGCAGTGCAGCATTTCAACTTAATGTAGCTTGAATTTTTCACACGCCTCTTGAAATAAAAAAAGCACACAAGAGTTCTTGTATTTAAGCACACAAATCCATCAAGCACAATAGGTAGGAAATCTTTAATGAAGTGTCTTGAACAGCCTACATGGCAGGTCAGTCCAGATATATTTAGTTACAGACTGTTCATTATTCTGTTTTGCTGACTTTCTAACCACAGCTCTTGAGAGTGGAATTTGCATGTATGTTACATTATTTTGTACTCACAGTTGAAAATGTTTATATTACACACCCTTACATTTAACATGTTTGTCAACATTTGTTTCTTTGTCCATAATTACATGGAGGAAACTAATATTTGAACAAAAACTTTCTGAACGTAAAAGAAATAAAATGTTTTTCAAATTTCAAAACTTTAAAAAAATATCTCTAGAAAAGAAAATGAATATAATTAAATGACAGTCTTTGTAGTAAAAATGAAGTCTTCACTTCATTAATTTTAGCTAAACTTTACAGAAAATAAAGTACCAGTACCATTCTTTCTCACCAACACTAATTGTAACCAGTCTCTTAGTATATCTGAATCAGCAAATTGGGTTATCCATGGGTGAACTTATTATAAAGTAATTCGGAAAGCTTTGGACAGGAAAGAAAAAGAGTAGGACCAGGAAGCGGAAAGTCAGGAAGGCAGGCAGGCAAGGGCGACCGCCTCGCCCCTTACCTCTGCGCAGCCTGCCTAGCGTTTCCGTGGTAGGGAACTTGGGGCGGCCGAAAGGCCCACCGGACTCCCGTCCGCGGCTGCTGCCGGCGTGCCCAGTGGACGCACCAGTGTCGACCTCGATGCAGCCGTGCTGGGTTGCGCTAGTGCTGAGGGGGGTTTGTGGATGTAGCTGTGATAGGAAGCACCAGAAGCTCGGGCTCGTCGCTTGCCTGTGCTCATTCGTTCAATCATTTGTGCACAGAGGGTGGAGGAAGTAAGTGAGAGAGCGAGCGAGCGATTGGCAGAGGCGGCGAGCCAGCAGTGGCACATCAGGCAAGGTGGGAGGGAGAAGACAAGAACGCAACACACTCCATTACAGATCCATCAATGACTTGTTTATCTGCATCTTTTCCTGAATGTTTCTGACTTTGCCCATCAAACATAATATGGAAATGCAAGCTAATAAGTGAAGAAAATGTTTCAGGAAGAAAAAAAGTGTTAAATTTAGATTAAGAGTTACGAGAATCTCCCAACTGCTGAAGAGCATGAATTAGAAGAAAAGCCTTCATACATTTGAATTTGTTCGCAATTTCTGATGATTCATATTTAATATCCTCCATTAACAATCTTTATAAAATGGGTCCATGTGCAAATACAACTGGACATAAGAAAAAAAGAAGAGAGAAAAAAGGAACAAAAAAAAAGAAGAAAAAAATATCATTCCTCACAACTTGTGTACTCTCTCAAAGAATGAAGGAAAATCATTAAAAACTATTAAGGAAAATAGTGAGAAGACTGACAACCTGTGCTAAGAGAAAGTCAGAAACACAGGAACCGCAGAACCAAAACATCTGCCAAGCCAGTAAATACAGAAACAGTAACCAGGAAGTTGAAATGTACATTCCTTAGCTCAGCTAAGTTTCATTGCCATACATTTTCCTTTATTAGATTTTTAAAACAGAGTAAAATTAAATTTACTTGAAAATACACTAAGAGGATGTATATTTCTACATCTTATGCATTTTATCTAAACAAAACTGACTGAAGTAATGATCTCTTTTGAATGGTGCCATAGTCACATCAGCAACTCCAAAATTAATAAAAACAAACTGTAAGGAAGCAGAAAGAGAATGTATGCAGTATCTTAAACCTGGTAATATTCCATACAGAACACAAATTTACCAAAGAAATTTAACCTTCTACAAAATGTGGAAAAGTGACAAACATATTATAATTTAAGGTTACACACTGTATTAACTGGCTGCACACTAGCTAAACCTAAAAATGTATATAGCACTGCTTGTATGAAGAATGTTTGTTTTGCTTCAATAAGATACTATTTACCTATATTTATAATTATGACACCTTAATTTGTTTATTTGGGAATAGATAATGTGATTACAACAGGCCACCATTAAGACAAAGCAGAATCCTTAAGACCAAAACAAATGTTCTGAGCAAAATTGTATAAGGAATCACAAACAATGCTGCAATGGAGGCCCATGTGTTCACGTAACATCCAGGGTTTTAGTTTGTTCTCCCATTAGCATTGGAGAAATTATTTTTTTGAATTTCAGGCATGATAACATTTTTATATAACAAATTTGGAACAAAATGTATTATGATTCAATAAGGCAAAAAAATTAAATTCGCAGTGAATTAATGATTTCTTGATATATGTAAAATAAATTTAGATAAAATGTACATTCAAAAATCCAAAAGAAATAATATTGAAATCCCCATGGAAAGTCAAGTGTTAATAAAAGATATCCTACAAATGTTTGCATCATTTAAGAGAAGGTGTCTCTTGTTCAATTTTTGTTGACTTTCTTCAAATGTACAAATATGTTCACTATCATAATGAATCCTGTGTTTGTGCTGGTGTACAAGTACTCCATGCTTGAATGTGACAGTGTGCCGTGCTGTTAATGAGAGTGTTGCACACTGGAACATTCGTTTTGTAGTGTTCTACTGACTTACAATGGAAACATGCTTAAGTGCATCTGTAACCTTTCTAACCAAAGATGTGGTATTCAATGAATACACCATGTAGTATGAACTACAATTACACATATCAAGAGGTCATACATCTTGGCATTAAAGGATATTAACTGGTACATCAAAAAGGCTACTAAAACAGAGCATTTAAAAGAAGTGCTTATGAATAGAAATGTTTATAATTACATATTTTTCACAACAGTGTTTGTGGAAAAATACACCTGATTTTCGATTGCATTAAATTATATATAATCTTCATTAACAAGACAGAAAAGAAAACACCAGTAAGAATAACAACAAACACTATTTCATGAAACAACAACAAAAATATGCATATCTATTATATTGTTTTAACATAATAAAGCAACTGTAAATTTAGTCATTCGTAGGAAGTGAGAAATACATTGCATCAATTCTCAAGTATATTTGTCAAAATATTCTGTGGCATTCTCCAGTCAAATTCTGATTACCAATTGAGTAGAACTTAACAAGCCTCATTACAACAGCTGCTGAATGAAATTATTTCAGTATCTGAAAAAAATGTTCCCGGTAGTAATTTTGTTTTGTAATAAAAATGTTAAGAAATAGAAAAATATTACTCAAAGAACTGATTTCATAATATAATCTTTCAAAATTTCAGCATCTTGAAGTATGAGAACTGAAGTTCAATTTCAATTAGAGCTAGATGACTCATAAATAATTTAAACTTCACAATGTACAATTTTTAATGCAACTATCATAAAATTACATATAAAACTACATTTGGGAAGTCAGAATTTCACTGTAAATTTTACTGTCTCAAGAGGTACAAATTTCACAAGGACTCTCTTCCTATGAAGACACAATTTAGATGTATGAGTAGCTAAAAGAACAAAAGAAGTAAAAAAGTAGTCAGGATTGTGTATGTACCTAGAGATTTTTTTGTTAATGGCAAGGATCTTGCGAGTCCAGGAGAAGAAGCAACTCCCTGCACTCACCAACCGCCACAAGACACATTTACAAGAGCAACAGGAGAGAAACAGAGAAACAACAGGGAATTAATGTTACTGTGATGTTAGATCTAAATTTACAGTGTTTCCCAAAGAGGTTGATATACTCTATCAGAAACACATTGATCATCAAAAGAAGACTAAGTTCTTGAATATTTGAGGTACTGTCAAGGATGTTCGGGAAAGAAAATGATTTTTAGAAGAAATTATTTTTTTTAAACATTCAATTGTAAAATATTCAACAATATTACTCATTTCTTTTTTCTTTTTCTTTTTAAGATATAAATCAATGGATATTGTAAGGAGGAAAAAATGTTTAGATACTTATTTACTTGACATCTGGTAAACACTTTGGTGAGATGTGGCAGTGGTACAAGATAGTTTGGGAAACACTGTATCATTAGTTCAGGGTTGTTTCACATTAATCAGGGTTGTTAGAACTATACATACACAAGTTAAAGAAACTACAGTAAAATTCCATCTTCTGCTCCAAGGAGCAATAAGGCTCGAACAACACACTTGCTGATGCATGATCCAACCACTTGTAAGGTCGTAATGACATATCCTAGCCAATACTCTCAGCCTAACACCCTTTGTTTCTCATATGGACAGCTCAGGTCATTGTGTCAAAATACACCAGCAACAACATACTATTAACACAAGGGTATGTTTGAAAAATGGAGTATGTTTCTTGTGAATGTTGTTCATACAAAAATGCAATTTCCACTCTCAGGTTTATACTTGCAATGGTATTTATCAGATTAGTTTAAATCTTGACAGAACAAATTTGACTTATGATTATGTGGTGATAGCACTTACTTAAAAATCTTCGAAAAATAAAAAGGCATGCACAAAATGTACTGAAAAAATAATTTATCATGCAACACCAATCAAGGATACACATCTTAAAGAAAGATGAAAAAGAACAATTTGACACTAGAAGTAAAATTCTGAAGACCTGAAGAAATTCCATATGAGAGAACAAAACAGTGCTCCGGGTACCCTATACAAAGAGCTTTTCTAGAAAATAATTAAAAAGAGAACAGAAATTAAGAAATTTTTGACCCACTTCAAATGCCATTGCACAAACTAATTTGTGCAGAAAAGAAAAAATACACACTGATCACGTATAAGTTCCTAGGAAAGCTCTTCTAGTATTAATAAAATGAAGACCACTGTTATTTTAATATAATAAAAATCAAAATCATGAAGAAAAACAAAAAAACAAAAACAAAGAAATTTTGGAGCAAGAATTCAAAACATGTGTGAAGCACAGAATTTAATTGGTCAGATGTACACAACCATGCTTTGCCCTCAAAAGTGAATGATTATCATGAAATTTAGATATTAAAAATATAAAGAGGAAAAAAAGAAGTAAGAAAACTAAAAAGAACTATAATAATATTTGTTACTGAATGTTATAAAATAGCAGGTAAAAAGAAAGAAATTACTTGGGAAGGACAGACATTTTTCTAGGTACATGACAATCACATAGAATGCACATCTACTAAAGATTTTTTTTTACTGGTACAACCTAAAGAAGACTAAACCATAAAGATTGGAATAGAATGAAATACACATATTACATAAAATACGCAAATCCTTGTACAATCTTTCAATTTTAAGTTGTTATCTTTCATTTTACCACATTTGAGAAGTAATCTTAAATTTAGATAGAAATATTCCTTATTTTAAGATAGAAGATTATGTACCAAGAAGAAATTTCTGTGCCACTCCTTCACAAAACAGCTATGCTACTTCAAGTAAACCTTGATTGTACAAGGACATCCCCACAAGGGTATATGAATAGGCAATAAGATAAACAAGAATTAGGAGCTAAGAGTTTACTCACCATCTTCTGATACATCACTCTGAGGTCTGGTAGCTGGATCACTAGTATAAGCCTCCTGGAGTGAGTCGAGAGAACCACTACGCAGTGATCCATATGTCTGAGATGGAGTGGGGCCCTGTTTCCAAAAATCAATAATCAGAACTTCTGCTACACCCATACAGCTCCAGAAAAATGGAGAATATTGCCAGCAAATGTACAATTATGTTACAAGAAAAGGTTCTCTGCATAGTTTTGCTATCCATTAACAGTTTCTAATCTATGTCACTATTATATTATAATTGCAAAATTAAATTAAAGAATTGGGTGATATGTTTACATAAATGTAAGTCTACATTATTTGTGTTTATCATATTCAAGATGATTTTTTATTTTCTCCTTCTTCAGGATGTTGCAATAATTTCAGGGAATCAATGAACCATTTTGCAAACAAACACTCCAGTAAAGAGCCACAATTTTTTTAGAGTATCAGTTAATTTAAGAAAGCCAGCAAATTCAGCAAATCCTATGGTAATATGTTAAACAGTGTTCTGCATTGTACTATCAAGAAAATTTAATTTCCTTAATATGCCCAACCTAAACCATGTTCTACATTCTATAAATCAGTGTCAGAGAAGTGATGGTCTCCAATTGGTGTAAAAGCCCTTGCTTAACCCTTTAGACATGTGATGTGGCAGGGCTCTATAGAAAGCAAAGCTTAGTCACTTTATGTCAAGTCAGGTCTAGTCTAGCCTAATGGTTGCTCCACAATAAAAAAATATTTTTAGACGCAACAGTGCATCCGTGCGAAAAATAGTCAAGGGATATTATATTTGGCATCATTTGAATTGATCTAACTATGTTTGAATCCATTGGTGAAGGTGAAGAGAGAAATAAATAACCTTGCATTGCAAGTACATTCTTGTATTGTCAATTTGGTATTATAGCCAATTTGTTATCAAGAGAAATTGGAAAATATTGGAATATATTGAAAAATATTGATGAGTTTTAAAAATAAGCCTCTAGATCAGAGCCAGATTTGCCTATCAGAAGAAAAATAAAATCCTCTAACTTCACTTAACAAATGTTTATTAACAGGTTCTACACTCACCAACACTAACAAATGTCAATAGGAAGAGAACACTTTCGTGTCGTTTATTTTTTTTTAACACTGTTAGCAATTCACACATACCTGTTCATTTCCAGTCTTTAGCCTTTTGAGCTGCGATGAGGAGCTTAAAGCTGTGCTACTTTTTGAATCTGCTGTTGTTACTTGAGAAGGCTTGGTTGGGTTTTCGAGTTCAGACGCTCGTGGCTGCCCAGAAGGTGAATGCACCGAGTTCCTCATGCTGGCCTGGGCACTTCGAGCAGCAGCTAATTCCACACTGCGAGCCACTGATTTGGCTGTAGGAGGATACCTGCAAAAGGAAAGAAAGAAGACTGCTTATTCATTGTATATGATACACTTTTTTTTTTTACTAACAGACAACCTGTCCATACAAAACAATATACAATACTACAAGAAAACTCTCATTTACAGTAGCATAAAACTAATTAGGTACATACAACTTATCTTTTTTCCATATTAATGTTTGACTTATAGCTTTATTACAAATAAACTGTGCCATATGATAAAATAAGTTAATATCTATTTGATTTATTGGCAGGGTTGCACATTCTGTTGACTGGATTATTTGCAGTTTATAATAATATGTAAAATATAAGAGCAAACAAGTCAGATCTCTACTATTTATTCATAGTCCAAATAATAATAATAATAATAATAATAATAATAATAATAATAATAATAATAATAAGATAATTATTAATAATAATAGAAAATACTATAATAATAATATATTATTATTATTATTATTAATTTTAGTATTATATTAATTATTATTATTATTATTATTATAGTAATTTCTATTATTATTAGTTATATGGCAGTTTTGGCTAAGTTGCACTTGAGTCAATGACTTTTTATTGTCAACCACTTTTGCAAGGATATGAACAAATTTGGAAGTGTCTCTTTAGCTTCTTATCTATGAGCTTCAAGCAATAATAAGCACTTACCCCGCATCCACAAGAGTGCTGACTGCTGCCATACTGGAGAGTGCAGTAGGTTGAGATGTTTTCGGCCCTGGACTGCTCGGGAAGAAATGAGTGCCTCCAACTTTACGAGTATGAGTGAATGATTGCAGAGATGAACTTCCATCTCTTTCATCAGATCCGCTCAGCACATCTCGGGTGGGTGGTGGTTCTAAAAGGAACAAAATTATAAGAAGCATAAAGCTGAGAAACATGAGCTATGTCACACCCTTGTGAATTGCGTATTGCTTGCAGAGGGTTTTGCCTCTTTGATAGTGTCCGGTTTCTCAAGGGTGGGAAAGGAGGAAAGTCCTCCTCACACTGTTTTTAAATCTAATTAACAAATAACATTCTTTGTTAAGTGTTTTTGAGGGATACATTAAATTTTTGTGTTCGTAGGTATGAGGAATTGAATTTGAGTATGAGGAGTTTTAATCAAACGAAAAGTATTGAAATTGCTCTCAGGATGATCACACAGCTTTTCTTCCTACTCCTGTCCTGTGTTCATATTTCATAGCACTTCAGTGGACACAAGAGAAAACTTTTTAATGAACCCTTATTAGCTGAAGGAACATGTTTCTCACTTGATTATACTGCCATCTACTAATGGCTTTTTCAAACAAAGCAGTGCATCCCAACGCATTGTAATGTGATGAGTTGATGGCAGTGCTTGAAATGTTGTAATCTAATAATGTGGGCTGGCAGATTGAAGCTGGCTGAAGGGGCAAATTGAACTGATAGGTTTCTCTATTTGATTCTATTGCAAATCAGCACATTTAACTATTTCCTTTACAATTCATTAATTTTATTTGAAGCAGTTTATGCTAATGACTTCTTTCCTCCTCTCAATAAGCAAGCAAGAGTTGCTACCGATGTCCGTCATAACTTTCATTCAATTTCAAAACATAAAAACCAAAAAATGCCCAAGAAATACCGCCTTTCTTTGCTAGTGGGCGAAAGGAGCATAACGAAATTTGTGTGGTCAGACGGAAGAGCGGGCCTGATGACCTGAGTTTTGCCAAATAAAATAAGGCTTCAATTCAATTCAATTCAATTCAAAACACCATTTTCAAAATTGCATTGGCATAATACAATTTTGCAATTATTTCTCCAATTAATTTGAACTATCAGACTTTTGTGATATTTGTTAATATTTCAATGTCCATTAGCTCTCACCAGTCATGAACATGATAGGAATGATATGAGCACCGAAAGTTCGATTATGATTTTAGTAACCACTCATATTAAAAAAAAATGGGCAACTTCTTCAAAAACTGTACATTCAATATTGTGGATAGTTATTAGGTTTTGTATTCTCACTTGAAAAGTATTAATCTTCTAAATTCAAACACAATGAATATCATTCACAAAGCCTAACAATTAACATGAAAATTTCCTTGCTGAACTTTTCAATTATAAATAAATCATACTGCACCATCTTTGTATGTATGCTTTTGGAAGGATGATGACAGTAGCACACTTTGAAATAAGAAAACAATTGATCAACTGAACAAGCAAAATGATATATAACATTGTGTATTGATACAGTGGTGCAGCTAAACTAGTTTTTTGGCAAGTTATGGATGTATGGCACATACAGATTGCGATCATGGTGAAGACAAAGTAAAACTACGTGTTCTAAAGTAAACATATTTGTTGGTGAAATAGCTAAAATGTTTATTAAGATTATGTATATATGCCATATTATGAATGGTAAGAAGGCATAGTATTCCTTAGTCACTGTGCTGGGTGGATCGCTAAAGTCACTGACCAACATAGGACATTTAACATGGAGCTGCGCTACTCTGTAATAACGTATTCCGTCATATAACAATCATTGCTTCTTATCAGTGTGTTTCCTTTTCCACAAAGGAAGATACAAGTTACTGCAACTTGGATCTGATAATTTTTAACAAACTATAAAATCTCAATTTCCTTGATCAAAAATAGTCCCTTTTAATAATGAAAAATAAGTATGATAAAAAGAAGAAGAGCAATTATGAACATGAATCTTTTACTTTGACATTCTTCAAAAACTGTCAACTGAAACATGTTGATGTTCTATTGTGTTTTGCCATATCGCACCCCTAATGCAAGAGGGCCAAGTCTCCGAAAAATTGAAAATTCAGTAATACCCATTGTTAGATTCCTCATTTTCCATTATGTGATTACAGCAATGCCATTTTTTTAGTTTCATAAATAGCAAAGAAATAGCAATTCAATTTAAATTCAATTTGTTTTTAAACGGCCCGAGAAAACTTCTGAAGGCTCTCCTGCGAAATGAGTGATTTTGAAATTGTGGCCCTGTTGCATTAGGGGTGCAATATTACGTTCCCTTCTAAAAACAAGCACAGAAGCACAAATATATCATTTTGATGCTTTTGGGCATGTGTGAATTTTCCTTACCTGCGTGTTGCTGCTGATACTGTTGCAGAGTCCTCGTGAGAAGGGCAGCTGCTGGAGAAGGAGGCCCAGATGTGCCCTGTCCTCCGCTAAGAGTAGGAGTTTGCAACTGTGCAGTTCCTGGAGCAGGTTTCAGCAGAGCAGGCATCCTGCTTACTGAATCGCCTTTCCTTGACAGGTCTGCAAACATTAATCAAATGTGTTTTTTAATCTTTAAACAAAATTTATGAAATAAAAAAAATGTATATACAGGTAAATGTATTACAGATAACATCTAATCCTGAGATATAATAAGGTATATTAATATATAAGATAATGCAATCATGTTGAAATACATCCCATAAACATAACTTTTTCTCCTTTTTCGATGTGTAATAAATAAATAAATAAATAACCAAACAATGCAACACAGTACACAAAGATACAGAATAATCATACTACTTTGGTAGATCACACCAATTATTAGCATCAGCTTTCCTGTTAGTATTCTTCAGGAAACGAAATGCATCCTCACGAGTCTATGATTACAGTTTTTAAAACCTACTTCCAAATTTGCACAAGATAACCTCTTGAAATAAGCTATTTCAATGCACCTACTCTAATATAGTTATTTGTTATGATATTTTTTGGAAGAATTTAAACTATATTTTATTCCTGAAAGGTCAATGAAATTAGCTTCATGCAAGCTAGAAAATAGCATTGGCAGAGGTACAGAAGTTTCTCAATTAACTTGACCCTCGAAGGAATCTCTATTTCATAACTTCATTGCTTGTATAAAGGGCGCCAAAGTGTTTAGCCCAGAAATAGCACATATTTAAAAAAGGATTCTCACATTCACTGTTCTGGTCATTTATTAACTGTCAATTTAACCATTTTGAATATACAGTTTAAAGAATTTATTTTCATCTAATGGATATGCTGAACCAAAATTACCAGCTGGATTGTCTGCAAGTTTGTCCAACAAATCTTCACTTTCCAAGTCACGCTTTGCCTGCTGCCATTCCTGCTCAATTCGACGCTTCTCTGCTTCTCGTCGCTCCAGTTCTTGTCGGTGGCGAGACTGATCACGCTGCAGCATTGCTTTTGTTTCAAGCTCAAACCTGAAAGAAATTATTATGTTAACTTTTACAACAACGCCATGCAGACAAATAAAAATAGGTAGAAAAAAATAAAGATAAACGAGTAGAGACACATTTACACTTGAATACAGAATTTTTATTTAAATAACAGACTCAAGCAGTTTTCTTTCTAACTAGTTTGTGGCATTAGGTTTGCTAATATTAATTCTGAAGGTACATAGGCATGTGCAACTAAAACAACAAGGAGCCAACTACGTTTCTGGACTACGTTTGACCACTGAACATTTTTACACTTACACGTAATGTATTTTACTTCTAAATTAATGAAATATACTACAAATAGTATTCAATTATAACTTTAATTATTACTATTACAAAATATGCGTTATATTGAACTATTTATAAGGTTGCCAAACCGGGAGAGCCTTACCTCCACATGTTATACAACAAATTCCCAAATTTACTAGGTTTCAATTATTGTGAATAATTATTATAATTATTTTACGTTTATTATAGTTTTGAAGATATTGTTACTCATGTATAAAATAATAGTAGTCAAGCAATAATAGTAGTAAAGCAACTTAGTATCATGGGAGAGAGAAAAAATGAAATCTGTGAATTAAAATTACAAAATTTAAGTATAACATTTCATTCTTATTATTGTTTTATCAACTGAAGAATGACTGAAGAGTTTAAACAATTAAAACATCGAAGCTGATTCAATGTAATTCATGTATACATTTACCGATGTAATTCAGTGTGAATACAAATAATTATTTAACATATTTTCAAGAAGTTGTTTTGGAGTTTCAACTTCTGAACAACAAGGATGGATTATAGAGTTACAAGACGTACTATCATATTTGAAAAGAATTGTTTCTTAAAACTTCCTTTTACTTCAGATTTCCTTTGCATGAGAAGGCTTGTAATTTCAAAGGAAAAATGTTTCGAAGATAAATAAACATAAGATTTTTCCACATAAGACAATCCAATTGTTAATATTAACTTAAGTTTTAGGATTTATTTAACATTGATTTGGGGAAAAATTTTGAAATTGTGAAATAAAATCTTTTCTTTCTGGGACTTTTTGGGTATAGGTCTACAGATATTCTACAGAAACTCACCTTCGTATCCTCTCCTGAGTAGTAGCCGACAGGCCTGTGTATGTGCGTATCGTTGCAGCATCATCTCCCGCTAAAGGCACTCCAGCAACATATCTACGAATGGAAGGTCCACTAGAGTTGGCATCTTGTGTCGCTCCAGGTGAAGGCTCACGTGGAGAACTGTCCTCAGGGCACGCTTCATCTTCAAGGCCACCTTCTTCTCGGCCTGAATGAAGACTCTTCACAATGCTGCCTGACAAGAGCACAGACTCCCGGATTGAGGAAGCCACGGCAGAGGAGGGCTGGTGCAGAGATTCGTCTGATTCTGCAGTGGCCACAGGGGCCAAGGGCTCTGGCTCTCTGAGCTTGGGTTTACTCTCAGAGACCTGACAACAAAACAAATAAGGAAACTACCTCCAAGACAAAAAAGTATTTATTCAGTATAAAACTTATAAGATGCATGTAGAAACACAAACAGATATTTTCATTTCTTGAAACCCTTGACCAATTGATCATATGCATTTGTTTGCAGGTGTGTCATTCATCAACGCAATTACCACACCCTCCACACAAATTTTATCTAGATTACATTACATTCTAATTTACACAGAAACAAGCATACATTCATTAAGAAAGTAATTAAATTCAAAACTGCAAGGGGGAGTGGAAACTATATTTTTGGACCCCCTTTTTGTTGATTTTTTTTACTTGCAACATAATTTATTAGTAAACAAATATAATATACAAGGAGAATGAAATGATTACTTTAATGATACAAACACTAAGTACTATGTATTTTATATTAAACCGTTTACAAGGTTGCCACAGGGATTGGAAAGATTCTTCCTAAAGGTCAAATAACTATTTCCCAAATGGTCAGGAGAGGAAAAGAGAAAAAAATCAGCGATTGAACTTATTTAAGGAAATAAAATGTTTTATCACCTTAGATATTAAAATTAATGAATAAATATTATTAAGGCTACAGAACCCCTTTCAAAATTTTAAGAGGAGCAACAGCCCTCCCACTTGTGTGCACAAGTCTTTGCCATGATTTAATGTTGAATCAAGAATTATTTGTACTAGCCAACTCCTCCTTGAAAACTTAATAATGTACAATGAGTCCTTTATTTCATTAAAAAAATGTTATTAATTTAAATCCAACAAGTTTACCAAATTTGGTAAAACATCTGGATTTAATGAACAAAATAAAATATAGTGAAATATACAGGAAATCTTAAACACCACTTTTGATGTATACTTTGCCAATAGTGGATAAAAGGATAAGATTTATGAAGAAACAATTATACAAGAGAAGTTTATTGAAGTTATCACTATTTATTTTTTAGAATTAACTCCTTGTTCTGATTCATAAAAATTGCACACTTTACATTTAATTGTATAATTTTCTTATTCAGTTATTAACATATACATTCTCATATATTTTAGCACAAACTAATGAAATATACCAAATAACTTTTAAGAGTGCACACACACAATAGATAAACACGATACAAATAACCCACTATAGATAAACACACACAAATAAACACGATAGAATCACAGATTTCAAAAGTTTCAAGCAATGAAAATGGAAAGTTATGTATCACTCAAATGTACATAATGCATATTCTAACAATTTGCCAACAGATTCAGAAATATTTAGACTGACCAACAAAGTGACCATGATGTTTGGGAGAAAATCTGAGTTACTGATTCCTAATAATTCTTCACAACTCTAGGGTTTGGAAATTTTGAAACTCTATTCTCTGTACTGTTTTTATGGTGCATTTTAAACTTTGCTGCTTTTCAAATAACATATCTCATTTACAGATCTAAGGAGAATATAGACATATCAATGGATTATGTGGACAAGCATTTCTGGATCCAATTCTCCTCACATCTTTTGTAAAGCTTTCTGCATCCTCTTTCCTTTTCTGTAGCAATACAGTAATGAATAAAAGAAAGAAATCTATCCAGAAAAGGTATGCAAAAATTTCACAACACTTTTACTTTTCCACAATATACTAAATTCCTTCTTCCCCACATGTTCCTGACTATTGGTCACTCTGAATACCTGAACAAAGCCTTAATATACAAAAAGGAAAACCTCTCTTACCTGCTTGGGCTCGCTCTCCACTGGTTCAGCCAGCACTTCATGGCTCTCTTCCTGTGTGGCTGAGGCAACCAGGGTGCCTCCCTTCCTTGACTTTGCTTTCTGCATCTTACGATTGGCTGCAGAAATGATGGATGACACTATATCTTTGGCGCTTATGTCCCTGTTAGCCGAGTCAGCCTTCATGCCTGTAGTGTGGTGCAGTGAGAGAAGAGAAAAAAGGGATGGGGATGGGAGAAGAAAGAAAAAAAGAAAAAAACAAAATATAAAAATCATGCAATGCATAAGCAAAGAACAGTCCATTCAGCAACATTAACAGATTCACTCTGGATATGACAACAAATTGCATGCATAACATTAAGATTAGAAATATTAAGATTAATAACATTCTTAAAAAAGGTAAATTTGAAGTACTGATAATTCAAGAGAATTGTACCAATTCGTTTGGAAACATGAAATTCATTTTGATATATATAAGCTATCCATAAAAAGAAAGCTATGATGTGGCACACAATAAGCTTAAAGAAAGAGAGACTGATTTCAAATGCAATGTCTCCAGTTTGACTGAGTTTGCAATTGATTTATAATTGCACATTAAAAACATTTAACAGACCATGCGGAAAAAGAGAGAGAGAGGACCATGATGCACGACACCATTTAGTGCATGAACACCATGTTTTGCAAGCAGCTAAAGAATTTATCACATTGATCAGAATAAATACTGAAATAAATAAAACTGGCAGGGATTGAAATCAAATATAATAATGTATTTTAAATTCATTAGCTAGAATGGAAAAGTGAAGAGTAATAAGAAATTCATTTTTCAGCACAAAATTAATTTCTGTTATCGAGAGCACTTTTAATTTAATCTTTGTTCTTTT
The DNA here is from genome assembly GCA_038098605.1 of Gryllus longicercus. Lineage (NCBI taxonomy): Eukaryota > Metazoa > Arthropoda > Insecta > Orthoptera > Gryllidae > Gryllus > Gryllus longicercus. Next base: position 524,761 of record JAZDUA010000303.1, read on the forward strand.
TAAAATGTGCAAAAACATGCCGAATAAACTGCAAAGCTTCAGATAATTAAGATCTATGAATTCATGCTTCAATAGTATTCACAGACTTCTGAAATAATTTCTGATCATTGGAATTAAATAGACACATGTATATGAACATTCAACTCAATCAGAGAGGGTAGGTTAAAATCTATTATGTACCTTCTACTTTTTGGATGTTACTAAGCAGCAAATTATGATTTGTAGAGGATGCTTCCAGTTCTTGCACATCTTGAGGGTTATTGAATGGAAAGTTACAAGGAGCATCTTCCTCATCAGAGAAAAACCAGTCAACCTACAATTTAAAAGGTGTTTATTACTGTAATACTATTTAAACACAGACACTTGAAGTGGATCACTGTTTGGCAAGTTAAATACAACTTACAGTATAAAGATTATCATTCATTCAAATTCATAATATTTTCCACTAATTATTTTTCTTCCAACAACAGAAAGTAAAACTCACATGTGAAATGAGAGACTCCACTATTCGACACTGATGTGACATATCAGTAACCATTGTTACCATATTGTCATCAGAAGTTCTAACCAGTGTGGGGCCAAACACAATTGCTAAATTTCGAGCTTCCATTTTATTGGAGTCACAGTGCTCCACCACTTTCTTTAAATGGAACAAGAGGTAGCGAAGAGTCTCAAAATGGTGTTCAGGCAATTCATGGACCTGAAATTTTAGAAAAAATAAAATTTCAATTTATGCAAAACTGAAAAGTAAATCTTAGAGGCACGTAGATCAGCACTTACTAGTTTCTTAATTGTAAGAATTCGTTCATTAGGATCTTCTGCTTTGTCTGCATCAATGAAAAGGGGATACAGTTCTGAAGTGAGAAGAGCATTAGGCAATCTTCGGAAAAAGAGCTTTAATAAGCTTGAGATCACATTCACATCATTCCATCGAGGATCCTGAAAAGTCAACATTGATTAAATAAAGACTATTTAAAATTTCAAAATCATTTTATTTCACTTGCAATGGTCTCACCTGGAGGCTAGTAGCTTCAAATCCCTTGTTAACAGATTCTGTTAAAGCAGAGACTGCTGCTGTGTTCCCTGGTACTCTATAAATGCCAACAATATCCAGGCCTCGGGAATCCACCACAGTTGTGCACAGCTCCACCAATAGAGGCACAAATGTACTGAAGTTTGACTGAAGAGAAAGAATAATCAAGGAGTCATAAGAGGACAGTCATTAACATGTTCCATGCAATGTGAAGTTATTATATTACAGTAATATAATAAACTTACTCCTTTTCAGTTAACAATTCCATGTATTATTTTATGCTCACATTTGAAACAAAAAACAAACAAACCCTCATAAAATTACATTTATGAGGTTCCTCAGATATGCCTTGGAAGAATGTAGTTCTCTTTCAAAATCACACAAATGATCTACATCCAGAACTACAGATTTCATTCAAAAATTAAACCAAAATGGTTTTTGGTCAATAGTATACAATACAATTTAAAGTAACAAAGTAAGTTGTGGGTTGGGTAATGGTGGGAGGTACCTCAGAGATTCGAATGTCATTGGTCCTATCTCCAATCATTTGCTTGGTATACTTACAGGAGGACAGAGTTCGAGAGGTACTCCGATGGTGCAGCCCTCCGGATGGGGAGCAGTAGGAGATGATGGAGAACCTGCTCCATGCTGAATTTTGCGCAACTGCTTGGCAACACGCCCTTTCCACGTCTTGCTCTTTGGTGATGGTAGCTGGTCTGTGGGTACAAAAGATAGATGTCAGATGTATATCAAAACAGCTTAAATGCAAATACATCTCCACACATGTGGCAACTTAATATTTGTTTTCTGTTGCCTATTATGAGTCATCTGAGCAAGGGTTTACATTGTAAATAATTTGAATCAGCTTGGGGGTCAACTCCTGACTTTCCATTTACTTAGAAGTGCTGATATAAAAGAGCACATTTGTATGCTTAAAACACCATGCTTAAATGATGCTACAGGTAGTCTTCATCAAGCAGCCTTGGATGTAGATAGGGCGCCTCTTAAAACGGCTCATTCACAGGCAAGCCCGGCATAACGAGCCAGCTACACACCGGTTGAAATGTGTCACGATCCACCGCTCAAACAATAAAGCAGGTAGCAGCAGTGACAGTTCTACCATCAGTCGGCATCGCAGGTTGGCCCATGAACGGGGCGCTTTCAGATGGCCATGGTCACCTGCGCGCCGCTCATCACGACGAAAAGCTCTCCCTCTGCCAATGCACGCTCGCGAAGCCCGGCTGGCCTGCGGGGGTACGCACCTGTCTGGCTGGGCTTGCGCGTCTTGTTGACGGGCGACTGGCCGGTGGGCGAGCGGTTGCGGAACGACGTGAACTTGTTGCGGATGCCGATGCCCTTGTGCGCGGGCAGCGGGCTGAGGCGCGCGCCCCCGGGCCCCGCCCCCGCGGGCCCCGCCCCCGGCGCCGGCGCGCTCAGCGGCGTCGGCGGCAGCTCCCCGGCCACGCCGCCCTTGCGCCCCGCCTCCTGCAACACACACACGCACACGTCACACTCCCTGCACACGCAAAAGTGATAGGCCCAGCGATGAGCAGCGAGCCGTACTCATTCACCATCCACGCGTACGCACAGGCGAGGGAGAAGAATTAAGCTTTTGGCACATCCGTTTGCAGGGTGGTAGATTGCCTTTGCCTTCCGTTGTTTGAAGGATGCTAGTGATAATAGGGGAGGGGGGCGACTGATGATAGACGAATGATTAAGGAGGAGATGATTGTTCAGATGTGATACGAGGTGATAAGGAAAGCTATACCCTCCAACACTTCGTAATCCCTCGGAAGGCATTTACGTGAGATTGGAACCCGTAGCTTTTGCTGTTGAGTAATTGGGCAATGCTCCAAATTTTAGAGTCTTTGAGGCTGAAAATAATATGCAACAACAAAATTATTTAAGATGATCGAACCTCCATTGCAAACTAAAAAGATTATTGAAACTTACAAAACAAAATGTGCAAGACGATTCAGAAACGAATACTTAACAAAAAAAGGCCTGAATGCACCAAAAACAATTTATCACAAGGTACAAAAATTCGCCGTTCTCTGGTGAACGATTACATAACTTTCTTCTTACGAAATATTCGTAAAGCGAGAAAGAAAAAAAAACCTGCCCTTTCCCCAAAATTCACGTCTCCCTCAAAAAGACGAAGTTTGATGCGTAAGTTGCTATCGCACATATCTGAACATGACTTAGACAAAACCACGTGATAGGGCAGTGAGAAAAAAATGAAAAATATTGACTGGTTTAATCTGAAATGTCACTCAACGATGTGCTGTGTAATTTTGAAGTGACTGAATAAATTTAACAACAACAGCGAACATCGTTATCAACTCTGAAGACGCACCTTTCGTCCACGAAAAATTGTGTATATGTATCTTTAGTTTATTCTAAACAATCTGCAATAAATGACAAGAACAAAAGTGAACCAAAATACGACAGACAAGAAAAACCTGGATATACGAGGCAAATTTGTAGTGGACTTACCTTCTTGCAAGGCAAAGGTGTCACCAAATATGTAACTGAACAACACGCACTTTGTAAAAGGCTTCCTAAAAATATACACAATTGTTTCCCGATATTCATTTTCTAGTATTACGTTAATATGTTACATAACACTTAACACAGTACATGTTCAATGATTTGAAAATATCGTTGCATTATTTCCTATTATAAAAGGTATCTATTTCACGATTATGTTACACTGAAGAAAAAAATGTTAGTTTCACATGCTGGAGCAGTGTTACTAACGCACAAGAAAAAAACCTGTCCTCCGCGTGAATTCAAAATTTCTTCAGAAGCCTAAAGCAAACCTTTCTTAACCTGCCAGCTCACACGAACTGTTCTGCGATACTGAAGGCCGCTATTAGTCATCCACTGGCCAGGCATGCTAATGAAGTAGACAGGGCCGCGCCAGTTTTCCTATTCAATGAAACTTAAGTTTTCGCTTGTGATATCATTATCATTATGAATGTATTGGTACAACTTAATGAGAATGCCTTTCTCCCGCACAGAAATCAACTAATGCATACATTTCCAAAACGCAAATTTATAAATTTGCGTTTTGGTTTGGGAAAGCACACGGGTACCTAAAACCAACCTTCCAAAAACAACTTCGATAGGGACGCACTTATTTTTTTTCAATTTAGTTTGGTTATCTTTTACACTGACTATACCGATAAAAATAAATGGTTACATGATAAAGTACTAATGATGTACTCAGTAATACAAAATAAACTCGGTAATTCGGATTTGTATTTTCAGCAATTCACACAGTATTTCCCCGCAGAAGACCGTTTTGCATATGGTATACCTAACTGGCGCCAATAGACAGAGTTTCGAGTATAATGAGCAGTAAACATCTATATAAAGTAGGAAATGAGAGATTCCTTTAACAGAGCAAATATTCAGAAAAGTTCCTAACAGAGCTTTCGCCTAGGGTTTGCCCGACGTGCTTCGCTCGCCCTCTCATGGCTAGGGACAGAAGCGATCTGTAATACCCTCCCGAGAGCCGAGAGTCTTCTGGTTGTACAACGTTGTTTTGGAAACAATGAGTGCATCATTCAAGTGTGGTTGTTCTACGTTTAGAGAATAAATTCAATATAGATTTCTGAATATCTTACGTGAATAACGGTTTTAAAGTAAACAGGAAAAAATAATTTTCTTGCTGTATTCCAATTCCTTTTTCCGAAAAAGAATGTAATACAATGTAATGAAAGTTGGGATATTCCCCAACGATTGTAGAAGAAAATAACTCCATCAACTACACGTCCCAATGAAGTGCCAAACGTCAACAAGTTTCATCACTATCTTAATCTTGTGCACTTATCTGAAGGATGAGAACAAATGTGCAAAGTAAAGGAAGTTTCCATTATTAATAACGATTCTCCAAGAAATCGTTCAAAGAAAGCCCTGCATTCGTGTTTCTCGCGTATCATTAGGTAACACTTTCGATTGTGATAAATAATAACTATTTGGGCCTTCAAACATATTCTGATTGATATTTTTTTAAAATTTAAGAAACAATTCTTGGCGAATAAACCGACAACTTTTTGGCAAAGGTGATTCTGCGGTACAAAAAAAGGTTACCTCTGTATAAGGAAGAAAGTTCACTAATGCATAAACTTTTCACAATGAGACGTCTTAGTTACGTAACACACTAAAGTACGTTTCTATACATTTAACATATGAAACGCTTTCTAAGAACTGATACCCAACGTATGATTTGAAACCGGAAAAGTAACTTCGTAATAATATGCATCATTAGTCATCGATTCTTATAAGCACGACCAAACGTACACATTATTTTCACTGTCATATACGTAGTTTAGGAAAGTTGTAATGGTGCAAAAAATCCTTATCGAATTTTTATTAGAAATACACGTTTTGGGTGACCTCGATACTGGAGAACTTATTTTTCTCAAAAAAGTCAGTCCTTCAACAAAACTACCGCCAAAACTGAACATAGGATTGCAATATTAATATTAGAAGTTAAGGTAACTTTTACAAATATTAGAGAGATTCATCGTATTACGAGATGAACTTCTATGTCACGTTGTAGCTAAAATAGTTAACATAACATTTTATTTCATTTTGTTACCATATAGGAACACAGATTTTTCAATCGCTTTACGTTTGAATCCAAGCCTTTCAAGACATCTTCTGAATATTGAAATTATTAATACACACAAATATCACTTAATACATTCAAATACCGCAGAGACGAGACGAATCTGACGAACTGGCACGAGAACAACTAATCGCAATGAAAATGCACATTCACTATGTCTGGAATACAATGAAGAATGAGTTTTCGCACCATGCCATGGATACCCCTCAATGACTTCCGAGGCGAGGTACCGTATATCCAATGGTTTATATGTAGTGGTTAGAAGCAGGTAAGGACTCTAAAAATTGTTCTATTTAATACCTTCCACACTTTCCCTTGGGACTGCAGGTAGCAACACATCACAATAGAAGAGGGTGCGGAACACGAAAAGGCGCAAATAAAGGGTTACAGCATCAGCATTTACAGTTTCGAAGGAGTTCCACTAACGCCAATTTTGCGCGGTGAGATAAGGAGTTTCTTTGCAAATGGAATGTGGAATATCTTTCACCCTGACCAAATTCCACAATATCTCCCTCTCCCACACACGCAGCAGTACACAAATCGCTAAACATACATTGATAATGTCTTTATCCACAATTTTATTTAACAGATTTATTTACTAGATTCTAGAATTCCGTACGGCAGATGCGATGACGGTGACTGAGCGATTGAAAACACTAATAAAAACATTGGTAAAGACCATTTAAGGTACAATTTGCACACACCACCAACCCGAGATAACGAGCACATAATTTATACAACAGCAGCCAGCCTAGGCACGACGCACGGTGTTCCAGGAGCCAGCACTCCTTGCCGCGCGCCCCTCCCCGGCGCCCCTGGGCCCCCCTCGCCACCACCTCAGTCCGAACACGGGACGCCCCTGAATTTTATACTTCGAACTGCATCTCGGAGCGATTAACGTTTCCGGGCAGCTCAACTGCTGTGGTCGTTAGTTCTATTAGTCTGGTGAATGTTATATTTCGGGATATGGCGGTGATTCCTACCGGTCTGGAAGGTGAGATACACCTTCCGACCTGCAGTCGGTATGAGGTGTTTGCCCAGCGAAGCACCGCCCCAGCCGGGACATCTAAGCTCCCGACATGCGTGTAGTGTAGTGCATTGAAGTATGCATGCATGTAAGTGTGTATGTTAAGCCTTTTTTACACAATCATTTTTTCATCATTTTTCGCCGGTACAGAAAAGATACAGACCAGTCTGTATGTAATTTGTACGAAAAAATGATGCATGCTTAATTTTTTGGTACAGATTTCATCCAGTTTGACTACCGCGCTCCTAGCGGCACTTTCTCTGGTTTGTTATGCGTGTGGAGCGATATGTTCATTTTGTAGTTGCGTGAGAGCGTTCTGATGTGTTGAATTGTAATGTGCGGTGGTTATGTAGTGAGAAATAAACCATGCACTGTATTCTACTATTGTCGCATCAGTGCTCGGTCCTAATATAATCTAACTTAATTCGTTACCACATATACGATGTTCAAATGTTTGAACTTCAGCGCTATATGCGGCATCCGGAGGAAGTATTTTCTTCATGATTTCGTACAAAGACAGAAATGACTGTGTAAAACGTTGGAATCACTCTTATCCAGTTTCGGCATCGAAACATACTGCGTAGAAACGAACTTTTTCCATCCTTTTTAAATCACTTTTCTGTACAGAAAAAGGATTCAAAAATGACCGTATAAAACAGGCTTTAAGGAAGAGGAGGTGACTGGGGAAGGTGCGGTCCGTGTCTCATTCATTAAGTACTTCTCCGGCATTCGTTTTGGAGAAACAACGGACAACTACCTAGTCTTTTCCTACAATGCGTCCACGTGAACGGCGGAAACGTCGTTACCTTTGCGGCGGCGGGGAAGAAGGCGAGGGCGCGCGTGGGCGCGGGGGCGGCGGCGAGGGCGAGCGCGGCGGCGGCGGGCGCGGGCACGCGCGCGCGCACCGCGGCGAACAGCGCGGCGCACACGGGGCAGACGGGGGCGCGGGCGCCGGGCGCGCGCGGGCCGGCGGGCGCCTGCCACAGGTGCATGCGGCAGCGCGCCGCGCGCCCCTTGCCCGCCCCGCCCCCCGCCGCCCCCGCGGCCACCGCCGCCGCCGCCTGCGCCGTCTTGACCGCGTCGCGCAGCCGCGCGCGCCGCTCCGCCGCGCACCCGTCCTGCAGGCTGAGCGCGTGCGCGCGCTCGCGGGGCGCGCTCGCCATCGCGCCCGACCGCGACGACCACCACACACGCCACGGCGCACACGAGCTCCGACGAACCCGCGCGTCCGGAGGTCCCGATGGGACGCAGACGTTCAGATGCCGCGCCTGCAAGCTTCTTTCTCACGCTTCCAGCTCACGTAAATCAACTTCGTCTCCAGAATGTAAACAAGACGAATCCGCACAGATCTGGTCTGGTGCACTAATGGTTACTTCGGTCACTTTTTACTTCACAGAACTATCGATGCTTTTCTATCAGTTGGCCAGATGGATGGTCTTTTGATTTACGGCGTGGGTACGGTCACTGCCATGACGAACGCTACTACCGCCACGGCGCCGTGAAAGTCCTCCGACTCCGCGGAAAGCGAGCGGAGAACTACAAGAGTGAAGAGCCCCGATCGGAGGGAGAAGTAACCTTGGAGATGTTGTCCCTTCAGGCACACCGGCAGGCTACTCACACCTGTGCCTGTGCGAGCTCCGTGGTCGAGCTACAACGCGAAAATCACGTGTCCACATATCCCTTTTTATCAGGCGCATTGTCAGTTTTAAGAATCAAGCACACAAACAAAACGTTGCACAGGTCAGGTGATCAGGAACCTTTAAGTAGTAAATATTTTGGGAAGATTCAATCGTGTGGTGACTCCTGTTAGAACTATTCCTCAAACAACAGTAGTCACAACCTCCTCCCCATGGGAGTGTATGTCCAATAGGCAAAGATGGCAGCAAGATCGCCGACAGAGAGGTCGAGTTCGCGACGCACGACAGGGCAACCCGGAAACGACACGTCCCGACGACACTGACGAGCTGTTGGATCTTCGAAGAGGTGAGCGCGCACTTCAACACAAACGGAGGAACAGCGAAGCAGTTACTGACAAACAGGATACATTCCGCAGAGATTACTTCGATTCCAGCGTCATGAGATAAGCCCAGCGATGCACAGAGCAGGTGTCATCACCCAGACGATGCAGCCAGGCGTCGTGTTATTGGCGGGCTGTCGCGGCACCAACAGTACCACACGACGACGGCACTGCACAAGCGGTGGGTCCCTGGGCAAGACGTGGCACGGCGAGGAAGCCATTCACGCAGTCGGCGCAAGTTGTCGACCCACACCAGGCAACGAGACGTAGAAATCCAACGCGGCACGATTCGGCGAGCGACGCGACTCAAGACGATCCACTCAGGAGGAGTCGAGCTACTGGAGAACCATCGCGAGGTAGTCACGTCACGAGCGTCCGAAAGTGAAGAACGTGGCGACCAGGAGCTTACAGACCAACAGGAAACCAGCTGCAGCGGATACTTCTACTCCACTATGGCTTCCTAGACCCGAAACGTCAACGAAGGGCGACCCGACAAGTGACGCCGCGACCAGAAAACGCCGTGCGACTGACAGAGCGCGCGCGAGCGAAGGGCGTCGGGCGCGGAGTGCGGAGTGCGGGTCGGCCGCGTGCGCGGCGGTGGGGCGCCGCGGCGGCCGGTGCAGTCTTGGCGGCGGCCGGCCTCGCCTTGCGTCACCGCACCTCCGCAGATACCTATCGCCTTCGATAGCCAGATACGCTGATTACTCTGACGCGCGCGAGCTTTTGTTTTCTGCCGGCCGCCGATAAAACGCCCGCGCACTCGCTCCTCCGCGTGCGGGGAAAGGAAGGGAAGAGAAGAGAAGGCGACGCGACGCCCAGGCGGAAGATAAGACGCCGGGCTGTTCGGCGCGGGGGCCGCGTATGGCGGCGGTAAACTGCCTGACGAACCTCCCGCTTTCCAACCTCGTTCCTCTTCCAGGACTCACAAGTGAAACAACACAGCACCTTACAACTGTACACAACTGCTTAAAAAAGGACGTGATGATGAACACACCAAGTCGTGAAAATGTTAGTTGAATAGGGAGGGGAAATTATGTTTTGGACTTTTCCCTTGCGTTTAATAGGGATCAAAAACATTGGCAAGTTCAAGAAGAATGTCGGGCGATATCGTGCCTCGCCAGCCTGAGGTGACAAACTTAGAGAATACACTTTACCAATACACTCTTACGTTCCTACACGCAATATATATTGCAAACTAAAACAGGAAAGTTAATTTTGTTCATACAATGGAACTGTCAGATAAGAAAATGATATTTATCGTAGTTCTAAAATAGTACTATCAAACTTTGGCCATGGCCTTATCATCAACTTCTTTGTTTTACTTATTTCCAATGCCTTCTGCTCCGTTTTAAAGGGAACGGAAATGTCACAAACCTGTTTTTTGTAGCTTTACTTATACGATTCTGCAAACAATGTTCACGACTGTTCTTGACGTTTCCAATATTAACGTAGAAAATTTTTGAAACAATTCGAAGACCACAATTACGTAGGTATCGTGTGATGGCGAGGGGGAGAGAGGGACTCAGGGACTCCGGGGCAGGGCACAAGTAAAAGACTGATGATGCCAGGAACCGCACGCAGACGAATAGATTTATTAAAACCGCCGTAAAAATAACACAATGGATGAGATGGCGTATGCGATAGTCGTATGTTTGCACCCGAAGCCTCGGAGTCCTCCGTCACAGCACGACAGCTTAATGGCTAGAGGCATCAGGTACTTTTCCCTGATGAGAAATCGAGAGGTCGACTGCTGAAATGGGAAGTTTCGGGGATTGCAGGCGTTGTAAATGGTATCCGTTGCGGCTACTTGGTGACCAAGGTTTCAACGTATTGTGTGTGAATGAGTATAATTTGCAAATTCACTGCGCAGTGCGTTTGCTACGGATCATATTCATGAAGATGAATTTATTCATTGCGTTTCTAGATGTAAATCCATCATGGCACTCGAAAAAACAAAAACAAGTGGGCAAGAAAGCCCAAGATGGAAGATCCTCAGAAACGACCCGAGTGTTGTGGACGACATTTGAAACGAGCTGTTGATTGTGATGAGGTAATGATAAGACGCGGAGATAAGGCAAATCACGGACAACCCGCGTTTGACAATCGGAAATACGCGATCCCATTTGTCGGAGAGTAACATTCTCACAAAAAGAAGGATTAGCAATTCAAAGAAGAAACAATTTGATATCAATCACTTATATCCGTTTTCAGTCCGAAAAAAAAAACATTTGCCCGTGGCTGGAATCAAACATATCCATCGTGGTACAACAGCTGTCGTTATCACGTAGATAAAAATAATCTACATCATTAAGGAAGTCTAGAACATACCGAGAATTCGTCGCAATATATTCTTATAGTTATAATTGTATACCATATATTCGTATAATCTTAAACAGGTGGTTCAAATATAGCAGAGTGTGACTCTCCATATACCAACAACAGTGAATGAACGTTACAGATATTACGAAATATATATCTGTAGTATACAACCACCTTTACACACCTGTGTCACCATCTCCTCCGCCAAAACACACCTCTAAATCATCATTCATTCCTACACTCTTACCACCAGTCAGCATGTTAAAGACAATGGCAAACCACCACTGTAATTATCTGTTTAAAAAAAAGGGGATCCCAACATGGCGTAGACCTACACCCTCGCCAACCAAGGATGGCATTCAAGTTGAAACAAAACCATCGCAAATCCGCGTGTGAAAAAAAAAAAAAAAAAAAAAAAAAAGAAAAAAAAAAAAAAAAAAAAAAAAAAAAAAAAAAAAAAAAAAAAAAAGAGAGAGAGAGAGAAGAAGAAGAAGAAGAAGAAGAAGAAGAAGAAGAAGAAGAAAGTCAATGCACGTGGGCTCACCTCGTAGGCGTCGGCGCGCTGGTGCACGGCGCCCAGCCACAGCTCCATGTCGTCGGCCGTCTCCGCCTGCAGCAGCACCTCCGAGCCGCTGAGCGTGTTGAGGCGCAGCACGTGCTTCTTCTTGGTGTAGTCGCCCGCCACGTCCACGCGGCAGCCGCGCGTGTCCAGCTGCTCGCCGTCGCCGTTGCCCGACAGCGGCGTCTGCGACACGCACAAGCACACACTAAGAACCAACGGCTCACATCACAGGCACACTTGCTGGGATCTTACCAACGACACCAAGGGCGGGTACCGAATAGTTACACTGCAAGGGCTCTAGTTACGCTTTCTTCCGAGTGACAGAAGTCTCCTAAGTGAATAAAGCTCAGCGTTATATAAAACAACCCTTGTGTTTAAACAATTTTTCTCCAATTTTTCATCTACTTTCAAACATATCTAAGAAAATAAACATGAAAGACGTTGAAAATATAAGAAATTCTCCAGTACTAATAAGTGAAGAAGAAAAAAAAACACACAATAACGTTTACTGATACAGCCGTTCATTTATCCAGCTCGAGGTATTCACACTTATGACAATGTTGTACCCACAGACGAGCCAATCAATGTCTTTTCTGAATGAATTCTTCGAGAACAGCCAGGTCTTGTAATTTAACTATTTGTTCCAGCCGTAAGTTGTATGGTAATAAATGACCAACAGTTAACACGTTTCAAAAAACTAATTCTTTTAATGCCGCGCAACTGTGCGAATTATCACAGCCATCAGGAAACGGAAAGAGAGGAAATGGGTTGTGTTTGTCGTTTTGTTTTGCAAAATAATACACCGCACGCCAAATAGACAAAGCTGTACAGACTTGATAATTACAGAGTAAACAGTCGAAGCTTCCTGCACATTTTTCTTTAAAACACCTTCATATAAATAAATCAGAAACCTTCTCTTCGTAACTGGTAACTACCGCAAAAGAATTGGGCTATCAGAAAAGTAGTTTCATTTCGCAAGGTTAATAAACCGCCTAAGTCATGAATTATTTCCCACAACTCTCATATTCTCTGATATTTTTCACTTACGTAAATCTATTAAACCTAGCAAGGTTGCGATATTTAACCTTAATGTACCCAACATTCGCAAAATACATTATATTCGAACATCTGATTCCGTGCATCACCCTTGTCCACGTTTTAATGAACGGACAGGTGGACATACTAATTAATGGCCACGGTGAGATTTAGGTGCTAAGCAATTCCCTAGACAAAAGGAACGATCATCCATTACTAATTCATGAGGTATAATTTAACAAAAGTATCGAGTGGCATTTCCCATTATGTTGAAATTTATTAGCACTACGTCAAATGTTTCACCTCATAAAAATGCCCTTTTCCAACGGCCCCAGCGATCACCACGCGCGTATAAATGTAATTAAAGAAAGCGCGTCCATTTTCTCCGCCGGGCAAGCGGCCAGGGAACGGTCTTCCGCCCCGTGGCCGGCGGCGCCGGCGCCGTAACGTCGGCGGAAGCGGAAGCGGCTGCGGTGGCGCCCGCCGCGGCGGAAGCGAGAGGCGCGAGTGGCGCGGGCGGCGCAGGTCGCTTCCTCGCCCCGCGAGCCCCACCGCCCTCCACGAGAGCACCTCGAGGCTAATGCGCATGCGCAAATTGAACAGGTGTCAACGCACGTGTAAGATTAACGAGGGTAGGTGAAGTTATCTGGGCACGAAACATGCAGTTTTGAAAAACCGAACATAAAATGTCCACGTATTTATCTGCAAGTACGTCGAAGTTTCCCGGATAACTGTGTTTATTTTCGCGTTATGCAGCAAAAACCATGACTTGTGCACTGGCAATCCCAAATAATGTTTTCAACGAGCACCCTTCCATTAACCCACGTTCTCAAAAGGTGCTTGTACAGGTTGTTTTCAAGATTTTTCTTTTGTATTAATGCATGGATTATTTTCTTTATTTCAGGAAATATGATGTGGATCAATGACTAGAACATGCATTAAAGAAAGTGGTTTAGCAACATTGGTTTCTCAATATTATTTTTATTATTAAAAAAAGGTAAATACGTTATGTATTATGTAATATAATATGTAATTGTAATATAAAATGTGTGCAATAAATAATCAAGGTAAAAACAATTAGGAATATAATGATTAAATTTGGTTTTATTATAATACTGTTTATTGTAAAACCTACACTATTCCTGTTTAAGTTCTCAATTAAGAAAAAAGAGGTGGTTCTATTATTAAAATAGTTTTCACAACTAATATTTTTGTATAAATCTGGTCCAAACGATGAATTGCCCTATTGCATTTTTTTATTCAAACTATCTAAACTGCTAAAACGAGCCACAATTGTTTGGGTATACAATCCTATGAAAGACATGAAATTTCAAATATCGTCAAAAGTACACAAGTAATAACAGCAGCTCCTTACACTTAATATAGGTGCGGCGCGAAAAAAAAAAAAAAGCCTTGCACTGCGGACGCGCTTAACTTTTGATTGCCGGTTTCAACTCCACTATAAACTCAGCTGCTGCTAGGCATCACCCCCTCGGACGCTCACCGTGACGCGATCGGTGCGGTGAGACCGTCATCACTCGACTGCGTCACAGACAAAGGGCGCCGATGGACCGTTGCAAGGCCTCCCCATCTCAATGCTAGGGCTCCGTGCGCCTCGAGAAAAATGTTTTTTCTTAAATCAGTTTTCCCGGTGTCACATTTATAGTATATACGCAAGCAAGGCAGGTTAAGTTATATTAGTATTTTGGCGTTTGATATTTGTGTCGGTTCGAAATGTTTTACACTAACCGCAGAGGCCGCAGGGTGAAGCCTCGCTATTGACTTCGAAATGTGCCAGCGGAGTGAGTACCGTACCAGATTGGCCGTACCGAATTGTTGATTTTCGTTTTCAAGGAAATTTTAAATAACTATTTCACTGACTGACAATACAGAACATTCATTCATCCCCTTGTTTCAGCGATAAAGAAAAAAAAATCTCTCGCCAACGGGTGTTGGGTGCTGCCGCCACAACTGAACCCTCTAGCGGACCACGGGATACGCCGAGACGCTCCGCTCCAGAAGCACTCTCCGCGCGGTATCTTATCTCGACGGGGACGCTGTTTGCGCAGGTTGTCGCAGACATTGACACCCGAGAATCTTAAGTAGCTCCGCACAGCTTTCGCACATCGTCAGCGCTATTTTTACTTACTGTAATGGAATCAATCAATTCTTGAACGTGTGTTATATTCGACATGAATGCAACAATTGTAATTACGGTAACTTAAGTGTAATGAAAGGTTCACAACAAATTATTTCGAAGTACACAAATTTCTGCTGATATTCTAAAGTAGGGGATTAACACAGAAGTATTTGATCACTGATCCATTAGCACGAAGGTACGGCAAATTGTATACTAGAGGTGTCTCACTACAGTTCCGATATCAAATCTATAATATTTGACTAACTTAAGGAAACCAATGAAGATTATTTCTCTCGGACTGGGTAACCAATTCGAATTGGCAAAAACGGTTAGGACGAGATACGTTTCTCTGAGATTACAACTGCGCTCGAAAGACGAACATAATCCAGCAACCATGAGGTACCGACGAGGGTGGGATTCGTGGGAGTATCATTGTGTTGATGGTTCGCGTAGGGAAACTGTCAGCTGTCTTAAGGCATTCCCGTGGCCAGTACACCCTTTCCTTTCCGCTTCCTCGCTTCCAAGATGGAAACATCCGCCATTCTGGAGTAACGAGGGAGAGCGCTGAATCCAAAATTAACTCATTAGGCACAGTGCATTTCTGTTAGAAGTCATCTATGTGTCTTTTTCTAAATTACTGAGAATCGTATGTATAATGCAATACAGCCAACGCTATCACCGCAAATTTTATATGCATGAAAAAAGATGAAGTGTTCGACATTAAGACTTTTTTGTAACACTAATAATGACCAAAGAATCTCCTATGCCAATTCAGAGTAAAATTCATATATAATACAGATTATTTCACAACTAATTTTCTCTTCCGACGACCAAGTCATATCAGTTCTAGTAACTTTCAGTAGGAAATTGTCAAAGCAATATTATTTTAATACAAAATCTGCAATGTCACCCACGAAACCCCAGCCAGTCGACCAGACACCATCATTGGGGTCACGATACCACACACTATCTGCCGCATTGGGTGCGGAAGAAGCCGATGTCCTTGCTCGCAGTTTTAGTGTCTACCCATCTGATCTGGAGCATGACTTCCCGAACTTTCTCAGCAGGCACGGTTGCGTGTTACGAAAGCGTAATAGCGCAATAGCATCAGCTCCCAATTACTCAACACATCTCACGAAAAGATCTCCTTGAAGCATTAACTTCATTCTGCAATTTATTCGTGCAAAAGTAAAACAACGAAATCACAATGTGTTTAAGAGAAAATCAGATCACACAATTTCCCTCGTGTTGGCAACAATTTTTTTTTCATATTTCTTTTGTAAAGATACTTTTTTTACGGCGAGCTTATGTAAACTAGAGTCTCTTGAGGGAGTACACACAAGAAACGGAATTTCATCACCGCACGCGCACAGAGTGCAAGTGTTTCGAGTAGCGGCGCCCGACGCGGCGCCCCAGCGCCAGGAATCGATCACGGGCCCGCGAATGGCCGCGACGCAGGCGGCGCGCATTCTCCACGCGCCGACACGAAAAGTATCTCCTCCGTAATGGAAGGGGTCGCGACGACGTAGCTATAACACTAATTTTTGTTATTTTATACTGCAGAGAAAAAAGCAAAGTATGTGTAAATGCAGACATATTTTGGTTCGTGTATACATTTCCTGTTGCGTTCTACACACGTTCTATGAACAAGTTCGTTCAGAGTTGGATCACGAGTTTATTTTTCGGGGAAACGGTACGATTTTTATGTTGTATATAAGAGGGTTTTCATTATGTTGCCCCGTTCCCTTTGATAGTTTTAAGTGATTCCTCACCTCCGGCGTAGGAAGATTTCGGGTTGATCTATAAAGAATTTTTTTCGAAACACATAGCGACTTAAATTATCTTCTTTACCAGAATAATAATTTACTTCAAGGAAATATAATAATCTCACAAAGGCCATGGATACGATATTTCATTTCATTTGAGAAGTAACTACTTTATATCACTGCCGCCTCAAAAGAATCATCCGTACGTCTCTATGGCATCCTACTGCATTTAATGCAAAATTAATGCAATGAGTGCTAATAGTAAACAGCCATTGTTAGTCCCGACCAACCACAACTCTTTTCTAGGTTCCACCAAGCGCAGTTTCGTTGCTTGCAGTTGATATCAGCCATGGATTTAACTTAGTACTACTCTACCCCTTGTCTGCCTTGAACAGTCAATCCAATATCAGACGTTGCTAACAAGGTTTAATGTGTAATTTATGTTCTAACTATATCCTTTGATATTAGTATCCTTCAAATTTCGAATCATGTAATTTCAATGAAAAAAAAATGAATACTTTATGAAACGATATTTTGAGTGATATACACTCCCGTTTCCAGGCGCCGCCGTTAATCACGTAATTTCCTTCGGCGAAGCCTAGAGAGCCTGGCATGCTGCGAGCAGGGGCCGTCGCGCGGTGCAGCGGCGGCGTGGCGCGCGCGGGCGTGTTGCGGGTTGCAGGAGCGCAGGCGCGCGAGGCCGTCGCGTGCAGCCGCAGTCCCCACCCCCACCCCCTCTCGCTCCTCGCGCAACCCTCGCCCCCGCACCGCGGCCTCGGCGCCGCCCTTTGTCTCGCGTCGCGGAAAACCCCCACGGCCTCTTCGCTGCCCGGCGCCAGCGCGCACGCTGCCAACCACGGCTAGACTACTAGGGGCGACTAGCAAAGACCAGGCTATGCATGTCGCCCTCCTCTTTGTAGCTGGATTCCTGCTATGTAAAAAGGCTGATTGCGAAGATTTAATTAATTATTGTTATTATTGATTATTATTTAATCAATTAATTCCATAGGCATTTAAAAAATAACTATAAAATAAACAATACTTCGATATACAGTCGAGTCGGGTAAGTTGTAGGGAACCAACCCAACGTTCGTTGCATATAGCATTCAACAAAGACGTCTTACACAATATGATTCTACTTCTTCAAAAAGAAAGTTCACGTACAAACTAATCTATAATATACACACTAACTCTTCAGGAGCGTAATACATAAATTTTCAAATGTTTGCAAAATACGGTATGATAGTACGTAAACCCTTTAACCTACATACATTGTGAACTCAGTCGGAGGACAGGGATTTTGTGGTGTCTGAAGATACCATGGTTCGTCTTACGAGCAAACCATTTCCCAATTTTTGATTTTTTTTTCTGTTAACTTTACACAAAAGTAATGAGGTTGCACTGCACATGTTGACGAAAACATTTCTAAAGTTGGCTTGACCCATTGTTAGATGCACATTATGATTATGAAGAAACACAAGTCAGCGCAAGGTGAATGGGAGACGGGCCGACCCAGTTAGCGCGGTGAATCGGCAAACTGAAAGCAAGAGAGCCGAGACGCAGGTTCGCCACCGTTGAGAAAACACTTCGAGCCACCACGAGCAGAAGGTCTGAAAAGAGCACGTCTTCCATAACGGCAAAGCATCATCGCACGCTTCTGTGGATGAAGCGAGCAGAAAAATAACTTCTCACTGAACACTACTGTGCCTCCTGCTGCCGCTCGGAAACCCATATGTCGTTCATCACGGTGTTGCCACGCGGTCGGTATCGGTGACAGTTGATGTTGGTTACGACCGCGCCACACGCACAGGGCGCAAATCGCGTAGCCTTAGTTGCTCGTTGCAAAGTCTCATATGCTGACGGCTACGCGACTCCGAGAGACAAAACTCGCTCTGAATGTTGTATTCTACGCTCTACATCTATAGATATGTGCTGACTCTCCGGCCTCCGTAAGTGCTTCGCTTTAAGAACATGTTAAATAAAGTTAGTCACCTGAGGGTTGCTCTCTAATAGCCGGTGAGCGGGTTGTTTGTCTTTTATTCGACTATGACTTGCACTTAATCCTTCGAACCGACGCACTAAGGGTTGTTAAAGTAGTGTTCGATCGCCGTACACCCTTTACGACATTTACATGCTAATTTTCTTGGAATCGATCCCACGGAACTAGGCGAGCACAAGCCAGCACAAACACACATTATGAGGCACACTTTCATATTACACGAAGAGGAATCGTTTGAGACCTTCCTTTTCGAAAATATTTTATTACATGTTAGAATAACTAAATTCAATTTAAAAATAAAGGTTTTGACATATATCGTCACAATGTAAAAAAAATACAGAAGAAACTTAATAAACACAGTTGTACGCAGTATTTTGCACCGTACTTAGTTTCAAGAATGACACATTCAAATTCACATGTTTTAAAGACGCATATTACCACATTGCATGATTGTTGAATTACGAATAATATTTCATACGCGCACATCCCATCTCGAATCCAAAAAAGGAATATTTCATTCGGCGGAAGTATCAGAATTACTTTTCTATTTCACCACCTTTAATTGGCCGCTTAACAAAAATTAATAACATTTCAGGAATGTAATAATGCCAGAACGCACTTCATTTGTATTAAAAATGATTTCTCAGGCAATGGTTTTAAGGGCTAATAAAAGAATAAACCTACATCTTACGGTAACACTTCACAGGCTGCGATACAAATCGTCCTACAAATGCTACAGTCGCAAAAAGATGACACTTTCGAATTGAGAATAGAGAAATTCAAGCAGCCTACCGCCACCACCGGAACATTATAGATTCCCAAACATGTTCGCCCTGATTTCAGAGAAAGGGAGTGAAGAGACGAAGGCAGGGAGAAAGGAAGGAAGGAAGGGAGGGAGGGAGATATGGACGGGTGAGAAGCAGGGGACAGATTAAGAGAGAGTTTATATGATAGTGTCTCCATTCGAGTGATGATACTGAAACAACATTCTCTAACATATATGAATGATATTTTTAAAACAGTTTACTCCATTTATTCTACAATTATTTTCTTTGAAGTCAAGATTTCACCATTCAGCACCAAATGGTGTACTTATCAAATTCTTCGTTTCTCGTCCCCAACATCTCGATAGAAACAGGGCCCTAACAGAAGTATCTCCGTCTCTGAAAAGACACTGCCCGCAAGTATTTTGTTTTCTTTAGGGTACGGGGGTTCTTTGATACAAGGAACGTGAACACACAAACCTATACCGCTTCTCACCCTCCACACATACGCCCATCCCAGCGAGTTTTCGAGAGCAGCAATGAACCGTGGACACCGAACGCTTTCCATCCGCACGGAGTGAGTTAGCGGACGCCGCGCGGCCTCTCCCTTTCGGGCGCGCGTTTTCGCGGGGCGCCGTGCCGCTCGCGTCGCGCTTTAATTAATGCTAATTGGCGCGCTCATTACGCGTAATGGCGCCGTGTGAAAGCCGACACACGCGCGGCCTTGGCGCCGCACGGACGCCGCACGCCGCGGAAGCCAACGCCCGGGAGCCAGGCGCGTCCCGAGGCGGCGGAATTTGGTAACGTGGACACATTAAACACAACGAGCCGAAACGCCTGGCCAGCTTGCGGAACCTTCTTCACACACTAAACGAATTTTAAATTATATGGGTTTCATTGGTTACATAAAAAAAGAGCTCTTCAGTTTTAAAACTGGTCATTCCAGCACCACAAATTTTATAGCACATTTCCAAACAATCGTTACTTAAATAACAAATGTATAAAAGACTTATTACTATTGCATTTTTTCTTTTCGTAAATGACGTGCATCCAATCTCTTTGAAGCGTCCTAGCGATCATACAAAGTAAAAAATGATACAAAGGAATGATGCATGTTTGGTCAATATGCTGTAAATATACCTCTTCATAAAAAAAGTTTTTTGTCGTTTTTAAAACAAGTAAATCAATCTGCAATCATACAATTACACAGGCCGAAAAAATATGAAGGATCTAAGCTACTCCATACCCACTCCAACAAAAAGCTACCGATATCTACAAGAGACATTCCAATTCGCACGGAGGAACACAAGGACGACACACATCGGAGATAATCACTGAACGCGTTATTTCGAAGAGAACATCTCCAATTTTAGCGAAAACGAGGTACAGCTTATCATTTGATTTGAAATATGTGTTTACCTTTGTTACTTGTAAAAACTACACATACCTGCTATTCGAAAATTTACCCTAAGCAGCCGTATTTCCCTCTTCACTTGGAATACGCTACTACTCAAGAGACCGCAAACGTTCAAGAGATCTGGGCGTTTTCCAAGAACGGGTGCGCGCCCCAGAACAGCTGATGAAGAAGTGGCTTTTTCGAAATAACCGATTAAATTCCGGAACATTTCCGATTCAGCGAAAGCAAAACGAGTATGTTGTTTCCCCCCAGACGAGCTGGGGAGAGTTGGGAGCTGGGGCGGGCGGCGCTTTCAGCCGGCTCGACCTCGTTCGCAGCGCTTTGCGCCGCAGCCCAGTTCTCGGGACGCCCAGCGATACGGCGATAGCGCCGCGGAATCAGGGCCCGATTGACGCACGGCCTCTAAGGCCTCGGCCTGTCGGGATGCCCCAAGGAAAACACTGCGTATAGGACCTTCGCGCACAATCGCAAGGATTTTGTACACGCGATTCCTAATGCCAAAAGAACATTGTAGCTCCCGGCGGATATTTTTGTTTTTAAAAAAGAACTTTACCCTAAAGATACCACTAGCGGCCGCTGGCTCAGTACTGACCTCTTTGAGCACAACATTTGAAAGGCCAGAATTGGAGGCTTCCCACTTGCCTAACAATCTTGCTTAAAAAGGAGAGCTTACGTCTCTTCCTGGTGAGTAGTCGAACGAAGATAATTCGTTTATCTTCATTTGCTTTTATACGTAAAGAATAGGTTGAAACCGTCTTAATAATACTGACATTGCATTAACGAAACATGAACTAATTTTTTTGTTGGATTTCAAGTTTTTCAAACATGTTCAGGCGGTAGAATATTGAGTGGCGATTATTAAGTCAAGTAATGGACAAATAACAAAATTTTGCAATTTTTAAGCGGCTAAATACAGTTAACTAAAAATTAAGCATTTTACCTAAGGGACATATTTCAAAAGAGGTATGGCGCATTAAGTTTCACCTACGGCACGATACTGGAAACAAGCACAGGGGTTAAGAAAAATACGAAAATGTTCAACTATGATAACTACTGGTCCTTTTACCTTACTTATGACATTCACGTTTATTAGAAAAAAAGTTTTAAATGTACTCGAAATATAATTGCCTGGTTCGTGCAATTCAAGGCATAGAAAGTTGCATCAAACATAAACATGACATGTTTAAACAAATGTAATGCTAAATTACAAAATTAGGCTTAATTATCCTCAGTCTGATAGGTCGCGTAACGATTCTCATGATGCCGAAAAGATATAGTATTCATTCAAAGAATTTCATCATTGTAGGTGCATTTTAAACCTCCAAATGATGTTTTCCCTCTAGAACTTTTCCAGAATTTTGCCCGGCTAAACATTGTTCCAATTGATTCGTCAAGAGTAAACCAATGAGCACTGATCGTCAGAGGTGTTTTAAACTACCCTATCAAAAATCTTCTAGAAGCTTTACTTATCCATAAAAACGTCGCTTTTTTTACTAGAATATATATATATATATATATATATATATATATATATATATATATATATATATATATATATATGCGATGAACGCATCGAATGACCTCGCTTGCCTCCAATGGTGGATCGGAAAACTCCGACCCGTCACAGACACAACAAACGATCGTGTGTGGACGACTAATCCAGAACATTGCCGGGAATGCTTTTCAACAAAATTATGCATAGGTAATATCTGATAACTTCATAATAGTTCTGTGAACATAACTGCGACCTAACTACCATCCTTAAAACCAATACTCTTATGAAATAAAAATGTATTGATTTAGGGAAGTTTACCATGAAGTATTGATAAACGCTCTGTAACGAAAGAAGTACTGAGTCCCTCGAGTTTCTCTATGAAGAGTTTACATTTCACATATCTCCAACCCATGTGGAATATGTAGGAGTACAAGGCGCAACGTGCTGGTGATCACAATCGCGATTCGAAGCGTGTTAAGGACTCACTCGTGAGTCATTGCTGCGGTGAAGTGTTGGCTATTGTATTGATCGTTTAAGAACGCTATTTAAGGTCATATTGCAATGCCTCCATTCTTTCTCTTTGGGTCGGTTCAACTGAACGGCTGATGATGCAATTCGTGCTATACCTCGGGAACTCAGCTTCTCAACGCAACGTAGGAGCAACGCCGGTTAGCATTTCCAAATACTATTACTCTATGGACCCATGAGTTTGAACAATGAGCTTAATCAGTCGATATTACAATTCGTATCAGTTGTTTGAGAACATGCGTCGCGCTACATACGAATTTTTCGAGTATTACTTCTTCCTGTCACTCGGAGGCCCACTGGGAACGGGCTACTATTTTTGGGAGAAGAAAAACATTTTCTAGCAAGTTCTTTCGATTTCTCAGCGACTGTAGGAAATGTGAGGTAGCTCTTCTTGCCGCAAAAGCTCAATATTCCAGACAGGAATACCTAATTTCATAAGCTGAAGAAACAGAATCATTTTCTTTTCTTTTTCCCCCTGTACGTTCTTGAAACATGCAATTTCACCACAAATGTCAGGTGACATGAACCGAAATAGCTTCAAAAGAACAGTGCACGCTTACAAAAAACCGTGTATCTTTAATATCTGGAGGAAAGCACTACAATTATTAATACGGTCAGGCCTGAAATTGTGAGAAAACCTTAAATAAAAAATGGGTCAAAACATTCGTTTAACTATTCCACTCCTTACTCATCACCCAAGTGCAGGTAGAATGGCATTTAAAATATATCCTGAAAGAAGAAGACGCAGAAATTTAAAACATCATGCTGCATTCATTCATCACTTTGCTCGTAGCTCGTAGCGCGAAGCACTTCTTTCAGTGCGTGTTTGAGTTGCTTTCGGCCCCTCTTACACTTGTCACTCTCATACTTAGACCATGTATTTGCACCCGTGCGGCTTTGGCGAATCACAAAGCGGTCAGTGATGGGGCTTCTCAATTGAACTTCTTGTTCAAGCTCGCCAGGCTTGTGAACATACATTTCCCATCTGCCTCGCACCATGCTCGCAAACTCCTGTACACTAACTCAATGAAAAATTTATCACATTATAATCTATCGAGAGAATTAATAAGTACTATATAAATACTATTGCTGCCAAGATGCATTTGACAATAACAAATGTTGGAACATAAAACTGTAACATCACTGACTCCATTATTGACCAAAATTCACCTTCTTGGTTGCATTTTCGTTAAGTTTAGGGAGTTCTGCATAACTTCACGACGGAATAGATCAAATCCAGCTTATTCGTACGCAAAACGTACGGAGAGCATTTCCCGTTCATAACAAATCACGTGTAGACGCATGTAGATTTTTATCTTTTGTATAATGTTCGTAAATGGAACGAAGTGCTTTTGATCGCAAACATATACCAACAGTTAATGACAAAACTAAAAATAAAGGAAACAATCCATCTTTTCGAAGCAATATTCCGAGGTTTGGCCGATATTATTTTCAGCTCTTTCAAATCCCCCCCCCCTTTTTTTTGTTCTTTGGGTTCTTAAGATTTCCCGGTTCGTTGGCCATCCTGTAGCGTCCCGCGGCGCATGTAGCTCCCGTGTGCCTAACGGTGCACCGGCGATGATGCAGCGCATCTATCTCTGCGGCGGCGGCTGCTGCTGCTGCTTTCTCGCGTTTGAGGGCGGCCATTGAGTGGCGCCGCGTCGGGGCGAAAGCAGCGGCCACGGAGAGCGGGGGGGGGGGGATGAGTGACGCAGCCAAATGCAGCGCGGTGCATCCCGCGCGGGTGCACCGGTCACGCTGGGGAAGCGGGCTCGGATTAACATGCACAAACGCTGCACAGGCTGCAGCTTACGGGTTTCTGCCCACACACCAGGTGAGGAGGTAAAGAAATACAGACTCGATAGTATAAGATCCAGAAATCATCATATGCGAGAATTTTGGTCATCACGTATTAATAAATCTCATACGTATCCTAGCGAATGTAAATAATCCTAAAAACAATGATGGTAAACTGATACACAAAATACACACAAAAGTCTTTTAAAACTACCACGTGACACGAGAAACCTTTTAGTACGTAACCTCAGAAGTAACAAACCTCTGTCTTTTCGAAACGACGCAAAATCGGAATCAGATTTTGTAAGTATAATTACAAACCTCCACGATGATCTAAAAGTCGTCAAACACCGACATGATATTCATTAAAACATGAGCCCCTGTGCAGGACAACACACATAAATTTAAGAAGTCACCATGCCTAGAATGGAAAAATCAACACGTAATTCATGGAAGCAAGTCTCTAAGCTTGGCTTTTTTTTACCCACCGATGAAAAAGAACAACCTGTGTTTTGTAAAAGTGTGTCATCGCGTTGGTGGCAGCAATTGCGACAGCGTGGTGCATCCATCACATGCACGATTGGCTTTGGAAAGTAAATGACAGCAAGAATAAGCGACATAACTTCACAAGAATCAACTGTATCTTGGAAAATATGCAGAACTGGAAAACGGCACCACGTATGTCCTGTATACAATTACATATGTTGAGTTGTCATCCTGTCAATCACTAGACTTCATCCACTTCAACAAGATTCGTTAAAACGCGAGGCCTCCTGCATGACCGCAACTCTCCTCCCTACACTTCTGGTATCGAACTCGCGACTCCACTAGTGCAGGCGGCCGAGTCGCCACGCCCATCCGAGCCGGCGAAAGAAAACCCGTGTTTTGTTTCCCCCTAAAAGTAAAACCGCGTCGTCGTGTCGGAAGCCGGTGAGTCAGAGCGCGCTGACCTCGAAAGCTTCGTGCAGCCCGCGGAGGGCCTGGGCCAGGGCGCCGGCGCCAGCGCCAGAATCGCAGCACGAGACCCGAGGATCCTTCTCTGTCGAGAAAGTTCGCGTGGTGGTGGTGGTGGTGGTGGTGGTGGTGGTGGTGGTGGTGGTGGTGGTGGTGGTGGTGGTGGTGGTGGTGGTGGTGGCGGCGGCGGCGGCGGCGGCGGTGGTGGTGGTGGTGGTGGTGGTGGTGGTGGTGGTGGTGGTGGTGGTGGTGGTGGTGGTGGTGGTGGTGGTGGTGGTGGTGGTGGTGGCGGCGGCGGCGGCGGCGGCGGCGGCGGCGGTGGTGGCGGCGGTGGCGGTGGCGGCGGCGGTGGCGGTGGTGGTGGTGGTGGTGGTGGTGGTGGTGGTGGTGGTGGTGGTGGTGGTGGTGGTGGTGGTGGTGGCGGCGGCGGCGGCGGCGGCGGCGGCGGCGGCGGCGGCGGCGGCGGTGGTGGCGGCGGTGGCGGTGGCGGTGGCGGTGGTGGCGGTGGCGGTGGCGGTGGCGGTGGCGGTGGCGGTGGCGGTGGCGGTGGCGGTGGCGGTGGCGGTGGCGGTGGTGGCGGTGGTGGCGGTGCTCGGGAACCGAATTTGCGGTCGGCGACGCCGCCCGCACACGAACAGGGGCGCTCACGCGGGGATCGATACCTCACGTGGCTACAGGGCAATACTCCGCGTGATGCGTGCCCTCACGATCGCTCACAACCAACCGACTCGGAAATACCTTCGCATTTGGTGAACCTCCAAGTCTCTTCGCCGTCCTGTGGTCAAGACTAGCACAGGATCTCATCGCGTTTTGCCACGTGCGTTTCTCATTGCCGTTGCCTTTCGAGGGAATTATATTACTTTTTTCCGTTTTTATTTATTTCTGTACTGTATCGTAATTTGGATGTACGACAACCTGTATGTAGTCAAATTAGACAGATTGCAGGAAACTACAATATGCAGACACCACATAAATTCTTCAGCTCCTGAAAGTTTGTATCTCATTTCCGAGATATCGTCTCAGCCTTTCAGGCGTACACCAGGGACGGCGAATGAATAATTTGACAGGTGAAGGATGAACGGATTAAAATAAAATCATGATGGACGAATGAGAAGTAGGGGATATGGGAGAATCCCCTTAAAAATGCCGGGAACACGCGCGACCACCTCGTACTGTACGAATGCATTCATCAGCCGGAATGTGACCTATATGCAGACGTGGAGTGCTAGCACTAACAGCTGCCTACGGGTCACCAATTATAAAATTTCAATTTTAATCGCACAATGCTCCTGAAATAATGCTTCTTTTTTCCTCAAATATCCTTCCACATTCCATGTCCTCAACGACATTCGTTGAGAACGAAAATAATTTCTGATGCGTTTGTAAACCTAGGGCGACCTCCTGGAGGCAGCCTCAATTTGTGGGAGCGTTCATCCGCCTTCGCATACCTGCGTGGCAGACGCGGCAAGAACAATACACACGGCCCGCGCGCCTCGCCTCCCGTGGCAGGCGGCGCGACAGCGCCCCGCGCCGGAGACTGACGCCTGACGGTCGCCGGCTGCCACGGCCGCAGCGTCGACAGCCCCGCTATTTAAGCACGGGCCGAGTGCTCGTCTTGGCTTGCCATGCCCCAGCCCCAGCCCCAGCCCAAGTGCGACCCTGGAGACTCTCGTCTCTGGCGTGGAAACGAGGCCACGACTCCACGATTTGTATACATATTTATTTAAAATTTGACTCCTATATCTTCATTTTGTGTAACATTGCGCATAATCTGGTTTTGATAAATTTTCCACAACGTGATTTGCATGAAAAAATAAACTGGAATTACTTTGGTAATTAAGTAAACATAATACACGTTCGTCTGAGTCTAACAAAGAAAGAACATCCGGTTGCGTTACGCATAATAGAGGTCCACCAATACAGGAGTCCGCGGGGCCAGGATCATCCCACCACCACCTCCACTGCATCCCCGACCGTCCGCGAATATTATTACCGACAAACACCACTATTTCTCCTTGTACAAATTCTTTTTCGAGAAAACTTTACTTCCATAATCGTGCCGAACACGAAGGTACTCGTCACTACTTCTTCCATTCTTATTAGTATTTACTTGTCCGCGACGCAACGGTTTTCAGAATGAAACAAATGTTGGTAATGCTAGTAATCCAGATAATTCTAGTCCAGTAAATCTTGGTAATCCAAATTATGTAATAGGATGCATGGAGATTTGGCATGGTTATCCCCAGAACACTGAAACGATCGTTGTTTTCGCAAGATTTTATCAAGCATGTTTTGGTTAGGCGTACTTAGTGAAGGCGTCGAACGTTTGTTATGAGCTAAATCCAAAAGCTTGATGAGGGGAACAAAAAAATTATATACGATACATGTGATACGCGAGAAAGAGAAATAAACAGAATATATTTCTGGAAAGGATATTTAAGTTTTAGTTCTTCCAATAAAACGAACACACACACACACACAAGAAACATTTTTGGATTATAAGTGAGTAAACATTTTTTTTTAATCTCAGCAACCAAAGCTCTAAAGCGACAACCATCCGCTCATTCCAATAACCAACGGCATTCGGGTAGTCCTGCTCCGGCCGCAACCAACCGGCAGTAATAAAGAACGCGAACCCATTATTCGTTCCTTCCCGGAGGGGGGAGGAAGGGGAGGCTTTCCCGCAGCGTACTGGTAACAATGCCTTAGCGCGCCGGAACCGCGCGTCCGCGAAGCAGGCGGAGGCGGAGGCGGGCGGCGGCGCGTGTCGCGACGGCGAAAGTCGGCCGGCAGCGGCGGTGGCGGCGGCAGGGACGGAGGGCGTGAGCGCGCGCGCGCGCGAGCAGACACGCGCGTCCGGCGCTCGCCGCCGCACCGGAAGCGTGCACGCCGCGTGCAGATAGAGCGCCCTGCGCCTCCGCCCACGCGCCGCAGTGGGCACAGCTCGGCGTCAGCGTTCCAGCAAACGAAATGCTTTCCAATCGGCGCAAATGAATGCTGCTGCAATCACCTCCCCCTCACTAATTTGTTCTTCTCTTCGCGTTAAATCCCCAGATACGTTTAAGAAATCTTCATCTTTACATTCAGAACGAGGAGGTACCACGTTCATATTCTAGAGTCCGCTTTTCCTTGAAATTAAGTACATTGCAAAATTAATCATAGCTTTTTTTGATGGATGATACATTACCATGAAACGATACACATATTCTTTACAGAATAAATGGTTGTTTTTGTATTATTCCAAGAATACAATAGGTACTAGAAAACTACACTGTATTGAAATTTCCCCATATCGCAAGGTATTCATTATTTCACCGCACCTGTAACATTACAGTTTTCATTATACCAGAAACAACAGTTTTCAATACTTATCCCCCCTAAGTTTATAACTGAAGCTATAAATCTTGTACCGATCACCTTTCACTCATTACTGAAGTACAAATGCCTTATTGTGGTACCAGCTAGCAATGTCTTCATATGAACCCCGAAGAACTGATCTTAGTTGCGATCGCGAGAGACAAACTGTTTTCCGCTGAAAGAGCAATTGCTCCGTAGGTCTCGTGACCAGCGCGCGTCCCTGTTCGGCGCGACCGGCGCGCAGCCTGCGGGCAGCGCGGCACAAGAAACGCGCCGTCCTTTGCAGCGCTCCGCGCCGGTAACGGAAGCTGTTAAGTGCTCCAGGAGACGGAAACAGCGTCTGCAAAGTAGGCGCTCAACCCCCCCAAGGCGTCGGGATTGCATTTCCACCAAGCCGCTTTTCCTGTGGTAAATCGACAATCTCTCTTTTGTCGCACTCCAGGATTTGGAGCGTCTAAGCAAAAACAGAAGATGTGTTGATCAGGAGGGAAAGATGCCCATTTTTTGTAAACTGACAACAATGATTTTGCTGTCTTAAAAAAGCTCTCCAATAAAAAAGCATTGATTGAGCATATTGTTAGTTTTTGAAACAAGGGAGGATATTTTATACATTTTACATTCTTTTATGTATTTCCGACAAAAAAATCTCCTATTTTTACCCTAAGCACCCCATTTCTGTTCGTTCCAAGCCCGATTTCATATATTTTTTTCCGTTAACAAGTCTTAAGTGTGGCAAAATGTGGTAAAACAATAGGGGAAAAAACGAGATTATTCTACCGGATAAGAAGAAATGCTCAAAGGAAATACGGAGAAATGTATACAACATGTACTGATTATTTTTCTTAAGAAAACCCTCTCCGATACGTGACGGAATTATCACAAATTGTGCAAATCGCTCCTGACATTAGCTGGATTAGCACAAACTCGGAACAATATACCAGACGAAACTATTTCGAATATCTGATACTTGCTTCTGATCCGAGCCAAACCACTCTGCACTACATACAGCTCCTATTCCTACTCCAACAAGCAAATTTCGACACTTTAAGAGCTAACTCCTAAGAAGGAAATTCCCCATACTGAGCCAGCAATGATGCGTTATTCGATTAGATACATTTAACGTCAATGAAACGAAATTATGAGAAAACGATATTATCCAATTTACAGAAAATATAGTCTTAATATTGTCATTTGGTGTTTACATGTTATTAAAATCTCTCACGAATTCGAATTAATATTTTCTTCGCCAGAAACTTCCGAGTTCAATGACCATGATGTTATCAATTGAAGGTATCGATAGTGTCTGTACTGGTTATATCGGAAACTGTATTACGTGTACTTTAAGTATCGGAAGAGCCATCCCACCTGGGGGCCCCGTCCATCACATGCGCAGCCATTAGTTATGGGCGAGGCGAGGTGTGGGCCGCGGCGGCGCGCATACCAACGCAGGTATGACTCTTCCCGCGCCGTGGGCCTTTAAGCCACGCAAAGCCACTCTAGCGACACGGCTCTGCTCGACACCGACCCAGCCGCACGGCGCGAAGCAGCCAGTTGGGCCTCGCCACTTTAATACTGAGATATCGCTCCCAAAGCGCAAGTACGCCCGTTTTAAACGAGACTACCACTCGAGTATGAACACCACTTATTCCTTTATTGAATTTTCAAGGTTTATTACGAACGGTCAAAATTAGAGTGGCAGGTTAACTTTTGGAAACGTCGGAGAGCTTGCCTATACTTCTATTAAGTATCACGTGATATATTACATAGCTTCTAAAATTATAATATTTCAAATATGATCTGTCTTTTTAGTGAAATAAACCAAATCTGAAAAGAATTTGAAATAAAATAACCGAGGGTTTATTCCATTATATCCCTACTGCATGCCAAGTATTTTATCTCCCCCGTCGCCATCATTCCGACGCTTGAAATGATTTAGCATAGTAATCCGCGTGGAGGCGTGGGAGTACGAGACAGTGTGTGCACACACTGTCTCGTACATCCATGGATGTACAGACGGGATATCCGGGAGTGGGTACGGGGCGAGTGGAACGGAGCACATATACCGCGCGGGTTGCATCGGGCACGGCGAATGGAGGAGGAGGAGGAGGAGGAGGAGGAGGAGGAGGAGAACGGAAAATCGAGAGCGAGGATGCACAGAGTGCAAGTGCTGCAGGCCGGCCACGCGTTCGCCCGGCGCAACGCCTCGCGGCCAATTAGGGCCGTTTTATTGCGGCGCTGGCCCGCTTTCGGAGAACGCCCTCCGCCTCGCCGCCTCCTCCTCCTCTCGCTCCCTCGCGGGGCGGAAGGAAGCGCCGCGCCGCGGGCTGCTGCCGAACAAGGGTCCCCGCGACGCGACGGCTCCGGCAACAGCCCGTGAAGAAGCAACAGCGGCCCTTCGACAAGGCCAATACGCCCACGGCAAAAACCAACAACATTTCCACTCCTGGGCACAGAGCATTTCCCTTCGTGTGGGGCTGGTAGAGTAAGGTGTGGGCTCCAATTCGTGGCAACTGGAATTCGCGATAAAAAGAAACCCCACCAATTAGATTCCGCGATAACTCGCGTCCGCAATGACTAATCTTCGGTCATCCGAATCCATAACAATTAGAAATCTCGAATAACTCGAATCCACGATACCTCAAAACCTATGTAATTCGAATAGCTGGTAACTCTGGATATTTCGAACATAGTTCGTTGTTCCTTCATATTGTCAACGAGAATATCGAACCGCAAGTAAATATTCTATAACCATATTTTTTGTCATTCTCTCACAATTTGAAGCATTTCCGCCACTGAATACGGATCCGTTACGCTTTTGAGACTTCATTACCTATTATTTTTTTTTTTTGTGTATTTGTTCGTGTAAAAACTACACCAGACGAAAGGTTTATTTATAATATTCAACTATGATATCTTTGAGATACAACCTCCCCCCCTAGAAAGCTGATTTACTTCCTTCCGCTTCGTTTATTTTAAAACGACCATACAATGCAGATGTTTTGCTGAGGCAGAAAGATTCCCAGAAAGATGAACTTCTGGCCCCAAAAGATGTCGCAGATTAGGTGCATCTGGGCACCAATTCTTAATGCTGGCGATGGACAGATATGCTTAACAAGCATATTTTGTTATATTTAAAGCTCAGAAGCGGCGCATCTCAGACTGTCATCTTGTTTCAGAAGTAGGTCGTCCCTCTTTGGCAAAATAACTGGAATTTTTTTGACAATTTACATCTGATACGGAGGAAAAAGAACAATACTGATGGAACATTCAAATCGTCTAAACCAGAAAACTTCTTATTTCTAGAATTTACGTGTGTGTACACTTTTTTTTAAATCCTCCAAATCATTACAATATTAAAATATTGTCATCGAAGTCGCCCTGGAAGTTTCAGGTGCCTTTCATTTCCATTACTTTATTTCTTTTTTTTAAATATTGATGAGTATAAAAGAAACGTGGTTTTTACTTATTATTAGCATTCAGAGGTTAACTTAGATGGAATTAAATTTATTGTTCTCAATGCTGCTTCTGAAGGATTCGAATGAGAAAAAATGTATTTTTTAAAAACTTTTTACCCTGGAGACTAGGAAGTTACAATGTCCTGAAGGAGAGAACTTCTACACGCGTATGCAAGGTGATATGTTCTATGGAGGAACCCAAGGGACGAGGCGACTACAACGCGCGCCTGAGTAGAATCGTCGCCCCCGGCTCACAAACAGCCTGGAACTCCCCAACCCACAATGGGCGCAGCGTCTCACGACCAAGGTTGCATCAACGCAATTTGCGCACGCAGTGACGTCAGCAAAACCGCTGGACGAGTCCGCGTTGGTAACAGCGAACGAACTCACGTTGAAGAAGGCAGAGACACAGACTTGGTAATGGCATTGCAGAGATTGTGAGTAATAAGAGATCAATTAATAGTTTTCTCGGATGTTGACTTTAGGTCATTTACCTTTTATCAAAATTCATCAAAATGCCGTTTAGGTCGTTTATGCTCGAGGTAACCGTTTCTTACGTACTCTCCGCAGGCTGGTGAATTCACCAGTGCTCAATGCAACACGTTATGACGTAAGGAAATCGCAACCACGTTTCCGTTTCAACCATTGCTTCAAACGGTGGCCCACAAGGCCATCTCGCGAGCAAGTCCTGCAACGCTGGGAAGCGCAGACCTTGGTAGGTCAATAACCTACGCCGCGAATAAACAAACTTAAGAACCTGGAAACATAAGTCATCTGAAATTCTCTAATTGTTTTCCAACAAAAGTGAATACACTAAACGTATTCAATAACGATATTTTGTCATTACAAAACAATCTGTGATACTGTACTCATTCTACTTAATGGCGTAAGCTGAAACGATTTCTGGTGTGCTTTCCTTCCTTGGAGCTTTCTACTTCCGTTGGGAAGAGACTCCCGGGTCTCAATTCCTATCCTCTGGTGTGTCTCAAATCTAAAGGACCACATTTCGGAAGACTACCGCTGCGAGAAGTATCACCAACTAAAAAAATTTCCACAGGACCAACTCACGGAAGGCAGCTACACAGCAATCCTCGGAATGAGAACAATAGACGAGAAGGAACTCTACACGAAATCGAGTAACTGATACAAAGAGTTTCTGAACAACTTATTTGGTAATCAATGAAAGAATGAGCAAATGAACAAAAATAATAAATGGGTGAATGAAAAAATGAGATATTTAATAATTCACACGAATTCAATATCAATTGAATTGAGAACAATAAACTCAATGCAATTAATCCTTCGATTACAGCGCAATGCGAGCACCACTGCAGCCAAAACCGCTACATGGACGGACAATCGGAGCTAGAAAGAACCCAAAGCAACATTGCATATGCCACATGCTCACAGACCTCTCTGCAGGCTGCACGCGAGTAAACCAAATATTCAGCCCCGCAACTGGATCATGAGGTACTCCTCACAGATCACTAGACAAGATACGCTCCCAGTTCTAATTTCATTGTTTTTCCATACTCTTATGAAGCGGAAAGTTATTTTTCACGCCATTCTTTCCATCTAACATTCGTAGTTTTCCCAGATACTGCTTGACTGATTGATCACTGCATCTATTACAACGCCTGTCGCAATGTTTTCGTAACAGTTACAAAAGTACCGGTCGCAACACGCCGCGTCAACTCGCATTGTGAGACCTTGTAGACTGTAGGCTGCGTTATTCCCTCGACTTAGGAATTCATTCAAATCTCTCCAGCAAGGCACGAAATGTACGAGTTGCATAGTCGTTTGACGAGCCCGCCTCTCTTCAGTTAGGTATCTGATGCCGTAGCTATCTTCTTCATTATTCGAACAAGTGCGACGGAACATTGGATCGGTGGCGATAGGGCACAAGCCAGACTCTCGCAAACTTTTTTCGGGCATAGGGTCGTCCAATGTGTTGCGAGCAGAACCAGGCAGGAGCATGTCGATGAAGGAGCATAGTGCGGCGCGGCGCGTGCGAGGGCGGTTGAGGGGTGGGTGACGGGGGAGGGGGAGAGGGGGAGCGGATGGGAGGCGGCCCCCAAGGCTGCGCGGCGGCGGCGCAACGACCCGTGGGCGCACACTCACGGCCTTCCCAGGCGGCGCACAATGCGAGCGCCCCACCCCCGCGCGCCTCGGGTTTCGGAAGCGGCAGCAGCAGCAGAGCGCACGCCCGCCTCCGCCCGCGCCTCACCGCGCTCCTTCGTTCCACTTTGTATCGCTCAACCTCCTCGGCTCAGCTACACGGGAACTCGTCGCTACACAGACTTTAGCCGATCATTCGCCCGTGGCTCAAGTGCATCTCGCTCCGTTGTTTTACGGCCAATGGAATACATGCGTCACTTTGTCATTTCCTGTACATTTCTTTGCGAGTCCAAATGTACACACATAGCTGAAATAGCCTTCACATAACACGGTCACTTTGCATAACCCCTCCCACAGGTTTAGCTCCTAGGGTATGGTTGAAGATTTTCTTCAGTTTTCTCGGCAAATTAATATACCCAAATAGAATTTCATAAATTACTCGTATAACCTCACAGTAATTAAGTAAACCTCGTTAACTTTATACATTCGATATGCAAAAACCACACAATAGTACGGGTATGTGTTATTCGATAGTGTTTACAATTTTGAAATTTATCAATTATATGAACAGTTTCATAAAACCAGACGGGGTGCTATCCAACAGCGCCGCCACTCGGGTGCAACTCGAGATCTCCCAAACAGCACGGTAACTACGTGTCATTGGAGCGGGAGGATGGCCTACCTCAAAAGGCTGCTTAGGCCACCGACACGTGAGCTGTCGAAGCGAGAGAGAGAGGAAGGAAGCGCGCGGCAAGGGAGGGAACGCCAAGGGCGCCCCCAAGCGTCTCCGGCGGTTTGTTTGGCGGCGGCCGGGCGGTTTATGTTGGGCGGTGAAGGCCGCGCGCATAGGCCTAAACACTGGTTAATCGCCTCCAACACCTGCGCTGCAAAAGCCGCGAACTCCTCGTCACATTCTTCGCACAGGCAACAGAGATCAGTTGATGAGGTGCAGTTAGTATTCAACAAATAACTCACGATAATCTCTTCCCTTCTTTTCTTTATTCTTTTTTTTTGCGTCTTCCTTTCTTCGCCGTACGCATTGAAATCGAAAAAAAAAGAAAAAAAAATTATAAGCAGTAGCGTTCGCTACAGTAGGCAGGTTTTACGACGTCAGGTTTTCCAGATCCAAGGTATTCGAGCTCTTAATGAAAAATTACGGCATTTACTTTCATTTTGAAGCGAAACGAATAGAATAAAAGTGTTATATGTATCGCTTGAATAAATAAGAAATTACTTAGGGTTCATAAATAAATAACATTAAATAATCATACTCAAAACAAATATTGAATAAATAAGTATGCAAAAATATTAAAGTGTCGAATGTGAGGTGTTATCTTTGCGAAAAAAACAGATATTTCAAGAGGAATTGACAAAAAGAGACCAAAATGATCATGGCTTCCTAATTTTCTCACAAGGTAAGTGTTACTCTTGAACTAATTAGGCTATACATTAGACTGGTAAATATACAGAACACTGATAGCATTTAATCACCTCCGAGTCGGAATGATACTTCACATCCACAAACGGCACATAAAAACATTTTGCCGGCAAAACAACCGAAGCACTCTCTTGAAAAAAGCACCAGGGGTGGGAAGGCATCGAATTCCGAGAATTCGTGTACTCCAGTTCTCGCCGTAATCTCCAATTCCCGTAAACTGTTCCTGGGGCAAGCTACTAACAACTCTATGCGGCGACATCTCTTTGTGCTCGTGAGAATCGCCACCACATATCCCGCGTGCGAACTCACGCATGCGCACGCACGCACGCGCTCGTCGAGACACATGAGACGGTGCGCCAGGTCGCGGCGGGAGAAAAAGCGGGCCCGACGTTTTCACTTCGCGGCTTCCCCTCTCGGAGGCGCACTTAAGAGATCGACAAAAACGCGAACCTTCTACCCCATTATGTCTTGCTACTTCAACATGTACACAAGATTACCTTATACAAGGATGTGTTCAATTGCACTACGGGGAAAGATATGATTCAAAATGAATGGTTTAGTAAAATATGAATTTGATGTTGTATTTAGTGTAGTAGTGCAGTAGTCCATTTATTAATATTTATCCTTAGACGTTCAAAACAACTTCACGTCAATATATTTTATTTTAACTTTTATGCATGCGTAGTACAGAGAAAGTGAAGATTTCACAAATACATCGCATTACAATCCAAACGAGACAGCAGAGTAACACCGTGCAGGACGACACGATCTGATGGACGCGGGACGCAGTGCGTCTCGTGCGCGCTATCTGCCGAAACCGCGAGGGGCCCGAGCCCCAAAAACACGTAGCGGTGCGGAACCTGGAATCCTGCACCATCGGCCCCGCGTCGTCCACGGAGATACGGCGAGCACTCCCGGCGATAAGGCGCATCGCGATCTGCCGGCTTCCGGTCGCGATTCCGCGAGTCGGGAGAGAGCGAGGTCGGCGCCTCTGCATTCCGAGCCGACCGGCTCTCCGGAACCACAAGGAATTCGTAGGGGGAGATCACTACGTACACGGCACAACTCGTCACCGCTGGCACACTAGTTGGACTACAAGTGAACCTAGTAATAAAAAGATTCCACAGACCTACATTTCAAATTGAAAAATTCACCTCCACCATCAATATCGGCTACCGCACGGCAACGCCTCCGACTGGACGTCACGCACTGAGTATTGTCCGATTTTCTTTAGAATGGGATGATTTGACAACTAGTGCTGGCAACACAACTGACGATTCTGTGGTCGTTGTGTCCTTGGACTTCTTAGACTCTCATTCCTCTATTTGTTCGTTTGCAGTTGGCTAACTTGTAAATAGTTACGACGCTCTCTGGCTGTGATGTTCTCGTCCGACGAAAATATAGTGCGCCACGAGAAATAATTGAAATTAGGAAGTGCAGAGCTTTGTGCTCTTCTGTAAAAATGCTTTCTTTTTATAAAAATTACATTGAATTTAGTTTTTATGTGATAAGTATTATGTTTGTTTTAAAACAGAGTCTTGAATGTGAGATGCGTTCTCGTGACGGTGCACGTGTTTACTTCTCTGAAGTACTCGTGATGTTCACTTGTTTCGCGAACTGTCACTTTATCTCATTCTTAAGAAAATCGTTCTATACTGGTGGCAGCTATTGCTATTCGAGCCCGGCTGCGTTACACCCTGCGTCAATGTCGTCTTCATCGCGACATTGACGAACATTCCAATGACGTTTTTTCTGAGACCTCTATCGCTGGTATGATTATAAATAAATGAAGGAAATAAGTTATTAACAGAAAAATAATCATTTTAAGGACCCGAATGACGTGTTACTTTACGGAATAATCACAATGCAGACCACAATTCAGAAAAAGTTCCATACGAACAGTTTCTACTTATTACAAACAATATTTTTAAAACATACTTTAATGTTATTTTGAACATTTATTATTTTAAAGTTTCGTAGAATATTTTTATACCTAAACGTAGGTTCATACTTTCATATCATTTGGCAAACGTACCTTTTCAACGAAAGATGACCGATCATTTGCGATTCCCTTTAAAAACAATTAAAGTATTCTGACCATTTTTTACAGCACTTTAATCTCACGTTCAGTATACATAATACACCACGAACACCTTCAACACATGAATGGTAAGATTCTGAATGTAGATGCCCAAATCGGGCGAACGAGAATCATGTTCTGACTGCCATTTTTTACATCAAAATTGGCAACATTCATTATTTCGAACCAAAATAGAATATGTGACAATACAAATTCCTTTTTTACTCTAAGTTCTGTTCGCACGTGTAATTTGTAACTTACTTGCTGATCGAATTAACAACGACCTAGTAACTTAAAATAGTTTTACTTTAAAAATTGTTGTTCGTGTACAAGGCACAGTGAGAGAACGTCAGGTTTCTCACACATGAACAAGAGGTGTGGCTCATACGCTTGTTTTCAGAGTGCCCTAGCAACCACAAGTAGTGAAGAACGTGTAAGTGCAGCACGTAGAACCGGTTTAAAATTCCCATAGAAAGCTCACCTTGGACACGGGAGTACACGACCTGACATTGAGTCTTCTAAACACGTTTAACCGACACTTCCTTATTTAATGCCGTACCATTCAAAACTCGTGACATCAATATCCACCTAACAAGAATGTTTCGAGACGTACCAAGCAAAACTATACATTATTAACAGAAATGTCTAATCGACGCTCCGAAACCAAGTAGGAAAAGCCATATTTGGATTCTAAGTCTAGGTTTCACGCGCGGGGTTTCAGGCCTAAATGGGCAAGGGTATTTGTCGCTTGACTTGCACATTAATATTTAACTGTAGAAGCTGCTAGAAGAACATTTTCCAGGATGTGTTCAAGTAGATCGAGCCACAACTGGAAAAATTGTATGGTTTTTTAATAAGCTAATAATATCCGATTAACAATATAAATGTTAACACTGTGATAATTTCAAAACAAACGTCCGCGACAAAATATTTTATTCACTTCCAAAATGTGGAAATAGTTTTGAGCATAAACTCATGGGATACAAGCACAGAAGAAAATGTACTTGAACATTTTGGAATAGTTCTTTAAACTCCATAACACGTTCTGTGCACAACAATTACAAAGACAATCGGGTGTCATGTCGAAACACATTTGACGTTAAAAGTTATTTCGTTTTCGATCGTATGATATATACTGAGTGTATTAAATGTCGGCAGCGGATGTGAAAGTGCGAGGGCGTCGATGTGCCTGGGCGGACTGAAAAGCGCTGCGTTGGGCTGAAGCAGCGCCGAGAGGATGTCGGCTCCGACCCCGAATTTGGTTCACGGCGAAAGTGCCTTCCTGCGCGAGGACGGGAGAACCGAGCCTCCGAGAGGAGAGACGTTGAGCGCGGGCGTTTGCAACTACGCGCCTCTCGGCGGCCTGCGAATATGGTTCCGGAACCATGATAAACGTTATGAACGTTTTGGAAACAAACAATGCAAGAATTTAGGCGAAATATTAAGAAATGAGAAAGTTAACATTTCATTATGTTTTTTTTTCTTTCTCCCTCCCCCCTTCTTTTCAATAGCAGTGGACTTCTTTGAATGCAGATGGACAGTTCTTGTTAAGAGTTTTTATCGCTTAACTGCCGCAATTGTCTGCTTCAGATTATATTTATTTTCTTTAACGTTAATTACTACAAACGAAGTAATTAAACAATTCCATTAATAAGACCTATTCTCATCAGTTCAAGCTTGATGCGGATTTGGACATCTCATTAGAGATGTCAGCCAAACTGGTGGGGACACCAGTCTGCAACCAATTTGAGCTCCGGTTTTGTATTCGAATCCTAAGACCTGGAAGGTTTCACGTGATTGTAGCATACCCCCAGAGGATCCTCACAGCCAACATTTCTTTAATGTCTCGCGAAAATGAAAGCGATAAACCAGCCCACCGTAAAAGGTCGCCAACATCCCGCCAGGAAGATGGCACCAGCAAAAGATGATGTCGAGCACAAGAAAGGTGACATCCGAATAATACGTTTTTACTATTATATGAAGATTTTAAAAAAAAGTATTTTTTACCATCAAAAATAACAAAAGAATTCGGATAAGTCGGAAAAATAGTTGCAAAAAATATGTTTGCATTTGCTCGAGTAATATACAATTCCTATGGTAAAACAGTTCTCCAGCAAAATGACAATATTTGAGAGGTGCCACATTCCTTGTACATCGACAATAGACACGCCCGTATCCTAAGATTCCAAAACTCGGGCACCAACATTTTCCAGGAAAGTTTCGTGGTAGTTTACCCCCCCCACACACACACACACGGGAGGCATCTACGGTCCATCGCGATCCTCCGGCGAGGAAATCGCTAGCAAAGCGCCATGCGGCGTGCGGGCGGGCGCGCGCCGGCGCCGAACTGTGCCGGGGGAAAGCGCAATGAGAGTGCGCAGTGCGCAGTGCGCACCGCGCGGGCAAACAGCGTCGGGATGGGATGGGGTGGGATGCGCCACCCCGCCCCTCGCCCTCCGCGTGCGATAAGCCGCCTTCTCATTGCGGTTTCTCCCGATGAATGCGCACTTGAGGGAAGGACGGGCCGGTTGCGATATCGAAAGGGAAGGGAACAGATGCGGATAGAGTGCCCAAGACGCAGCGATTGTCAAAATAATATTAATGGTGAAAACAATATTATATTATTATTATTATTATTATTATATTATTATCTTAGAATCGCATCCACACCACTAATAAATAAAATAACAGTAATAGTAACAGTAATAATAATAATAATAATAATAATAATAATAATAATAATTTGAAGAATAGGAATAAGAAACATGCCGACCAGGACGTCAGAGTTAGATAAGGCAGGGCGTCTAGGAGGCCTCGGTTTCATGTTCTGCCTTGGCCAAGGATACCAGATCTTGTTAATTCATATTGAGAGTCATCCATTAACCTCCCATAAATCATTTTTGATGTTCACAATCGCAATTCGAATACCGCAGGCTGATCTACACTAGTTTTTTCCGTCGAATGTTGACACATGAACACGCCATGGAGGCAATTGTTCATCAATATATGGGGGTCATTTGTTACGAGATCCAATGTGGCAAAATACAACTATGCGTACTAATGAAAACTCAAAATTTCATATTTTATGTCCACTGAAAATTCAAAATGATTTATTTAAAAAAAATACGAATAATAGAGACAAATCATATTTCCATGACACCTACAATTGCATCGCCGTTTTAAATCATACCAGCATTGCTGTCTTCCTTGCTTCATTCTTCATTATTTACTACGAATATATCAAGGTAAAAAAGTGCTAGTAAGAGCTTACAGGGCAATGTTGGCTCATGATTACATATGAACAGTTTTCATTAAAGAAAATTTCAATTATCGTTGTTCAGCATCAAAAGTGTGGCTGAGAGGTGACGTACACCGTTAAGCCATCGTTGAAGACAGACTTCAATTTTCACTTACTTGAAGATCGTACTGAACTATCAGTGACTGCCATCAATTTGAGAATAATCTAGGGTATCCATCTGCAGTGGTTACGATGGGAGAAGTTCTCACATTGCAGAGTAAGTAGGCCTAAGATCCAGATAAGTAATAGAGGCATGGAATAGTTTCAGTAGAAGTGTACATGAATACCTAGCTAGCGTGAAGCTATTTCGTGATTACGCACATTGCATTCAGCAATTTATCTCGGAGAGTTAACGGAGAGCTGACATTATCTATAAACGTGTATTTAGATTCTCATATAAACGAAATAATTTTACGAGCGAAATCAGTAACAGACTGAAATATGTCCGGATTTATCAGAAAAGAAATAGTAAAGTTTTTACATAATTTGTAGTATCGAAAAATAAATGGGTTATTGATAACGACGAAATTTGCGAATAAATTACGGTATATTTTGCTAATTGATATGCTACTATCACAAAAACTTCGGATAAGTATTGTTCAACATTTCCTCCAGAGCAAAATCAAATATATTTTTCATACCAAATCTCTACTATTCAACAATTTTCCAACATACGATTTTCCGATCCATTCCCGAACGATTCAGAGAAGAAATGTTCAGATAGTCCCTAGTATCGCTTTAGATGCTGGCTTCCCGCACTAAAGCAACGATGCAGTTGATATTTCAGAATGAACATAAAGAAATAAACAAATAGTCAAAATATGAGTTTACTTTATTTTACTGTTGCTGACGTTCGCTTTTTGTCAAGCCTTCACGGCTACATATATGTAAAACGAATATTATCCCATGACATATGTTGCACATACCCTTTTGCATTAGCTGTCAACTGTGTTTCGCACTACACTGTCAGTACAACAGGATAGAGCAAAATACGAGTCGATACAAATCGATCACAGGATGAGATGTCACAAGATAGCGAATTTACAGATCAATGCGTAGACCTGAAGAAGGCCAAATGTGAGTCAAAACTTTGTATTTGGACCAAAACCCAATGTCAATGACATGATATTAACAATGAGACAAACGATTTTGCGAAATAAATAAGTAAATCGAAGCATTGGTAATAGAATAACCGTAGTCAGTGACAGAAACTCACATCTTGAACTGACAGTTATAAATAATTAAAAAGCTAAATCGACGTAAGTAAATAATTAAATAGAATCGTCACCAGAAATACAATGTTGCTTGATCGAGACAAAAACGTAGGATTTAGACATTACTAAAACTGATAAAACAACTAAAAAAAACATTACTAAATAAATCAAAATATACGCAGCAAAAATTAACTGTCGCTGTGAACAAATTTCGTAATTCCAGAGTTTTAGATCGAGTATGACAACTGAAGTTTATAACACTATTATTAAATAAACAAAACATACAGAAACGCCGGGGCCAGAAAAAACGTAAACAACGCTTTGGCTGTCCGACCGAAATCCCGACGAATCCACTCACCCAGGAGCCGGCCGAGCCCCAGCGGCGCATGCGGCGCGCCAGCAGGCCCGAGCCGCGCAGGCTGATGGGCAGGCACGAGTAGGAGAAGGGCTCGTCGGGCACGAACATGGGCGCGCTCAGGTCCTCGGCCGAGTAGCGGCTCATGCCGCCCCCGCCCAGCCGCAGCTGGCTCTTGCGCCGCGCCAGCGTGCCGCCCTGCCCTCACACGCTCGCCCTCGCACGCTCGCACGCACGCTCGCTCACGCCACGCCCCCTACGCCCGCGAGCGCACGCCGATGCATGCACCGTACGGGCGCACTGTAGCGGCTCGTCCTCGTCGCTGGCCGTGCTCACAGGGACGGCGAGGCGCACTTGCCAGACGCACTGATGATCGGTCGTCGTTCACACACGGACGATTCGAGTTCGTACGCAATTTGGACCTCGGTAGTTGGATTCTACAGTTGAAACGTCCATACAAAACTCGTCGAACTTCGTACTCGTAGAAGGGCTAACTGTACAAGCTGTGACTACGTGCTTGGCACAAATATGACTTCGATGCACTCGTGATGTGTACATGCGTTTCGGGACCACAGTGGTGGTTGGGCACTGCGTGCTCAGTACCACTGAAGTCAATGTCGAAGGGTTGATTCCACTATAAATGTTCACTTCGATGTCGAGATGTTCAATGCAGGCTGCTGATGACTGTTCGTTTGGGGTGCACTGTTCTTAGATATGACAGCACAGACTGCCTCG
This sequence comes from Gryllus longicercus, assembly GCA_038098605.1. Classification (NCBI taxonomy): domain Eukaryota; kingdom Metazoa; phylum Arthropoda; class Insecta; order Orthoptera; family Gryllidae; genus Gryllus; species Gryllus longicercus. The sequence continues at coordinate 568,303 of JAZDUA010000303.1, forward strand.
TGCGAAGGTTTTCAGGCCCACAGAACCAGCTGTGACTACCTGAACTCAGCACGACTTCCAACTGGCTGTGACTGCACAAATGTCAGAATAAACGCCGAACTCGTCGGATACATTAAAACACTGTGCTGCAATGTTTCGCTTGCATTCCCTTGGGCTGAGTCGGGTAAATAGGATCGATATGACTGCGTTTTACTTTTCGTTTGACTTGCTTAATGGTCGACACTGGAGATGAATGCCTCGGAAAAGGATTAATTTTCTTGAACACCGTAAATAGAACAGCAAGGTTCCATAGAATTCCAGAGTCAAACTGTCATGCACTGTAGTCTGCTCTAGCGGCATCGGTGCCCACATGAATAATTTAGACACTGTGTGTTGGTCTGCACTCCTGCTTCTGCTGCTTTCTGATTCCGTTAGACTTCGTAGAGCTCATAACTCATTCGACTCTGATGGCTTGGGCCGTTTACTCGTGCGGAGGCACGCGACCCTGCAATGCACCTACCAGGTCACCTAGCCTAGATCGATGCACCGGGGCAGTTCACTTGCGCCGCTGGTCACCGCACGCCTCGCACCTCGCGGTAGAGTTCAACTCAGCTTCTAACTGTTCTTATCTAGAGTCATCTGCAGCAGAAACACTGTAGGCCCAGAGCCAGCTTTCCCTCCACGTTTATTATACGCGCCTGAGAAACGCAATGAAGGATGTTCTTTTTATCTACTGGCATCCAATTCCTCCTAGATAAACGCACTTGCAAGGTAGGTCATCCCAGGATGCAGTTTTGTGGGTGAAGGTTGCGCAGTCGACAAATGCCGGTTCATTATCTTCCAACACCTTTGACATCCGGTGACTATATCCAGTAAATCGATAGAAACGTTACGGTTTAAAGGTCAACCACTGAGCACCATCAGCGCTCTGCACGAGAAAGATCACGCCCACTGACGCCACTCAGTCAACAACTGTCAACTCGCAACACACTCGCGAACATCACTGGAGCGCGAGTCCGTGACAGCGCCGAAGCGCAACAGACAGTCGCTGGCACGGCCACATCCACCCGAACCGCGCAGCCTTCTTCGCCCGCCCGGCTGCCCGTCCGTCGGCCGCGAGTCCGCGTCCTCGACGTTTCCGTTCGCGCAGCACGCTTTCCATGCACGCCGACTCACTCGCCGCACACACACACACTTGCACATACACACGCTCGTGGCGCGCGCGCGCGGGGTCCGTTCGACGCCCGTCGGAGGCGGCGGCTGGCGCGCGACTGCGGCGGCCCCGCGCGCGCCCGCCCCCGCCCCCAGCCGCGCGCCGTCCGGGGGTGGGGACGGCGGCGGCGGCGCCGGAAGCCACCGATACGCGGCCCGCATCCGCCGTAGCCGCCGCCGCCGCCGCCGTCGCCCCGGGCGCGTCCCGGCGCCAGGCGCCGCGGCCGCGCGCTGCGATACGCACATTTCGCAGCGGAAGAGGAAGAAGACCAAGATGAAGACGCGCCGATTGGACGCGGCGATTCGCACTTCCGCGCGCGCGCGCAAAGCGAACAAACGCTAATTTTTATGTTGCCATTTTTTTCCTCTCGCCGAGACATAAGTAGTTACAGCTGAGGTGGGGGTCAATAACAGAGGGAGAAAGCCCAGCAGTAACTTGACGACACTTCTAGTGTTTCGTGAACAGTGTCTTATCTAAGGGGGGGGGGGGGAGACCTTCGTATACCACATTTCATGATCGCAAAATTTAAGTGAAAAAAAGACCAAACGGTAATACTGCGGTTAAACCTATGTATTTAAACGTTACAAGTTTGGATCTGTTAAGAAATTCAAAGCAAAATTTATAATTTTAAATTTTACTAGGGGTATTACAAAAGAAATATTAATACATTATGGATTATAACAGATATAATTTGAGAGAAACAAATTATATGTGGCACCCAAAACACTCAGTACACTAATCGTTCTACGTCCCGACTCAAAGCAAAACCGAAAGTAATAGCAGTCGAAATCACACGACGAAGTCGGCAATGGAAAACCAATAAATGAAAGAAAGAGGGAGCTGTAACAAAAAGAAAAAAACAACCAACGAAGTCAATAACAACAAATGTTTTTTTAAAAGAAACGTTGAAAGGTCATTGGAAAAAACGTTTTTTTGTTACCGGATGTCCAAGATAAAAATATAAACACAATAATAGACTGCCAAAATAATGAATATTTAAAATCAGACATTTTTTCTACGTAACAACAGCATCAAACAGAATGGAAGAAAAGAAAACGCGACTAATTATGAAAACCTGTGCGAAAAAAGACGCAATGGAGTAAAAACACAAATAAAAGTTTAACAAGATACGTCAAGGAGGAGAAAGATGCTAACATTTTTTAAAAACATTTCCTTCCAATTTTCGACATTAACATACGCAGCTCGGCCGTCTAGAGGAGAGTTCTGGGGGCCAGCTGCTCTGATTGGTAGTTTTCCGTGGTTTCTCCTATCAACACTATTGAGCCATACCCAAGGAGCCACGAATCGAAAAATTTTCTTCCTCGTTCTCGCCCCGACCTCTCCTCTTTAACTCGCTGACCTGCACTTACATACAAACTACCTACCTTCAAGCTTGTTCGGTTTGGAGCGGTGTTCCACGGGGAGAGATACTTGAACAGAGGGGAACACCGCGAGAAATAGGTCGGCGCCAAATATCCCGTTCCAGCAGAGGAAGGACGCCTAAATCTCCAGGTAAAACGTGTACAAGACCATCGGAGCTAATGACCATATCAGTGGACGGGTCTGGAAACGCCAGTCAATCGTTTACTCCCATTCAAATACGAACTTTCACAACGTATGCATCTCCCAGTAATGGCCGTGTGCCACTAAGAATAGCACCGCCAACCCTGCATGTCCGCAAGCCAACAGCGGGCAGCTCCAGCACGCGGGGCGGCGCTTGTTTACGCGCTTCCACCGACGCAGCCCCTGACGCACGCGCACGGGCACGCCCTCTCGGCGCCACACACACACACACACACACACGCGCAAGAAAACATTTCGGGGCCGCCGGAAAGAATTAGCGACTGTTGTACTGTTATGCCAGCTTAATCGGCTTTCTACTACGGCGATGATTCGCTCTGCAAACACGTTCTTGCAAGCCGTCAAGAATTAAAAGACTTCTTTTTTTATACAGAAAGAGTTTACTATACACCTTTGCAGCATTTAAAATTATCTCTCCTTGAAGAAAATAGCAGTGTTGGAACAGCACATACTTTTCGCATTACATCCAAGTTTCGCAATTTTCTAAAATTCAGAAAGTTCCACTGAATCGAGTCCCGCGCCTTTTTGAAACATCTTTTGCTCTATCCGTGGAAAAAAATTAAAGCAAACCTTTGGAAACGTTTTTGAATGATTGAAAAAATTGAAAAATTGAAAAAAATGATTTAAAAATTACCTTTATTTCACGTAAATAAAGGAAAAACTACTCATATTCTCGAAAACTTGTTCCAAGCCTCATTTCAAGACGTGTTTGGCCAGCAAATTTCATTAAATAAGAATTCTCTATCTTCAACATAGAGGTTGGGAAAACACGCAGGAAAAAAATCAACTTTCGCAATTTTCGATATTTTTAAACGGAAATTGGACCTGCGCCTTTTCCGTGCGTTTTTTACGCTCTCCGAGGGCAAAGTTAAAACAATACTCCGGTGCTATTTTTTTTAGAAAAGTTTTAAAATATTGAGGCTTTATGCAAAGTATCCCCAAAATCATTTTTTTTCACACTGTCAGGGCCTTGAATTCATTTCGTTCAAATCGACCTGGGATTATCAATTTTAAGGGATCATTAGAAAGGTTTAGGGGCTAGGCTTGACTACAGGCACATGGACACACAAGTTTTGCCATCAAGAGATTTTTCAGTGTCAAGAACCCATAAAACCTCTGACTACACGTGTTAAAGGAAGTAATTTACTACATTTACGAACAAGATTTATCTGAATTTTTAAGTCGACAATACCAGTTTTTACTACCGAAAAATCGCCGATTTCCGGCGCACGATTACAATGCGAAAGCGAGAAATTAGAAATAAAACAAAATATTATTTATTTTTCAATATTAACTTATATTATCCAATATCCGTTAACAGAACAATCCTTACCTCGGACCTTCTGAAGCCTATGACCACTACTGAGAGCAACTGGTTACACAGGAAACCACCAAGAGACAGCGAATGAGCAACGATGTAAAGAGGGCAGAGGTGCAAATGTGGCTGATTTTGCTGACGTGAGACTACACATTCAAACGTAAAGTCAGGTTAACGGCGGTGAGAAATAATGGAGGTGGTACGAACCAGAAAATAAAAAAATAAGTAAAGACAAATATATATATATATATATATATATATATATATATATATATATATATATATATATATATAAACTGAAAAGGTATATGCGATTAAATGTGTGGAGACGCCTGCCTAGCCACTTCAAAATAATATTATAATTACTCTACCCCGAATAACTTCATTGGTCCCCGATCTTACTCTGTAGCCACGGCCAATGACCGGCAATGCAGGGCGCTGCGCCCCGCTCCGCTCCGGGGGGCGGCAAGGCAAGGCAAGGCAAGGCGAACGTGTTTCCTGAGCGGAGCGTCACGCCCCCGCGCCGCCGTCTCCGCCCTCGCCCTGGCTCCCTGGCCCCGCCGCTCCCTCCCCAAGGCCGCGGGCCGTTCCGCTGGATGCCCCGCGGCGGCGGGCGGCGGGCGGACGGGCGGGCTGTTGGCTGTCTCCGCCGGGCGGACGCAACTGTCGCGCAACGGGACAACCCGCGCAGCCCGTCTTGTCGCGGCGCGTCGCTCCTTTTCCTCCTCCGCTCACACTTGTTGCGATACAACAATTTTATATTCTCGCGGTAATATATGGCATCCAAATTCGAGTTCCCTGGAGTCCACACCAACATTAAAATATTGCTATCGAAAATACATACTCCCAATTTTTAATTGCTAGTAGTACTTTATTCGTTTTTCTCCCTATTCATATTTGCCACTTCTGTTGTCGTAAGGGACACAAACTCCCCTATCAAGTAATTGGTTTAGAGACTTTCACGTATCGTTGCATGGTTTATAAACGTATTTATACAATGTCAAAAATATTATCAATTTTTTATTGCACAATGTTCGGTCTTTGGTTATTTTAAGTCACATATCGACATCAACACATAATGTATATATCGCTACCTGACGCTCTACAATGTAGTCATTTCCTCACTGCCAAGAACACCTCACAACTTCATGACGTCTCGGGCGTTATCATCGAGAACGAACAGAACCGAAGCCACGATTCAGGAGGAGCCGGGCGCAGGCCGGGGCGGGGAGTCGGAGGGCGAGCGCGAGCGGAAATGACTGCGAGCTGCTCCTCTAATAATCGATTTCCCCCCCAGACGCCCTCCCCCCCCCCCCCACCGCGCGACCGACGCTTTGTCAACAGGCGGCCGCGCCCGCCGGCTTCCGGGCGAAGGTAAGAGCTAAAGGGCGAGCCAGAGGACGCGGGCAGATGCGAGCGCCGGGACAAGGGCGGGGCAAAGGACGGGGACGGTATCGGCAGCGGGGTCGGGGTGGAGGATAAGGTCAGAGGCGGGACAAAACGGGGTGAAGGGTGGGAGCGGGGTTCAGGGATGAAGGGGAATCGGGGATCGGGGCGGGGCGGCAGCGGAGCAGGGTCGGGTTTGGGGCTGAGGTTGGGGGCGGGGCAGGGATGGGGGAGGAAGCAAAGCCACGCGGTTCGGGGCGGTTCGAGACGAGGCGGGGCGGGGCGGATCGGAGCGGGGCGGGGCGGAGTGGGGTGGGGTGGGGCGGAGTGGGGCGGGGCGGGGCGGAGTGGGCGGGGCGGGACGGGGCGGGACAGGGCGGGACGGGACGGTTCGAGGCGGGGCGTGGCGGGTCGGGTGGGGCGGAGAGTCGTGGCGTGGCGTGGCGTGGCGCGGCGCGGGCAAGGAAACGGTCGGGTGGGCGGGGCGCTAGGGTGCTACACGAAGCGTCGCCGGGAAAAGGGCGAGCGCGAAACGGCGCGATGGTGAAGGAGGATTAACAAGATGACCCTGGGCTCCCTGGCAGGCGGCGGGCAAAAGGGCAAGGTCAAGGAGTGGCTCCGGGGCAAGAGCCCCCTATCAGCGCGGGACAGAGCAAGTGCCGACGCGACGCTTCTCACCGAAAGGAAAGTAATACTCAAATAACCTCTTAGATTCGTAATGTGGAACCGCCATTATAAGGCTGAATAGTTGTAGGAGGTCACTAAATTAACAGCCCAGCAAATGGAAAAAAATATCCTCTACAGCCCGCCATTCCCTTCATTTCATTATTATCTTCTATATTATCTTCTCAGAGGATGAATTTCATATATTAAAACCACAGTTTTTCTAGATTCTGGTGATTACAGGCTGTCTCAGCACGACACGTTCACATCACTATTCTTTCACATGTAAATTTCCGAACGAATCACGCTGAGCCGTGTAAAAAAGAGTATCCAGGATAGTTCGAGACAACTAACATTCGCTAATCAAGCAAAAAAAGTCACCCTTCACCTGGTGCCGAACGTAGTCGAGGTTGCTTCACGGGGAGACGCGTTATTTGCCACGGTTGAGATTCACTTTAACCTTTCAATATTATGTACTTGTGATAGCTTGGTCAGCATTTATAAATGGTACGATCGTAGATTGACAACTGTAGAGTAAAAGTTCAAACAAGAAAGACGAACACTTAAGTTTCAAACATTCAAGACTATTCTCCAGAACGATTCAAAAACAGTATACTTGAGCTTCGAAAAGATAAGAGAGCAGTCAGGTTTTCAATGTTGGGCGAAACATAAAAAAAGAATATCTTTCATGCCAAGAATTTAAGTCAATTATGTAAATGTCAGAAGAGCATAACTTCAGTTGCGTCTTTCATCCAATTGGAGCAATTAATATAATTTTGACTAGAGACTTTAAAGGAGTGCCTTTTTGCGTGACATCAAAGATAAAATTGACACAAAAACCTAGTGAAGGAGACAAAAGAAATGAAACTGGTGAGTTCTAAGTTTTAGACGAAAGCAGAATTTCCACAGGTAAAACGATCGACGATGAAGGCGGAGTCAAGGACGGAATCTACGACGACAACGAACAACGAAGGCAAAATGAATTATGGCAATAACGAAGGCCTACTCGAATCCAGAATAAAAATCATCCACTACAACTGGGATAGAAAGAAAGGGCCAAGAGTAGGGACGGCAGGAGACACTGCGTGAAGTCACCCCAAGATAACGAGTCCAGAAGGAGAGGCGAGAACAGGTCAAGGACAGTGTTCTTAAGAGCCCGGCGAAGACGAGAGCTCAGATACAGAGAGGGCGGGGCCGGTGGTGGAAGAGATGGCAGTGGTGATTGTGGGAACGCTGAAGACGATTATGTAGATTGATGGATGAGGAGGCGGTGATTGATGCTGCATTGCTGTTGGGTAGATGGCGTTGGTGTGGTTGGTGGTGGTGGTCGTGGCGGGTCGCGTGATCCCTTATAGCATGGCACACACGACCGGTCCTCCCAGGCGAGTAAGGCGACGCGGGGCGGAGAAGCGACGAAGGTCGCCTTGAGAACGAGAAGTGGGGCGGGGCGGGGGCGGAGCGGGGGTGGTGGAGAGGATGGAGGATTGTGTTCCAAAAGAGGAGGGGATGGAAGGTGGAGCAAGGCCGCGCGGTGCAGAGTCGATACGAACCGGCAGCGAGGGTTTTTTGCCCACCTGATCCTGTAGATAAGCACCACCGGGCTACACACGACCGAACCAACTTCTTTTAAATTATGTACGCTCAATTGCATTAAACAGGCCTCCTGATTTAAATATGCCCACACTACGCACAGTAATAAAACCTATTTAAACACTAGAAGGTGGTTTACAAAGCAGGAGGAAATGTAAGCTAATTTACAAAATTAATTTATTAGCTGGCATGATGAATTGTAATCATTGTTTTGGAATTCACCATACTCTCTAACGATGGTTATAACACTGATCACCCACAGATCCTCAAAACAAAGTAAATATTTATTTCAGTCTATTCGAACAGACATCACTGCATTTGAAAAAAAAATATTATTTTGACGAGAGAAAAAAATAAATTCTGTGACGTATGTCATGTAGTATTAAGAACACAGTAAGAGACTTTGTGATTTTAGTACGTTACGGCTCCGAGCAAAAACCATTTAGACTGGTGGATTGGCAGGTATGCTTCTCAAATAACGGGCTAAAAGCAAAACATTCATCGAGAGTCACATCATTAATAAATAATTTATTTTACGAAAAATAAATAAATAAATAAATAAATAAATAAATAAATAAATAAATAAATAAATAAATAAATAAATAAAAATAAAACAGTTTAAAAGTGTGTGATATTCTTTGGGGAGGAGTCCAATCTGTGCAGGGTTTCTTGAGCTCTGTGACCTCTGACCTAACTCAGATCCAAATGTAGTTGAATTATGAAAAGGCAGCAAGGCAGGTAGCAACGAGCGTTTTTGGCAAGAACGATTATGAAATATATTCGCTCCCAAGTAATCAAAATTACTGGCAAAATCAAATCAGCAACAGACTTCGATTATTATCCCTAGTAGCAAATTAGCCCGTGCGAGATGCATTGCACAAACCCAGACCTCGGCCGCCCGCCTTTGTCCCTCCGGCGACGCCCGGCCGGAGCTCTCTGCGTGAAAATGCATGAAGCTGCGGGCAGCTCGAGGTCGCAACGGCGCGATCTAATCTGCTTCGGATTCCGCCGGCGCCTCGTCAAGTCACCCGGTTGAGGTCTCTGCGAGCAACGCCCACGCTCGAACACACACACACACACACACGAGCCCAAGCACGCATGCAAGTGCACGTTTCCGCTGTGCAGGCGTTGCGGGCATTCGTCATGTGCTTTTTTTCTCGCGGCGATGGAATGGCAGGTAAACGTAAGGGATGAATTTCTTCGCATGTCCATGTCACCATCTAACAGAATTTAGTTTACCGTGATCACTTTTCTCATTTGGGTAATCGATTGATCAATTAATTATTTAATGTTTCCAGGCGCGTCAATTCCCACGGCCTTTACTCCCGCATGTTTTGTTCTGGAAGGTGGTGGTGTTCTCCTCTGGAACATGAGATTCGGCGCCGGCCTACACATCAGATGGCGAATTTTCCCCCTCCAGATATATTTCTCAGCAGGGTTCCGACCCATCTGGGAAAAGCTCCGAGCTCCCGACTAGAACGTGTAAGTGTGAGAGTGTGTGAGGGAGAGAACGGCCCGAGACTGTTTGACAGACAAGTTGCTCTGGCATTCGCCTGGGCAGCCGGCCGCTAGAATTCTCCTCCAGACAATGGTTCAATTCAACCTACCTATGAAACTAGCGATGACACTCCACCACCATCGGGACTCGAATCCATCACTTTCCGCTCAACGATGATGCACAGACAACGGCAATGCTGCTACTAAGTCATCGCAGCCGATCATTCAGAATTTTATTCTGCGTGCCGATTTACACATTCTATTCAGTCACCCCAACACACGTATGCTGTTGGTACTTGCAGGAAGCAACAAATGCAGCTACCAAAAATTCTATACGGCTATTCCAGGACAATGGTTGATGGTTGCCGTGAACAAGCCTTACAAGTATCAGTCAAATTTTGACAATGCAAAATCAATATAATGTCCACTATATACCTAATGTTTTTGGTGTTGCTGACAATGAGAACCCATAATCGTCTATTAAAAATGATACAAAGCATGTATAAAATTTTGCACTCCCCCATGCAATGCCTCCAATATATATTCTAGACGACGCATTGCAGAGCTAAAATTTTAAAATAAATCTGAGAAGAAATTTTGTATACCTTCATTGTGATATTGGTGTATACATTTCTTAGCTTCATTTTAAATGTTTTTTGGAGTTTTAGTTTGCGTAGTACTGGAAATATTACGTCACCTTTAAACCCATTTTATTAAACGAAACGTTTTGAACCGAAATTGTCTGTAAGGGGAACTGTTTCCTCCGTCGCAACACACTTGTCCGTCATGTGACTGCTGACGCATTCAGTACCGAGCACACGAGACGAAAATCCGTCCACCACATTAGACTAGAGAGTGCTTGTCCACGGGTAAGCAGCAAAAATAACTTATTAACGAAAACATGAATAGATAGAATTGGGACATGGTATTAAATAGTTTAGTAATGCAATTTAGTAACTTTGGACCCCTCAAACTATACATATGTTTTGCAAGACGAGAAATTCAAAATGTATGAATAATATTATTTTCGCAATTTAATGGAAAACGTTGGAGTCCTTTACTTTAGAAGTCCTAATTCAAACACTTTTGCGTCTGCTTTACAGGTGTTTCACAAGGCCCTCTACAACCAACGCGGCGGCGGTGGCGAGGTTGCCGCGAGCGAGAATGGTTTGAGAGACCATGCATACGCATCGTGCCGTGGTACCACCTACCCACCGATTCACGGGGTGAAAGGGAGGCCCGTCCACGAGCGCACGCCGGTGGTTTCACGCGTCCGAACGACGACTCCGATTTCCGCTCCGCTCCGCGCCGCGCCGCTCTATTGTTTTCACATCTCGCGTCTGTCACTCAGAAGGCGCCTGAATTCCGCGATGAGGCCCGGGGACGTCGCCCCGTTGCACGAGAGACCGGCGACGACGGTGGCGGCGACGGCGGTGGCGGCGGCGGCGGCGGCGGCGGTGGCAATGGCGGCGGCGGCGGCGGCGGCGGTGGCAGTGGCGGCGGTGGCAGTGGCGGCGGCGGTGGCAGTGGCGGCGGCGGCGGCGACGGTGGTGGCGGCGGCGGCGGCGGCGGCGGCGGCGGCGGCGGCGGTGGCAGTGGCGGCGGTGGCAGTGGCGGCGGCGGTGGCAGTGGCGGCGGCGGCGGCGACGGTGGTGGCGGCGGCGGCGGCGGCGGCGGCGGCGGCGGCGGCGGCGGCGGCGGCGGCGGCGGCGGCGGCGGCGGCGGCGGCGACGACGACGACGACGACGACGACGGCAGCGCACGCCGAGGAAACAATCGGAGAAAGCTGGCCAAACGCCCAAACGCGAATATCTGCGAGAGCCCTCGCACGAAAACGCCGAGCACGAACAGAAATTGTCACTGACGATACCGTTCTATCTTTCTGGGCTGAGATATGATTGTGTCAAAATCAACAAAGAAGTTGGCAATATCAGCCGTGAGAGAGAAGATAACAAATAATATGCGATACCGATATCCAATAATATGCGACATCGTAGAACAATGGCTATGAAGGATGTAGAATTGTATGTCGAATAAATTCATTTAAATAGGGCAGTAATCAAGAAAGGAGCTGATGAAATTTCATGAGGAAAGAAAGATAAATTAAAAAATGTTTCTGCCATACGTGAAAGACGAAGAAATTTGTGAAAAAGCGCATATCCACAATGTAACTCCGAAAGGAAGTGTTGCTTATAACAAACTGAACTGAAATGGAAGTTGTAAAACGTCATGGCTACAAGGACATTGTTAAATGGAAAAGTATTCTCAACCATAACTAATACGATACAGCGTTGAATCTCAGGAGCTATTCTAGTTAGGGTTGAGGACCCTATAAAATATTATAGCCATTCCGTTCCAAAAGAGTGTCAACGGTGTATGCCAATGTTTTCCTAACCATATTGAGAGATTTTCTTTTCTTCGAAACTTCAAAGAAATGTGCGTTCTTCACTGGCCTTCATTGAGAAATAGCTTGCAGTTCTGATTCTGCACAAATAATCTGTACTGATAACGAAGATTAGATAAACGATTCGGATTTAATTCATTTTAGGATTAAGAAATGGTGAACATGTTTTGTATTGTTAGGGATGGGATGTGTTCATGCAAAGAAATTTTCAATATTTCTTAGCATATATTTTTATTTGGTGAATTTCCGACAAGGATTATCGGGATTTCCGCAATATGACGAAGGCTGATTTGCATCCCTAAGGTGGCTAAAACTTATATTAAGGCGGCTTCACACACTTGATAATCGGCGAGTAGCGTGGAACTCTTCGCCGAATCCCGAGTAGTGTGGATGAGTCGCTTGCTATTTGCCGAGCGACGAACATTATATGTTCACCCTACCCACCGCTTATCTTTTGGCCACCTCTAACAAAGTGATCATTCGCCGAGCACATCAGCGGTTTGGGATTAGGCGAACTGTAGGCGAACTGTAGGCGAACCGCTTCTCGGCGAATGCCGAAAGTGTGGAGGAGCTTCAGACGAGGCCGCAGTGGTGCAAGAGTATGCAAAACACTTTGGACGCCGTTTCTCTTTTGATTCCTTGACACCTTAGTTTATGTAAAAGTGCAGGATGCCGCCGAATGTTGTGGATGAGCTTATCTTAAAAGCCATTAAAGATGGTGGACAATAACATAATATAAGCACCATTATTTTTTTTATCCCATGGCCACATCTTTTTGCTTTTAGTTTTAAATGAAAGACAATAACGTAATCTTTAAAAACACCCAATACACTTTTGGATACATCAAAACGTTTTTCAGTTGAAGTGCCTTTCTTCATGTGAAGTGAAAAGTTGTTCTGGAAATACAAAATGGGTCACTTGTGGACAATCCTGAAAAGTGACCCGCGTGACCATCCATATAATCGTGGAGGATAAATTGCAGTAAAGCCGGCCAAAAAAATAGAGACCAAAAACAAATTTCAGATTAACATTGAATAGCTTCCGAGTAAGAAATATGAAACTTCGGTGATAATATAATATTGTATCTCAATGCTCAATTTCAAACTCCTAGCTCTTACTATTTCCTCACAAGGAAATATTGTTTTCTGATGTTAAAACGATGTCAACGACGCTGCTCGGGATAAAAAAAAAGCTGTATATCAAAACATATTTCGTCCATAAATCTATAGCTTCCCAAAAGTTCCTTTGAGATATGTGGGACTTGACGTACAACATTTCATCAAAATTCAAGACGGTCGCGTACACCACATTTCCAAAATGCCTTGGAATTACCCTTTTTGTGTCTCCAGAAAATTCTTCACTTCCCATGTTCAAAAATGCACCTTTGAAACGATACGAGATATCAAAAAGTGAACTTTTCTTCCAGAATACTTTAGTAATATTCACTTAAAACTAAAAGCAAAGAGATCGATCCAAGTATTACAGAGATAACGATGTCTACATTATGTTATCATACGCCATCTTCGATGCCTCTCAAGATAAGCTCGACCACAACATTTGATGGCACAGTGCACGTTTACATACGCTAAGGTGTCCCTAATTAAGAAAGAAAAGAGAAATTGCAACCGACACGTTTTGCATACTCGTTTAACACACCGGTCTCCTCTGTAACGTTTAGACCTTCCGAGGCGAGCAGGGTCATGGCGTGAAATTCCGCCCCGGTTATGCCATGTCTAGGGTATGGGTCGAGACACACACCTCTCGAGTAAATCTACTCGACTGCAAAAATCGAGAGAGAGAGAGAGAGAGAGAGAGAGAGAGAGAGAGAGAGAGAGAGAGAGAGAGAGAAAGAGAGAGAGAAACAATGTAGGCGGAAGGAATCAACGTACTCACATACCACTGAATTTGTCATGTAGATTTCACAGTAGAAACGTTTCCTAATATTTTCGACACTTTAATAATTGCGAAAAAAACATTTCTCTAATTCGTAATACAACACGCGATTAGCGGAGTGGCAAATAGGCTGGTTTTCGCCCCGGTGACTTCAGAGACGCTGGCACGAGAGCAGCGGGGAGGAGACGCGGCAAGGGGAACGCGCGCACGCGGACGTCGCGGTCGTCGCCGCCTCCGACTCCGCCTCCGCCGCCGCGTCGCGGGCGAAGACCTCTCCCACGCGGCCAAAACCCGCGCGCTCCTACTCAGCCACACGGCGCCTTCCGCCTCACAGCTCCCCGCTCCCCACTCCCACTCTTCTGAACTATGATACCAATACGATCCACGCCAAACCAGCCGATGATGAATGATTTGCTGGAGTAAAGATGGAATGAGAGGCGAGGGAAAAGGGGGAACCTCGAGAACGGCCTTGCCTCCCACCCACCCGCTCTGCTCACCTCTAACTCCACATATATCGACCGGGATCAGAACCCCGGTCGCAGCGGCGCGGAAGGCGAGCGGTCTCAACGTCACACCGCGGGTCGCCCCACTTCACGAGAATCAGAAACACGAAGGTTGCCGCGAAAGTCATTGCAACAGTTTCGTTTCACGATTACGCCAACACTTCAAAATCTCCAATACGCAGTTAACGTTACATGTCACTGTCTCGTGAATGGATTTTGAACAATATAAAGACTTGTATAAAATTACGGAGCAAATAAAACAAAATTCGCATGGCATCTACATCTATTCCGCTGTGGTAGTCTCCCAAAGATTCCACCTTACCAGCCCTACAAGGATTTGGAAGATTAAAGTACAACAGACACTCCAAAATTTTGCTCTGAGGGTAAGGCGGTAGAAACATTTCAAAACATATGATTGAAGAGTCACAATATATGCTAACGTTTAAGGCATGCACTATGAACAACATAGAGGCCTGTTTAAAGACAGGGGGAAAACCACAATACGCATGACATCTCCAGTACTTCGTGTTAGGCCAAAAGGGAATAAAGAAACTCTTAGCTAAGTCATTGCTTTAAATAGGTTGTCACTTATAGAGGTCCATATTTATTACACGTTGTTACAATACAATTGCGGAACTCTTTGTGAATCAGAACAGGTCATTCAAGGAACACACATTTTGCCAGTGGCTACTATGAATTCGGCCCGTACTTTCCCACCTGGCAATAGGAAGCGCGCCCTCTTCGCCCATGGTCCCAGCGGTTTCCCACACTAAATTTATCTGCGCATGCCCCACGCATCTGTCCACAGCAAAGGCGCAGTGTTGCCACGTGGTTTCTCCAGCTCTTCCGTTGTTTTCTACATTCTTCCTGCGCTGGAGGTCGAATACCAAATATTTGGCGCTCTTGCGAAATCGGCCATCAAAAACTCTTGAATTATGTAGCCTCTTGAATTCCTTAGCATGAAACCTCAATCTATTATCTCACCTCGCTCTTAGTATTTGTTTACGGTGTCTCTTCAGATGGCATTTTCATTTTTTGTTGTATTTATTGATGTGCAAAACACGAAACGTACAGTACGTCAGAGAGGAGTGTTCCCCTATCATAACAAAGAAGATCATTTCCGATTTTAATATCTTCATTAAGAGAAATTAGACGAACACCAAATCAAGGTATCCGAAAGAAACTATTTCATGTTTTTTAAGATAAGTTAAATTTTTTAGAGTAAAATAAATTGATAAAAATATTTTTCAGTTTATTATATTTTTACAGTTCAAGGTGTATTTCGATTACAACGTGTATCAACAACGTGCAACAATAGTATCTTTTTATTGGGTATAGTTTTAAACGGCATAAAAATACAAATCCAATGAAAAATTCAATTACTTTCTTCCCGACTATGTAATGCGTTCGCGATCCGATCGCTTACCGTTAAAACACTCGGGGACAGCACCTTCCGGAGCAGCCCGGTTCACTCGCCTTATGACTTTCGTTCCGAGTGATTGCTAGCTCATCCCAGCCCTCCCTACAATCCACATTCGCCGCATTCTCCAGGCGCCCGCGACACGCAACGCGGATTCGAAAGGCCTCCAGAGAAAATGGGCCCGGCCGGTCCTCCCCCGCAACCTCGCGGCTCTGGCGGGCGGCAGGACGGGGCGGGGCGGGGCGGGGCGGGGAGAGGAGGGAATAGCGGAAGTCGCCGTGGAGCGGCACGAAGAAACGAACATCATCGTCGGGAGGGCACCTCTGGACGCAAAAGAAGAAGCGCTGCCAGGAGCACCACTGCCCGCGTTCCTCGCCCGAGGAGAAAGGTTGAAGAAAAGCAGCCGACGCGGACACGGAACCACAGAAACACGGAAATTCACGCTTCCACGGCTCCGCGAAGGCTCCGTCGGACGCCTCGTGGAACGATGGAATCCACGATCTGCATTCAAATTGCCTAATTTCTACCGATGAAAGTCGCGCAGTATCACTTCTTGTTAAGAAATCAATGGGGGAATCTCTAAGTATGGAAATTTAATTTTGTAATTTGCCTGTAAATGGTTTACATATTTTGTGGGAATCGTTACATATAGTCTATAGCAAAGAACTGAAGAGGTTATTTCTTTTCCGACCAAATCTCTCAAGGAATCTTTTCTTCTCCAATGTATGATTGAATTACTTATAGTTTCAGCACACCTGAAATACTTAACTACACTAGTTTACTATCAGATTCCAAGCACAGCGATCGACCTTGGGCATTAGGTACGCATTTAGTTTCAGATTTCTTAAATACCCTACAATACAGTTACTAGTTTTTTGTCAAGCTCTGAATTGGATTATTTAAAAAGGCATTTGAACTGTCTACTACACACACTATAGTAATTCTAAACCCCATTTCACCACAAGATAACAGTTTAAATTCTCAACACTTCGAAATGGACCTAATAAGCTGCGAATAGTCTGCATGATAACTCTTGGAGGTAGAGGACTAGATCGCACATTAAACGCAGTCGATGATTGACAACGATCATGATGTAATTCTGAAAGCGTACTGCAGGGTATCGTTGATCCGCGCCAGGCGATGGGATCACGGAGAGTCCTGAGTGGCGTTCTATTTCTACACAGAGGTGTCATATTTGGAAACACTGAGCCAAGCAAATACTTTGATATCATACGAACTGAAACCATTAAAAAACGATACGTATGGCCTGTATAAATAGGTACCATAGCACTTTGCACCAGGGTTAGCTTTCGAATTTTATTCACCGAAAAAAAAAAAAGAATGTAAGGAATTAAAAAATGTTTAATGAGGCAAAGTTAAATCCTTCGGACGTCTCTTTACTTGAATTTCGAGGAGTGTCAAGCATCGACCGAGTTGGGCCCGCGCGCTTCGCACGTCGGAAAGCGCTTAGCGCCGCGCCGCCGCTGTTTAATACGCAGCGGCCGCACGCGACGCATTCCCGCTTGCCGGTGTGGGGCGGGGCGGGGCGGGGCGGGGCGGGGCGGGGCGGGGCGGGGTGGGGCGGGGCGGGGAGGGGGAGGGCGTAGAAAGCGGGGGCGCGGAATTGCATCAGTGGCCGTGGCTGCTTCCGAGCTAATTGGGCGCCGGCCGCCGGGCGATGCGCACCGCGCGCTGCGGGGGCGGAGGACGCGCTGGGAGGAGGAGGAGGAGGGGTAAAGACCGCGCGGGCGCGCGCGCGGGTTTCTCTTTATATAACCGCGCACTACCGTTGCATCCTCAGGCAGGGAGGAGGCGGGAGCGGAGGTGGTGGCGGGGGCGGGGGCGTGACGCGCGGCCGGAGGCGGAAGGCGTTTCTCCAGAGGCGGCTTCGCTGCCGCTGTCCCCACCACTTCCTCCCTGCCCTCCCCGCCCCGTTCCGTCCTGTCGTGTCGTCCACCCCAGCCTGAGCATCTAACCCTTGCGCTGGTCGCGAGGCAAGAAGTCATCGCTAGGTGGGAGGCTTCCATGGCCGGAGCAATACGAATGCTCTGGGCTGTCTGGGGCCACGTCGCGTTATTGACCGAGTAACCAACGATTCCAAGAAATACATTTCTGCCCTGAAGAAGGCCACAATAGAATAGCCAAAGAGTGAGTAAACCCTCTGAAGCAGCGGCGACCGAACAGCCGAGAGCAATCGTAAGCTATTCTGACGACAAATGAAAGAGACATTGGGGAGACCTAAGATGCTGTTGCACGAGCACTGTGTCATTATTGTCTATATACCCAAGCAGCCAAGTAAAATTAATTAAAGAAAAAAGAAAAAAAAATCACAAATGATCATGCCAACCTTCAATCCCTCTGCTACAATTAGCACGATTTCTGAAGGATGTCAAGCTCCAAATGTACGTCAAGTGCCAACCCTAGCTATCTCACCTTCCCCTTTCCCTGACTGTGTTGTTACAATTAAGATCAGACACATATTACAGAGTAGAGAGAAGTCGCGGGAGAGACAGAAAATAAGTAAGATGCGAGAGGAAGAGGAGAGAATAGATAACAGGGAGAATCATGAAAACGAAATTCGGGTGGACGAACGTCCGAACTCGCGGCCGAAAGCGACGAGGAACGCCAATTGCTATTCACGCGCGCGCTCAATGGGCGGTGCGCATATGGTAAGGACCTCCAACGAAGCGCGAACCGAAGGCGCACAGCTCAACCCTGCAATGGACATGCGTTTCATCACCGCACGCGCGTTCGTCACATATATGGCAATCACCCAAACACGCAATAGGAACCTTAACATTCTATCATAATCTCATGATTAATGGCAACAGCATACAATGCGGCAATAACCATACGACAATGCGTCGGCTAACAATTAACAATGGAATCTTTGCATGGAGTCAAACGATTCGCTTTTCAGGCATAATTCATGATATCAATCTCCAATCAAAATGTAGTATAACGCACACATTCACCTATTCTTCTCGCTTGATCAACTGTATGTTCAAAAATTAAGAACGAGTTGTTAAAAATTATAAGACGGGAATGACGGGGCGACAGTTAAATTAAAGTATGATGTACGAGTCAAGGCGAATCTTTTAATGCTTTTCCTGGTCATATCATCACACGAAATGTTTGCAAAGGTATTCTTATCACATTTACCACAGATAATAATCCGTACCTTTGTTTACATTCCTTCCACATGTTAGGTCAATATAACTGACCGAATTCATGAACGTAAAGAAGAAGTGTGTCGTCGTAATGGAGCTACTACCACAATGATTCTTGTGGTACGAATCGTAAATTCAACTTCAAGCTTTTACCTCTTCATCTTGTAGACAACCGAAATGAAAGATTTAGAAATATTTAATCCATTTCCAAAATGTGAATTTAAACCGTTAATACATTTGTTCTAAAGGGAGAGCAAAGAGTATAATACAGCAATCACAGGGTTGCAACACAACCCACATGCTAAGCGAGGGCTCTCACTCCACTGCTTTACCCGTTTCCGGAAACATCTGTTTAGAAAACCACATTCTCTTTCCTCATTTCATAATAATCTTGCCCGCATTGTCCAAAAGCTAATACACCTCTTTTACATTTAAGTTGAGCTATATGTTGCATTCAGTTCCAGTGAAAAAGCGTCCCACTTTGAGACCGTTCTCCAAAGAAGTTTCCGTCTATTTAATACATCGGCAGTTGCAGAGTATTATCGTGTGTCCTTGTTATCTTTTTCAGTATTACCAACTTCCTAAGAAGCTTCTATTCTTATATTTACATCTCCATAGGTTAGGCAATCGCTCAAAAAATGTGCACAACGGACATCACATACATGTCCGATAGGTGGGACATGCTTATCACATGGCATTCTGTAGTTCCGCTACACATGTACCATGCTATTTAGACGGACATCCTCTCTTTGAGTACCGTTTCCACATGGCTCAATTGCAAAGCGTTCAAACGTCCCTAAATAAATTATACAAGCAGTACAGTACCGAGGAAACGGTCAAAAAGATTTTGAAATAAAGCACTTTTATGACGATATACTCGTACGTAGGTGATTGGACGGCGGAGGAAGGGAACTGATACCTAAAATGAGTCGAATATACCGAACACTCATGAGAAAATACGGCGAACAATTGTAACTCACCTTTCAAATTTGATTAAAACTAGTAAGGCTGAGAGAAAAATTGTCACGAAATGAATTTTACATCTTGGTATCTAAATTTCAATTTGGTTACGTAATAAAACATATTTGAGGCAACCGCTTAATGAGTTATATTTCCATATGCTTGTACGAGGTCAATTTAAATTAAACCGCAAGAATCTCCATCGCCATTCTCACAGATCCACTCCTCAGAAACAGAGTTTCTCTTCATTTGTAACAATTAGCGCATACCCAAGATTCTGTGTTTCCAGCAGGAGGAAGTCGTGAATTTTTAAGACTAATGCCTTCTCTTGCAAGGAAAGTAAAGTCGTTTGGCCTTGTCGCGGCACGAGAAAACATCGAACCTAAATGATCCCTAAATCTTTCATCGCCGTCATAACACTTACTTTTTCTAGAACACAAGTAAATCCATGGCTGAAAAGAAGATAGCTAGCCAACGATATACGACTTGAGGTATACATACACAGCAAAAGAGATCCAACCATTTTCCTCTCATACAGAGTGCAAATTTTCACATCCTATATGGTAGGGCAAAGAGTTGTCAAAATTATTACTATCATAAGGAGTCGTAAGCACCAAACTACCCGGACCCTAATAATATTGAACAAATGTAACCAAAATGAATAAGAAAACTATAACCATTGCATTTTTTAAAAAGAAAACCTACACGAAAAAAAGAACAGCTGCAGCATACCAGTAATAAGTTACATTGTTACAGTATCGTGGATCTGGTATACTCCAACTGTTCTTTTTTCTTTTCGCGATATTGACGAACGAATATAAACCTTGTTCGCAAAGGCTGGTGCTTCCAAGTGCAAAAGAGCAGGGCCTTACCTGTGAGGAGGCGGCGGCGGCGGAGGCGGCGGCCGAGGTGGAGGAGGAGGCGGCGGCGGCGGAGGAGGCGGTGGGGGCGGCGGGCGGGCCCGAGGCTTCGCGCCGCTCGCGTTGCAGGGAGAGCGTGTGGCCGCGCAGCGACGCCCACACGGGCTTCCACGAGCGGTCGGCCGCGCGCTGCAACACACCCGCCACTCGCCGTCAACATCCCTGCTTGCGCACGTGCGTTTACAGTATTCAAAGTGAAAATGGAAAGGCACATTATTACGTTAGAAACACGGAATGGCAAACGAATTTCGTTCCATTCCCTCAGAGATAGCTTTTTTTAAAATTATGGATAAAATACTAGCAGTATTGGTCAATTATACTCCATTAATTAAAAGACCCACAATTTATTAAAACAATTATACATTCGCTTCACTTTCAAAGAATCTATATATAAACTTTAAATTATTTTCTTATAAATTCTTACGACATTGCTCATCACAGAAGCACTGTGAGGTAAAGCAATTGATTGATTACAATGGTCACAGTTGATGTTCATTTTACTTAATTCATAGTTCACATTGCTTTCAATTCTTACGTTGTTCTGTTGTACATGATAATATCCATAATTTCTCTGTGACATTTTGTAATGAATTATTCTGATTAGTCTGCTTTACAAAAGCGACTTCCATTTGCCTCCTAATACTACAACCATTGCACATCCAAACTTCCAGTACTATTGTGTCCTTAGACGGGAAGGTAATCTTCTATTTGTTACTACAAGCAATTCTTTATAGAAGGAAACTGAAAATTGTTACAATATCTCAGACTATAAGAATTTTAATTTTTTTTAACAACAACCGAATTTCACATTGGTGTCATTTTTTTGTTATGCTTGTATGTATTCGTGCAAGCTTCCTAATTCAATATAGAGCTGATGACGTGAAGTGAAAAACATTGTACTTGTTTCTTTGTCGCCCTTTAAACTGTGAAGCCAAACCAAATAATCCTTTTACTTTGCGCATCCGATTACATAAACTAAGAATCTTACTTGAATTAGCGTTAGAAATCTTCTGCAATGTTACGTGTTTAACAGTGAACATTACATGAAAAAGAGTTTTTGAGAGATGTATGTAAAAACAGTATCAACGTGTGAAAACGTTTACTTTTCTTTAAAAAAATATTTTCGTACATTGACAGAACACAATTCTTAGCGATAATTCAAAACAATTAATTTTCTATTTTAGTATCTCTTATAAAAATAATTATAACATGGCAGGTAATAAATAAATTACACTTAAATTCCACTTAAATTTAATATACTTAAATTCCACTTAATGTAAAAATTTATATATTTGCAGTTCTATCTTATATTTGTAATTTCATGAACTGAAGATATGTGTTTTAACACTTTCTTTGTCACACTTTCTTTGATTTCTAAACTTAAGTCAGTAACAAAAATGTTCGCGAATTCTTATCAAGCTAAATACCGTTTTACTTTGGACAATTAAATGGGTAGGAACAACTTTGTGTCACTCTCAATTTTTAATTTTTTGTAAGTCGAAAAAAAACAACATTTAAAAAAAATTACATAACACTATTTTTATCCCGTTGCGTTCTATACACATTTTCTACGATCACGAACGTTGAGGTTTAAATGAGATTGGCCACGGCCAGGCGCTCAACTGCAGTAGCCCTGCACTCACCTTGCCGTCGACGAGCGTCATCTTGCAGTTGAGCCAGCCCTCGCGCAGGGGGACGTCGGCGGCGGCGGTGGCGGGGGCGGCGGCCGAGGGCGCGGGGGCGGGGGCGGAGGCGGAGGACGGGCGGCGCGTCGTCCCCGCCGCCCCCGCCGCCGCCGCCGGCGCCGTCGGCTCCTCGGGCGGCCCGGGGCTGTCGGTGCGGTCGGCGCTCAGCCCGCTGCGAACAGCGCACACATCAGCACACACAACGCAGACGCTCCCTCACACGCTCACGCACACACACACACACACGCGCGCGCGCGCGTTTGATCTGACGTCGGGGTCCAACTGCTTGCTTTTCAAGAAGAGTCACTCAACCAAGCGGCTCCTCTATCAGTATATGCACTCACAAAGGTTTCACCTCAAGATGCGGTTCAACTGCCTACTTTTCACACGACTGCTTTTTCGCTGCGGGCAGTTGAGTTTCGTCCCGCCCCGAAACCCACTGTGACATCTAACGATTAACAACACATCGGATATTGTTTGTTGAAAAGGCAACCCATCTACTTTCATCGAATGTAGTCTGTTTACTTAATAATGAATTTGGCGGACACCCCCAAGGTAAAGCATTAGAGGGTCTAAAGCCACTTCGTTTTATTTAAATCGCAGTCATAAACATGTTACGCCTTTAGACTTGCCGCTTCTATAACACACCCCTCTGTCGTTACTCCATGCTACACTGTAGCTTCCTGTAGCCCAGAGGTCGGAAACGCGCCGGCATCCATCCGGCATGTGATCCACTAGTCGCTTCTATAATACGGACGATTATTACAAAATACTGATTATTGAAACAATCATACAAAATACTCATTATTTTCCCGTTGTTTTTTAAATTACAAAAGTTTGTACACAAAACATATTATCGCAAATTGCCATGAAGTACGAAAACTAAACTAAATGCAACTGTTCTCTTGGCATGAATGGATGGTATTTGTTACCGTATTTTAACGCAGGGTTCTCAATTAACCCACATTACAGAAATCGCTAGTTAATGAAAACTAATTTCTTTAATTTTTTTTTAACCAAAGTGAGTTTTGGCCAGGTTATTGAATTTGGAAAGAAAACGTTATAATCGAGGCCAAAAAATAACTGAAGAACTTAGAACGAAAACCGAAAAAACAGGTTTAAAACCGGCGTGTAACCCAATCCCCACCCGCTTTCCTTGCAGTTCTAAGTATGTAGCTCGCGGAGAAACTTCAATGAGGTTTTTGAAGTAACATTTTCGGCTGACAATTATATATCTACCGATCGGTCCTATATAATCGTAAAGGGCTTTCTTACTGTTTCCTCATTATACACCTGCGTCAAAAGTCACAATCGAACAGGAGATGCCAGTCTGCTCGATTCTACTTCATCACGTGTAGACTTCGCACTCACTGGGACAAATACCTACTAAACTCAACACTGATTCGACGATTCTTATCCGGTCGATTGTGTAAGATATTCGCCAACCCTGAGAAGTTCTTGAAAAACAAAGGAGCGAGTTCATTGATTGTTCTGTTCACAACAAGAACACCGTGGAGATTGACGCACTGAAGCTGAAAACAAACGGTCCGTTCACCGCGTAAGACAGAGCACGTTCATACACAGTTCACTGCGGAACAAGAAGATGCATGTCTATATAAAAAATAGAATATTTCATAATGCTTGTATTTTTCGCTCATAACCTGTTGGTCACGCCCGTTCTTCTTTATCAGAGAAGTAATCATCACGCTCCAAAGCGAACTTATATTAACTAACATTATTAACGTATTAATCGAGTTCTAGATCTAGAAGCGTTCACAGGACTATAACTCGGAAAATTAGAAGTCAAGTCCTGATTAATTTATCGTATGTTTACACACAGAATTAATTGTTACCAAACAATTTGCTGAGGTAAACCAGAAACAAGCAACGTACACATACTTCTCGTTAATATTGACCTTTGAGAAAACGTCAACCAACTCAATCTGTGTTATTATTCTAAACATCATGACAGGAGGATTCCCGAAAACATTTACAGTTCCGAAACATTCCCACGTAGAACAATGCCACGTACCGGTTTTGACTAAGACATTGCATTGGCCCACGATAGACTGACAAGTCGCGGAGGGACGGACTAGCAACATAACCAGCGGGCGGATCTAAAAACGGGAGAACAATAGTTTGCTTAACGCGTCGCGTATTTTCCGTTGGCGACCGCAAGAGTCCACACACAGCAGGATCCGCCTGTCGGGCGCTGTCCCACCTGCCACGGGGCGTTCGTCTCCGCGACGTGCGCGCCGCCCACCGGCAACAAACAAAGCGTCCAGCGCCACGTCGCGTGGGGCAGCCGAAGGCATGCGGACGCGCTCTGCGCACTCATACACTCGGAGACACTTAAGACGAGTGAAGGAGTCAACGTGCTTATCCCTATCCATTCTGGTTGCATATTAGAACCCTAAGCACTCATTAATACGAAAATTAATTTCGTATCTCTCGAATACTACCACTATATGCCTAACGGTTCGTTTCATTTCATCGGCGTAGGTGGCTCAGGAAATCAACTAATGTCACTGCTGTGGCGGCTGCTCTGATTGGCAGTTTTCCGTGGTTTCTCCGATCAACACCAGGCGAATGTCGGAGCAGTACCCTAACAAACGGACCGCGCACGATCTTTCCTGTCTCTTCCTTGTCCTATCATCATCCTTTACTCTCTCACACACACACACTTACGTGCACTACACTACCACACATGTCAGGATACCAATCGAAAGATCAGAGCTAATGGGTTTTCCCCGGTTGAGGAAAACCCCACTAGTCGACGTGTAGGTCGGTGGTATCTCGCCTTTCAGTTGGGAGGGGGGGATCAGCACCACCTCCCGAGGAAAAACATGCACTGCACCTACGGGACTAATAACCTTAGCTCTTGACCCGCCCGAATCTAAGAAATAAGCAATAGTTTAATTTCGTGATATAAAATAACGGGCGAGTGATTGTATGGTAGTGAAGATACTGACCGATTGCTTCCAACAGAAAATGTCAGTAGCCTCCGCAGTTATGCAGGATGGACACTTTGAGACTACTCTTGCATTTGCCTCCCATCTAATAAGAAGAGCCCGCAAGTCACAATTTTCTTAACACTTATAAAATCTACCCGTATAAGTCTGCATTCAAAATCCAAGCCGAATCCTATCATCGATTTCCATGAAGTCATACAATTGTCTTTCTTTCTTTTTTTTTTTTTTTTTGGTAATTTCTGCCTGAGTTTTGAGTAGAATTTATCCGTCGCTGCACCTCTGCTGGTGGCCAGCGCCAACGACGCAACCGCCTCCAACGGGAAACGCGAACGAACAGCCCAAGGGCGAACACATTCCCCGCGCGCATGCATACACTCGTGGAAACATAAAACGAGCGGAACACAGTTATTTATACCGAGCTGCGTATTCTAATCGCGCGAACCACTGGCGCAGCTTTAATTGCCGACACCTGCGATGGTATCACTCCTCCTTTCCCAATCAAGCCTCCTTCACGAATTGATTGTTAATCAATCACATTTGATATCCATATTATTGATTGTACTGGTAAATTATTTATTTTAAATGTTATTTAATATAATTTTGATTTCTTTAATTTTTGAAGGGAAAAAAAGACGATGTCTAATGTCTCTACTTCAGGCGTCTTGCGATGAATAAATCATGGTTCAGAACAACTTCCCCTATAGCGATCATTATCCTTCGACCGAACGTGACGAAGGTTGCTCTCACACACGCGTAAGTCAAGACGGTACACTTGTTATGATAAATTGCGTATTTCTTGAGCTGATGTTCTAATATCAGATTCTCCGAAATGCAATTGCATTGCGCTGGATTTTTGGTCTCGAATTCTGCGCTAGACGTGGTTGTTTTTACTTTGCAAATCATAGGCCAAGCCAAACCCTCTTCGCTGCGCCGCAGGTCACTTCCAGTGTCATTGTTTCACGAAGAGTTCATAAGACACCACTTTGAGGATACAAAAGTAAACTTTTTTGTTTTTATGAGTTCATATGGCAAGGCTAAAGGAGATTAGGCATTCAAAAAGTCTTCATTGCACAACTGAGGCGCTTGATTGTTGATTTCGTATCCCACATCGAGTTCATTTTAAGAAATAACAAAAAGGTCACGACGTCCCTCACAAAAGAGTAATGAACAAGTATATTCATAGGACAACGTCATGAGTTACACCAGCATCTTATATTCTTACACAAACGTAGCAATCGATATGGTGTGTGTGTCAGCAAGATTAACTCAAATTTGGCACGTGACTAGAACCGAGCCTTTCCAACCATTCGCCTCCTCCCATTGAATTGAATTGAATTGAATTGAATTGAATTTGCCTTATTTTACGTGGCGAGACTCGGGCCATCAGGCCCGCTCTTCCGTCTGACCACGCAAATTTCGCTACGCTCCTTTCATCAACTAGCAGAGAAAGGAGGTACTTCTTGGGCGAGAAACAGGCGATTTGAATTTAGCTCAGAGGCGTCATTTAGGCTTGAGGATCTTTTACATGCAAGTAAATCTACTAACATGGGACAGCCGGCTTTACTTCCCCTCCGAGGGAAGGCGTACGAAGGATTTTGTCGCCCTAAAAATCCACGGCTTCGATCGGGTTTGAACCCGCAGGGTCCCCCTCCCGCAGGGAACCCCATTCACCCCGCAGGGTCTCCCTCCGCCGCCTCGAAGGCGCGGGAAGGCGACCGCACCGCCTAAGGGCGAGGGAGGAGCTGGGCGGCCGCGCGGCGGTGTGGCGGCGTGGGTGGGCTCGCTGGAACGCGCGCCGCCGGGCGGAGGTTTATTTGCTCTGCTCCGCGAGGTGCCAACACCATCTGCCTCCCGTCCGGCGCGAGGTGCGAAGAACAGATCCACTCCCACCAGCCACCGATCAATCCTCGGAGAAGGCTTCGGGCAGTGACGAATAGGTCGGTAGTAAATAAAAAAATTACATCCCTGCTACAAGATGACCCCAATTTGGCAAATTTGAATAGTGAAGCCGTAGCAGCACTGATTTATAAACGCAGAAAACGCCCTACATATACACATAATGGTTGTTGTCAGCTTATTCTCCACTTGTAATTCACTTACGTACATGCCGATAACAGTTACTACAGTATGACTACGAAGTTAAGGGGTCTACAAAGACTTGCTGGTACGTAGTCGAGATCGTATTGATAATTACAGACTCGTCGAGATCGTATTGGCACTGACAGACATCATAACAATACAGGTTACTGGTTCAAGAACATACAGTTCAAATCGCCCTCCCTTTCAAGCATATTGTATATATTTCCATCAATATATACTCGTTCATTAGAGTAATTCGCGTTACGAGTTTCTCCCATTCCAGTACCTGAAACTGTGTGGCCTGAACTAAATGGGGGATAAAGTTTGGTGACTACTTAGGAAACATGAAGGGCTGCTGGAATGAGATGGAAACTTGGAAATTCGCGACGCTACCTGTCACGTGACCCCTGTGACCACCACAAATCTCACATGGATCGAGCGACAATTGAGCTCCGATTCTCAGCTGTAGCAAGTTAACGCCCGGGGCCGCTACGCTTGCAAGTCGTGATAGTGTACAACAGAATGTACACGTGACTCTCCGAACACTCCTGCATGAGGTATCAAGGCTACATTGAACCCCGCCACGTGACTACCTTGGCGATCGGATAACGCAAAGAGCTCGTGCAAAACAAGCGGATGCGGCGGGGCACATGCAGGGGCGAACGCGCGTTGGGTGATCCGCCTCGCTCCACCTCCCTCTGCCCCGGCCCGCCCTGCCACGCCCCGCTCCGCCCCGCCCCGGTCCGCTCCACCTCGTTCCACCTCGCTCCGCCCCGCTTCCCCTCGCTCTACCCCGCTCCACCTCGCTCGTCTCGTCCCGTCCCGTCCCACCCCGCGGCGGGGCGGGGCTCCGGGCAGCGGTGGCGGCAGCGGCAGATAAGGCCTATCAGCACCTCCGCAGGTGAGCCAGGCGCCTAGCCCCGCCCACCAGGCGCTTCCGACGGCGGCCACAACACGGCGACCCGCGGCGCCGCTTCTTCAACATCAGAACGGGGAAACTTTTCACTTTCCGGGTTCCAGCGCGAGCCACGGAAAGAGCGCAGAGGGAAACTCCCGGCGGGAGAGACGAGGAGGGCGTTGAAGCTGAGATGCCATTAATTAAAGGGGCGGAGCAACCCAAATATAACCCTATTTCCGAAGTTTTTGTAACCCAAAGGATATACAAAAAATTTGTAAATCGAAACACTTCTCGATTAGTACACGAACAAAAAGAACAGTTGCAGTATATCAGTTCCATGATACTGTAACAAGTTCCCTTGTTACAATAACATGGATCTGGTATATTTCAATTGTTCTTTTTTTCGTGTACCGTCGTTTTCTTAACACCTATTGCAGTTCTATGATCAGATTTGTACAGTTCGTATTGTTATTTTTTTGTTGTTTTGTTTTCGGGTGAGAGGAATTTTAAGATATTTTCAATGATTTTTTTATGTTGCTTCGTTCCCTTCAATTATGGCAGAGGGATCACTTCCAGAATGAGTCTTGTCATATTGTCGGTAGTCTTTTAGCAAACATAGATTCTCATAAATTAACGGTTTATCATGCTACAAAAATAAAAAAACATCACAATTGGTTTCGAATTGGCGCGAAGACTAATTTAGGCACTAAAGAAGGAACCAACCCCACTTTATGTCTACAACACATCATCGTAGATAATATTAACCTCTTCAATTTGAAAAGGCAGCAAGAAAAAACGATAAATAATATTCTCCAGGCATATCTCTATGAAAGATTAGAACCACACGGTAATTTATTTGGCTTTGACGTTGCATCAAACCTTATTTGAACTCAGAAAAAATACAAAATTTAACCTTGCCGATAACGGGCCCCACGATACATTCAATCAGTAAGGAGTGGCAGATCGAATGCCAGGCATTCCGGTCTTGATTCTTCTTTTTTACACCCAGATAACACGACAGAGTCTTACATCTCGGGCAGGGTTTTAATTCTGGAAGTGCACTGTCTTCCAAATTGCGTTCTTTGAATGAAATGATCAATAAAAAGGAGCAAAGGAGGAACGCGAAGCAGGAAAAGGAAGAGTCCGCTTGGTTCAGAGAAATTTCGCTTTAACCGCCACAAATTTCAAGTAGATCGTCCTGGATTTGAACTCCGGTTACCAGCATTGGGAGATGAGAAACGAAATACTGTGTTTACATTCTGTGTATTTGTTTATACTGCGAATGCATACTGTATATTTGATTATAAAGAATAACTTTACTGTCTCACGCGAAGTCATGTTAACCTCCCAGTCGTAGAATCCACACCAGAGAGGGATGTTTAGTATACGGTATAAAAACCATTTCTTAGGGGGAGTATTCAACTTGAGCAGACGAAAGTTCTGATATTGGAGCAAGGAAGTCGAGAGGCTTGCAGGCGAGATGGCAATCCAAAAAGTGGCAGAGTAAGTTGTTATTTTGATTAGGAATGCCACTTCACTTTACCTCCGCCACTCCGATTGTTGGCACTGCAGGATTACTAAGGACACTTGTAATACTTGCATTTATTATTGGGCAAACAATTGCGTTGTTAAAGTTGCGATTGCTATACCAGAGACTTTTTAATGTTAATCATCAAGTTCTTTTAATTTGTTTTTTTTTATAATTGCAAGCGATAAAATATTCTGATCTCCCAAAGGCTCAAGCCTCTTAAGAGATTACCGCAAATATGATGCAGTCACCAATTGCATTTTCTGACAAGCAGTACGGCACTTTCATATTGTTTTTCAATTAAAGCTGTTATCGCAATAACCTTCTCATGGTCTCAAAACCAACATATCATAAGTATCTTAAAAATAAAAAGAAGACTGGCACTAATCCTTTGATGTTTTTGTACGAAAATTATTCGATAAGAAAACATCTTATCTGAGGGTGCAACCTTCTTATTAATCCCAACAACAGTCTGCATAACACCTTTCTTATCTTAACAAAAATTGTGAATTTTCCCGTAAAAAGCTAAAGTAAATGTCAGAGTGTACACCCGTAGTGGGTTTCCTAGATTTTGTTTGCAGGGTATCAGACTAAAAATAATATAATTGATTCTTTACCAGCACACATGATTGAAAATTAAGTAACCCTACTGAAATATTTGTTAAAATGGAATTAAATCCGCACCCTTGGTAGTACAATACTAGTAAAGTTTTTCATAAAATTCATACATCTCGGAATGCAGAGTTCACATTCCATTTAAGAGCGGTAGATTTTGAGTTAAAAACCCTCTACTTCGGTTTTCTTTGAAGGGAATATACATGTCGACCGCCACTACAGATCAGCACATCCTCTTTGCTTACCAGAATCCCTTGTAGAGGGATATCCATTCACAAGGAAATGAATTGGTCCAAATATTGGCACAGGGTTGTCACATAAAAATCTCCACAAATTATACCCTTGCCCCTTTCAAATCAAATATTTCATAATATCAATTTGAAATATTCATGGTGTAGAGAGCAAGTCACTCGTCTCCGACTGGTGGGACCGAGATTCAATTCACCACCGATCTATGAAAAAAGGGTGGAGGTCAAAGCAGGTTTTCGTGGGGTTTATTTTCTCGGGTCAAAGCAGGGTCCCGTTTCCCTTGGCTTTCTTTGCGTTACTGCTCCATTTCGTAATTCATCATTTATTTCACTCAAGCAACCTATTTAGGATGATACTCTCATTGAAGATGAGGTCACGAAAGGTATTGGAACGGAGGAGATTATCCGTATGTGACGTGCACGGAATAAAGAAATACATTTCCCTGACGAAACCTCAGCTCCAGGTGGAGGAGCGAGCGTTGCGACGTGGAATGCCGCGGCGGGGGCGAGGGAGGGGGGCGCGCGGGAAAGCGGCGCGGGCGGCGGCGCGTGGCAGCGCGCGACGGATGCGTGCGCGCGCGGGGGTGGAGCCGGAGGCGGGGCGGGGCGGGGGGCGGCGCCCGGAAGGAGATCGCGCGCGGTGACAGAGAGAGAGAGAGAGAGAGAGAGAGAGAGAGAGAGAGAGAGAGAGAGAGAGAGCGTGGGCGGAGCGGCGCGGTGGGCGGGCCATTACTTGGCGCCAGCCGAACACACGGGCGGAGAAGAATAGGTCGAAGGCTTTGTCGAGAAAGACGGCGACAGTAGAAGCACGACATAAAGGCAGTTCCACACATTCGGCATTCGGCGAGTAGCTGGCAATCGCTGGGCCCGGGTGCTTGCTATTTGCCGAGCGCCAAACATTCGCTGCTCGCCCAACCCCCTTCTGGACTCGTCAAAGGAAGCGCACATTTGCCGAGCACCTAGACACCTCGGAATTGGGCGAGCGGTCGCTCGCTGCCAGTCGAATGTGTCGAGCCGCATTCACGTTCAGAGGCAACGTCAAAAATCTCTTCTAAGCAGAGGAGATGCCGGAGATCTACCCCCGTACACAGCTTGACGTCCCTTTCTGGATACGTATTATTTGCCCCTGCCAAAGATACGATAAATCCAAATCTACTTGCCTCATTTATGATTTTCACTCTGAAATGTTTCAATCAAGGAAATTCGAAAAGAAAACATTCCGAGAGCATTATTAGAATTTATTCAATCTGCGCGGTTCAAGCAAAGTAGTCTTCGTGTCTCTCGTTATCTGGCGGTTCGTCCTCCCTGGAGTTTTCAACGTTCTCTTCGAGTCAAAAATCACCAATTCGCACCCTACTCTAAAATAATTATTAGGAAACAAAGCACACGAATGGGATATGAAAGCAAATTTGCAAATTGTAGGAAAAACTGCAGGGTAATCAAGAAAAAAGGAATGAGCTGTGGGCAGAAGATGAATGTAGAAGAGAAATAGATTAAAAAATCTGAGTTCTTAATACCATTAAATACGTATTGTTCACGGGTTATTAGGATACATTATCACAATTTTCATCTATTAACATGAACAAGACCCTCTCTGCTAATAATCCCGACGTTTTTTAAATTCCACATGCCAAAGTTCAGGAAATTACTTTGCAAATGTTCTTGTCACCGTCAGATAATTTGCACTTGGAAATGATAATGTCGTTTACAGAAGATAATAAACATATATTAAATGAGTTAATCTGCATATTTTTATTATCTCTTATCCTTTATTTACTGACATATCGTTAGCACTGTATAAACTACGTGAACTATCTCAATTAATGTATAAATGTTTTCAAACGACACTTTCTGTACTAAACGTCTACAAGTAGATACAACTATCTTCAGTTTCATATTTGGACAATTAAACAAGAATTTAACATACGTTCAAAAGTTGGATCAATATTCAAGCAATCATTTTAGATTGAACGCATAGCTGGATGAATAACAGAGAAAGTTCTTCCAATATGTATTGCACGACTGTTAACCGTGCCAGCGGGAGTTCCTACGGGAAGGCTGGAGACGAAGTGTGGGCAAGTAAGAGTGAGGGAGCGTTAAAGCGTGAGGGCGAGAAAGCACATCAATAGCGAGAGACAGTGAGGACGTGTAGTGCGAGTGAAGACTTTTGGGTCTAGCAAGTGCGAGTGTGGGCAAATATAGACGCATGAGGGCTGCAGAATGACAAATTTGAAAGCGTGTGAACGCATTAGAGAGCTACTGATATCGCGTAGGGTGTGTGTGAGTGAGCTTACGATGATTTGGGACGAATGAGGGCGAGTGGGGAAGAGACAGGGCGAGTGAGAATGTATGAGGAGAGAAGATGAGTGAGAGTGACTGAGGGTGGAGTACGAGTGGGTGAGAATGTGCGACTGAAGAGTACGGGCGGGGTGGTGGCGTGGCAGGGGAAAGGGAGGGGAAGGGCGGGGCGGAGTAGAGCAAGGCAGAGCGGAGCGGGGAAGGGAAGGGGTGGGTAGGAATGGGGGACGGGAAGGGGAAGGGCGGGGAAGGGGATGAGCGGCACCAGCTTGGAGTTCCCGCGGGAGCCTTTGGGAGTCGACTGACAACCGCCAGTCGGTCGCCCGGCGCAGCAGGGCGATAAGACAAGGTAGCAGCGCCACGCGTGTCCCTGCCCCCTCCTCCACCTCCTGCTACGCCGGCGTCCAGGTGCTCCCGTCGTGGCCACAGCGCCGGGCGGGGTGGGCGTGCCGAGCGAACGCTGAAGCGGCGAGAGCTGGAGGAGAAGCTAACCGCTAACCCCAGAAGCCACAGAACAGGACGCCTCCGTACGGTTTGCAAGTAGTCAGGAACGAGTGCTCGAAGGAACGGAGGACCCACGACCAAAGGGTGGATCACGTGATCCATCGGTATTTTGGGGAAGTCTTCAGGGCTCGGAAGTCTTACATTCTTCAAGATGCCCTAGCGATTGCACGTTTCGCCCAGGCTGAACCAGGCCGTTCGCTTCGACAAATGAGTGGCAAGCTATGTGCCGTAAACAACGGATGACGAGTCTCGGGTGTGGACTGCGGAGTGGCTAGGCTCCACCGCCCGTCTGTGATTATATGTTCTCTCGCGGCGCCACAGAAATACTGCGGCTGTCACGCCGCGAATTTCTCAATATTAGTTCTTGCAATTCACTACATCTCAACTTTAAAACAAGTTATGTTTATTTAATGTTCAGCAAAGCTACAACGTATCAACCGCACTTATCAGTAAAATTACTGAAATACTATAAACTTAATTCACTTCACTTCTAACATTATCTGAAACAAACATCTTCTTCAAAATTATTTCAAACTGCCTGTGCCCGCAATTCGGATTGGCCAAAAACATCCCTAAAGACTATGAAGATTGAAACTCGTCTATTTCTAATTTTTGAGGTATTTAAGGTGAAATAATGACCGCATAAACGACGGAATGGGATGAACGCTAGGCGTGGGGGAGCACCGAGAAAAACTGTCACAAACCCACTGACATGTTGTGGAATACCCGAAATTTGAACTTAAGTCCAGGAGGTGAAAATTTCTAAATACTTCATCGATATATGTTGCTGAGGTACAAGTACAAGGGCAAGATCGAAATGTGGCATAATATTGTCAATTCTCAAAATTTATTACGGCCGTCGTAAAAAAATCGATACCGTGAGGATATCGCATTCCACACCAAGTAAATAATTCTGTACAAACTCTTTGCGTTTGTTCTTGACACAGTTTTATTTGAATGTCAACACTGCT
Source organism: Gryllus longicercus (assembly GCA_038098605.1). NCBI lineage: Eukaryota > Metazoa > Arthropoda > Insecta > Orthoptera > Gryllidae > Gryllus > Gryllus longicercus. The sequence goes on from JAZDUA010000303.1 coordinate 602,598, forward strand.
GCTACCATATTTAAGTGTCACCAGCAAACTATTTAAATTTAGCACAAAAATGTGACATCATCAACGAATTTCTGACACTAACTTTGGAACCTACATTTCCCTTCAGCAATAACTGCACAATTTCTGGAGCACATATTTAAATAATGTCTAAAAACGTAACTCGACGTGTTTCTGAAAAATGTTACTCAGATCGCAGAAAATATTCTACAACACTGTTGTGCGATTGTTTCCAAAGCGGTAAAGAACTTGCCACAACTGTACTTACGGAAAGAAACAGAAAGCTCAATCTCACTATCTGATCATCATTACAGCACAAAAGTTTATGTTACCCTTACGGTAAACGCAATACAAGACGAGAATCCCATAAAATGGTTTACATCGAATACTGAATTGTGTAATCTGCTGTTCTGTACGATAGCAGGCATATTTAATTCTCGGATGACCATCACACATGTAATAGTGTCACTGTAAATGTAAAGTAATATGGGAATTTGATGTCTCTTTCGAAGAAATTAACTACACAGGAATACACAAAAACTTTACGTAGCTACATGCTACGGAATAGCTTTTATTTCACCTATTTCGTTTTAAAAGTAATAATAAAACTATCGTTGCTTATAAGAAAATGTTTGATCGTTGTACGCAAGTATTCAGACACTATGAAAATTCAATAAAAGTAGCTATCTAACCTAAACTGAAATCAGAGGTGGTCGGATCTACAATATTCCATCCATAGATCTGACACCTGCACTTCCCTTGGATTATCAGGATTCGAGGAGTACAAAACCCTTCTCTTTTGACGTACGAGGTTCTGTGCCATCGACTCACACTGGAAGTTTTAAATAAATTGATAAGCATGACACGATTAGAATGTGAATGCAATAATATCCCAGGACGATTTCTCCACAGCATACCCCGCAAAATTTTATTGTGGATGACAACTGCCAACTCAACTTAGCCTCCGGACCACCACATTCCTTTAATCCGTCAAAAAAGCTAACTGACTGAACGATAGATCCGCCCATCCACCCAGACTCCAAAAATCCGTAGTGTTTTCGTCTGTCAGGTGAGCCGACACGTCTGGATCACCCCCCCCCCTTCCCGTCCAGGCTCTTGGCCGCGGCCCCGCAGCTACTCACGGGCTCCACGAGGTGAAGAGCTCCTCCAGCCACTGCGGGGACTCGGACAGGCCCATGGCGGCGGGCGCACTGGGCGGCGCAGAGGAGATCCCAAACGCGCGCGAGTATCTTATCGGTAGGCGGGGAGGAGCGGGGCGGGGCGGGGCGGGGAAGGGGCACGGAGAAGCTGCGGTGGCCGATAACGCCAGCCGGCGCGGCCCGAGCCACCTACCCTGGGGCGCCCTCGCGCAGCCTCCCGGGGCACAGGCGGCCTCAACAGATCAAGAGATCTCCCACTCACCTCCTCTCACGGAAAGCCCCACCCGGGACGGGCGCTGCCAAGTCAGTCAGAATATACTCCGGAGCCTTCATTCCTCGAACCTCGGAAAATCGAGTCCCTAGTCTTATTTCGTTCCCCTTCGCCGCAGAACCTCCATCGCTCGGCGAAATTCCTGGTCGCCAAGGAAAGCAAATTCAGGAAATCGTCGTTTACTCTGCATACACTAATGTTGATGTACTTGGAGGAGTCGAAAGCAGCGGCGAGGGGAGCTTGCGTCAGTACTCACCTGGCCTACCGGCCGCCCAGGCCCCCTCGATCCCGGGAGGGAGATCAAGAGATCCTTCGATCCAAAGTCCCTTCTTCTGAAGAAGAGCCCCTCCCGGAAGGGTGGCCAAAGCCACACAGAAAATACACCGAAACTTCGTTCATTCGAACCCCCGAAAACCGAGGTAGAGGGCTCGTTTTTTTCTCCTTCGCCTTCTCTACTCATTCTCGTGTTCATTCAACTTGGATATTCGAATATTATGACGGGATTTGAAGGAAATCCCGACAATTTTGATGAGAATGCTCCGCCCTTTGAATTAATTTCCCAGAAAATAACCGATATGCAGAAAAGAGACAAGTCAAAATAAAGATAGCATTCATTTACTCTTTTCTCGTCGTTTTCCCAAAACACGCTCATGTTCATTCACTTCGATACGACAAAATTTATAAAAGAGAAACTATGAATTGCGGGAGGTTTTCAGGGGAACTTTTGTTCGCGAAGTTTCTTTTTCTGAACGGAACTACAAATAAGTGGCCCTAAGTAACAATAGAACGTCGATAAGTCGGTTGGCCTGGATTACCTGGAAAGGTTTCATTCGACTTCCCTTTCTTCATTAACATTCGAATTAATTGATCTCGAAAAGACTGATGTAAAGAAAGAGGAACCAAATCCTTCAGAACTTCACGAAATCTCCGTTCCGGGAGTAACTTTTTCAAACTAAGTTTCCGGACAGAAGAAAGCATAAACACTCGTCAGAAAACAGCAAAACTTCGATAATTGGAACCGCCATAAAAACATTCCCTCGAATAGTTTCTTTACCCTTCACTTTTCTTACACATTCGAGTTTACGTTACTCAATAAGATCTTCATGGATGAAAAACGACGGCCTTCGGAAGACCACGTTCTCCTTGACCCGGAAGACATTTGCGCGGAACGAAGTTCTCGGCCAGGAGCGCGAGTCCAGTCAGAAAATCCAGTAAACCCCTACATACGTACAGCTTCGATGCCCCAAATTGTTTCATTCGCCGCAATTTTGAATGTCTGTATACTTCCGGAAGTCGCTTATACAGAAAGAGGACCCACGCGCTTCCGAGAGGACATCAAGAGGGATCTTGGGATTTACAAACCGGAAGCCCCTTGTCCCTCACGAAATTTCAGGCCACTAGGGAGCGCAAAAGCCGGTCAGAAAATATTACCTTCAGGCTACATTGGACCTGCAGTTCACGCTAGATATTGATGGATAAAGGGTCCGGGCGAACAGGGTGAAGGGCTGGGCTTAGGCCTTCTTTCCGGCAGCCGAGACTTCCGTCCGAGTCCATTTCTTTTCAGATATATAAACTAAACGTTCTTAAAATTTAGGCGCGATTTACTACACATCGTCGTATTAATTTACAAGCGGTAGAGAAGTTTCGTGTCTGAGCCATAACTAAGGATTTGGAGTCCGGAGTTCCCCCACGGTTTCCCCCCTCTTTACTATTTCTCCCGGCCGTAACTACTTCATTTACTAGTTATTGTTCATCAGTTTATCAATGACTAAAATAACTATAAATACTTTAATGCAATGAAAATGTTTGCAAAAAAGTGTCTCATTGATGTGTGTTATTATGTACTATTTTTGAGTTTTGTTTAATCCTCTAAAATATGTGAAATTATAAATTGAAAAGCAAAAACATAAATATTGTAAGCAAAGCTATATTTTTTAAATGAAATCCCCAATTTAGAAAAAAAAATGATATATTTTGTTTCCCCTCACTTGGGGTCCCCTAAGTTCACTCTTGTGTCTTGGTTGCTCCATTTGTTCTCATGGGCATGTCTAATATTAAGCAATTGGAACCACAACCTCCTTCATGTGATCTTTGATCCTGAACAGTAGAAGTGCAATTCCAGTCAGAAAATTCAGTAGAATCCACCAGATTCAGATAGATTCAGTAGAATCACCAACTCTAACATCAATAAGCCAGTTCCTTCATATCTCTATTTTTCATTCTCTCCACCTTCCTTTTTACTTGATCAAGAAGTTGAACACTCTGACCAAAAAGCCAATAACCACAGGTGAGAGATCACAAGATTTCCACATCTGAACCAAATTCAAAAGGAAATAGAAAAATGGTCAATAAATTTCTACAAGAAAGATTACTAGGTTTGTTCGGTATCTCAAAATGTTTCATTTCTCACACCCAAATAATAAATTCAAGTTCATTTGTTTTAATTAGTTGAAGTTTAAAATGGGCCTTGGGAGGGAGATCGTGTGTTCTATAATCCAGATGCTCCTCATCTAAACAAAACTCTCAGCAACATGGCAGTGCACAAAACTGGTCACAAAATGATAAATTCACCCTTCTTTGTTTTATATCTTCTTTGATTTAGAATTTTTTTAAATAAATTGAGGATCCTCACAATGCATGAACCAAAGACTTAGGCCTCGTGTGTAAATGTATTTGCTCTGAAATGATAACAATATTCTTTTTTAAAATGAATAATTTTCTATTAATCATTTTGAAAAGCAAACAAGATTTTTCAAAACCATGAGAATCTACAGCCCCATCATCAGATCAAACCAAACATTTTCATTTGCTTTAGATACAGATTATCAAGAACCATGAGAACAACATATCATGATTACAATTATATTACACTAATTACACTAAAAAATAAACTGTCAATTTAAATTTTAGTATAAACACAAACAAATTTTAACAATAGTCTTTTAAGTTATGATTATATCACGCAGAAAAAAAACACAAATAAACCACAAAAAAAAAAAAAAATCAAGAATCTCCTTGGGAGAGTCCAGTTATATCCAGGTGGAACACGTGGATTTCATCATAAAACATTAAAAGACAAGATAGTTGACTTATCATGCATTATGTTTCCAAGTTCATCATAACGATGAAAAAAAAAACCTTGTCCTTCAATGAAGAACTTTTCCACATAATTCATTACATATATATTCATATGGGTTACAGTAAAGAAATCAAACACTCCCTTTGTAAGTCTAAAGAGAGGAAAGAAAGTGGCAAACATCACAAGAAAGAAATCCTCACTCTCAGAAGTTCCTTTTATTCTCTGGACTGTGCTTGACAGAAAAATATTTTCAGGGCTCATATTTTTTAAATTATATGAACATCACTCTTATACTAAGTAAAGAGATCTTGTAACTACTTTACATATTTTATTCCCTTAAACCACATTTTTATTAAATTCCAGAATATCTGTATTAAAATTAGGAACAAGAAGATTTTACACCACAAAATATCACACACTGTCTCTGCACTTAAGTATTCTCTTATTGGAGTGCTTGAGTTAAAAAAAATACGTAAAATATAAATCACATTTCAGAATCAAAACCCTTCTCCCTTACCTCTAATGCCTAAAATTGTGCGTGTTTGATTTTGTATTTCTTTCTCCAATCATTAGACAACCAATGAGTGAACTAAATTCAGAACATGAAACAAACTTGCTTAATTTATTTAGTACTAACATCCATGCTAATGTTGTGGCAATTACTAAAGAGAGTGAGAAAATTATGCCCTACAACGTATTTTCCAATTCCATCTGCCCTACTTAAAAGGCCCCATATACGCCAGGGGGGGGTGGGGGGGTGTCATGATTTCTTTATTTCAACCTCACAGGTGACTGCTGTAAAGAAGAGAAACAGATTCAGGAGAGCAGCTTTTAAAACAACACTACATTTTTCAGAGGTACAATTAATGACTATATAATTTGCTTCATTATCAATAATCAGAATAAGAGAATAAATTGCAAATAGACATAGACAATAGAAATAGACAATAGAAAAAACTATTCAAAAATTTTCTGAAGTGTTATTAGCAACTTTCACATATGATTTGAAACATAGTTTGCCATGGACTGGTTCTAATCGAGTCAACATGTATATATAGATTTCTTCTGGATACAATTTCTTGATGTATTCAGCAATGATGTGCTCAGAGGGCACATTCTTGGAATAAAAATAAAGCATTTGCAACTACATTGGCTCTTTTAAATGCAACTTCCTGGATCTGTTATAGAGTGCAATGTACACTAGCATTCAGGGCACTGAAAAGAAAACAAAACACAGCACACTTCAAGGAAACAGTGCAACATCAATTACAACAAAGACATAATTCCACACAACACAGACAAGCTTAAGGATGGACAGAAGACAGATACACACAGTGTTTGTAACACCAATATAATGAGCATATTTTTGTTCATGAAGTTTATCATGAACTACAACCTGAATTGTCTGTGCCCTCATCTACAACACAATAAAGTAGATTAGTACCGATTTAGGAAGTGTAAAACCATATCGTAGTGAATTTCTCAACTATTACATGAAGACAATGTGAAAGCTTCTCTTGAAAGAGATGAATAACGCATTTGCTAAAGCTTCTTGAGCTACCCAGGCAAAATATTCATAAGTCAATGTCAATAATGTCAATAATACCATGGCTGAATGTGCAACTTTCTGAAAAACAACATGTCTGGAAGTAAAAGAGCAAAATAATAACACACAACACAGAGGTATAGCACAGTGAAGAACACTAAAAAAATCAGAAGAGTGAAGAAGGAGGAATGGAAAAATAATGTGGAAGTTAAAGAAAAGAGCCAGAGAAGACCCAGATATTCTGTTAGCCTGCATTGAAAGGAACAGAAATTGCTGGCCTCAGCACAGTCAACAAAAAGCCTATCCACTGTTGGAACACTTTGTTTACCATGAGGATTTTCCCAATATTACAAAATGCATGATATCAAGTTGGAAAAATAATATTAAAAAGAAAATGAATGCACCATACTTAACAAAATGCAAATCAATCTGATATTAATACAAATAAAATTTGCTAATATCCCTTTATCCCCTTCTCATTTAGATCTAATTTCAGAAATTTATCAATTACATTAGAACATTAATCACAACAAAAAATAAAAAAAGTAAGAACAAATTGAATTTAATGAATATAACAGTATTTTACAGCAGTAAATCCAGATGTGTTTGCAAAAAAGAAAAGCTTCTTCAAACCCAATGTATCTTACTAATTTCTGCATTTTCATTTCACACAAAGAAAACTTCTCTCCTTTCATTTTCACGCCTCATGGTGAACCAAATATCTCCCACAGCAAACAGAGCAGCAGAGACCAAAGTGAGCACTAGCTACACAAGGACTACAACGCTCCTCACCGCGCTGCTCGGCGAGCAGGAGGACGAGGTGAGCTTGAGCTTGAGCTCATTTCCTCAAAGATGCGCTTCAGCCGCTGAATATCCTCAGGGAAGAGGGGAGGTCGCCATTTTCTAGAGCTGCAATTGAATATACATCAACTGTGCAACCTTCAGAGCAGTCGCACTCTAGAAGTTTTGATTCAAAACAGAGGCTCTCCACAAGTTGCTGAAGTGTTCGTAGCTGTGTAGTATTGCAAGCATCAGAAATACATTTCATGAAGTATTATACCATACCATGATTAGTTAAATAAAAATCTGACTCCATATTTGGAAAATTATTATATACTCTGAACTACATCTGTTCAGATGACAATCAAGGATGATCAAAAGTTGATTTTCTGCTCAACTCTCACAATTATCAATTACAGGTTAACTTTCATCTTTTGCCCACTGTTGAATGTCAGCTCTTGAAATACTTTCATTGATATTCCTTCATTGCTATTTTGTTAGAAAATTAAAAGAAGTTGTGCGTGAAGATTCAAATATTTGTCTTTCCCTTTTTGCTTTAGAAAGCAAAATGACAGCTGTTTATATTTACAGTTCAAAAGCAATTATATTGCAAAAAATGTGTGAAATACTTAACCACGCTTTGAAATATCTGAGAAAAAAGAACAAAATTCCCAAAGGAAAGAACACTACAAATCAGGAAATGGAAATGCAGAGAATGAGTGAAGTTTATTACATTTTTATCAAACCAACTTTAATTCACTAGGCAATACCACTTAGAGATCTTTCAAAAATATAACATCTGATGCTCACAATAGTTCTAGAAGTTTTTAATTTAGCACATCATTTATTTGTCAATCTGACAATATTTTCTAAAAACAGAATGCATTAGCATTTCGCTAAAATTTAAAATGTTTTAATGAACATGTCCAAAATGTGTGAATGAAGTTTCTTACATTTTCCTAAGACTTGAATATAAATAAAAGGATGTCTCAAAACACAATGCAATAACATGGAACACATCACCAAAGCTACCATCACCTCAAGAACAGGAAGCCACAGTCAAAAACAGTAAGTACACTTACCTTCTGTGATGCACATGAGGTGATTCTCCATCGCTAAGATCAAAGTCGCTGTCAACATGCATGCGATCGCCCCATGTGGCCTTCAAATAGGACACCCGGCGACCTATACGCTCTTCTTCTGCTGTAAGAAAGGATTGCACTCAATTCTCCGACCTTTTTATTACATCTATTCAGTAAATAATGAGTTTCAGACACATTTTAAACAATTCTGAACATGTCAATTTCATAATTCATTGTACGGGGATTTTTATGCAGGTGAAATTACATTAACCAATCTTTATCTACAGTTTCAGAAATGTTTCCCTGATTTGCTTTTAAACATTAAACCACTTGAACTGAGATAGTGATGGATGTGGAAATGTCATCTTGAAATCACTGCCAAAACTTTTCAATAACGAAGGAGTAAAAAAATTATGTGTCATGAATGTTTCTTTGCCATTATTATTGCCCTCTCTTTGAAGTTAGAATAACTACTTCATAGTTACTTTAATATAATGTCTTTAGATCATCTAACAAACTAACCCTTTTTCCGATTTTTGTAATTGGTAAAATGTTTCATAATAGTGTCATATTCAATGTTTGTAAATATTTCTCTTTCTATACACATTACTGCGAACGAAGTCAATCAATTTTGGGCCACTGCAGTTTTTGAACAATTCTAATTTAGAAAATGAACGCTCTCGTGCATTAGATCCAACAATTGACAGGTAGTACATTCTTAATGTAAATTTTAAATGAATCGTGATATCTGTATTTCTCTAAATTACCATTTGTTTTTTAAATTCTAAAAAGTCTAATAATTACAGTTTAATATGTTCTTATAATTTTTTCTGAGGCGTAACAAAAAATTGTGCCTAGCTTAATAAACCTTAATATTTATATCAAGCTTAATCTGCCCCTGCTTAAAAGTACATTTAATTTATTCCAACCTCCCTAATGAAATTCCTGTCCATCTCCCTAAAAACTGATGTTTTCTGCAGCTGAATTAAAATGTTTTCTCAATATTCAATACAGCTGACAGTCTTGAATTAAACAAAATTTCATAACTTGTTAATTTTAATTAACAAATCCTTTGCCACAGATATTAAATATCTGCTACATTTGTTATTTATCCCACTGTGTTAATATTATATCAGCATATTAAACATGCTGTGAGGTTGGGCATAGCATGCAACTTACCAAGAGGAGATTGTTGAGTTTTTTGACGTCTTAACACTGCAGTAGTACCAGGACTACCCTGGCCATCACTTGTACGAGGCATAGGAACTGAAGTAGTACCAGGAACTGCAAGAACACACAGCACACGCATGCAGTTTTAGTCTTGAAACCCAAACGCATTTACTCTTGTGTAGTTGGCTTCAGGCAACATTAATAGAAATTTTGGTTAAAAAGAACACATATGAGAGAATAGTAACAAAAGCACACAGTTAAAAACAGAACTAAAATTATGTTGTTAAGAACATATATTATTAATTTTCATCACTAGCATATTAAGATCTAACTGATCAATAAAACCTAATACAAGACAATGTTAATGTAATCACTATCAATGATTACCAATAAAGGAAGAAAACCAGTAGTTATGAGAGCTGAACAAACACAGATTACAGTAACAAGGCATAACAAGACAATTTTTTTCATCACTAGTAAAGACTTCAAAGACAATATAGAACATTCAGTACAAGAAGGTTAGTCCCACCACCAAACTATCAAGCCAACAAGGCACCAAGCCCCAGCACCATGCAGCCTCCGCATCGGCTCAGCAGGTGCGAACCTGTCAGTGTGTCGTCAAGCAGTTGATCGGTGGCAGCCGTGTCCATGGGCAGCATCGGCTCAGCCGGACACAAGGGATTCAAAATGGGCAAGTGAGTGGGGCGGGTTGGAGGGGGAGGAGAAGCAGCTCGCACAGACAGCACTGGAGGGGAGTGCCCCGGGATAGGGATGGGAGTGGGGGTTAGAGGAGCAGAGAACTCTTCGTCCTCGTCCAGCAGCAGAGCTGCCTGTCGCTTCAGCCTGTTGTTGCCCAGGTCTAGGAGGACGCGAGAGTAGAGAGAAACAACAATTAACTACACTGGCCTGGAGTGTCCAGAAACGCCTTCACTGAAATTTAATTTTACGAAATATTGATTTTCTAATCAAATTCAGCTTCAATTTTTGCTCCAAATAATGAGGAAAATAAAATTTTTAGCTCAAAAATATTTGTGAAGTGAACACTGTTAAATATTGTCAAACAAACCATTTTAGAAACCATTAACACTGAGAGTATTTGCTTCGGTCCCAAAGAGTCGTAATATTAAATTTATAGACCGAGAAAAACTGTGTGCGCCCTTGAACTGATAGGTTTGCTATTTACACAGTCAGACAACTGATTTTTGCATACAAAATATGAGATTATAAAGATATTTCTCAAAAAGCATAAAAACTATATTGGTTTAAGCACTAACTCCAAACTATCCTTCAAAAATTCATAATTACATTAAAATACATTCAATACCAACCACATTCTCAAAAAACTTCTCTAAAGAGAATAAAGCATTCATTTAAGTTTGGCTTTCTATTTCCATGTGTATAGATGAACGTGTTCCTCAACCTAACAAGCATACCAAAACCATAAAGCTAAGAAGAGAAGTACCCCTCAAAGTCTACTAGGCAACATCAAAACATAATTATGACATTTTCCCCTTTGTACAAGCAAGCTGATAATTCACATTGAAGTTTAAACACGTTTTCATGAACACATATGCAATCTCTGCAATATACAAATTTAATTCCGTTCATGAATTAAGAGTAAGTACACCAAGTGAGTAAAACATTTATACATTATTATAAACAGAAAACATACAACAAAGAAATTATTTTAATTAATGACAAGTAATAAACAAAATTATTCTTTTTACTGCAATATTAAGATCACTTTTATTCCACAAACTATGGTATCGCAACTAAACTAAAGAGAGAACCTTGAAACTGGCAGATAATTTTGTAATTTGAATTCAAATTAAAGAATTTCTCCAGTAAAGTGCAATTCATGCTTCAACTTTAGAAAATGATACAAAATTCTTCACATGAGTGAAAATTATGGAAAAAAGTGATAAGTTTCAATTCAACATATTTCTTCCAGCACACAATTTAATTTACCACAATAACTATTTTTGAACTACCTTTAGTCACTTCATATTTTTTAACTTTCATATGAGATCTCAGATCTTTTGAATCACAGAATAGGAGAAATTTTCCAGTCTCAAACTAATTCAGATAAATCAGAAAAAGTGCAAAAATAATAAAATAATATATACTGTTAATGGTGTTTCGAGAAATTAAAAATACATTCCAATATTAGTTTCAGAAATTCATTACAATCCAAAAATATTTATACCAATAAAATTAGATTTAATCCAAACGATCTTAAAGACCTTGGTCCCATTAAGAATGGGAGCTTTACACAATGTTGAAATGTACGTTTTTGTGATTTTTTATTATCATTGGAAATGTAAATAAAATTTTAATCCTAATGAAATACAATCCAAATTATTTATCCAATATATTAATTAAAGAAAACTGCATTAACCATGTATATTCATGCATGAATCACCATATCTGCTTAAATATGAAATTTGACTGTTGCCACTTAGGAAAGAAAATTTTTCATACCACACAACTAGCATTTTTGGATTGCAAATCCACTGGAGTGTTGGACTCCAAACAGACATATTCAATTAAGTTTTGGTGCAAATTAGAAACTCTACAAATAATTTTTGTCAACATCTGGCAAGAAAGACAGGAAAAAATAAATCGCTGTTCAGTAACACTGCCCACTAAATTATTTATTATGATAATGAAAATATTTTTCAAACATAAAATTTAAACTCCTACAAAGAAATTTTGAGGACTTAAGAAAGAGGCCATGATTTTTGCTTTCTTTTTTTGTTTAGATAGCTTTATGTAAAATAAAAAAAAGCCTTACATTGTGAAAAGGTCAAAGTCCACATCACTTTAATAACAAAGTGCTGATGTTCAGAGATCTCAACATTCAGTTACTTGATTCACTCACCTGTACTGCCCAGTGGTGTGCGTACAGCTGCTAGATACGAGTCCTGCCGCACCGCTTTATGCCTCTGAGGCTCACTGCCCAAGGGTGAGCGATCTGAGGGGCCTCTGCCAGCTCGACCTCCACTACCTGCTGACCCTGTCGCTGCCCACGACTCAGCCGAGTTGGAACGAGCTCGGAGCTTCACTGGAGCATCTTCACGTGCCGATGATGGTGGATCTGTAGATGGGAGTAGTCTCAGCTTGTAAAGGCAACTCGACTCATTACAATGCATATGAGTACAACTCTTGTACTCTTGATATAAGCAAAATAGGTGTTTGGACTCCAAACAGACAATCAATTAAGTTTTGGTACAAATTAGGAACTCTACAAATAATTTTTGTCAACATCTGACAAGAAAGACAGGAAAAAATAAATCACTGTCTAGTAAAAAAATGAAATATATTTTATAAAGTAAAATAATCTACCCTGGAGCACACTTCTTAATTTTTTGTTTTTGTGAGCATGAGAGACCAACAACAACATTTGAAACAATAAAATAGATAGTTAAAGTAGGTTAGTGACATCCATTTTAAATGAATGAACACTCAAATATTTGATAATGTACTTCCCATCCATCCAAATTTTTACACACACAACATATACAATTTGTAGAAATATGCATCACATGAGGCATTCTGACATAAAATTAATTAAAATACAAGAAAACCACATGAGTGTTTTTGATGGCAGGCATAACATTTAAATAAACACGAAACAATAACTAAAACCATTAACACTTTGCCTCTTATCAACTTAAAATGAAACATTAAGTCACAATGATAAAAACATACATATTTAATTTATACCTAAAATTAGTAACATTACATGCCATACACATTGATGCCATGTGAACAACTATTGCAGATCAATCTATGTCAGCCTTCCAGGTATTACTATGGAACAAGAAAAAAAATTGAAGTTTTATAGAAAAATAATTCAGTGCCTCTGTGAGCAGGCAGTTCAAAAATTACATTGTGTGCACTTGATTCTCATTGTGCATAAAAAATAAATAATGTGTACAAAACCAGTCATTAAAATGGCAAAATAATTCACAAAAAGCTCCTTGAAAATTGCTGTTAATGTTAAAAAATCTTGCTGTATAATAACTTCTTGAATATAGAAGCAGTGTATTTTTAATAATATGATGTTAAAAATACATTCATACGTAGAATTTAAACAACAAAACACATCTGGTAGCAAAAATCAAAATGATAACATCTTCACCAACAGTTCCCATTCCTTCACTTGTTACACCAGCACCAAAATACTGTAGTGAGTGGATGAACTGAATCTACTGTCATGCACCCTATCAAGAGCCATGCGACCATCAAGCAGTGAGAGGCTAGTGTTCCTTAAAAGAACCTGTTAACTTTGTTTCTCAGGCGCAAAGTGATACAGCTCCAAATGCAGCAGTGAATGCACATAGACGAACGAAGCAGAACCTTCTGGTCATGGTATGGGGTTCCACTATCTTGTGTTTTCATAAGTGGGTGCTTTGCTAGCATCCTCTGATTCACAGGCAACCACAATATACATCACATGAATCCCGAGATTAGTACTAGACTCGGTTAGGCAACATTATTAACAGAGCGGCTAGTGTCCCACTGAGCAGCGAGGCTGGTGCCGGCACCTTCGGAGAATGCTACCTGTGGCCGGAGGCTGTGACTCAGACTGAGCCGAGAGCTGCTTGAAGTCGTGAGGAGGTTCACAATGCAGCACTCGCCCCCCTACCGGAATCATCCAGTTGCCTGACACTGTTGCAGCACCAGAGGTCCCTGAGCTGGCACCCTGCGTCTCAGTGTCATTCTGCTGGCCTTCTGTGGTGGCTAAGTACACAATAGGGCCATGCGGTCAGACTCTTGTCTTCACAAGGAGCACACTGACCTGCCCCTTAGTGAATCTGATGATACAGGCCACCCAGAACAAGGACCGTTGAACACAAAACACGAATCGTATCAAGACTACTCAAGATAAGAGAAGGAGCAATGACCAGATGTTTATGTACAATGTTGGTGTGTACATCAAGCACCAAGGAGACAAATAGTCACACATTTGTGGCTGCTGCAGCCCATGCGAGGGTCAGGATGCAACTGTGGGAGCAGTGTTTGCTCACTGCACACCTACCTACTGTCCAATGACTGTATCCCTTGTCTGATATGGAAAAAGGAGAATCTTTTTATTAAATTGTAAGGAAAGTAATAAACAAATTAATTTCATCCAGTGAAGTATTTTTCATTGTATGCTAGACAAATTTTCCTTGAACATTCATTTACATAAAAGAACGCAGCAAAACAACACCAAAACAATAGAACGAATTTGTTACTTTGTAACTTTTTGAAATGTCCTACATTCCACCAAATCACCCTACAGGAATAATCCTACTATAACAATGAGTTAGAATCTGAAAAATTCAAATAAAAATTTAATAATGTAACTGTTTTAGATCAAGACCCAAAGCACACATCACAATATTTAATTATAAACTTAACTGACATTTTAAAAAATTTGGTCATTAAAGGGTTCTCAATTACATCGAAAAAACATAATTAAGAAGAAGAGAAAGATGAGTATAATGAAGAATGAAGAGAGAAATACATGTTACAAATGTATGGTACTACAGACACATTCTTCTTGATAATGTAAATAAAAAGAAATAATGTATCAATTGTTACCTACAGTTTTTGAAAAAAAATGTATACAATCACGAAAGTTAAATAAATTAAAAAATGTAAGAGTGAGTACACAAAAGTGCACAGCACCATGTCTTCACTAAATAAATTGTTTCTAATATATAGTCTTTTTCAATTATTAGGCCCACTTCAAAAAAAAGAAAATGTATACACTAGATTACTTTGCGTTATTTTACTTAGAGAGTGACTAAAAACATAAATAAATAACCTAATAAAGAATTTAGAAATTGGCAGAATGTCCTGCTTACATAATTTTTTTCCCTTAAAATAGAATATAATAACTTTTCAGGGTCAGTTGGTTGGATTGCCTTAAGGAAGATTGCATTCAAGACATTTTGTGCAGAGCTGAACATATATATTTCTGAACTATTTTCCTGAACAAAACTGAACTCAAGCATATTAACACTTAGAAGCGTTTTAAAATGTACATTATGAATTAAAGTATTATTAAAGATACTTATTCTCAATACAATTTAGTACTGTATTTGGATAATAAGGTTACTTTGTGCAATTTAATATTATCAAACAAGATTGTCATGATTTTCTTCCTTTTACAATTTGACAATGAAAAATTAAGCACAAAAGTCTCCTTCAAGCCCCATACATTTAACTTGACTTAATTTAACTGGACAGAAGAAGAATATTTCAATGCTAGCCAAAACATTGTTCTAAGTTTTGATACAATTGTAAAAATAATTGTAAAAACAAATTTTAAATTAAAAAATTAAATGCAAAACCCTATACATTCTAAGGGATCCACCCACAAACATAATTTTAAATATAAAAATTAATTGAAGATCCACTCTTAGAAACTAAATTACACATTCAAATGAATTTTGTTTTTGTTTGTTTTTTGTAAGGAAACCTAATGGTTTGTTTTGTTGTTTGTTTGTTTGTTTGTTTGTTGCAAAACCCTATACATTCTAAGGGATCCACCCACAAACATATAATTTTAAATATATAAATCCATTGAAGATCCACTCTTAGAAACTAAATTACACATTCAAATGAATGTTGTTTTTGTTTGTTTTTTTGTAAGGAAACCTAATGGTTTGTTTGTTTGTTTGTTTTTTTTTGGATAATTTCTACGATTTTGCTTCACTTATTCCATTTTTAATGTATTTTCCAAAACATGTTCTATGAAAAGCTTTTGTAAAGCAAAGTATCTTACAAATTCCACTGGAAAAAATACTGATTTTGAAATGTACTTGATCAAAAAAAGCTGAATTGAGAATGAAAATAGAATGCCTTTTATCAACATATTCAGAAAATACATGAGTAACACTGAAAAGGGGGGGGGGGGGGGGGGGGGGAAATTATTAATTTATACTTTCAGCATTGCTCATAGTGCCAACAGTTCCCATTCAGTCACAGTATCTTCCAGGTAAACATTTAGGTAAAAAGCTTAATCTAAAAGCAAATGATTTTAATATTAATTAATAACTCAAAGTGACATTTTAAGCTGTTTTTAGGAAAGGATCCTTCAATGTTTTTCCTTAGTTGAAATACCAGATACCTATAACAGCATTTGCTATCTACGAAGCTGTTTATCATTCTTGTGATACCTTGATATATCTAAACATAAAAAATTGATCTGGCAATTTAACTGCTCTCTCTAGGGATTGTTTCGAGAGAGATCATTCTGAAACTGTCTTTAGACAGTTGGTTGAAGTGAGCAACATGGATTTAATTCATTATATTTATGAAACTCTTAGTCATCCACAAGATCCTGTATTGTGGGCTGGCTATTACACAGTTTGGCTGTCATACATATCATGGTCTTCTCCAAACATATCATGTGAAGAAGACCACAATTAGAGAGTCAAAATTATTTATAACAATGTACTTATCTAGGACAAACATTAGAATTACAGAGAGTTCAGCTAGGAAATCCACCTCACATACTTTTAATATTGGTTTCCTCTATGTTTAGGAGAAAGGAGATCATTATCTGGAAATGCAATAAGGCTGTACGTCAAAGAGCTATAAGTTGGGAAAAGCCAGTAGGAATAAAAGTTTTAGAGAGTCTATCACATCTTTTTTTTTTTAATTGAATCCATTGATTGAATCAATAGATTTTAGAAAGATGCTGAGTCTTCTTACTTTAACACCATCATTTGTTTACAATGTGACTGTAATGAAGCACTGAATTAGAGGGAAAACATTAAGTAAATAGTACACAGTCCCAGGAAGAAATAACCAACTTTGTTTACAGCACTACCATGGAAGGAGGTAAGTAAACACAAATCCAATGCAATCCAAACACAAGTGCAAAAAATCACAAATGAAATCCCAACTACAAGAAAAGTCAATAAGCACTGGAAGACTATCTAGGAAACTTATTTGTCCATTCATGAGACGAACAACGTTTCTTGAAAAGAACTATTGCAGTAAATAAAGCATCTATTTACAAAGCAATGTTTCTAGGCTCAAATTGTCCCGTCATCAGGCTTATTATGTATTACACACAATTCAAACTAGGAAATAAATTTAAGAACATTTTTTTCACAGTTACCAAAGGTTATAACTAGGAGACAGATTTTGATGAGGTAAAACATAGCCAAAAATGATCAATAAAATGCACTTTGAAAATTAGGTAAAAAGGTAAAAAATGACTAGTTAATTAAACAAACACAAAAGGAGGAAAACACTGAGGGAAAAAAAAAAACACCCTATAAAAATTTTAATTTCCTTTTGTCATTACATAAAATGAATTTTTATACTAAATGGTATTGTCCTAAAGTGAAAAGGGAAAAAATGACATTTCATTAAAATCTGCCCCCTAGTTGTAACAAATCAAAGAACCACCCATCATGACTGAGACTTTTGGTCTGGCATGCCAATTGTGATAAAATTGTAAAATAAGAAAAACATTTTTATCACAATTGGCATGTCTACAAATGTTACAATTTGAACAAGATGTACACTTTGCACAAATATAAATAGATGCTTTATTAACTGCAATAGTTGTTTCCAAGAAACTGTTCGTCTCCTAAATGGGCAAATACATTTCCTTGATTAGAGAAACTGATGGATAAGAATTGTAATAATAAGAAGTATATCTCTATTTGCATATATTGATCACATTGTTGCAGAAATGAATAATGGGTAGGGTCATCATTCATTATTTTTATAGCAGATATTTGGGTACACTGAAGTGTGAAATTGGCAGGAAGCAGGCCATAAACTACATTTGCAATCCCAGATATCCATATTATGGACCAAAGTAGTCAGAAAAAATTAACTCCTCACCATTGAAGAGCACTCATTTAGAATCATCCTCCCTAAATTCCTATTTAAAAAAGCTACAAGAATACTTTACTCCAAACAGCATAGCAATAACAGGCAATGTTGGTACACTCCAGAGTTGAATGACCTTCTCCTCCATTAAAACAAACAGTGTGATTGATACAGAGAAAAGATGGGGACATACTACTTCTCTAAAATTTACCAATGGAATACATGGCATTTCTTTCAAATTGAAAGCCTAAAGAGCGTAAGAGTGAAGGAGAGGAGGTGTGGAAAGGGTCTCAAAGTCTTGGACAATATATTGAGAGAGATGAGAATACTGAGAGAGAGAGAGAGAGAGAGAGGGGGGAGAGAATGAGAGAGGGGAGAGAGAAAGAGAGAGGGGGAGAGAAAGAGAGAGGGGGAGAGAGAGAGAGAAGGGGAGAGAAAGAGAGAGGGGGAAAGAAAGAGACGAGAAGAGAGAGAGGGGGGACGGAATGAGAGAAGAGAAAGAGAGAAGAAGGACAGCGGGAGAAGGAAGGAGAGAGGGAGGATGAGGGAGAGAGGGACGATGAGGGGGAGGGGGAGGAAGGGAGTGAAAGGGGGAGAGGCAACAGAAGATTAGATGGCATGAGTGAGAGAAGAATGAATAAGGGAGGGAGGAGTGAATATTGAGAGAGAGAGAGGGGGGGGAGGGAAAGAGAGAAGAGAAAGAAAGAGGGAGGATGGGGTGAGAGGGAGTAGAGGAGGGGAGAGCGAGGAGAAGAGAAGCAGAGGGGTCGACGAGCGAGGGAGGGCGTGCACCCACCTGCGCTCTCCAGCGAGCGGCTCTCCCGCGCGGGGCGCCTGCTCTCCCGGCCGCCCCCGCCGGCGCCGGAGCCCGCGCGCGTCTCGAACTCGCGCCGGCGCACCGCCACGTTGGGCGCGCTCTTCTTGGCCGAGAGGCGCGCCAGCTCGGAGCGGTAGAGCTGCGTGCGGTCGCACAGCGCCTCCTCCTCGCCCGGCGCGCCGCTCTCGAACTGCTGCGTGCGCCGCGACACCAGCTGCAGCGCCGGGTGCGACGGGTACCTGCGCACCCACACACTTACAAATCCATCGCCCTTCTCACTAAAATATATACATATTTATGCACTTAGGGCGTTATAACGGTCCTAATAATCCAGTGGCTTTTTTGCCGCCCGAATTCATTACAGCTACTTAATGCCTGTAGCACACACGAGATTTTATTTTTTACCCAATTTTAATGATTCAGATTTACTTATTTTCTAATTAACTAGAAGTAAACTTAACTCGATGTGTCTTTTTGTTTTCATTTCCCATAATTCCCTCATAAGACAACTTGTAGCATTATTCATCTCTTTTCATATTTCACTCGATCCAGATAAACTTATGCAGAGTACATCTGAGCTCCATATCAAAGGCAATAACAACGAATACCGTGTCAGTAAAATATAAATACATTTTAAACATAATACAGTATCCTAGCTCATCTATCTTCTGCTTTGAAAGGTACAGGAAAAACAACTTCAAAGAAACACTACTTTCTTAAACCCATATTTCATTACAAATGTATGAACATCAATCTGCTGAAAAAAGCCGAACGATTCATGCCACGCCATAAACGATGTATATTCAGAGAGTTTTACCAATATAGGAGTCATGAAACTCATAAAAAAATTTATAATTTCTACTACAATATACATTGATTCAGATAAAATAGTATGAATCGTTTCTTGTCGAAAGGAATCAAATGAGCTATTGATCACCTCCGTAATGCGTTAAAACACCCCAAAACGCATTCCAAGTGCCCCCATCCCCCCAAAACGTGTTTTCAAAAATTCTCTGAGCACATTTATTGAAGGATCAGGGTAAAAAATGACGCGCCACCGCACGTGCTCCAAATGGAAAACCAATCGTGGGTAATGAAGGTCACGTGCGAGCGCCAGAGGCGTACCTGGCGGCCGCGGCGCGCGCGCCGTCCTCCAGCGGCGCGGAGAGCGCGCGTGCGTAGAGGGCGTCGCCGCCGGGCGACGAGGGCAGCGACGCCGTCGCGCCGGCCACGCCCCCCGCGGCCCCGCGGCCCGCCACGTCGTAGTAGTCGTCGTAGCTGGCGGGCGGCGGCGCGGCGCTGGCCGGCAGGTTCTCGTGGATGCGGGACAGCGTGGACACGAAGGCCGCCTTGCCCCCGCCGCCCCCGCCGCCGCCGCCGCCCGCGCCGCCCCCGCCGCCGGGCCCGCGCCCCGCGGGCGACGCCGGCACCGGCGTGATGGGCCGGAACTGCGCGCTGTCCAGGCTGTGGCCGTACACCGCCGCCGCCTTGCCTGCGCACGCGCACATACGGGGCCTCACGCTTGCGCCGACAATTATTCCTAGGCGGAAAGCAAGGAACGATCGGAGACGTACGGGGTAAAAACCCGCACAGGGAACCCACGTAGGAGAGTAGTACTTCGCAAGTCATACCATTAGTAATGGAACAATTTACTTGTTGCAGCACCCATCCCTCAAAGTGTTAAGGGGCTTCAGAATAGAGTACGACAATTAATAAAAGAAATATTATAAAGCGGAACACAAATCTCATACGTAATTTGTCTTAAAACTTCAGTGAAGTAAAAAAAGAATGATAAAAACCTCGAAAAGAACCGTTTTAAAACCTCTTTTATATAAAAAAAAAGCAAGAGAGATGGAGAAAAAGAAGAAGGGAAAGGTAGAGGAGAAGAAAAGGAGGAAAAGGGGAAGGAGGAAAGAAAATGCAAGAGGAAGACAAGAAGGTGAGAAGAGAAAGAGAAGTGAAGCTCTCGACAGCAAATACGAGGCAGAGCAAGCGCGGGGTTCCGCGGCCGGAGTTAGCGTCCTAGGCACAGCTGCCTTCCTCAGGGCGAAATGCCCGGCGACGGCCGAAGCGTCGGCCTCTGTGCCTAGAACGCGGCGCGGGCAGCCAAGCAGCAAGCAGCAAGCGGCAGTGCAGGCGCCGGTGCTCACCGATGGCGGGGGGCGGGACGTTGGTGACGGGGCCGCCGCAGATGAAGTGGCCGCGCCGGCCCAGGTCCTCGCAGGGCTCGGAGGCGGCGCGCTCGAACAGCGCGGGGGAGCGCGCGCCGTGCGCCGGGACGTGCGGCGCGGGCGCCGGCTGCTGCTGCTGCTGCTGCAGGGGGGCGGGGCCGGCCGCCAGCGGGTCGCCTCTCTCCGAGTCAAACTCCGACTTGACCCGGCGGAGGCTCTGGTGGGTGGGGCGGCCGGCGGCGGCGGAGGCGGCGCGGCCGGCGGCGGAGGCGGCGGAGGGGGCGGCGCCGGCCGACGCCGCGCGCTGGGGCGACGCCTGGCGCAGCGGCGTGGGCGACGGCGACGTGCCGGGGCTCTGCCCGCCGCCCGCCGTCGCCCCGCCGGCCGCCGGGGGCCACATGGGCCGCTGCAGCTTCTGCGGCCGCGCGTAGAATTCGCGCGCGATCACCGCCGGCGGGCCGTGCGCCGCCCCCGCCCCCGCCGCCGCGGCCGCCGCCGCCGCAGCCGCCGCCGCGCCCTCGGGCAGGTTCCACGCGATGGGCTGGTTGGGCCGCCGCAGGAACTCCTCCTGCGCACACCACCCGCGCCTTACAACCCACCGCCACACACGGAACTCAAACGTTACACATAATTAAGAGATCATTCCCAAAGACACGACTACAGAAAATTTATATTTTCTAATATAAAATAGCACGAGATGCAAAACACTCATTTGGGAGATAGCGAAATCCACGATTAACCTATAGAGAAGTTGCTCTAACAAGGGACCAGTTTGACTAAAGAGCAAAACTAAAGAACGTTATGGCTGACGATGGCATTGTAAGAAGTAAAATCGAAGCCATTTACAAATGAGCCAACTGAAAACGAAAATATTGACGAATTGAACACTTGGACGTAACCTAAAAATTTGTTGCCAGCGGTAGCCAAGCAGAGGCTATCCAAGAAGCCCTTTCTTACAGTAATCTTTCTATACCAGTGGCTGAATTGAATTAAAGTGTTGACGACATCTACAAGAATATTACACATTTTAAAAAGCTGAACTATTGCCCAAGATATCAAACTATTACTTAACCACACTTCGTTAATTAAGAAGATATTTAACTTGTCAAAATGTCAGCACCTGGTTGCCTATTCGAACAGTTAACTGATGGAAGATGATAGGCTCACAGTAGTGGTCTGCCATTATCGACCAGCTAGAAAAATGTATCCTGGTCGACCAAGGCACCGAGTCCAGTGAAGCCGGAATAGGCCTTCTAGCCTAAACCGTCAAAGGAAGAAGGTGAGGGGGCGGTACCTTCTGCTCGAAGCTCTTGCGGATGCGCGAGATGATGAGAGAGTCCTCGCTGCTGCAGCCGTCGCGGCCGGTGAGCGTGGAGGCGGCCGAGTCGAACGACAGCAGCGAGTCCTTGCTGCCGGCGTCGGACGAGGCGGACGCCGCCGAGGCGCAGGCGGGCAGCGAGCCGTGGGCCGAGAGGGCGTCGCCCGCGGGCGCCATCGCCAGCCCGCCCACGCCCGCGCCCGCGGGGGCCGCCGCGGCCGCCGCCGCCGCCGGCAGCGACACAGTCGATTCGCGGCGCGCCGCCGCCGCCGCGTCCAGGCTGCGCCGGCACCCCGCCGCCGCGCCCGGGTAGAAGAAGGCCTACGGGCACACACGTACAACGCACGCTTAGGGGATGCACATGAATCTGTCCAAAAAAATTAAGTATGTATCCTAAATTTAACTGATGAGACTGATTTATTTGCAGTCCCTATTTCCTCGATTTATCACTTTGCGAAGAACTATGTAGCCAACATTACAAACTAGAGTTTTCTGTTGTTTTTTTTGAATTTGCAGGCCTGTGATTCTATGTACACCTGCTGTCATTATCAATTATAAATAAATAAATAAATAAATATTATGCTCCCAAATGCCAGACTTTTATTTTCTTGCGTTGAAAATTGAATTAAGCCTTCCCTCCCCTCTACAATGACATTTCTGTCAGGCAAATGAAGTAAAATATATTCTGAACCACAGAAGCCATCTACTTTGGCACGGAAAGAGAAGTAGAACTAACCGAGAAGATAATCATTTCACAAGGTAGCAGGTAGATTCTCTAGTGAATCTCATGTGCTTTTATTTTCTTGAAGTTACGCTCTTGATATCACATTCATCTGCAATTCCTCGCATTCCTTATTTTTATTACAAATGTTTCTTTACGTCACAAACTACTAAAAATTGAACAATTTAAACATTTGAAAACAATAGACAAAACGATGTTAAATCTTTGAAAGAGGACAACAAATTTCTAACGATACAGAAGATAAAAAATGTAAGTGGATGCCTTAAATTTAAGTAGTACGTCTCCCCTAAAGCAATAGGGCTTTTTGGCGTCTCTGGCATGAAGTGGGTACAAAACAGTAAACTACTCGCTTCGAACTCGAGCTTTTCTACGAGTACGTGTTGCATAGTGTATTAACGATTACCAAATTGTCTTTTAACATATTTCTCCCCTTAGTAGAAAACACAAAATTTAAAAAATCCTGAGGCAATCAGTTGGGAATTTCCTCCAATTAAGATGCAAAATTACCAGAAAATTGTAATTTTTTTTAGTGCCTAGATGATTAATTATATGAAGAAAGTTCACGATTCACAGATATAACCCATGTAGTTATGTCAGTATAGAAGATGATGGGGCAGGACTGTGGAGGGCTTAGTCAATTACGACATGAATTTCACACTCTATACCTGAGTACTGGGTGTCGCCCGAGTCCAAATTCTTTTCCTCACTGATCGTATCACAAACATTCGCCATTCTCATTACAGGGAAGAAATCTTACCAAATACGTTTACGAGCATAACGAATTTGTATAATGACATTTTAAATATTTAATTATTCAAATTTATTTCATCATCCTGAAAATTACGACGAAATAAAATATTAAATTACGACTATCACGAATTTTTTACGATGAATTTTCAAGATGAAAAAATTAAAATTGCATAAGCAAGCTCATCTCCCTTTTGCCGGCGAAAACGAGCTCGACCCGGAGCGCCTTGGGCCGCCGACGCAACCCGCCCGACGCGCGAGGCTTGCGTGGCCTGGGCCTCCCGAGACGCCTCCGCCGCGCCGCGCCGCGAGCCCCCGGGAGCCGCTCGTCACTTATTAGCGCGGCCGAGAGAAAAACGAGACCGTCAGCGCGACCCCTTTCTCCGCCCGGCGATCGCTTCGCACTCGCTCTGTGATTGCAATGCGGCCCAGAGATCCTACATCGCAGTACGACGGTTCATCGGCCTGTCAACGCACTTTTGCACGTTAAGTTGAAAAATGCGCACACAACCCTTTTAATTTTTCCACCGAAATTTCCCCACCTAGTGCAATAGCCAATTATGTCCACAACAAATTAAAAAAAAACATGGAAGAAATTATTTGGGTTACATTACATTAAGTTCTCATGGCCGAAAATTAAAAGCAACAATATGTCAGTGACGCAGGTTATCACAATGTCAGTACGCAGGGGTGTAACTAACCCATCAATTTGAAGGGGGCCATCATAGACTTTTGTTAAATATTAAACATTCGTTATTAATAATGTATATTATTCCATGGTGTATACGTGATACTACACAATATTTTTTTTACACAATTCTAACAAATATTTAAATTAATTTTGCTAAATAAAATAAGATAACAAACGAAAACTCTAGACCTGGGGGGAGAAAGCACGACCCCCATGCATCCCCTCCGGATCCGCCCTTATCTGTATAAAACCTTCGCCTTGGATTCCATTCCATGACTAGGATCTGCACTGAGCTTCTCAAACTTGCGGGCTGATGTGATTTAATCACATCGTCTTTAACATCTACTTCATAACATACTAGTACTTTAGGAAAAGTAAAGAACAAGAAGAAAGGGTTAGAAGAAACATTAAAAAAATGGAAAAAGAAAGGGTACGAAGAAGAAAATGAATGGCGATAAAGGGCGGGGGAGAAAAAATGAGAAGGAAAGAGGGAGAGAAATGAAGCAGAAGAAAGAAGAGGGAAAAATCAAGCAATAATGAAAGAGAAGGAATAAAGAAAATATATTGAATTTTAATCTAACGTTTGTATGCTCTTAAGTAGTATGACTAACACCGTCCTGTCTTTGCAACCTTGGGGTACTCCGTGTACCTACCTGGAGGCTGCGCGAGCTGGCGGCGAGCGGCGGCGCCGACTGCGCGGGGGCGTCGGCCGCGGGCGCGGGGGCGGGGCCGGGGCCGGGCTGCGCGCCCAGCGGCCGGAACGCCGACGCACCGGCCCACAGCGCGCGCTCCGACAACGGGGGCTGCTGCGGCGCCGCCGCCATCGCCTCCGGGAACAGGAAGACGCCTCCGTCGCGGCCTCGAGGGGGCCCCGCGCCTGAAACACACACACGCACCAACATTATAATATTAAGAAAAAAACTAGTGGGCCCGACAATGCTTCGCTGTTTCATTCAATTACACATCACACACTACTGGTCACGTGATTGTTAATCAATAATCACGTTTTACGCTAAGCTGTGCAAAAACTCTAATAGACTTCCTCGCAAAAATGGGTTTCTTCTTTGTCCTCCCTTGTGCATGTTTGTGAAGTATCTTCGTTAAAACGAAAGTTCTCCCTCAGATTTGGGCATGCGTTCGCCATGTCTAATAGGATAAATCTGATTTATTTGTCCAAGATTCAAGTAATAATTCCGGCCGATATTTCACAATCGCAGGGGCACACTTGTAAGCTGTGAAGACGCACTTAATCCTTGACTGGGCGGCGGGTTGCATAGAATTCGCGGGCACTTGAGTCGTTATAAACGTATAAATCAATAACGTGCCCACAAGTCCGATTTAATCAACACACTAGTTCGCATTACTAATAAGAACTCGCATTACTAATAAGAACTAAAATTTAAAATTTCAGCGAAATCGGTCTCGTAGTATTGCGTCTAGGTGCGACACACATACACTCATTCTCTTTTTTATATGTAGATAATGATTGTAAATGACGGTGTACTATGCGATCAGATCGTTATAAACATGGAGGCACAACACGTCGTTACAAGAATTTGGAAATCGACATCAGCCGTAGGTGCGGCGAAAAAACACAGGTCGTCCTGATAGTTATCATATCACTGGGGCTTCTTCCGCAAAAACTATGTAAGTACTTGTCTAAACTACCACGTCATTCAAAAGACTGGGAAGTACGAGACATTGCGGTTCTGGGAACAGTAATCCGCTAACAAGTATCACAGAGGCATCACACAACCCGATCCGAATGCTCTTTAGGAAGCTGTTTGCAAGTAGGTTGAAAGTAGGTTTTATATCAAACCGACATCAACATCTTTAATGTGAATCATGAATGTGTAGGATAATAATAATTATAATAATAAAAATAATAATAAAGATTATTAGTAATAATAATAAAAATAATAATAATAAAGATTATTAGTAATAATAATAATAATAATAATAATAAAGATTATTAGTATTATTATAACAATGTTTTATTAATAACATGACACAGGCCATAAGGCCTACTCTTTCACCTAACTACTTAGATATGATTATAGATACATTTATGTGGAGTTGAAACATTTAAGAAGAGGAAGCGAGCTAAGCATTTATGTCCGGGAGTACAAATTTGCCCATTTCATTCATCCTCGCCATTAGGGTACTACAAGCGGGAAAACCCAGGTCTGACTTTTCACTTCGGCGTGCAATCCCTTGCACCTCTTCGTTGTGCACTCGTAGAACAGCAGCCTGTGCTGTGGCTTTTCATCTCTTGATACCGGAGTTCTTATCTCGGCCACTCCATAAACAATGTGACACGAAAAAAAGAGAAGGGGGTTTGCGGCACTTTTTCGGATTTTTTTTCTTTACCCCTGACTCTAATGTTACCATTAACACTATCCACCAATACATCAAACTTTCCATACACCAATACATCAAACTTTCCATACACCGCCATTCTAGTTAATTTACTCGTAATTGAATCATAATCATACTAATACAATACATCAGATAAGTTGAAAAGCTGTACGTACCACAGAAAATAAAACGATAACGCACAAGTTTCAATATATTATATAGATTTACTTGAAAGACCACGTAACTTGTCAAAGACGAGATTTACTTGCCAAAGACGGCGTTAATATCAATGGGGACATTCTCCACGTAGTGAAGTAAAAATACTTAATACAATTATAATTCTATAAATTCATTTCTTGAGATTTGACATGTTAACTGTGATTCGAAGAAATACGACACCATTTAACATTTAACTACAGCATGGTCTGTCCACATCGTACTTCGAAACCTCGTGAGAGGGGTAGAGGGGACACCAATCTTCCCAAACATCGTCAGTCATTGGGTTAATTACTGGGCGGAGATTGTTCTCGGTAGAAGGCAACGAGTTATTTTGAAGTTCTCAGAAGGTATCGGCTCTCCGCCACTCCCAACCAGTCCTTGACCACATTGCTTTCCTTGTGTTTTTACTTGGACCACATTCATGTAATACACAGCAACAACACCCTTCTCTTTGTAGAATACTGTTTGTGAACAAGAGAGGCTAAAGGAACAGGCAAACTGAAACTTTTTTTTTCGTAAATCACTATTGCAGACTTTCAGAGATACTTCTAATATTAATTACAATTAATATACATTTGTATGTCACGATGAAAACCGGTCTTTTGAATCACTTTTCCCTTGTTTTTCCATTTTCAGTACTATTACTTAGCGGCCTACAGTACTCCAGTGAAGTTCAAGAACCTTTACCGCTATTACCAAGAGTTTGAAAATAACAGACCTTACCATAATAGTTTAATCTTTGATCATAATATCGTGAAAGAATCGAATACAATTATGGGCAATCTATAACAGTTATCTATGCGTGGTATGCCTTGCAGAGATAACTACTAATGGCAATTTAAACGAAACATGCACCTTCTCTCATTTCTATAGCCGAGTAAAACGTGCGTCACATCAAATCACTTTCCTTTTGTCCAGGTACACTCTTCTGCCGAGTGCGATTTTTTACGAAACACTGTATATTTTTCGCGCTTATACCTCGTGGATTTATCATGTTATCCTTTTTTTACTTTTTCGTATACTTAGTATATATTTCTAGCATACGTAATTGACACAGTTAACATACACAATTAACCAGTATTTCTGAATAAATGAAAATACTTTCGATTTCAGTGTATTTGTTTAAATTACACCAGGCACTGAGGTTCTGTACATCTTAACAGTTTTTCAAGCAAGGCCTGAGTAGCACTGTCTTCAGTAAAACACCCACGGCGTTATTTTTCAGACACATTTTAGGCGAAATTTCTGCAGCAAAACTTATTAGTTTTACTATTTTATCAAAATCAACAATTTATACTAAAAAACTATGAAAATAGCAAGTTATAACATATCTGGAGCCCACTAGCTTTCATTTAGCAAAAACAAAAAACAAAACATGAAATTTGGTTTTGTAGAAAGCTTAAATTGCTTTCTGAACGAAAAACCCTTTGCGTTTTAAATATAAAGATATATCGAAATAAGGAATTATCCAAATTGCTGCGTTAACCAAAAATTAAAAAAAATCTAACTGGGGACCTCTCCTCGTGGGACATGAGGCTGGAGGCGCGCCGGGTGCCACGTACCTTCGCTGCTGCGCCGCGCCTGTGGCCGCAGCCAGGTGCGGTCTTGCGGGGCGTGGGCGGGGGCGATGGCGCGCGGGTCGCCCCACGCGCCGGGGTCGGGGGCGGGGCCGGGGCCGGGCAGCGAGGAGCGGCTGCCGGGCTGGGCCAGCCGCGCCGCCGCCGCAGCCGCTGCCGCCGCCTGTTGTTGCTGCTGCTGCTGCTGCTGCTGTTGTTGGAGCATCGCGGCGCGGCGTTCGAAGGCGTCGGGGGACCTCAGGCGCGGCCGCTGGTTCGTCTCCGGGTTGTGCGCCGTCTCGCCGAAGTACTGCGCACACAACGCACGCACTGAGCAAATACCTTTAAATAGCCATATTGGAACATGCGTTTGATGAGGAAACCGTTTTTAGCCAGGTTTCGAAATTCCTCGATTGCTACTACCTATTTTACACATTCACTCCCAGTCCACAGTGAGCACCGTCAGTGCACAGATAAATGCTTACTTAAGGTACCGGTGTCCATGAAAAAAATCTACAACGTAGGTCTTCTAAAAATTTAAGTTCCCAGTGGAACAGGTTAATACTCTGTAAAATCATTATGTTCCATTTATTTTAAAAAATAGTGTTTTTTAGAGAAATACAGTGTTTTTTCCAATGAAAAAATACAGTGTTTTTTCCAATCTTGTTGAAATTACAACTACTTCAGACTGGTTTACATTATCGACTGTTTACCGGTTACCATGTACCGATTTAAGGCTGTGTAACGCGGCAAGAAAAACAAATATGAGGTTAACTTTGGGTTCTGTAACTTTGGCAATGTGGCTAAATGGGTGTTGAGAGTCACCGAAATTTTCAGATAGAAAACAGGCGCGGAAGACGTATCTTCTATTTGCCCCGAAATTAATAAAAATTATCAATATACTAATAATGGCATGGTTTATGGAATACATTTTAGAAATAATTTTGAATTATAAAACGGCGTATTTTATTTTACATTGAAATGAACAAAAAAGGGTTGAATGCCAATATAATGAAACGCTAAGGACATTGTTACTTCCTGGATCTGCAACACCAGCAACTAATGACCTTGGCACAGAAAAGCTCCTACACTAATATTTGAGAAGTATATTGCACAGGTATTTCCCATTATTTATAAGGCTATTTATGACATTTTGATGTTCAAAAGAGAGAAAAATAATTTAAATTATCATGTTTTTAAATAAGATATTTTATGTTGCTAATAAGAACTGAAGAATTCAGCAGAATATCTATCAGATCATCTTTCACAATCAATACAGGTAAAATATCAAAAAGTATAATGATGTCTCTTATTTCACGAATAGCTTTGTGAAAGAAGAGAAGTCCTAAGGCATTTCTTTTCACGAATGCTTCTCTTTCCACTTAAACATGATATTCTTGTAAGTACTAAAAATAATAGGCAAATTAAATGTTCGGAAATCGTGAGGATCATGACTTTCAGAACAGGAACGCAAACATGTCATTATACGAGAATACTTCCCGCAAAAAAAATTTCATCGGTGTTGTGGTAATCTCGAGTGAAATTAAATCAAAAAAATTAAACATTTGAATTCTTTTCTAAAAAGAAGCTGGGAGCATCACGCTAAGTACTGTCGAAGACACGACTCCCCATTCTCGCAACAGATAATTCCGACGTTTGTATTTCGATTAACACGATTGACACCGGATATTTCCCACTCAAAACAACTCCGTCGAAACGGACTTCTGCTCCTCGGCACTGCATAATCAGCATCACGACCCACTCCGCAGAGCTGCAGGTAGGGGTGGGTGCAGGGGCAGATCCAGACGATCATTTTTATTCCGGGGAGGGCATCGTAAACTTTTGTTAAATAATCACCATATTTGTTATTGTCTTCTATGTTATTTATGTATTGTATGTATGACACTATAAATATTGTTTAAATAATTACGTAATTCGAACATAAATATTCAAAATAAATTTTGTCAAATAAAGGAAGATGAACGAAAACGACTTCTGGGCCCGCCAGTGTGCGTGTGTGTGTGTGTGGGGGGGGGGTGTTTGGGTGAGTGGGTACTCACGAGCTGCAGGATGTCATCCTCCTTGGGCACGACGAGCAGCTGCAGGAAGGCGCCGCTCTGCTGGATCCACTGCACCACGCGCTGGTACGAGTGGCCGAACACGCTGCGCCCGTTCACGCCGATGATGCGGTCGCCTGCGCACACCGCCGCCGCCGCCGCGGCGCTATCAGAGGTGGGCGGGGCACTTTCCACAACATACACCTCGGGTGCCAGGGGTGCAAACGATGGCCAATTGAGGGAGATCACGGGTGTAACTTGGAGTCCAAGGTTCGGGAGGGAGGGGGCAAATTCCATTCAATGCAGTAATATTAGTATGAAGGGAAACATTCTGTTTCAAAGTTCGAATTGCATTACTATTATTACTATTGGATATTCTGGAAGAATGCGTCTGCCCCCTTCCCCCTCCCACCACACTCAGTATATGAGTAGACACACCACAGAATATTTTGAAAGGCCAGCCGTCATTCATCAGACACTCCCAGTCGTCTGATGACTACCGAACGTCGAAATGTTACCATCTGGAAATGTGAAAAGCACCTGTGGGAAACAGTAACTTGAGCTGAATTGTCGATTGCCATGATTCGAAACGCTAACTGTAGGAAGCTAACTTCGTAACGGCACGGCTGCTCTCGCTTTCACGACGCGGCAACGTATGTGGCCCTTACGAGAACTACTGGGAGATTATTTAAAGGTATAAAAAAAGGGCCCTCCTTCCAATTATTCTTCACTGACCAATTATACTTCACACATTTCCGTGTATCTGTAATTATTTGGGAGTGATACAGTTTTAAAACGTGTTTGTTTTTTTGTTTTTAATTTTATATTGATACATTTTTCAATACTGAGTTCGATGAATCCTGAAATAATGGGGGGGGGGTGGAAGTATACCCCCCTGTCCTCACTAAGTTACGCATACGAGACTGAACTCACCTTGAAGCATGGGTGCTCTATGTGCGCATTTAGGCAGCGCCCTGAATGGCGCGAAATACGAAATGCAAAGGATTTGAAAGAATACACTAAAATTGGTCTGTTGGAGCTATTATTTACGACTGAAGCGGATATTTGTAAAATCAAAGCTAAAATTATTAGATGCAGGAACAAACATCTTCTCGCAAACATGCAAGAGTCGCGAGAGAATATGTTACGCGTCATAATATATATGCAGATGTCTTAATGTCTGCAGAAAACAATGAATTCCCAGCTTTTCCTTAATTCCTGAATTCCATCTGAATACCTTACTTCCTCATGTAGGAGAGAGCCAATGTGGGTCCACATATTTTCATACTTTCATAATCACCTGACAGCATACGTCCTATAGTTTGTCTTCCACAGGCGCTGCACATTATTAGCGGCCGAACGTGACAAGTTGCCAAGTTGTAAACTATCAAATCCTTTGCGGCATTTCCAGTGACTACTTAACATCGCTAGCACCACTTTTTCCTAACTTCTCTGTTAATAACGAAATATACCGAATGTTACAGGAGATATCAGATAAAATTACAGTAATAGAAAAAGAATTACTACCTTGACTTATTCGACACAGTCGAATTTGTCTACTTCATCATAGAAATGGAAATAATGCAACTTACATATTACAAATTGACAGATGTAAGAACAGATATTTCTCTTGAACTTACCGTGAACATTACTTTTATCATTTTAATGTGTCCTGAAAAGCTCGAGAGGTTATTAACAAATCTCCACAATTCCTTAGCAAAACTGCTTAAGTAAAACAATAATGTTTATAATAAAAAAAGGGCTGACTAGCCAGCCCTTCGCCGTGCGGCTGCTGCGTTACCTGTCGCGAGGCCGGCGTCGTAAGCAGGGCTGTGCTCGCGCACGCTCTTCACGAAGATGGTGTCCATGGGGTCGTCCGGGGACAGCCCATGGCGCAGCCCCAGCCGCCGGTCGCCCTGCAGCACCTGCGACACACAGCACACAGCGCGCCGTTAGCACTGCATTGCACGCCAGCGCCAGCGGGGGAAGGGCACATGCACCCTCGACATTTGAAAACGCCTGCGCCTAAGCGAAATGCCGGAACTGTTCTTTCTCTATGCGCACCTATTATCGATCGCGAGAAACCTAGAGCAAATTGAAACGAGCTAAAAACTACATAGGAAATAGACAAATGTATCTAGAGGTTTTCACTCACGTAGCAATGTTTATCCGGTTGCTTTCCCTACGTAGATGGTATGTTTTTCTTGTTAAGACGCACAACACTTCGCGTTTCTATTTGCCTCAGTAACGCGAAACGTCATTACAATCCATGACGACACATGCACACGTACGAAAGGGCAAGGTAAAGTATCTTGTAAGTGCTAGTTCGCTCGTCGTGTATATGAAATTAACAATCTGAATGCACGACTGTCTGGCAGACACCCAGACACAAAAATGGTCCCAAAAATATGTTGTGGTGGAAAATTTCGACGGTACTGAAAATTACATACTGACAGCCTCTAGAAGATAAACATGGCAACTTCCAAAACTACAACCATAAAAGGCAGCTTTAGAAACTTTTCTGATTCAAATATTGCAATGTAACTTCGAACTTGAATTACGATATGTTGAATACACTCAGTAGTCCAGTAAGAGGAGCTAGGAAAGGAGAAATTTGTAAATTTGACAGGATATAAGATACGCACAAGATGCGAGTCATAAAAAAGAAGTGCCTTACGTGGACGAGCTATCCATTTACGTTTGGGATAAAAAGGAAGGAGATGGTCGAATGACAGGTTCCGAAACCCCAACATTCTATCGGGCACCGTGAAGTTATCCTACAAACCACAATGAGGTATACGATGTTCATAAGAAGATAAGTGATAGTATGATAAAAATAAGGATAGAAATGAACCGAGAAGAGATTGAGGGTGACGGAAACGAGGTTATCGCATCAAACCTCTCCGCGAAACCTCTCCATCACCAATCCCACGCGGGCAGGTGATAAGACGATCGCAACATTTCGAATTCTAATGCAGCGGGTTAATGGTTGCGCCCACTGTGTACCCACCGAGACGGAGACTCCGGGAACCACACGGCAGTGGCCCGATCACGGAGGGCACGGACAAGACATCAATTCAATCTACGCGTCTAACAATTAGATAAGAAAAAAAATGAGGAAAATTATTTATTCGAGTGTAAGGAAAATAGCATTTTCAAAGACTGTTTCAGTTCTTAAAACATCGGGCGCACATGTTGGAACATTACTTAAAAACATCGATGAAACCATACTAGTATTGGTTACAAAAGAAGTGCACACGCGACATTTGACCACTAGTAACATTTTCTGTTCGACGTGGAGATCGTTAAACGATCGAGTTCTGAAATTGTGTATTCTGGAGTTACCCTTCTAACGACAACGAAGAATTATGCTGGTCAACAAAATAATGAGACACAGTCGAAATACAAATACTCGAGAGAGGCATTGTGAATTACCTCATGAAACCCCTCAGCCACATTCCATCCACGCGAAGGAGCAGAAAATTCACAAAACCATATTTCCAAATGTACATAGATTTTCTCCCCCTACTTGGATAGTCTAACATCTCCGGCTGAAAAAGTTTTATTTTTTCCCGTCAGGGACATCCAAATCTTGGAGACAAATATACGACTTTCACATTTTGAAACAATCAAACCAAGAAAATTAGAAAAGAAAACATTTCCAGAAGCATCTTAGAATTTATTCATGTTGCTCCGTCAGGTATAGTCTTCATTTCACACTTCAATTAGCCTCCCACAACATCACATACCCCATGGTGAACATAGGCAGTTTGCTCTCTGGGTCCACACCCGGCTTCTGGCCTTCTGTGCATGCCAAAAAGCTCGGTACTGCGTCGACTCAAAACGTATGCGATTAACTACGATACAAAATCGGCTCAACAATATTGCTATATTGTTTACAGCGACATGACCAACAAAATCGATTTTCAAAAATTGTAAAATGAGTTTATCTAAAAATATGCAAAGCACAGCGCGTCTTTTGCATTGCAAAACGAACGGCTGGCGTTACATACAATAAATGTGATTACAATTTGACGACAATCTAATTATAAACATGACAATTTGAAAAAAAATCAGTTTTGTAAATTTCCCGTCATATACAATTTCGGTGGGTGGGTGGGGGGTAAGATTACTCCCCCACCCCGGAGTCAACTACCCACTCGAACCTTACACCAATCCTTGGCCGTGTCTGTTGACGCGGAGACGGGCCTCGTGGCCCACAGTCGAGCGCGCGAGCCGGGGCGGAGCGGGCCGGCGCGGCAGAACGTCCAGCGGGCAGCGCGGTGCGGAGCGGAGCGGAGCGGAGCGGTGCGGCGCGGACGCAGGGGCAGGCGCCAGCGCTGGGCGCTTACATAACGCGGCGGCGGCGGTGGCGGCGGCGCATTCCTCGCCATCTGCGCCGCGGGCAGTGGCGACAGCGGCGGCAGCAGCTCTAAAAAACCCCGCCCGTCTTTACTCCGCTCCGCACCGCACCGCACCGCAACACCCCCGTCGTCGTCCGCGGCTCACAGTGGGCCGAAGATGATAAACTCTAGAGTGCATAGCCTACTGTTATATTTCTTTAAAAAAAATATATTTTACGTTTTCTCCGTTGTTCCATTGTACTATGAATTAGAGATGCGACATCGATATTGATGTTTTTGCAGATACCGATGTATCGGTAATACCGATGTATCGGTAATACCGATGTTTTTTAATCGATGTTGTGTGACCGATGTTTTTTTTCTTTTCCGATGTTTTGTTTCAGAATGAAAAATCCACGTGATCACAATACTGTAAAAGTTAAAATATGAAATAATAACTGATAGCAACACTGTTATTCATGTGTTGGAACCAAAGGAACGCTGTTTGCAATACCTTCATCTACCGAATTCTCTCGCCCGAGATGACCTCCATGCCCTTTTATTTCCTCTCTCTTCGTATTCATGTCGCACATTGAGATGTGGTCAACAAATAGACTGTCAGCGTTGGGACTACCCCTTCTTCTGGTACCCTTATTCAGCGAATTGATAAACACGAATACTGTCAAATTAAATTTTAATGCACAGGAATTAAATGATAAAGGTTACTAATCCAGTATAAAAACACTGATGTTGAAAAGCATCAATGGGTTTAGGTCCATGTATTTTGAACATCGATGCTTTGTTATCAATGTCGCATCACTACTATGAATCAGCATAAAGAGATCCGAGGAATCTCAATGCATCGTCAGTGCGAACAGTCTTCGAGCATTTTTTGGCCAATTTTGGAAAGTAGATCGAAAAAGTTTAACGAGAGATCCGTTAACTTGTGGATGTCTTGTTTTCATGATGTAGTAGCATTTAATTCCCATTAAGACTGGTCCTTTTATTCTTGCTTCCTGTTCAAAGATTCAATTGCATTTTTTCTCTTCTTCTTCCGGAAGCTCTTGGTCTAATGGCCAGCATATACGCGGACCCAGAAAGTTAATCATTAATATTTCAATCCACAGAACAAAATTAACTATGTGTCGGAAAACAAATAATTCATTGGAACAAAGATTATCATTGCTTCAACATTCACATGTAAGTATCTGTACAAACGCAAGAAGACCTTTTAAAAACTAAAAAGACTGCTTTTAGACATTTAATTGTTTTCAAATTACGGGCCATTGCGGGGATTGAGGGGCGTAGCGGGGATTGAGAGGGGCGCGGCGGGGATTGAGAGGGGCGCGGCGGGGATTGAAAGGGGCGCGGCGGGAATTGAGAGGGACGCGGCGGGGATTGAGAGGGGCGCGGCGGGGATTGAGAGGGGCGCGGCGGGGATTGAGAGAGGCGTGGCGGGGATTGAGAGGGGCGTGGCGGGATTGAGAGGGGACAGAGTGGGGATTGGGCAGCGGTCACGTTGCGTACGCCATCCCTTCGCGTTTATTGCTACCGCCCCACGTTTATTGGGAAAGGTCGTGCGGCGGGTGCTAAATCTCGCGGATTATTGTTTACGCAGCAACGCGAGAGCGTGAAGAAATGCCGGTGCCTGGGTGGGCTAACTTTCGCGAAGCACTTGGTACGATGTAGTTGTTTTTCTTGCTGTGTGGACTCGGAGTGACGTATGTTGTGTATGCTTTGAAAGATGTAACATATCGTATACTCCATAATATTTAGAGCTTGAATTAAACATCAGCGCGAATATCGACGACGATGCAATTTTGGAGCTCCAGTGAAAGAATCGTTTCGATAGAACATATGTAATTATAGCACAGCTTGTGTAATAAATATCTCTAATATGTATTGATAACCGCAATTCCCCTTTATCTATTAATCAGAGCAATCTTCAAGCCACCCTTTCAATGTAACTGACAACATTATACTACGGACAGTACGTATTATAAGTTCAATACGATTGCCAATATACTTTTAATTGATGTTAAGTGGAACAGTTAAAATTTTTAACTTCATACAATATTTTCAATTTTTACTAGTACAGGACATGGCTCAATGTTACAAGAAACGAACCTTTGATTTTTTTTTTAATCTTGTAAAATAGAATTGCACGTGATCACAAGTTATCAATACTCCCTCAGCTTTTCTATTACTGCATAACTGAAACACGTGTTCTTGAAAAGAAACGTTAAACTAATGTGGAATTGCTTAGTACCAAATTTCGTGAAAGTACCCGAGAAGTTTCAGAACTGCAAGACATTGCACATATCCCCAAAAGGGATCGCATTTGCGTTTTCATCAGAAACAGCTACGGGTACTGAAGATGCCTTCATACTACATTAAACAAACCCGACAAAATGAACAAATATTAACAGCCCTTCTTTGATCACACTTTCTTAAATACACTTTCAATTTACCCATATTATACACCAAAACATTTATATCATATTAATGTAAGCCAACTGCACATACAAATGAGACGTGGTACACAAACGCATTTTAGATTAATTAATTCATCAAAGTGAAGATTTCGAATTTTGAATCTAAAAATGGTTTCATGATTTTTAGTAATGTTGCAGTAATAGTAAAATTCAGGAATATTGTTTATTTGTATTTTTAATTCACTTGCCTCATAAGAAGTTTTCGTGGTTGTGCGAGAACGACGTAATTGTTACGTTTAAACAATAAAAAAATGAAAATATGAAAAAAAATAATTAAATGTATTGTAATTAATTTTATTGTTATTTGAAACATACAACAGGATATAAAAATAAAATTTAATTAACACACATAAAACAAAGAATTGGAGAGAAAAAAGTCCCAAGATTTGTAAACTAACTTCATGTACTGTAAGCCTTTTGACAGAAAGAGGATGCGGTTGAAAGAAGGCATGAAAATAATTACTATTTTACACACGCGTTGTACCCCTGCGTTGTGGCGCCACTCTTTTCCTTAGATGCGACACAAGGGAACTCGTCAGGGATCTTCGTGATATCTGCGGTAAACAAGCCTACACGCCGATGAAGGCGATAGCGCCACACAACAACATTGCCATCAAACCGTACCAACGATGGTATGGTAGTAGCAACAGTTATCACGGTAACAGACAACTAAAATAAGATTAGGTTTGTAGTTTACTGAACGAAACATGAAATGGTTTACATAAAGAATATTCTTATACCTTTCTAAGGCACATCCCGTCCCAGACAGACACGAGGAACACTGTTCAGGTCGTCGTTTCAATTTTTACGCCACTGCTCCTACTCGGCCGTGACTGTGGCATTTTCCGAGGTGTGGCCCTCCCGGCACTCGCCTGATTCGCAAACCTAACGCAGATGCAGTCCGCACGCCCCGTATGATGAATAGGTCCTCGTCCACAAAGTGAGGGAGTCCCGGCAGAGGCAGACGGGAGCGGGCGCCGGGCGAGCCGCGCCGCGCCGCGCCGCGCCGCCGTGGCTGTTCTATTATGCGGCGCGAGCGAGATGCTGGCGCAGATAACGCGGGAATGAAGCGCGCCGGGCCGCTGGCGCCGTCCGCGAACGGGGCGGCCGAAGGACAGGCACGGAGCAGTGGAGTTGCGAGGCACAGTGGGCTGTGCGGGGAGGGACGCGCGTACCGGATGCAGCGGCAGGGAGATGCGTAGGGGTTGGGGGCTGAGCGACTGCTTCTGATGGATGGGGTAGGCTGAGGGGGTGAGAATGGCGGGGTTGTGGGGTCGGGCCGGCGTGGAATTCGAGGAAGGCGTGATGGGGGAACAGCGATGGCGAGGAACACGGCGGAGGAGGGCGAGCGATGAGCGTGGTTGGGGGGGGGGGACAAAAAAGGGCCCGGGCATAACTCCGGATGAGGAGGCCACGAGCCCGCCGCGAACCCACTTCATCAGCACGACTCGCATGCTCTTCTTCTGAGATGATCCAACGGCTGAGCAAACAGTCCGTGTCCATATTTGATCTGATGCCGACACTTTGTGCACACAAATAGAACTGATAACATGACGTAAATATCTGCTGCGCTATGTACTCGTACAACTACGTAAAGCGAGTTGTTCCACAATGTCTCTCAAACAGGAGAACTGACATTATATCATTGGTAAAGATCAAGTATCCAAATTTATCGACCCAACCTAAGAGCAGAGTACTCTCTCAAACTGTAATCCGGTTGTGCCAGAACAAGACAAAAATATACAAAAGATTCTCTTCTTTCATACACCACCCCTTACAAGGGTGCACTTCCCCAAGTGTTTCGCTATCGTCTCCCAGGTAAAGGAAATAGTGTTGAAAAGAAACGTCAGAAGTTACCCGGAGCACGAGTTACTATGGATAACAAAATTTGTTGCCCAGAGTAGCTCTGTAGGCAGGGTGAAGCTGATTCACCTGCGTGAATAATTTCACGAATAATCTATAAAACGTGCAGCAACCTTAAAGTGTTAAGAAGATTCGCGACAGAAAAGGTAGGTTTTGGTAGAAAAAATTACGAAATTATGAGGTTCTACAATCTTAATATCAGTAAAACAGTTATGGATGTTGCCGAGACACACAGTTGTCTGTATTTTGACTTGGTTGAAATTATACGTTCCAATTATTTAAATTTTAAATTATTCATTAATTTAAGAAGAATCCATAGGAAAGGAAGGATCGGTATTCAGTGACGATGTCCGATTACTAATTTCTCATCATCCGCTGACTGATTAAAGTTAGTCAAGACGCGTCGCTGAGTTCTCTCGCACCATGAAGCCAACGTTGGAGATCGGTGTCGTTTGGTAACATGAAGCTACAATCCGTAAATTTTCCACACAATCTGGTACACTCTCAAAGCAAAGAATGAAGACGAAGGACTGTTAGGGGCTGTCACACTATCATTATCTTTGGAGGTAACCGCATTTCATCCGGCGCTTGAGCAAGACAAACAAGCGCGCCTTCGCGCCGGAGGATGGGCCTCCCACAGCGCCGCCCGGGCCGGCCGCAGCCGGGCGGCGAGGCGAGGCGTGGCGTGGCGGCTGCGTGAATCACCGGCGCCGCGAATAGCTCGGCGGCCAACGCGAGGGTGAGACGGTGGCCGGGGCTGGAGCGCGGCCCGGCGCAAGGGGCGGAAGGGAGAGGGTAGGGAGGAAGGGGTTGGGTACTGCAGGGTCGAGAGGGAATGAGGTGGAGTCGCTGGACGACACAATGACGGAGGGGCGGTTGCAGCTAAAAGAACGGGTGGAACGTAAAGCAGAAGTGGGGAGGGGGAAGGGAAGGGAAGAAAAAAAGTGAGTGCCGGGGCAAGAGTCAGGGCAGAGAGTGGGGGGGGGGGGGGTCGGAGAAAGAGGGAGTGCGGGACAGAAGTCGGAGCACAATGGTGCGGGGCAGGATAGCAAAAGAGCGGGACACGGTACAGGGAAAGGACAAAGCTGAGAAAAGAGGTCGGAAGGGGCGGTGGAAACGGACGCACCGCGCGATGAAAGCGATATCTGGCGGGGTGCGGCGGCCGGGCGGGAAACAGGAGCAGAGAAAAGGGTGCCAGGGGAAGGGGGCGGGACGGCGAAGTAGAGAGAGGCGCAGAGAGAAGCAGGGCCAAGCGGGCCGAGGCGGGGCAGGAGTAGCACAGGTGTAACGCAGTCGCCAGCCCACCCACTCCTCCCAGCGCCCTGCCCCGCCCACTCGCCGCCGTCGCCGCCGCCAGCCGGCTGGCCGGCCCGCGCACCATGTGGCGCTTTCGTAACCCGAGTTGCTTGGGGCGGGCGGGGCGGGGCGGGGAGGCCCATCTGGATGTGCTCGCGTTCCGCGCCTGGTCGACGAACCAAGGACGCGCCTCACACGAGCCCCCTGCCCTCGCCGCGGGATGAAGTCATTCATCGGACCTCCATTAAGCACCGCTCCCGCGAGCACGGAAATACCTGCGCTGCCGAGAACAATGGCGCCGTTTGTCCATTCATTAGCAACGACTATTTTTATACGGCGCGAAACGTTCGACTTGTCTCCACAAAAGAGCATGTAACAATGACATTGAGTTCGGAGACAACGTTGAAATTCACAAGGTTACGACTTGTTATATTTTAAAAGATGAATCAACATTGAAGATCTTGCCACGACCTTCGTGAATGCTAGCACACTGCGAAGATTGCAATTTCATGACTTTCCAGTTATATGTATCTGCATGCAATAACTCACAGGAGCGGCACTCTTCTTCATATTAATATATTGATAAGAACAACTAAATATTTCACAAACACCACACTTGAACGACGCTAGCATATCGACCACCGTCCATTTAATACTTCCATATTCATGAATATCGTTTCTTCGATATTGATTTATCGTATAATAATGAAATATTATTAAAGGGTCCCACAACTTGGTTGCATTCAAAATCTAAATCTGAGACTGCTTGTGGAAAGGAACACACAGTAGTGTAACTCCACGGAGATCCCATCTGCTTTGGATCAAGCCAGCGCAGCTCGGAGCGACCCTCCCCCCCCCCCCCCCCAGGGCGTCGATGAAACAGCCGCCCGTCATTCACGGAAACAAACGCGTCGTTAGCGGCGGCGGAAGCGGCCATGAAGCGCCGAGGGGCGGCGGCGGGGAGGCACGGGGGAGATGGGGCCAGGGGCTTCCAACATGGCAAGAGTGGTCGGCGAAAGGCAGGAGGATAGGCAGAGCCAGGCGTCGAAGGGCGACAGAGAGTAAGAGAGAATTCCGAGTGCGGAGAGGGGCCAGGAGAGTCGAAAAGGATAGAGGGGATTAAGAAAAAATGGAGAGGGTTGAGATGAACCGGTAAAGTATGAGAAGAGCCAGAAGGTATCAGAGAGGTTTCAGAGAGGGTCCAGGAGGGTCGCGAAAGAATCAGAGATCAGGGAAGAGTCGGAGAAAGTCGGGAAAGGGTTGGAGAGGGTTGGGAAAGAGTCGGAGAGGGTCAGGAAAGAGGCGGAGAGAGTCACGAAAGAGGCAGAGAGGGTCGTGAAAGAGGCGGAGAGGATCGGGAAAGAGTCAGTGAGGATCGGGAAGGAGTCGAAGGGGTTAAGGAAGAGTCGCAGGTCGGGCGGTTCGGGTGGCGGTACAAGGAACGATGTGTAGGAAGATGTAACGAGTAACGCGAAGAGGGCAGATCGGCAGTAGAGGAGAGCGGATCGGGCGCGGGGTCGGGACGTGAGGAGGGGCGGGGCCAGGAGCAGGAACTGAGAAGGAGTTGGGGGAGGTTCGGGAGCGAGTCAGGAGGGCTGTTACGGACTGGGATAGGAAAAAGAGGTGGGACGCGGATTGAGGCAGGGGACGGGTACTTGGGACGAGGCTGGAGATGGAAATGAGTGAGGTGGAGGGTCTGGACCAAGGTGGGGAACGGAGTGGGAGGCAGACGGGGAAGGGAGGCGAGAGCGAAGCGCCGGGTGGGCGGGAGCCGGGACGGCTGCGTGGTCCAGAGGCCTGGGAGCGGCCCCGCCGGCAGCCATCGCCGCGCAGAATTATGCATGGGCCCTTCGCCGCAGTTGCCGCCGCTGCCGCCCGCAACCAGGCGGGAGGCGGCGTATTCGCAGGCGGAAACGAGCCGCTAAGGACTGTAAAGCGCTTTCCCTGCCCCCGGGCGCTCGTCACGCCCCCGCATTTCGCCACCGTTCGTGGGCCCCGGCCTACCGAAAAACTGGAACACGTGCGTCGACATGAATGCGACGATGACACGCTTTTCTTTCTCTCGTGACACAAACTGTAATTAAACCATATCTGTTAAAAGAAATTATTACGACCGGCGCAAATTGAGGCCGCCGCCTGTGTCGGGATATACGCGCCTCCACATTCATTTCTTTATTTTAAGATTCATCGTCACTGCAGGTGAATAAAAAGATTTTAGAACCTATGTCAATTACATGGAGCAGGTGCGCTAAATGCGAAGTCGCATGC
The DNA here is from genome assembly GCA_038098605.1 of Gryllus longicercus. Classification (NCBI taxonomy): domain Eukaryota; kingdom Metazoa; phylum Arthropoda; class Insecta; order Orthoptera; family Gryllidae; genus Gryllus; species Gryllus longicercus. The sequence continues at coordinate 645,474 of JAZDUA010000303.1, forward strand.
AAATTTCATGGACTTAGTATATTTCAGCAACATTCAATGACGTCTCACTTTAAAAATATCAATACTACATGAATATAACAATGTATTGGAATGCTAAAAGTGAATACAACATACGAGAATAGCAATTATTCAGTTTTTACCTTTGTGGATGCCCCGCAAGGTGGAAATGAAACAAAAGTAATTGAGCGCATAATTTCTTCCTGAAGTTGACGTGCTTACACAGCAAGACTAAATGTTAAAAATATTGGCGTGCGGCACAACAGATCGACTGCTCTCTGAAATTATTGAATGTCATAAGACAAAATTAGAATGATGTTCGTATTTAAATTGAATGTAACTGGGTTTTTTCTTAATTAAAACGGTAAATTTTTAATTTCTTCTAAATATACTCCTTACAGAGCCAAGTTTAGAACACGATTTACTCATCTTTCGAAGAACTGATAACCGGCGTAGGAGGATCAGGGTATTAACTCATGTCACTGAAGAGCCTCTGTCCGGGAAGTCCTGCTGTTCGATGGTAGCAGAATTTTCGACATAAACTAGATAGCTATGAATGTCCAATTCCGCCGTTGTCGGGAGAAGTGTAGCAGTCGGCTGCTCTGTTTGGCAGTTCCCCATAGAATCTCCTATCAATACCCGGCAAATACTGGAGCAGTACACTAACGAGCGCGCGATCTTTCCTTCCTCTTTCCATTATCATCACCCTTACATATACACACTTACACTACATTTCCACACTTGTCGGGAGCTTAGAGCTTCTTCTGGAAGTGGCGAGGCCCCGCCGGTGGGAGATACGTGGTGGAGGGGAAACCCCCGCAAGCCCACCTGTAGGTCGGCTCGCATCTCACGATCCAGACGGGGAATGTCACCGCGTCCTCCCGCGATAAAAATACCTACGGGACTAACGACCATAGTAGTTGACACTCTCGGAAAAACGAAAAAATCAATCATTTGAACTGATTGGTAATGCGGATGTCCTAAAACAAACTCTTGGTTCAAATCTGTGAGGGAAGGCTAGTTCTGTGAAAATACTTTTAACTGTTTCGTTTCAATCAGAACCAGGGGGTTACTAACTGCTACCACATTTTTGTAGGCGTTTGTTGCAATTGTTGTTATCCGTGAAAAAATGTGCCAGAAAGGTTCGCGCCAAAAAACGTTTCTTCGAAAAATGAGAAAAACAGCTCATGAGTAGAATTCTGGGTTTTGCAGGTTGACCATTCTTGTCGCCTATTACAACCAAAAGGAAATTACAAACAAGGTTCTTGTAGCTCTCTACTAGCGTTGGCAAATCGAAAACTTTTGAAGGAAAATATGAAAATTATCGACTGTTGACATTTAGATCGCTTAGCCTCGCCATTCAATATTTATCGTTCCCATCCCTCCATCGGAAAGGCATTCACTTCTAGAAAAGACAACATTCATGGGCAGTTCTCACCGAAAGCGCCGGGAGGTCGAATATCAACGAAAACGACGCGACCTCGACCTCCGGAGGGCGATAAATCTTTCCGGGGGTCGAACACGTGGCCTTGCGTGCGCCCCGCCCACGCACGCAGGTAGGAAGGAAGGAAGGAAGGAAGGAAGGAAGGAGGGAGGGCCTTCGCCCCCGCAGCAAAGGTCGCGCGGCGGGAAGCGGGAAGCCGCCACCGCGGCGGGGGCGGGGGCGGGGGCGGACACGTGACGTCCGGTGGCGGACAGGACAACGGCAGCGTTATCGGCACGCGACCCACCTCTGCAATATTCACTCGGGGCCACGCTGCGTTCGCGTTGCGGCCAACCGCTCAATTCGGGGCCAACAGAAACAATTAGGAAAGGAGAGCGAGGAAGAAAGCACACAAGGATGATAGGAAGAAACGGGGAGGAAGGAAAAGCAGGGGATGGGCTTGTGTGTGTGAATGTGAATGAACAAATAGAAACAAGAAAAGGAAAAGATTCAGTTCAAACGAAAGAAAACAAACTTCCCATCATACTAACTAGAGTTAAAAGGACTACTTTCATGAATTGATTTTCTTTTATTACTCATTGATCGATTGCGTTCGATTATTAAAAATCTCTTAACCTTAAAGTAAACCTGAGCAGCAGATGAAAGAGAATGTGGCTTCCGAGGCCGGAGTCAATATATCTTAGACTCGCCGTGTTCTGAGCATAGTTGTCAACGTTTCGAACGTCAAACTGCAATGTTCCTCGGGGCGACGATCTTTTCCAGCCCGGACAGCCAAGTTTATTCCCTCTGAATAGTAGATTCCCCACGCTGGAGCATCCCCATCCAACTTCACTACAACGAGCGTCCCGCTTCTTCCATCGGCAACGACCTTCGCAATCGACCAGCAGAGGTCGAACGCCGCTTTCACCCCCCGAGCCAGCGCCGATCGGCTGGGGAAGCACAGCAGCGTCATCGCCATCGGCGCCGGTGACTTTTTGAATTGAATTTGAATTGAATTTGCCTTATACGTGGCGAGACTCGGGCCATCAGGCCCGCTCTTCCGTCTTACCACGCAAATTTCGCTACGCTCCTTTCACCAACTAGCAGAGGAAGGAGGTATTTCTTGGGCGAGAAACAGGCGGTTTGAATTTAGCTCAGAGGCGTCATTTAGGCTTGAGGATCTTTTACATGCAAGTAAATCTACTAACATGGGACAGCCGGCTTTACTTCCCCTCCGAAGGAAGGCGTACGAAGGATTTTTTCGCCCTTAAAAATCCACGACTTCGATCGGGTTTGAACCCGCGAACTTGGGTATAACAGTCCGGTACGCTAACCGTTACACCATCGCCGCCGCCAATGTTTGGGTGACTTTTCACCCAAACATTTCAATCTCTTTCCCTCAATTTTTCCACGACACCTCGCGCCTCTTACGCCAGTCGTCTTTTAAGCAGCGGCGCTCCAGACTAAACAGACGGAGGCGACGAGCAACGCGGGGCGGTGATCGCGCGTGATTCACGGACGGCGACCGCGGGCGGGGGCGGTTCGCAGTGGGCCGAACAGCCACTCCCAGGACACACAAGCCATTTTCTTCGATTTGCACCATCTTAACCGACAAAAGGGAGAAAAGAAAATGTACTAAGAATTGTTAAAATAAAATTGTGTCTAAAGTCGGTCAGCTGACGTAGGAGTACTGGTTTATTTTCGATCGTCCCCCATGAAACAATTCCAGGAAATAACATTAATGCATTTTTTTTTTAATTTAAGGTCGCATCAACCTCTAGGTTATTAGCGACCACTATTGCGTGTAACGGTATGGTAACTATGAGGGTGACACGATGTGATGATGATAGGGGGTGAAAGGACGTACGCAATATACAACCATGCCCGAGGCGGGACTCGAACCCGCAATCGTTCGGTGCGAGTTCGCTACGAAACTACTGCCTTAGCGATCTCGACCATGCGGACCGGCATTAATGCATCCTTTCTGTTGGGCTTGTAGGAGTTCACCACCACACGGTTTTACCCAAGAACGCAACGGTATGAACCGAGATAGAAAACTACTGGAAAGTCGTGGCGGGCGAACACTGCAAAACCTACGTTGGACCGTCTGTAAACTCGCCACAAGGCGGAGGTCGCAGGAGCTGCGAGACTCGGCCGCGCGAACGGATGCCGCGGGCGGAGTAAACCTCTGAAGGCCCGTGTTTGCTTCTCCTCGCCACCGGCATTCACTTCGGGGCGCCGACTGAAACGAACCTCAAGGTAGCAGCCGAGCGCCAGCTTCACGCTAAGCGGTTGAAAATACCCGCAGTGAATTAACGGGAATCACGACCGTCAGTCTATCAAGAAGCAAACTGTTACAATGTGAATACCGATAGAGTGTCGGTGAGTAAAAACATTCACACGGTAAAACACTAAATGTCCAGTCATATTTACTTTAAATGTAGTATTTTTAAATATGTTAAGTTTTTGTCGATGATTGGCACTTTGAATCGACAAAAAATAATATTTAATTACATAATCTTTAAATTAAGAATTGCGAAAAGAATATAAAACATTGTTACTGTGCGCAAAACTCCAGATATCTACGGTAACAAACTAGAGATAATTATAAACATTTTTAGATTTTTATTGAGGGTTTGTTATAATGATTCCAATATCTAAGCCAGTGTATACCTCAGTAGGTCAGTGGTTGGCGTACTTGCCTCTGAACCTCACAGCGCGGGAACACTCCCGCCCGAGGTGCGTGGACGTTGCAAGGGCGGAATGTCACCTCCTACTTGTAAAATGTAAAACTATCCTGACTAAATTAAACCTTCCGGCAATTTTGTCCTAATCAGATCCCACACTCGCTGGCACCGGGAATACCTCTTATTAATGGACAAACATTACTAGCACTGTTCTAATAATTTTCCCTGGCGGCAAATATGGCAATCAAAAGCCACTGGCAACGCTGGGAGGCTATAGAATGCCAAATGCATGTTTCGCCCATTTGGGGCCAATAGATATATGTGAGGCAACTACAAAGACAAACATTTTTGGGATATACTGAACCAACCAGGAATTGCAAAAGGAATGTATGATCTGCTGATAATGGTGACGTTACTATATGAAAAATTATCTAGATATTGAAATGAAGGGCTATGAGAAAAAGTAAATTCAAAAACCTGGGGAAAATACGATCGGAAATGGATCCCACACATGGAGATGGAAAGTTTTTCGCTTGCCACCACCTTACTTGTATAGTTGAGATTATAATTGAGTTGTATAGTTGAAATTATGTATTTACTATAAATTGCCTACATTTAATGATTGTCTGCATTTGTAGTCTTAACTTACATATACAATTTATCAGACATTAGTCTCACTTGTTTATTTACTTCTTAATTGCAGTTTATGGGGCTTCAACTACTACAAATTTCAAACTTCATGAGTAATTACAAGTATCTAACGAGTAGACACTGAGGTAAATGATGACGATATGGTAGAATGCGAGGCAGTACAGACGAAGGTTCTCGCGATAGGCTACCAAAAACTCGCTCTGTCAACAAGAAATCCCACTTGGGCCCCACGGTGAAAGGTGGTATGCACTAGACAAAACGCCACGACCCCCCCCACCCCCACCCCACCCCGATGAGATAGGTTCATCTTCATTTTTACTACGCATTATTTACGTCAGTCATGTCAAACCGTGCCCGCACGATCTACTTGGCCATCTTGGAAATCGGGCGCTCCTACGAGCAACAGCAACTTCCCCTGACTGCGCTTTATCTCCCCGCCAAATCCGCGATGGGGTGTACTCGCGCAGGATGAAGTGGCGCAAGATCGAAAATAGTGGGCACATACGAAAATATTACTGCAACATATATTAAATCAAAGAAAGATTTGTATGATCTTTATCATTTTTACTACTTATTACAATTTCATTTAGTTTATTTTCTTTTTCAATTCTACCTTGTATACGCAATTTTGTCATGTGGAAGAAATATGTGTGAACAACGAATGCTTTCCTTGTTTTTATTTTGTGTTGTTTGTTTAAACTATTTTGTTATTTGTTGTATTTAGCAAGAATATGAAATAAGATAATGTTTCTGAAAATTAACAATTTGTCCTTGCCTGAACCTCTTAACATGAAATTGGGAAATTAATGCAATTATTGTTCTCTTAAGTAAATTGTTAAGAAATCAAGTTGCCTTCGATTCAAAATGTTTAATTTTATTCTCAACTGACAATTTGAAATCTGGCTGATCATTTTAATGTATATCTTTCTTTGCTTTAGTGGAGGAAAGGGTAATTAATATACTTGGGGTAATGTAATTAATATAACTACATTTGGGGAAATGTGTGTCAACAGACTTCCACAACAGACTGTCAGGTATCCAGTGTCGTACCGCCACTCCGGAGCAATTTGTACAAACCTTAAGTTTTAAAACTCGCGTGAGTAGCTCTGGAGACGGTGTCTGCAAACCCTAGTAAGCTAGATACCTTGCCAGCGACTTTGACATGTACATGTTTGATTAATGTACTAAAATTGAAATGTCAAAATAGGAACAAAATACGTGGATTCTTCTGTAAATGCATCAAAAGATCACTCCACTTTCAAGCAAACGCGCTGAAACTGCGTGGTATTGAGCAAGGAGAAGTGGATAAAGAGAAACTATTTTTACGAATTCATATATTCGCAAGGGCGCTAAGAACCAAGTCATCCTAAAAAGAAAGCGAAAGAACCTAAAGAAATAATTCACTATGGGAGCCTCACATTCCGACACTTGGCCAAACATGCGAAAGTCAAATATTATTTCTGAACTCAAATATTTTTTTCTGAAGTTTACTGCTCATCAAGAGCAAACAAAATTCGACTTTCATTTCCCGAAGATTTGCAAACATCAGCGTATCCAAGATAAATATGCATTTAATAACCCATAATAATATTTATTAAAGCTGCCAATGTATACACGTGGGAAAAAACGTACACATTTCTTTCACTTCTGAATTGGAGAAGTAGGCGTTCTTGTTGATATGGCTTTCTGACACTTCTGTGGAGTACGTCTAGCCTCCTTCGCCCGTAAAATTTCGCAGTTCTCACATAAAGGTTTCCGTATTACAGAGGATCTAAAAATTCCGTTAACTGGATGATGTCTTTTCCTTTTCACTCCCAAGATTAGAACTATCCACGACGCAAAATACACTTTTCAAACTTCGTTTTCTCGGACATTCACATCGTACGCGTATCCTTACCAATCCATATAGCTGACAATATTCACGTGAAGTTTTCTGATTAACCCAACCAATTGTATTGTCCAAAGTATAAGATGTCTAGATATCTAGGTGTCAGAAGTAAATGAATAATATGGCAATTGTCGGACGTGAAGTACATAATCGATACTGTTAGAATATTTATCTTTTTTAACGCTAAAAAAACAAATTAGAGCAAACGAAAATAAAGCAGGAAATAAACAAATATGATGTTCATACGTAATAGCACTAAACTGGAAATGTACTACTTGTTTCATATTACTGGGTGGGAAAATCATTCTATTTGTTCCCGTTCATTGAAAAAAATGTCATTAATTGATGCTTTTGTAACAATATTGCTGAAAATATGTCAGCAATGCGAACGAGTCTGACAAACGTCTACTGAACTAGTGATTGGTATGAGTGGTTCCCAAAGCACAAATGTTAAGTGTTGAGCGTTCCAAAGAAAGAAAAAATCCATCCACAGAGTAACAGAGTGTGTATGATGATCTCGCCGACAGAGCGCAGCGCAGGTGAACGGTGAACAGTCGATAATCGAGCGCCATCGAGTAGAAAGCGTGACAGAAGCAGCTAATTGCGCGGAAATGCGGAAACAAACCGAACGCGATCATGCAGAATGATTTTTCCAATACTGCAGCAATTCAGCTTTTACCCCTTCTAAAGTTACAGTTACACAACAATCTTGTACAATACTATCTAGATCGCATGAATCTGAAGAAGGAGACAAATCCAGATATCGAATAGTAGAACAGCAAGTTTTGAGTTAACAAATACGAAGATGAGGGAGAAAGAATAAAGGTTATTTTCTTCGCAACTGAAGCCATTCCAAAATGTCTTCATTACAGGATGTACGAAAATCATCAAAATGACGATCACGATTTTAATTTAACTACTATATTCTGATTCTTTTATTAATGTTTTTCGCCCTATGATGATAATTTCAATGGCGGAACGAGGTCGTTTCAAATGCGGGCATTGATAATGAATGATAATGGAGCAACGGTGGAATGAGACGCAGATAATACGAGAGAACTTCAAGCCTGATTGTCCACATGAGTCAGCCAGGATTTGAATCTGGGACCCTATGGCCGAAGGCGAGCGGTGTGACCGCTACACCACGGGTAGTCCTCTTCGTAATACGAAAATTCAAGTCACCACCCTGTCACCTTATTTGATTCGCAATTATGCCGGAAATATGTTTCGCAATAGTAAATGCATTCAAGCTGCGACCCTGTTACCGAGTAACCAATGTATTTAATATAATTACGTGATAATATAAGTCAAAGAATGGGTTGTCCCGGTAGCTTAGGGGTTAGAGCAACTGGACCTAATCCAGGAGACCCGGGTTCGAATCCCGTTCGGGGCTGACATTGAACAAATGTAATGTATTTAATATAATTAAATATGTTAAAAGAATTGTCACCCCGACCGGGACTTGAATCTTGTTGTCCTGGAGTTCTACTTAAGGGGGGAAAAAAAGAAGAAAAAAAATCCAAGGGCTAACTCACCGTGTAGGACTCCGGCGGGTAGACGATGAAGTGGCGCAGCGTGAAGCCGAAGCCATGCTCGTAGCGGCGCAGGAACAGGCTGCGCGGCCCTCGCGACCACACGCTGCCCGGCCGCTCCCCCTGCAACGCAACCACGCACGCACGCTTAGCACACCCTCGCCACAACACCAACCATCACGGGCAGACCGGGCGTCCGCCCTGGGCGCCGCAAGTCAAGGGGTCCGATGATGGGACTGATAGGATGAAAAATTAGTTAAGAAACTGAAAAAGAACGTAGAACTACAGAAAATCGTTGTCGTAATTTTATAGGTCGCGGTACGGTAGTTTTCTATTTCATAAAATGTTCAATTAATTTTTTAGCTTAAATATTTTAATTATAGTCATTACTTAAGCGTAGGATTGGAGTCCAACTTCCCTGAAATGCATCAAATGACGCTAACATTAAAATAGGTTCCACAGAAATTCATAATATCATTTCACGTGTTTAACAAGTGATTTTATCAAGGGACGAACACAAAATTCAATATTTTTAGCATTTTAAAATACCGTAGAAATTGTATTATCTGATAACAAATACTTTCACTAAGTTAAAACTATTATTTAAAATGTATTTCCCAAATCTTTTACTGGCTTAAATGATTATTTTTTCTTATTTGTTGAAATACAATAACCCACAGTTTCTTGATATTTAACTTTTTTTTTCGGGTGTGGGGGTGCTACGTTTCATCATTGCCGCGGTGCCAAAATTGTCTAGCTCCAGCACTGACACCAATTACAACATGGGATGTTCTTCATTAGACTGTCGTACTCAGGTCTGTGAAACCAAATATTTTTAACTAGAGAAGTATATACGGTACTAAATTTGATTGCCAACATTATCCTTTTGAGAAGGTGTATATCTTTCAAGATTGGCAGAAGAGATAATCGACATCGTGGTCAACAAAAATAACACGTTCTGCCAAAAATGTACATTATTTCATCTGAAGATTGCTCTTTTAATTATCACAATTAACAGAAGTGTACGATACAATTACAAAAAATGAATCTGATGAAAAGGAATACAACCAATAAAAATATATTTCAATTAATTGCAGTTAACTCTAATAGAAATTGTAGGCAATAACACTGCAGTGTAATTATCTGCACGATAACCAACTACAGGCTTAAATAATGACTCCATCGTGACGGTTACGAATTGAGGATGAGCAATCGCTATTTCATAAGCATTCATTACCGTTTGCAAAACTTGTGAAGAAGTCTCGTTACTATTCAGGTAATAAGGACTTACAGTTATGCAACCCTTCGCTTTAAGTGACAAGAGAGTATAATCCCCATGTCTTCCTACCTCTCCAAAATACGACACCAAAAGTACTTTCAACGCTCCCCGATCCACACATTCTGAGACGACCGCCGCCCACTCTTCTCGAGCCAGAAGCAGCCTTCACTTCTCACCGACAGGTACAAGTGCGGAGGACTTTATAGGCGATGAAATTCATCCCCTGTACAGTAGAAACCGCGACTAACAGTGGCGGCTGGCGCGCGGCGGCGACGATGGAGACGGCGGCCCGGGGCTACCGACAACAGCAGTCGTAAATACTGCTCGGTCTCGTCTACGCAATAAAATAAGTGGCACGCGGGGGGGAGGGCGGGGCGGGGGCGGGGGTATTCGACGCGTGAAGCGCGGGCGCGGAGTGCGCGCAGTGCAAGTGGGTCGCTTCGCTTCCTGTGCGCCGCGTCGCGCCGCGCCGCCTCCCGCCCACAAGTGGCACGACTCGCCACGACGCACGCCCACACGCACATACGCACGCACTCACGCACGCACACACACACACGGCGATTTGATCCAAGTGTTGAATTACGGGAGAGTTGGCTGATTTGGCTGCCTGTTCACGATTCTGCATTTTTAAGGGCGGCACGTTTCCCAAGATGCGTTCAACAGCAAACTATTTTCCGTTAATTGGGTGAAATTTATTGTCCTTGAAGTCGTGGAAGGAGTGGGTTCTAATTATTGTGTGTGGGTGCACGCACGCGCGCGCGCACACACACTCACACACACACACTCACACACACACACTCACACACATAACGAAGGAACTTTAAAGGCAATTTATTAGAAAATCGAAATTATTATTAAATTGATTTGGAATATTCGAGACCGAATAACGTAATGTTCGATTTTTTACTTTCTCGCTATCGCTTCGGCAGTAGAGAGAAAGATATGTATTTGCATTTTTTTTAAATAAGGAGCTGTAGTTATCTCTACACTTACTCGAAACCACAGACGAGAAAGAATTTAACTCATTATTGATAATCCGAGATGGGCACTTCGAGCTCTTTTCAATATAATTCCCGAAGTGGCCTTACACCAAAATCCCGCGGCATATACTCGAACACATTCCATTTTTGCACACGTGAATATTTGTTCCCCGACCGACCCAAGAACCTGCATTACTTGGCTTGACGAGTCGAACGAACCACTTATCAGGGGAAACTCTGCTGAAGGAGCGCAAAGCCACTTTTTTTTGGCCAGCGCAAATACTTCACATGTGGAGTTTTTATAGCCGCAAACCAGATTCTGTCCATGGCGCTTTTGCCGACCGCCGAGCTGCACCGCGAATTTGATTTAGTGGGGAAGGCGAGACGGCGTTCCGTATGTGGGTCGCTCACCCAAACGCATCTGCGCCCGACCAGATGCGCGAGCGAAAAGAAGCGGCCACCCGCGCGTCTGCCCGTGCGCGAGTTTTAAACGCGGCGGCAGCCGCTTCTCGCTTTCTCCGCCCCGCAGCCGGCGGAATTAATTAGTCACGGGGTCGGAGGGCAGGGGCTTCGAGTTCTAGTGCCGGGGCGGCGGCGAAAGGACGGATAAAGAAAATCACGGGGGGAGAGGGGGCGGGTCGCGACCCCGTTGTGAAGGCTTTCGCGAGGTACTTCCAGACCCCAACAACGCCTCTGTACTTATTCGCAGTAAGTGGCTGCCAAATACGGCAATGAACAACGTACCTGCGGATGGCAATGATGTACGAGTGTCTTTTCTAAAAAAGAATAATGATATGATTGATTCAAAATACCGGTATACTAACACAGAAAATTTGTATTAACATTTTGTCGAAGGTATCAGTAGCATTCAAACAAGTATCAAAACATCCTTCAATTAAAACAATATGAATTAATCAACTTATGGTAAATTGAAATTTTGTTGCCTCACGTCGCTTTTCGTCTGAAAACTCTAATTCACGCCTGGTTGTATTCTGTTCGTTAAAATCTGCGTTTATAGATTGAAAATCACTTTCATTTTTCACCTTGACCTGTGTCTTGGAAGAAAATCTGTTGTATTTGATACGATTTTACAACACATCGGTTTTGTCTTTCCGATACTTCGCAACATATCGGTCCTGTACCAATCAATATATCGGTATTTTAAAAACTTCATTCCCCTGTATGCAAAATGGGACATTTATGTATTCCATTTAGTTTAATGGTTAGCAGCACATATTAGATCGTACTAGTTCCACGCCAGAATTAATGCAGATAACACACGTTACACACGCCGACTATAGAGACTGACGGTTCAAATTCTATCATGCGCATACATGATTTTATCTGAACTTATGCGCAGATTATGCTTCATGTATTTTAATTTCGGGGGCAGATTCTGTTCTAGTGATCATACGAGAGGCTTGCACTATTTTGCAAGGACGATGAAGAAGGACGACGAATTATAACTGCTGTTCTTCAAAACACGTCTCATGAAGAAGCAATGTACCTATGAGAGAATATGCAAGATAAAGCACTATTAAAAAAATCAACTTTTTTAAAGAAAATAGCACCCCATTATCTAAATGAAACCACAGAGAAAATAAGCGAAATAATTGTCAACGGAATTCCGTGCAGCAAAGACCATGACGAAACTAAGATAGTAAATAAAATAAAATAATAAACTAGCAAAATAGTTAATAATCATTCTCTTATACTTCCTCTGTTCACACTTCAGCGCTCTGTCCTATGGGAGAACTCTAAAACTGTACTGGGGCAAATCGTTTTGAAAACTGCGTTACCAGCTCACGCGGTGATTCGCATTCGAAAACCAAACCCCAGGCGCGGCGTAAAGCGGCCAGTGGCGAGGAAGAGCACGCAACAGCTTCGAGGAAGCCTAGAGCGTTCGTGCACGTGCTATCGACTACGATGACCTACGGGTCAACGCCCGCCGACACTGTGCTCCTGCCTGAATGCAGACGTTAGTGACGGAAGAGCGCCCACTCAGCGAGCCGAGGAACGGGCACACACCGTAGTGATTGGAATGCCTTCTAAAATCATTTTGAGTTGGATTCATTGGCATAATTTATTGGACGTTTAAGAATTCCTCTTGGTTTCAATTAATTCATTAAATATATTATTAGAATAATTTAGATTATTTTAATTGGGATTTGTGAGGAACTTTATTGGAGGATCGTAAATAACAGAAAAAGATTTATTCAACACACCTGTCATGAAATATTTTTCGTGTTTACGATCGTTATTCCTCATGTTACTCCAAAAATAATTCATCTATTTTGGAGATGTACTACGTATATGTTACTATAAGCGAATAATATACATGTTAGAAATTACGAAACGCATTTTTTTAAAGTGGGGACTCTTGATGTGGCGTAGAATGACATCACACTGTCGTTTACGCTCTAACCTGAAGGTGTCATTGAATGTAAGGAGTTATCATGACCCCACGAAGAATGATACTTCTCATTAAACATTTTATTTTAAATCGATAAATCATAAAGTATCTTTACAATTATTTAAATTAGAAATTTGAAACTAAAATAAGTGGGTACATCATGGGTCAAATTGAGAACAGAGAAGTGATAAGCAAGTTATAAAAGTTTTATGTGAATATTGACTCTAATAAATCGATTTTTACGAATATTCTTACAATAGACGAATTTTTAAATTACAAATAATATTTTCAATGCGATTACAATATTAAAAATGAATAATTTAATTATCGATGCTAAAAATTCTACAACTAGGCTACGTGCTTCAAAAATTTGGTACATATCTCTTAAAATTATGACTAATTCTGGGAGATTTCATTTCTTTAAAATAAACGAAATTAATTATTGTTGTATTAAACAGCTTGAAAAGAATCGACCGTTCAAAATCAATTTCGTAAACTTTTGATGGGATATTTATTTTCGTCTCTTCCCCCAGCAGCGGCGCCCGAGCCACTCGCCGGCCCCCTGCGTGGGCGGCGAGAGGCTCCGCAGACGCAACGCGCGTCGCCGAAGAGCAGCGAGTGGCGACGACGGAGCGACGAGGGACGGGCAGCCCACCGCAGGGCGCTGGCCGGCGCGGGGCGCGGGGCGGGGGGCGGGGGGCGGGGGCTGCTCTGCGTCCGCGCGGGGGGCCTTTGTGCCGAGCCGCAGAGCGCTTTCTATCGGGGCCACCCGCGCAAACGCTTTCGCTGCTCCCACACTCCGCCCCGCTCGGCCCCGCCCGCCGCCACCTGCTTGAGGGAAGTGAAGCTCCTCGCGCTCGACTATTGACGCGCCCCGAAGGCGCCGCGCCGCGGGTGTGCCACGGCGTGTATGGAAAGAAGAAGAAGATGAAAAAGAAGAAGATGAAGAAGAAGGAGGAGGAGGAGGGGGAGGAGGAGGAGGGGGAGGAGGAGGGGGAGGAGGAGGGGCAGGAGGCGGAGGAGGGGCAGAAGGAGGAGGAGGGGCAGGAGGAGGGGCAGGAGGAGGAGGACGAGGACGAGGACGAGGACGAGGAGGAGGAGGACGAGGAGGAGGAGGAGGAGGAGGAGGAGGAGGAGGAGGACGAGGACGAGGAGGACGAGGAGGAGGGGGAGGAGGGGTGTGACCACCGCAGTGATGACGTCTGTAAGATTCACAAAGCGGTGACTGACGTGCGATTTGTCCGAATTCCGGAGCTAACAAGAGTACGCGTCAGATCTAATTCCAGAAGCTGCTCGTGACTTCGATGGTAGCTGAAGAAGGTGGGAGATGGCGCAGAGAGATTTATAGTCCTGGAGCGTGGCGGGTAGACTTGGAAGGTGTTGGACGATGATGAAGTGAAGTACGTGGTGCTGGTAGCGTGGGTGATGCTGAAGGGCAATTGGCGTGAGTCTGTAGAGAAAAATGTGATGCTGGGAATATGTACGGGTGGTGGAAGGAGGCCATTGGTGCGGGAGGTGAGTAAAGGAGATAGTGAAAATGAGTGGTAGAGCATGTAGTGGAAGTATTAGCGGTGACAGCGACGTAAGTGGTAACGGTGGTAACTATACTGTAATATCACTGGTAGCCGACATAAAATGGCATTTCCATTAGTAGGAGAGAGTGAACAAGACCGATGTTCCCGTAGTAAGTAGTCCGCAAGGGTGAGAGCGAGCGGTGTCGGTAGCGCGTGCTACCGAGTTACCCACCCGCCGCCGGTTATCATGACGGCGCGGCGGTGATGGCGTGAGCGCGGAATGCGAGGACGCAGGGAGCGGCGTGTTGGGCGCCGCGCCGGCGGAAGTGGGCGCGGAGGCGGAGGCGAAGGCGGGCGCTGGCGTGGGCGCGCGGGCGCCGGGGCGGGCCGACGCGACGCGAGACGCAATGCGACGCGACGCGGCGAGACGAGACAGCCGCTGGAAATATCAGCGCTTCGCGGGAAATGTCACGCGCCGAGCCGTCAGCTGCGCCCGCGCGCCAGGCGGGGAGGGGGGGGGGAGGGGAGGACCTGGGAGAGCGCCCGGCCGCCGCGCCCGACCCGCCGCGCCGGCGACGCAGTGGGCGGGGCCCCGGCGCCCTTGCAGGCAACGGGCAATGTGTTAGGGCTAGGGCAAGTCGCCATTGATGCGGACGGTACAAGTTTTCTCATAACGTGACAAAGCACAAGGACCTAAAGTACGCCCAAATGAAAGTAAAACAAATTCACTAGAATTTACAAAAGGTTGGTAAAACAAACATTAGTTTGCGCGTTGCATATCGGCACTCATCACAGCAGAAGCCACACAAATATGAATATACACATCCTAAAGAGCGAAAATAAGTGAAAACGCTCTGAGATAATGTTTTTTTATTGGAAGAAAGATTTTTTTTATTTTATTTATTTTTTATTAAATAAATAGTATTTTGATAAACAATTATCGAAAATTTTTGCCCTGAGGAAAATAAAATTTTCATATACACATCATAGAACTACCCAAACTCCCCACACACATTTCTGGTATGCAAAGTTTTTACAGGCAAGGTCAACTATCTCAGCAGATATAATTATCGCAATTTCAACCGTGAATTGAGTTTCGCTCCCTTTCCAGTACTAGTACTTCTGACTAGAGTACAACCCCTATCGCTACAATGCTATATCTATTAGCGAACGGAGGCATTACTAGGACGACCAACGACATATTAACAAGTCGATGCAATTACAGTTATTATAGGACTGTAACTAATTTAAATCGAATTTCAAAACATCCATAAGATACAAATGAAGCCGCTCAGTTGAAACATCTAGTACAATTACTATTTCACCCACAGACAGCGTCGTAAAACAGGAAAGAAGCCATCGGGTATAGCAGCGCCCGCCTCCACGCACAAGCGTGACGCCTGTGCGTCAGAGCACAAGAGGGCCGCTTCGCACGCGCAATGGCGAGACGCAGCCCCGGCAAACCTCCAAATGCGGTGCCCTGTGCGAACGGAAGCCGCGGGAGGGGGTGGGGCGGGGCCGAACCGGACCGGGGGCACGCGCGGAGCGGGCGCCGCTATCAGACGCGGCCCGCAGACAAAGGGCGAGCGGGTTGGCTGGTGGGTGGGCATGACAGAACGGGGCGATGCGACGCGGCGCGGCGCGGCGGCGGAAGCGCCACGGCGCCGCGTGACAGGTACACCGCCTCCTCCTCCTCGTTCCGCTCCGCGACTCCGCCCCGCCCCCGCTCCGCGCGCCGCCGCCGCCGCCGGCGAAGCGACCCAGATAACAGCGCTCTCGCTGTCAGCGGCGAAGACTGCTCGGTCCCGCCCCCGCCTCCGCACTGCCCTTCACGCCTGCCGACGCCACACAGTGGGCCCACGGGCGCGCACCGCCCACCGCTTCTATACACGGCTCGTGGAATTAATATCCATTCCAACCTCCCGTTCCACCCATCTACTTGTATGATGGCTGCCAACTCGGTCCACGAGCACAGGGGAGGCTTACGTCGTTAGGCCTCCCCTTTCCTACGTCGCGCCGGTGGCGTTTGCCTTGAAGGAGTGCTCATGAATGGTGAATAACGATGAATTGATGAGGCGGCAATTATATTATTGATGGAAATTTGTTTCGAATACGACGCTTGGTATGGGAAGCCATGTCATCACAAACACCCTTGCTTATGTAACTCTACAATACACCCAATTTGGCTCCGCCTACTTAAACCTGCTCCCAGCCCGTGTTTGACTGAAGCCAGCCGTCCATCTTCATCTAATACCTCTGAATTCGGTTTTAAGTCTTCATGAAAGTTCGTTCGGTTCAATTGCAGGAGCTCAACAGCCTGGAGTCTTAGTCTCTTTTTTTCCATTTTTCCAATCGGAACCTACTAAAATTTCATTGTACGCAACCTAGGGGACTTGAGGTAGGGTGTTGAAGAATTGAATACATCTGGAAGATAGAGTGACCTTTCAAGAAAATAATTTTCATTAGTGAGTATTGGCGATCGCGAGTAGATAAAAGAATATACGAGAACATTTATAAATAGTATTTACCGAAAGAATTATCCAAAATCAATGTCATTATTACATCTTTGTTCACAACAGAAAAGCAATTCAAGCATAACACTGGCAATGTTGAAGAGACTTGTAACCCGCATCCGAAAGCTAAGTGCTAGAAGTATAAGCTATCTGCTATTACAACTATCTATTATATTTGAAATAAGTAAACTTTTGCATTACCAGGTTTGTAACGAAAAATCTAATATCTCAATGTGCACCCTATTTCTCAACAACAACAAAAACTGAATGCCCATTTTCAACGCGTTCTCTTTAGTTCTATCAAGTCCCTCAAACTTCTACCGCAAATCATATTCTACCGGACAAACACCCCGGTCACCGACTCGGAGCACAGAAAGATCGACCAGCGCAATAGGCTCGACCACTGACTTCCGGCGCGGAAACATCGACCACCGACCGCATTGGGCACTTGGCTGCGGGTTCGGCGGCGCGGATCTCGGGCGATATCGGCCGTTCGCGGTGGGGCCCCGCCCCTCTCACGCCCCCGCAGCGGTCGTATTTCGGCGTAGCCACGTCACTCGCGATCGGGCATCTTCCTCCGGCTCCCAGGCGCGTAAATAAACCTCATCGACGCAGTCGCGCCGTCGTAAATCAAACCGCGCGCGCGCTCGCTCGCTCGCGGCAGCCGGTTTCATCGCGGGCTGACGGCTCCGCGAGAGATTTACGCGAAACGGAGCAGGGAGGAGAAGAAACGGCCAGTTACTGTCGAAGCTTAACACGCACTCCGAGAAATGAGTTAGCGAGGTTCTTTGGTGGTCAGCAGGCCAACAACTCTGTGTGCGTGAGTCTGTCGTTTGGCGCCATGTGCTCGCGGTGATCCACCAATTACACAGATTAGGATAGAGAAAAGTTTGCTACCATCGTTACGGTTCCAATCATGGCAGTCAAGAAAATATAGGGATATCGATAATCATTCATTACTCTGAAGCAGCTCAAGCACATGCCGAAATTTGCCATTTATATGTACCTCAAAACTCTTTAACTTTTCCTTCTATTAGAAAAGGTTAGTTGGGGTCGAAGTTAGCAAACACGCTCGCTCAAATATACACTCACACACGCGCGTGCTCTCCGAACAAAGAAATAAGCGAGACTTCGCGATGGTCTGCGGGTGGGCAATTGTGTGTCTTCCATTGGAAGCAATGTCGAGGCCCACACAGTGCCCAGACCTTACCACGAACCACCATGTCTAGATAGGCCGACCGTAATGTTACGAAGGGTGAATCACTTTAGTTTTAATGGAGCGTTCTCATGGTCGCCTAGCACTCGCACAAAAATGCACAATGTTAATTAGAAAGTCTGGGAAGCGTCTCTCCAATGATATTCGAACTTTTCTCAGAATTAACATTTTATTGTATTAACCAAACCACGCAGATAATTTTATTTGGCAATAAAAAACAATTTCGGGTTAAAAATTTCCTCTACAACCTACGTATTTTTGTATGCAATAAAAGCATGCACGAAAATATATTTCAAAACTGGATCATCATTCTTAGATAAAATGAAGGCAGTACATTTACCATCGTTACAAAAGTCCATTACGATCCAGTTAAAAGCAATAGTTTTTTAACGTATGTGTTTGAATGTATTTGTATGAACATTTGACTAACGAAAGAACCTACGGAGATGAATTTTAAATCTTTTGAAATGCGAGTGGGAACACCACTACATTAAAATGAATCTTTCAGACGTTTTACTACCAAGAGAAGTATAGATCTGGTAAAGCCTTATAATTAAAATAACACATCCCTTAATCAGATATCCCAAATGTATACCAAGTTATAAAAAATCCAATGGAGTTCCAATAGTTTTAAAACGTTTAATCACCATAACTCCTTTTCTCTCCAACTACAATCGTGACTGAGGAAATGTTCAATTTTACCGTCAAATTTACGTGTTCCGAAGAGGAAGCACATAATACGGCAACATTAAAACCTACATTTACCTGAAAAATCTCACGACTGAAGTCCCGTACAACCACAATAATTCTCCCACTACCTTTTTCAACGCACCAAGGCGAAACCTCCGAATACAACCGCAAACAAAACAAAAGTTTCACCGTCTCCGCCGACGAGCGCCCTGACGCGATTTGCGAGAGAGCGAGCACAAAGCGAGGGAGCGGCCGGTGCACGACATTCGGCGGGCGACGCACGACGAAACCTTCAGAAACGAAACGTCGCCCGGGCGGCGGGGGGGGGGGGGGGGGGCAGTACGGGAAACGGGAGCGGCTTCGTGCCGAGAGAACAGTGCAGCCAAAGGGCCGCCTTTTTTCTTTTTTTCCTTCAAGTCGCGCGCAAAACACAAAACGCTGTAGACCGCCCGTCCGCCTTCCACTGCATGTCCTCGTCGGTCGAGCGGTGCGAACAAAGGCGGGCTAACGCGAGCGCGTGCCGAGCGCTGAGAGCGGGGCTGAGCAAGCCTCCGCGTGTGTGCGTCTTCTTCGGCCGCTGAGTGATCAAGCAGCTTCCTTCTTTTCCGACTTTCCAACTGGAGAGCGCGGAACGTTGAAGTCACGATGAGGGAAGCACAGTAGTTTGAAACAGGTGATTTGATTGGATAGGGTCATAATGCAACTAGATGCAAAAAACGCATTTTCTAGAATGGTAGCCAATAAAAGACGAAGATATAATAAAAATCAGTCACACATTTTCACAATACATTTCTAAGTGAAGTAAAAGTACCGGGCCTGGAACATAATGATGACAAACGTTTCCTAAAGTGTCTCGCTTTAAATTATATTGATTGCGTAATTGAATTTTAAGACAATGATAATTTTTTCTGTGATAAATTGATGCTAAAGTTGAAAATAACGAACCTAACATTTGCTGTACATTATCTCTTGCAGAGAAATCATCACACAAATGCAGGTAGTTACTGCTATCAAACATACCATACCAGTACGCTGCCATCGATAAGTAATTAGGTCAACAGCAGACTAAAATGAGTGAAAAGCCAATAACCTATTTTTGCTCGCATTATTGACCACTTCCGTAAATACTTACTGTGTGAGATTCCAATACTATTTTTACGAGCGAATTTCATGAACAAGGAACGATTGTATACTACGACGAACTGTGCCCCTCTCAACATGCAGTATAAAAACCATAGCTTTAGAATAACGTATATTTTTCTGTTTGAATTTCGATCAGAACATGTTTGCTGCTACTAGTACTTTTGATCCTTAGAAGAACAAAATACAAAAGAATATCACAATAAAATAACGACTTCAGCAATAGAAAACAAACAAAAAATTGACAAGAAAAAGTTATATCCAGACCACATTTTATCTATCGAACCTCTTCCTAGTGTCCTTCAGCACTCGAGAATGTCAAAATTATGAGAGAAATAACTGTTATCCGAATCTACAACAGCAAAGCATTATGATGTACATAATTAATAAGGAGCCCTATAATACTTATATGAAAATAAAATATATTTTTGTGGAAATATAAAATCATCTATGGAAGAAAAAATATATTTGAAAGAGAGAAAAGAATACACATAAATTAAACACCAACATAAGAATGTAAAGGAAGTAAAATTCAATCAGAATAACATTTTTCTTGAAACAGTGAGACACGTACTTGGGAACGTACCAACAAAACCTAGCAATGGTTAAATGAAACAGATTTCAAAGCACACATCGGGGTGCTTCTGCTAAAGTGAGTTTCGTATCACTTTCTTTGAGACGCTAAAGTTGTTTATACCACTTGCTTTAACTAAATATGCAACAAGAGAAAACTCTACTCCTAAATGCAATATCAACAATCACGAATTCGCAAACGTCCAATTTCTCCGCAAGTGGAAACATCGGATAGATGCTCAAGAGCCAGGACCTAGGAATACAGATTCCGTGATCTGTATAGAAACACAAAATAAACGTAAATGTACTTTGAAGAAAATGAAAATAAACGAATAAATTAAGTTAGCGCGAGCGGCGCTGTCTCTCGTCACGGGCAAATGGTAACAGAATTTTTTTTTTCTCCTCGCGAAGCGAACTTCATTTCAGAACCTCCCGCTAGCGGCAAAACTCAATATTTGAGCTAAAAGATTATTTTCGCAGCCATCAATCGAATTTCGACCGAACCTGCGAACTTTCTTAAATTGAGAGTTGAAAATTCCATCCGGTGTAGCTGAAGAGATGCTGCTTTCTCCAAAGCGGGGATTACAGATTTATCTCAAAATTTCTGGTTCAAACCGATTACAAACTATCATCGGTCGGGTAGGCGGAAAGGTCAAAATACAAAAGTAACTCATCGTGTTAATGCGTAAACCCTAGGGATCAGTCGTATTTCAAATAACATTACGACGTCGACCTCGATGTCTAAATGTCAAACTCGTCGGCGACGACCGCACAACACGTAAGAATGTTTAAATTTTCACGACAAATCGCACAAAAAATCACGTCTCCAGCAAAACCACATTTCCTCGCCCGCACCCTATGACATCACCCGCGGCAACCACGTCGTTCCCCGAGGCGGCGCGCGCGGCCGGCGAAAACCTTGGTCGCGTTCCAGTCGTGCGCGTTCTTGTGTGTCGCGAAAATAATACGCGAGGCAAAGGAATGTTAGTTTTTCTTCGGGCGCGTCTGCGCTGCCCCATAGGCTGCGCAGGGTCCCGTGCGCAGGTGCTCCGCCGCCGCCGCCGCCGCCGCCGACCCTCTGCGCGAGGCGCCGCCGGCTGCGCGAGCTATTTTTACGGCGCCGCCGCCGGCAACACCTTCTCCTCCTGCGCCGCCTCCCCCTCCGCCCGCGCCGCCTCCTCCGCCGCCTGGTGCCGTTTCTGGACTGCGCGCCGCGCCGCTAACCTGCTTTCTCGCGGCGGTGGAGTCGCAGGCGGCGGCGGTGGAGTCGCAGGCGGCGGCGGTGGAGGAGCAGAGGAGGCGGCTGCTGGCGAGACGTAGGCGGTGGCGGAGGCAGCGAAGGTTGCGGCGGCTGAGACGGTTAGGGCTGCAATGGAGGCGGTGGGGGCTAGGAGGGTGTGAAGGAGAGGTAGGCGGTGGCGGTGGAAGCTGCGATGGAGGCATCTGCGGGAGCGGAGGCTGTGGGGGAGGAAGCGGCGGCGGTGGAGGATGTGGAGGGGCCGAAGGCGGCGATGGCAAAAGGAAGCAGCAGCGGAGATGGGTGTGGGGCCAGCAGGGAATGGGGTGGCAATGGAGTTGGTGAAGGCGGAGGCTGCAAACCCAGCGCCACTGGTGAGCGGCGAGTTATCGCAGTGGAAGTGTCGCGAAAGTGCCCCCGCTCTTCGGGCAATGAATATCAAACATTTTACAACGAACGACTGACTGCTTGGCAGGGTACAGTTAGTCTTTCCGCAACTACTGACGGGAAAATTATGCTTTTCAAGTTAGATACAGTTGCACACGATGCAGTCTGCGGAGTCGAGTACCTCACTGGTACAGACCACCCAGGTTCCTTATGCAGATTTAAATGTAATGTTTGATACACGCGTATATATGTAAGTTTGAGTATTCATCTCCGTACAAGACATTAGGGCTAAAAGTGCCCACATAAAGAAGACACCTTGACGAATATTAACTTTTAAAACACGCCTGCTCAAATCAGTTGCTCTGGAGCCACGTCGCCCGGCAGCCCCGGGCGCGAGCAGGGGGCCACGCCCAAAAGTCCAATTCTGTTCTGTGAAGTCTCGGTGTTATCCTACAGGAAGTACCCACATCATCCGTCCAATTCACAACCATCCTCTCAGACTTTCAAGCACAGAATACTTGCGTTACTTTCGTATTAGTTAACGGGTAAGGCACGCGAGAAGATTCATATTACTAGTTTTATTTCTTCTTATTTTTTTTAATGTCTTTTCTTCTTGTATCATCTGCAGGTCTATCACAACAATCTTCTTCAGCTTGTTTTCCGAACTCTCAACGATATCTACTCGAATCGTAACAGTAACACGGGGACTGCTTACAGTGAAGGAGAGGGGGAGGGGAAGAAGTGTTCCTAGCGGAGTTACGGTCATTTTCGATCCATAATGCCACGAATTCTTTGAGTACACGCAGATAATGCATACTTTTAAAAAAAAGCACTTCTCTTTTCGTGTTGCCTCCCAAGAAGCTCAGAAAGATGTTCGCGGCATCCTCGAAGGCTAGGGCCTACAAACACATATTAAAATGCAGCCTTATAATTTCGGTCTCCATTTCATTCGAAACTTTACGATGGAAAACACTTCCAGCTGTTTTAATAGCGTCGTATATAAAATCTACGATAAGGGACGACCGACTTTAGTTCCTTTGCGCAGGAAGCCGGACATGCGGGATCCGCGTGCTGGAGTCGGCGAAGTAGCCCGCGACCTTGGTCGCGCACCGAAGAAGCACGGCGGCTGGGGGGCAGCGGCTAGACTCCGTCGCGGCGGCGAGCGACTAGTGGGCGGGGCGGGGCGGGGTGGGGCGGGGTGGGGCGGCGTGGGGCGGGGTGGGGCGGAAGCCGGAGCGCGGGGGAGGGCCGGCGAGCCTCCAGCGCGTATTTATAGGCCGGCGGGCAGGCGCCGCGCCCGGAGCCGGAGCTGAAGCAGGAGCAGGAGGAGAACCTGCCCAGACGCCGACGGCGACGCGACGCCGCGCCCGCCGCGCCCACCTTGACCAGGCGCGCGTGCGCGGGCGGGCGCCACTGGCCAAGGGCGGCTCCAGGAAAGAATTAAGGAGGACGGGAGTCATTTTATGAAACTAATGAAGGAAACATTTTAATTAGTGTCGATTCAGAAGTAGGGAGAGAAAAACATTCAGATATTTACAGTTGAATGCAATTATGATTAGTCATTTTTAGTGTTATGACTTGTAAGTGGGAGGGGGTTGCACTGACGGAGCCGAGATCGAGGGGGGCTGAGACATTCGCATTTTACTCTCGAGCGTGTTTTCTCCTTTTTCTTATTTTGCAGTGAATTCTAAAACATTCGATTTACATTTTATCGACTTTGGATACCTGAAATTATGAAAAATTCTCAGAAGTTTGTTAGCCTACTTGTCTTACGAAAGAAAAATAAATGCTAAGGACGAAACTGATTGATGCTGGGGAATTATTCAACGTTAGATCTGGGATTTCAAGAACATTCAATATTACAAAAGCTTATTTCTAAGAAATTCACAAAATGTAAGCACGTCAACAATTTCCTGAATGCTATTTCTGGAAGAAGTACTGGAATTTCAGATAAGGGGGAAAAGGAGGTTGTGGTCATATGAAGTTTGTGTTTGAATGAGGAAAAATATGTCACATACGAACGGAGCTACTTACCAATGAAAAATGTATTTAAATTGCCATTATCAAACACACATTTCCAAATTGTTCCACTGTTTCAACAGCTGCAATTTATTGAACCGAGGAGTTCAAATTGCAAAATGCTTAAAGTTTTTTTTTAATTATTATAATTTTTTTTGTTTAATTGTATAAATCTTCTAGACGACGCAGAGGATAAAAACATGACTGGCGAGCGCAAATTCTAATCAAGAATCATACTACAGAGGCCAGCTTTATGTCGCCGCCCACACGCGCCCGCGTCGAGCCAATTACTTCACGCAGAAATATCGCCGCAACCCTTTCCACATCTCGCCGCGCGTTACTTAACTCAAAGGTTGCCCCCCTCCCCTCCCCCTACGTGAAAAGGCAGACTCCGAGAACACACAGCTACATTCCGGCGTCGGGAGCGGGAGGAAGGCGAGCAGGTGCGCCCTGTCTGCGCGGGCGGCGCCTGGCCAGTGTCGGCGCTCGGCCCGTCGCGTTGCGCGCCGCGGGAAGCGAAGGCCGGCGCCACCCACGGTCCGACGGAAGGGGAGGGGAAGAGGATTCCACGTGCCGACGCACGGTAGCCCCGCAGGCTCGCAATACGCGAGCTTTACCCGTCCGCGTTTTATTTGGCGCTTTCGAAGCGCGGTTAAAGTCCGGTTTTCTCCATCCTGTTTTCCCGAGTTCCGTGTTTTCATCGGATGAGCCAGGCGTTGTGATTTTGGTGGGCACTAAGAGTTCAAATGATGGAGCGGAAATGTGAGGACGGGACGTTACATCGCGTTTCTAAACAAGAACGCACCTGCGAACATTTTTTTCTCATTCACACGTCATGCAGTTTATCACTGTGTTTCACTTTTAGACTACGGATCAAAGTTATTATAAAGCAACGACTGTTCCGACACAGTCCGTCAGTTTTTTTACGTATTCATTGTACAACACGAAAGATCGTATTACTTCTCACGCTTATCGAACGACTGCTCAGACGAATGCTTTACAGGTGTAGGCGGGTTGTATCAGCTTACATATCTGTGAGAATATCCTCACTTCTCATGCTCATATATTGCAATATTATCCTAACACAAAAACCATCATTTTTTTATTATTTGTATCATTTTGTAAATATCTATTACAAGTGACCTGCAACAGCAAGAATGGTCCTGATGATAGTGTGGAAAATGTGGCCGTGAAGCCAAACTTTGGCTGTTCTGAAAAGATAGACTAAATAGTGGAGATTGTGTCTTTCCCGTCGCATCGCGTTGAATTAGCTGTATCAAACAGTGACGCACCGAGAAATTGCGGCTAAATATAATAAATATCATTATTTATCAGTCAAAATCGAAACTTTTTCTTTCTCTTCACTTCTCTTCTCCGAGTTCCCGGATGTCAAACGAAACCATAGACACCTCTCAAACAACCGGAGGATGCGTAGTTCTCTTTCAATTTCTACGCGCATTGGAAATTAGTGATCTATAATATTTTTAGCTTCATGAACATCAAATTCGAAGTTTCATGATGAAAATGTGTTAAACGGGTAACTTCAATAATTTCAAACCATTTTAAATTAAAATGAAGGCAAATATTAATCTTCGAATAACTTTTCTAGAAATCGGCGACGGACCGCATGTATTGAGTGCCGTGTCTGAAACCACTGCATTTCATACCGCGTGCACCAGCGAACCCACATTTCTGATCCTGACCTCATCCCTGGCCGCAACCGAAAGCGAGCTCCGTCTCGACCAGGGCGGCGATGCTCCCTCTCTCCCGCGCGTCCAATGCCGCCGCCGGCACGACCGCACCGCCGCCCCGCCCCGCCCTCTCACATTGCCATCACGCTCCGCTCCGCTCCGCGCGCGGCCTTGCCTCCGCAGCCCCCATCGCTCGCGCCCGCGCCCGTCTCCGCGCCGCCAGGAATTCCGAAGGGGGTGACCAATGTTATGCAGCCTCCGTCGAGGCACGATATGCAAATAAACTGGGCTCACTAATCAAATAAAACGTAGTTGCGACCCCACAGAAAAAGACGATGAGTTAACACTTTTTGTTATCAAATTATAAACCGTGAGATAACATGTGTCTGATTACTCACGCCATACAATGATTGACATCATTCATTGTCATAACATAAGTTGAGATGCTTCTTTACTGACGCAAGAACGTTAGGTGTAATAATCGTGGGTTGAACAAGGTATTTTGCTCAACTATCATCACTGAAATGTATTAAAAGTGATGTAAATATAATAATAATAATAATAATAATAATAATAATAATAATAATAATAATAATAATAAAATACACTTCGAATGATTCTCATATTTATGTAGCCTAAAATGCAATTCTACAAATATTTTCTAACAGATGACATATATACCGCAATTAAAAAGTAAATTAATTTTTAATTCTAGTGTTTCTATGACTCTCGAAATGCGTTACACTTTAAGTATTCCACAATTGCAAAATGCAAAGCAAACAAAAGTTGTTTTCAATCCAATAATACAAAAACAACCAGCAGCACGTGCAATGCAACACATTTCATCCAAACATTAGTCCCACGCACACTTCGGCAAACAGGCAATGCCGGAATCGGTTCCTTTTATTTCTCCGTTCTATTTTGATGTTTAAATATTTGACGACCGGCATCTTGGGATTTTTGCCACCGCGCGCCGGCCGCCGTGAATATTCCAGAGCGCCGTTTATTTATACCCGCGGCCGCCGCCGCCGCCGTCACCGCCGTTGGCCGCGCGGACCGGCCAGCGCAGGTGTGGAGCGCCGAGCGCTGCCTTGAACGCGCCCTACGCCCACCGCTTGCGGCGATTACACTCGTTAGGGTGTTCGCGCACCCTCCAACGTTAAAGTACTATCGATCTTCTGCGCAGGCGCAGTTCACGTTTCGCATCACTTTGGTGCATCTGCGCATGCGCCCAAGATCGATCAGCGATCGCAGAAGATCAGTACTGTCCGCTATGACGTGCACAAAGTCCCGAAAGTCCCCTCATGTCTGCTTCAATCAGGTTTCCCTCAAGTCCATCAGGGCTCTGTATCCTTCCCGCGTTCAATGTGCACGCGTCTCGGGTTGTTTCAAAATTTCTGCCGTGTGCATGTCGAGGGATCTGTCTTCTACAAGAATGATGTGCAGTGACAGAAAATGAAAACTGTTGGCATTTGGTTACAAAATTAAGACATTCATACAATTACACTGAATGCGATTCAGACCGTCCAACACATGAAAGTGTTGTTACACCGTAGCTAACTATACATTCCCCGGGGAATTAGTCATCAACGCAAGGCGCGAAATCAAAAAGCTGGAAGCAAGCGGGGAGGTGTTTTCCTTCACTGAACAATAATTCACTGTGCTGCAATCCTCAAATATACGATATCGTAAACATTTATATTAATTAATATTAAATTCATTGCATTTAATTTACTCAATAGTATTAACATATTTCGTTTATACTGAACGTCAATACAATTCCTATATAGTCTCAATTCCTACATAGTCTCTTTCTTCAATTCACCACCGAAAGTTACAAGTAAAACTATGGGTAGAAGCGAATAATTTTCGCCAAGAAAGTGTCATAACAAAATCAGCCAGCAGGGTGGGTGGGGCAACGGGGGACGCGTCAGAAGGGGGGAAAGGGGAAAAGAATGGGACAAGTCGAAATGAGGCGAGACGGAACAATGCAGGGCCGATCGGCACGAGAAAAGCTAGAACGAGGTGTGACGCGTGGTGGTGGGAGGGGTCAGGAGAGGGTGGGGTCGGAGGCGCCTTTGGAGTGCAACGAGGCATGGGCGCGGAAGCACGTGTTCGGGCGGGGCGGGGCGGGCGCGCGGCCTTGACGAGGCATCGAAAAACGCGCGCTGACGTTTCCCGCTTCCCGCGAAGCCGCCGCAGTGGCCCCAGGAATAAACAAACGCCTGAGCACAAAAACGCGTGCGGCGTGCGGCGCGCGGCGCGTGACGCGGGCGCTCCTCGGCGCGGGGCCCTGGGGCTGGAGCCAGAGGCGCGCCCGTGCTCCCAGTGCGCGCCACTGTCACGGGCGCGTCGATGTCAGGGCGGGGCGAAGGCCAATACACCTGGAGAGAATCTGGTCTTCGAGTGAAATTGCAGGACTCTCTCATCAAGCTCGGTCTTCCGAGTAACCCCTGATTTGGGAATTATGTTTTGGAAATTAGCAAGGTTGTGCCGACCTGGATGGCCGAGTGGGCAAGGAGCGTGTGCCGACTCAGCGCTTAGGTCCGAAGGGTCGCCGTTCTGTCCTTGGGCATGGTTGTACGTCCCGGGTCTCTCATGAGTGTATTGACGCGGAGGGCCTCGCATTCTGCTGACCCCAGATCAGAGGAGCCCGTAAGGGCCGCTTCCCACGGCGCAGCCGCGGCGCGCCACGCAGCAGCGCGGCGCGTAGCAGAGCATTGGTTTGAATGGAGGCCTTCCCACGTGCAGCGGGTGGCGGCTGCTGCGGCAGCCGACGCCGAACTCCAGCTACGCGAAGCGGAGGAGGGGCCACGCGCCACCGCTAGCAGAACACAGCTTTAAATGGGAGCCTTCCCACTGCGCCGCGGCCGCAGCGTTCTACCTGCTCCGGTCCCTTTGTTCGTCGCGCCGGAGGGTCGGCGAAACCTACCCCTCCAGACCCCACCCCCTTCCACGGCGGGCGGCGGTGCGGCCGTGGCTCCGGCGGTGGCTGCGTCGGAAGAGCTCTGCTCCTTGAACGAAGCGCGCTGCGGTCGCGCCGTGGGAAGCCGGCCTAAGTATATTGACGTGTAGTGCTTGGTCCAAAATGCAACCAATCGGGACGTAAAGTGTTGCCGGCTGTCGGCTGGATAAAATCCCTAAGCGGAAAATATATGTTGAATTGCTTGTTTCCATCCCGCAAATACGCAACTGTTGAATCCGACATATCTTTCGACGTAAGAAGCTTCCTTGAGTATAAATTTTGCCTAACTTGACTTTTTAGACATCCACGAAATTAAAATAATAAATTATATCAAGAAATGAATAGAGAGGGAAAATGAGAGTTATTTTTTAAACAAGAAAAGATGCATCACAGAACGAAATAAGAATAAATAAGCTAAGAACAAAATAAAGGAAGATTAGAGATTAGCTATTAGAGAAAACGGAAAAAATAAATATAAAATACAACTTGAGAGGACAATAGGAATAAATATAAGTAGTCGTAACAGTAAAACGCAGAGCAGAGGTTGAAAAGACAGAGATACGTAACTGTGGATGAACTGCTTACTAAAAATACTCTACTGGCGAATTACATCCAACGGCTGTGTTTGTATGAGCCGACCTTGCCTCGCGGTGCAAGGCCAAAGTTTCTTGTCGTATGGAGATCTCATTAAAGCGGCCTACTGCAATGCCAGCCGGGTCAAGAAGGCCGCGCGTCGGGCGCAAAAGCAAAGACACAGTTCGCATGCATAACGACAAAAACGAAAACGACGGACACAAACACCCACACACTTCCAAGAAATTCAGATCTAGATATTTTATACTTCTCACTACTACACTACAGACCGCACTCACATCGAAATCGCAAGACAGATGTTGTTTATCTCTGCAAAAATGAAAAAGAAAAAAATCTAAAAAAGTGACATTAACTTGTTTCCACTGACGTATAATTTCGGTATCTTCACAATGAAGCGATGTCGGCATCGTTAACTGAACGAAGGAACACACTATGCACCAAATACGCCACGTGAATGAGAAAAATGACATTTCAGAATTCGTCGTTTTTATTCCAGCAGAATTTTTTTTCCTTTCTTTTTTTTTTCTTTTCTTTTTTTTCCCCTCCCTGCAGTAAACATTCAATTAGGATGGTTCAAAGGCAGTAAGAGCAGAATAGAGTAAATCAGTGCCTTGGACCGCATAATGAACACCTCCGCTCAGGTTAAAACCGCTCTCCTACAAAATGTATATTTTTTTATGTGTCACTTATCTTCTGCGTTAATGACATGCGGGCTAAAGATGGACTACCAGAGGTTCGCTATTTTCTTTCTGTGAAATATGATTAATGAATCTGATAATAATGTTATAAGTATTTTTTACCGCTAACTTCTTCCTATAATAGTCTTACATTTCGCACGTGTTCTCTCGGCTGGTCCAAAAATGGATGCCTAATTTGCGTGTTATCGTGGGCACCGGTGTCAAGGTCGGGGAAACGCCAGGTCGACGGCAGAATAGGCAACCCGCGGTGCGTGCGCGGAGCAAGAACAAATGTGCAGGGTGGGGGAAAGGCGTAGCCACCACGCATGAACGATGCTGTGGAGAATTCATTGATAACACTGTTCAATTAACCCAATCCCCTAGACCGCCCAAGCAAAAATATAAAGTATACAGCTTTTCTTTCTTTATCATGAATTATACAAGAACGCCATTTCTATTACATTTATTTTGAATCGTCCTACAATGTCAAACGGGATTAAACTGTCGCAAGTATTCGCCACTTTCAGGAAGGGCGTGAATAATGCAATGAAGTATTCATACGCTATTTGATTCTTTAATTATTCCAGAATAGTGCAGATTTGGCGTAATAGTTAAAAATAATGAGACAGAGTTCAAGATGTCAGTGCTTGCGAGTGTGAAAGTTTATTTAGAAGAAATTAAAAAATAATTTAATTTAAGAAATGGGCACTTAGTAAAATTATATTGGAAATCATCTAACACAAGGCAATTATCCAAATATTTCTGTTGGAATTTAGAAATCCAAGAATACTAGCACAAATACGAGTAACTGATAATACTATTTCAAGGACGAAACTTAAGGTGGGGCATTCATTACTTGGAGGGCAATCTTGGAGGACCAATACTTGCCGCAGATTACGTATTTCTCTCTTAGCAGCCAACGTGTTCTCCAATAGCGAAACGTCACATATGACGGCCTCCACGCCACCAGCGGGGTCGCGGTGAACTTGACCTCAGTCATTCCGAACGCGATGGACCGATATAGACATTTCTCTGAACTCACCACGGCCTCCGCCACTTAACCAGATGTTGCAAGACTGATGCTACTTTCGGCAACGTAGAGTTCGGAAATGTGTTCATAGTTGTTTTTTTACCAATTCGGGACATTCCGTTTCTGGGAAATATCCATCCACCAGATTCACATTTTTTACTCAAAGGAAAATGTACTATTAACCAGTTTCCTTTACCACAGAATTACATGTATCATTTATACTCCGTTTTGCCATTAGGTACCGCAGAAAATGTTTAGTGTTACAATTTTCTTTTTCTTCGTTTGTTCTGCGACAGATCTTTATACTACCGAATTTCTTTGTCAAATTGTTCGCAATAATAATAATTATTATTATAGTAATAATAATAATAATAATAATAATAATAATAATAATAATAATAATAATAATAAACACTTGTTCTAGGTAAGAAATTTATACATGCACAACCCACATGGTTACAACATTACAAAATAACACTAGAATGAAAAGATCATTTCAGCATGACTAACGGTTGAGGACGGTCAACCGTTTCAGACATTCAGAAAGTTTGCAGCAGCATTACCACTTTACATAATATAAGTATCATCGTGACAAAATGTCTCAACGATCATGTTATCAAGATTTTGGAATAAAATAGTCGCATTATTGTGACCCATCAAAGTTATTACTCCATTGATATAATGAATACATTTAAGAATTTCACACGAGTAATACACGAATAACACGAGTCTGAGAATTCTTCCACGAGGAATTGTCTGAAAATCATACAAATTTTAATTTATTATCGATAGTATCGATTATAAATGCTATTACTAGGGGGCGGACTTTGATAACGTAAAACATTGCCAAAACTGATCAATAAAATCCTCTTGAAATGCTTTAAAAATGTTCTAAAAACAATTAAAAATTATGAAAAAACATTTTTTCACACCACTTCAGATGAACAACTCAAGTTGATGGATAAGTTACTGATGTAATGGAGTCTGTTTCCTTTTGTTCCAAGTGAACTCAGTTTGCAAACTTTGGGTTTGGACTGTTCTTTAAAAGAAAATATCTTCCTTTATTTATCGCAAAATCGGTTGAACTGACAATGGCGCTGATAGGTATCACAGGAACCTTAGATCACATAGTATTACATACACTCTTATACTCACAACGGCTGACATTACTCGTACAATATACGAGCGACGAAACCGAATAGGCTACTCAGAAATCCCGTGGTGAAAATTTGTTGCACTTCGTAAATATCGTTTGAAGCAAGTACCATTAAAATCGATTAAATAAGCAAACAATGCAGTAAAAATGACGTAAAGGAGTAAAAAATGACTTATTAGTCGAAATCGACAAAAAAATGCAAAAAATTACGTTAAAAATTGGGTAATTTCATTTTGTTACAACATAAAATAAATGTCTATACTAAATCGAATTATTCTAAAGTGAAGAGAAAAAAATGACATTTCATTAAATTGCGCCCCCTAGCTCTTACCAAATTTTTGGGAGAAAGTAAATGTGGAGGAATATTAAAATCGAAAAAACAAACATTACTATAACATTCAACACTCGAGGATTCACATACTACAACCAAGTAACTCATTTTCTTTGGTGCCAGTGCGAAAAAACCAAACACTTGCTAACACACAACTAAACTCAAAGGCGACTACGGCAGTGGTCGAGAACAGCAACCTCACGGCAGCGTGCGAGATGCACACAACCGCAATGCACCACGCGGCGGCGCGTGCCTCCTCGCCGTGCGAACGACCGCCACGCCCTCCGCTAGAGCAACAAGCACAGCAGCAGTAACACTTCCAACGCGAAAACATACAACGCCCGGGGCGGAAATAAGCCGGCGCCGTTCGGGACTCTGTGCAGTCGCCACTCGCGGAGCAAAGTCGATTCGCAAGAGAAGCTTTGCGCGCGGACGCGAATGCAGCGATGAGAGAGAGAGGAGCGGCGCGGAGAGAGTGGCGGGGCGGGGACGCGGCGGAGGGCGCCGGTTCACGCTGGCGTGCCAAGTGAAGAGCCCCGTTCACTCCCCGGGAGTGGTTGGCGAGGTGGCACGAGCCTTTCCAAATGGCCCTCGAGGGCGCCGGGAACTACCATTCAGAACTCGCGTCGGCTTCGGAGGCTCACGCCGAACTCCGGCGAACCACGACAGAAGACGAGGATCGGAAGTGGGTCCATTTCGGTCTTCCATAATCTCATGGAAACGATAACGATGATGATTGCCTTGCTGGAAGGAAGGAAGGTGTCCCAAGCGCAGGAAGGTGTCTTCGCAATTCCTGGGCATGTGCTATGGGTGGCCTTTGCCTTCACGAGAGATGGTAATAGGCAGACTGACAATGCAATCGGAACTCCCGCTGGATGGGGGCCAAATACTTTCTAACACTTCATACTATCATTTAAAATAATTTTAACTGTTTTGTTAATGAAAGAAAATAATACGCATAACCTCGATTTTAAAACAAAGAAGAATAATGTGTACTGTTGTGATAAAATACACATATTTTCAGATATTTTTTTGTTCTTTTTATTCCCTATTCCCAATACTTGATTATGAGATCCCATAGTTTAGCCAGGCTTTGCGCCTCTTAAGCTGTTAATCTAGCCCTGAATAGTACTGCGATCATGGGTGAATGACGATGAAAACGGATAACAGGATGATGATTTACAACTAACAGTAGTGATATGAGATTTTAACAAAGCCACAAACTGTTAAAATATCCATGCCTTACTCGAAAACACAGCCTTCAGGTGCGGTTGATCAATACTCCAAACCACTGCCCCAAAGCCGGCTGTAACCTCGGCAAATACATTATCTCGTTTATTGGTGGAAATAAATAATTTCTCTCGATTCTCGTTCGTCCTTGATTTTTATTTTCTGTTCCAAGAACTGATAACCTACTCCACAAGTTATAATGATGGGATCAGGGTTTCATGGTGCGCCGCATTCTCCCTTTTTAGTAAAAATAGCTTTTTAACAAGTGAACCTATTTGTTCGCTGAGTTGATATTCTAAAGGAATCTTTGTTCTCTCATGGCAACCAACGTTTAAAACAATTTAGAAGAAAAACATGTGTAATTAAGCAAGACCTTGTTACCTCTGCCTGAACAAATACTGAAAAAAGAACGAACTTTTTCTCACATCGTAACAGTTTAAGTAGCAGAATAATTACTACACATTATCGAATACTGCTATTTAATATTTCTTAGAAAAGTGCTATAAGTATACAATAATTGCAATTTACTTTCGTAAGAAGAGCCGGGATATATTTAATTAGAGAGCATTCAAAAAATTACTAAGCACTATATATTTATTACAATCGTGAAGGTTTTCACACATTAAACAATTTACCTAATCGTAATGTATCCATGTTCAATACTTCCATTCGATTCGTTCACAAGTACAATAAAATTACCGCTGAGTACGAAAAACTGTATTTGCGGGAAGATATTGCACAAAATGTGAAGAATACAAAGAACATCGTCAAAATCATTTTACTTAAAAATATATATTATATTCATCACTGAATGCACCGAAAGAGAAGTAAAAATATTGGAATTTTTGTTTCAGAAATAAACGACAAGCATACAAATCTGTTCTTCATAATTGTAATGAAAACTGTAAACAAAGTGTCTCCTACGGATCAACAAAAATAGATGCAAGAAATCATTAGTGAAAGTTTATTAGATTAGCTCCTGCTGCTTCCCACATCCTTTTTAAAATTATGAGTCAGACGTGTCCGTCAGCTCATCACCGAGGTATTTATGGATCCAGTTGCTTGTTAAGAATAGCCGACTAACATTCACATGAGCGAACACTCAGGTTTGTTTAAGACAGGTTTCTTTTAGAGAGAGGCCACACACACCAGATATTTTCAACCCGACGGCATGTGAAAAGAGTGAGTGAGTGCTCGTTTGCACACAGTTTTCTTCTTACATACGCAAAAAAGAGTGCGAGTTCGATGTCTCGAAATCGCATTCCGGGTCGAGTCCCAAAAGTCTGAATCACTCTACACTCCATTCAGACATCTTGGAACGCTCTGAACGATTACTCATCTTCAGTCGTTCACATTACTGGCTAAATGCACAGCATAAAAGCTGTTCACATCACTGTGACGACACATCGAGGAACTTGAGTGAGGAAGCTAGAGTGCAAAATGTGTAAAACACGTGGCACTCACTTATCTGATGAACACTGAAATATTTTTTCCTCTTCTTAAACTTTACGGTCCAAGTGTAGACAAAAATGAGTGAGAATATAATCTTACAACGGACGAGTATATACGCAGGTCTTCTAGGTGATGTTAAATATACTTTTGTACACAAAATTACTTGCAATGACACAGACAACTTGAAGAGATTATACTACAATAAAAGTTCAGAAAGTCTTGAAATACCTCTAGACGTGACAAAAGCTTTTACACAAAAACAAATGACGGATGAATGGTGGACGTAACACAAAAATGGTAATAAAAAAGTAAAATATGTTTGCAAATAATGAATTGGTATTAAAATGTGTTAGTACATCATAATCCAGACAATAAATTTGATTGCCTTTAAAGAACCAAGTATAATATTATTAATTCTTTACATACACGTATTTCACCACTTCAGGTCAGTTCTAAAGGCAAGAATTAATAAAGTACAAATAGTTTATATAATTATCCTATTATCAGATTTTCAGATGTATTTTAAAAAATCAAAATAACAGACGAAATTATAACAATTTGAATCCCAAATGTTGGTATAATTTCTGCAAATTTGACACATAGCCTTTGCTTTATATTGCAAATCAGCAATGTAATATGTGATGCGACATACTACATTTTCAATTTTAGAATTCCCTCGACAGAAGGTTAGAAAAGCTTGGTCGGAGGCTCCTGACAGCGCCACTAGCACAAGTGTCACAGGGCCCCCATTGTTTGAGGCGCATAATGAACCGCCACAGAGTCCCGTGTGGCTGGAAGACGTTGGGCTGCTTCCACAACAGCATCCACCACGAGCGAGTTGTTCTCAAAGGCTTGGTGTATTCGCGGTCGACCCTGCGTGTGTTGATGGTTTTCTTGCGCAAACAAATCAATGCCACAAACGCGTTGACTGCAGAGTACTACATTCGTAAGGGAGGCCCCGCCATGGCAGACCAAGCAGATGGAAAAGAAAAGCTGCAGTGTAGTCAACAAGCATGTTTACGGACAATCTGCACGTTGTCGCAAATAAGGCAACTTCGATTTAAACAAGCAAACACCTTAATAGTGGATCACATACTATATGGGGAAAACGACCAATTTATAAAATCTCACAAAATAATATAATAACTATTATTATTTTAACAACTAACATTCATTAATGAAAACGGTGTAGTAAAGAAATAATGGCATCCGAAGTAGTTCTTTTCATTAACATACATTTCGGTTAAAAATGTTTTGGTAAACAATATTTCTCTTACAATTGACTAAAAGAGACCATTAAGTGCAAATTACACGGCGAGTGCGATAGCAGACAGAAGCAAACGTTTGATCTTATCCGATTGCCTTATTAATGTAATGACATTTTTAATCAGTAAGGCTAAATCATTCATGTAGAATTATATTCACCTCAGCAGTTCTCTGCATAACATCGAATACAATAATGAGCCATCAAATCTACAGCAGGATGCTTTATTTAATTTGGATAAAATAATAACACACTTAATTTACTCCGGACACATAGTATGTAAACAGCATATAAAGACGATCAAATAAAAAATATTGCTTTTTAGAATTCTATACTTGCAAGAAGGCTTTTTAAAACAACAATTTAGGTATATTACCTAGACAAACATAAAAGTGCACATGAACATGTTATGAAAAAGAGCATGCCTGAGTCGCAGGCTTACGACGTCAATGAAACATAGTAGTACAAAAGTAAAAAATCACGATAAACATAGTCAGATTTTTCAATGCACTCTTTTTCGAAACACTTTTCATAAGTGTGTGACTAATACAATAGAGTAGCCAATAGAATCACAAAAGGTTCACCAAACAATTTTGACGTACAAATGCCTTGCCGCAACCACAGAACAGCGAAATCATAACATGACGGATTAGGGATAAAAGATCAGAAATTACATCTTCGCGTTGACGAATGCGCCTACGACAAAACAAAAGACAGTGCGCATAAGAGATAAGATACAAAAAACCGCAGCGCAGCAGGGCGTTGACTACGCATGCTTCACATGTTTCTGGGTAGCATTAAACTACTCTCGCTCACTTCCCAAAGGCGCGCGTGCTCTCGTTTCCTTTGGGCTCAAATTACAGAGAAACTACACTCGAACAAAGCAACATTTCGAAACACTTTTTATACAACGACTCTAGCACATCTGTTTCCCCATTCAACATGAACAATAGCACAAATTAGATTTAAAATCTTGATTGAATTTTTACACAAACTTCTAATAAATATTACTATATTTCCAGTCCATTAGAGTAATTTTACAATTGTCGACGAATGTTTAGAACGTGAAGGTAAGTTATACATTTGTGAGATAATTTCACAAAACATAAACAGAAAAAAACGTCGATCATGATCGATATAATATAAATCTGAAATAATATACGGCGCTTTGACAGCCGTCAGTAGAATCAGCTGCAACGCTCCTATGATGAAGTTTTCTAAATATCTTGCATTTCATGAAAACAGGACATTGTTAATTCCTTTCGTGGATGAATTTTCTACGAGAACATTTCTAGTTCGCTTACTTTCAGCGAAATAAAGAAACGACAATTTGGTTAGTCACTGACATAGACACACAAATGCACCATTCAGCGAGCAAAACTGTTGGCGTGAATACTGCCCGATAGGAAACAATTTCGATTGGAGATATCGAGCCCGGGGATCCGTTAACACGCAGCGCGGCCACGGTTCTGATAAATGCCTGGCCGCGCGAGAGAGACCGAGCCGGGGCGACGACGAGGAGCAGCGCTTGCTTTCCGAGAAACGAGGCACCGCGCAAAAAGCGCCCTGTGCGCCGTCGGAGCGCAAACAAGCCCAGGCCGCGAGCCTGCGCCGCGCCGCTTGTGGCGCGCTGCACCCGCCCCGCCCCACCCCGCTACGCCCCGCCCCGTCCTGCCCTGCCCCGCCCCGCCCCGCCCCGCTCCGCCCCGCTCCGCCCCGCTCCGCCCCGCCTCGACGGCCGGCCGCAGACGCGAGACACTACCACGGGCGTAATTGGCACTAAATTATTGAGGGGGCCGGGCCATTCAATAGTTAAGGTATCGAAGGTGGCACTACCCCGTGGGTGTAACCGGCACCAAATTATTGAGGGGGGAGATTCAATAGATAAGGTATCGGAGATGACACAACCGTGGGTGTAACCGGCACCATATTATTCACGGGGAGATTCAATAGATAAGGTATCGGAGATGACACAACCGTGGGTGTAACCGGCACCATATTATTCAGGGGGAGATTCAATAGATAAGGTATTGGAGATGGCACAACCATGGGTGTAACCGGTACCAAATTATTGAGGGTGAGTTTCAATAGATAATGAGGTGAAATATTCGACACTACAATAGGCCTATCCAGCACAAAATGATTAAGAGGCGATTCAATAGATAAGGTATCGGTGATGTCACTACCGTGGGTGTAACCGGCACCAAATTATTGACGGAGGGGGGGGGGGATTCATTAGACAGATACAGGAGATAAAATACTCAGATACTATTTTGAGCGTAACCAGCACAAAATTATTGAGGGGCGATTCAATAGGTAAGGTATCGGAGACGAGATACTCAAAAGCACGGCTACTTTTCTTGCTTACCACTTGCCTATACTATTTCCTCTTTTCTGGGGGATGCTGATATTAATTTTCGATACGTATTACAATCATTTGCATTCATATATCCATTAGGCACGAATTTATTTCATTTGCCACATTATACTTCATGAATTACAGTTCCACAAACAACAATTGTCGGAAAGTTGCATCTCTTAAGCTGCATTCCCGTATATTCAAGAATACGAAACTGAAGACGCTCATGTCCCAGTACAGCGTTTGCTAGTATCTTTGATGTATTAATAAAGTTTTCTCAGAAAATATGTCATTCAATGAAAATATTTGTTTTTGCCCTGTGGCTCCATTCATCACTAGAGTTCCCAGAAATTGGCATTTCCTCAATGCTGCGATATCCATTTCGGGTAACACGCTTAGATAAATTTCCGCTGTCATTTCTGATAAACAGCACGAGGTACTAAGCAATAAGTGACAACAGCTTCTAGGAACTTTGCAAACAATTCCGCGCGGGTATCTCGAAGACGAGTTCACAGTGTAACTAGGATAAACACTTCATTTGCCACCGACGTTGGATTTGGTTTCCATATTATTTCCAACTTTTTCAGCAAAGTGCCTTTATGAACAAGAATGTTTTATTAAACTTCTAATGTAGAGTTTATTTCTTTCTCATATACATTAATTGATCATTTCACCTAACGCACGCACAATAAGATAATTGAAGAACATACATTGAAAAGTTGGTATGTCCATGTGGCAAAAATTGAGTTGTGTACTTTTTTAACTACAATTTTATTTCCAGAAAAACCGTGAGAAGTCTTACAACACAATTAGTTGTTCGTCGTTACAATTCGTTGAGTCAAAGACGGTATTGAAATGTGTTAAATTTGTATTATAGTTTAATTGGAAAATAATGAAGTGGACGTGTCAAGGGTTGGAATGTTTGCTCCTGAAACGTACTGGCAACAAGGGCAAAGGCGAACGGGAAAAGAAATAATAGGAGCTCCAATCTGCGAATCGTGATGTGCGGCGGCGACGGCGGCGGGGAGCGCGTGAGTCAGTGGCTGCACCGACGGCCTTGATTGCCCTTTCGCGCCACGGCTCCTCCGGCGCCTCACGCGGCGAGCGCACGCGGCGGCGCTTCTGGCTGCACCGATGTTGGCATTGCACCGAAGTATAGGAGATAGCAGTATCAACACGGAATCAAGGCAGACGGTACTGTTGGTATGGCATATCTTGTACGATCTATCGAAAGAAAATTTCAATACAGCTATCATTTCAATTCACATCGTTTAATTTTACATTTTTTGACGCTACATACTTTTTCATGAAATTGATTAACAATAATAGCTGCATAATAATAAATATAGCTTAACAATAAATACCTGTACAAACGAAAAAAAAAGTGTGGCAAATTTTCTTGAGAGAGAGAGGGGGGGAGAGAGGGAGAGGGAGAGGGTGAGAGAGAGAGAGGAGCACAAACTTGAGAAAGAACTTGAAAGAGAAATTGTTCGACTGGTGAAAAAATATCTAATAGTTTTGCAGCGTAAATTACATGGGTACGGAATCGAAATCTAGGTATCAAATACAAAATACTCGGCTTCAAAGTACAAGCATCTTCTCGGTAGTAGATATTCGTACAGCAACGTACCAAGCACGGGTGAGTTTGTCAACGTGAAAGGTACATGCCAATAATTCATAAAGCGCCAATTAACATTTATCTTTTGATCGTCCTTCCTCATCCTGCTACACTACTTCGAGCAGGCGTGCTTGTGGAATGTGATATCTCGAGCGGAAAACATGTCACCATAAGATGTAACCGTCCTTTGTATTATCCAAGATGCACTCCCGTCATGGATTTTGTTACGGTCCTTGCGCGGAACCAATGTAGTTAGGAGAGAAGTAAGCGTGTGCCTTTCACGCCATTTAGTAGAGAATGCGTGTGTAACTAGCGTGAGGAACATCTCTTGGATTTAGAGCTCAGAGGCATCAATGTCTTTGACACAACGCACATCCGAAACATGGCATCACCGTCTTTACATTCCTTTTCGAAAAACCTCCTTAAAAACGAAATTTCTCCGAAAAAAATTCGCGTCTTCAATCGGATTCGCACCAGCAGACTCTAATGAACATCAATTTACGCACGTCAATACTGCACTCTCGATGACCACATCTACGTCACGTCGAATGGTAGAGGTAAACAGATTCAGGCTGTCTCTCACATCCTGATATCCAGTTTTCATCTGGCCAATCATCAATTGTGTCATCCACATGCCCCAGTGTTATCAATATTTAATTTTCAAGAAAAGTTTTCCACTTTTCTTAATTTCCTTCTAAAAAAAATGATTTTAAAAAGTAACACACCAAGAAGTGGCAATTCACATTTATTAGTTCTCCCCATTCCTCATTTGGCCGATTGTCTACTCGTATTTAACAAAAACCACATCGCAGATTTCGTTCTGCGTCTTGGCGCCAAAGGCTGGAGCTCGGGCGCCGGCGGGCGTCCGCGGCGCGGGCAGCGTGCGTCACTGGCGCGTCGGGTCGCGTCGTCGCGCTGCGCCGCGCCGCGCCGCGCCCTCCCGGCCACTTATTAGAGCGCGCCGCGCCACACCGCACCGCACGTTTTAATTATCTCGTCGCTGCAGCGGCACTCGGGGCGACGGGCGACGGACGGATCGAAAAACTCGGCGTTGGCGAGAGCGAAGGACGGCCAGGCGCCCCGTGCGTGCAGCGCAGCCGCGTGCCGGCCGGCGACACGCCCGCTGCACGGGACTTACAGCAGATTGCTCACCACTTCCAAGAAATGACTGGAGGGCCAATTTCTGTGACCTAAATATGAGGGAATACGCATGCATTTCAGCCCGATACACACTCCCGCAACATC
Source organism: Gryllus longicercus (assembly GCA_038098605.1). Taxonomy (NCBI): domain Eukaryota; kingdom Metazoa; phylum Arthropoda; class Insecta; order Orthoptera; family Gryllidae; genus Gryllus; species Gryllus longicercus. The sequence continues at coordinate 687,225 of JAZDUA010000303.1, forward strand.
TTTATATACAAACATATATATAGTTGCATTACTGACTAGTAAACTCTATTATTTTAACTGAAGTAAATTTGCTTAATGATTTTGATAAAACTATGGCCATTCATAAAATTACTTCGAAACAAATAATCTTGTCAAATGGTAATCTTGGTGAATGTCAAATGCATTTTTTTAAAAATAAAACTGTAAAAAATAAGACATTATTTAAATATGAGCGTTATGTTTTATAAATATGATTGTTTAATACTAAAATACCGAAATATGAATTTATACGCCTAGTAAAACTTTATTGTCACCGTAATGATGAGCATCATCATTTTACTTCACTGTCACCGTAATGCTGAGCATCACCAATCATTTTTATCGAATTACAATATTAAATAACGGTAAGGCGAAAAGCATGATATAAAAATCTACCTTCAGTAATAACAAATTATGTACTATGACAACTTCTATCGGTTGAATTCATACGCACACAGCATCCTGCTCTACAGCAACTCCGTGAGATCGATTTACTCGAAGGAAAATGGCGTATCTATTCTAGATTTTCCATGAAATAATATGTATCGAATTAATACTTGGGGCAGTCCTAATCTGCTGGATAGGTACGCAATTGTCCGTATCATACAATTCACAATTGGCAGGAGATTTGCCCTTCAACTATGCAATATTTCTTGCACGGCAACAAGGGTACATTATGCATTTATCGAGACACGCTAACAACTAGCGAGTAACGCAGCCTGTTCTATCATGGACACGGAAATCAGAAAAAGCCTTAGGCATTTCTTACAGATTACGGTCTGAATCAGTCCTAACCTTTCCATTTTACACCAATTAACTCTCATTCTATACAAAAGATTATCGTAGGTTGCGAGTTCCGTGACGATAGCAAGACACGTAGCACCGGCGTACATCGCCGCGCGCCTTTTTAACAACACACCGCAACGTTTTGGGCGAAACCAATGGAAGCCGATTGAGCAACCGCGGGTACGCAGCGAGGAGGCTTTTGAAAAAGTTCCAAGCCGAAGTGAATGGAAACAACTGGCGGTGGCTGCCAAGAGACCAGAACACTTCATGCGAATTGTCACTCGCAACTTCGCACCCGCGCCGTTGAGTCGTGCCATGCTGCGATGCGTCAGGCTGGGACGCTCTCGGCCGCCGAGGAAACGAACAGGCCTCGATGCACTCCCGAGACAGCTCGCGATGGACTACATCCATAGAGGAGGGGAGAGGAAATAAAGAAAAACTGAAGCAATCGTAGAAACCATTTCATGGAATACTACGATTGCGAGGCATAAATATGACGATAAATCTGTCACCCGCTAGAAAACAAGCAAACGGAATCAAGCGTTCAGAGACGAACTAGATACGCCATCAATAATCGAAAATAATTATTTTTCCACAAATATTTTGTCCAATTTGACTAAATTAAAATGAAAATAGTTTGGAGAGGTTATGTGAACACTGACAAGACATTCTATTGGATATTTTAAATGCAACATAGCAAACCTTTAGAAAAAAGAAATAAAAATATTAGAATGAACCTCACGTTTTGCAAGTTTGAATAAAAATACAAGAAACTCTAGATTCTTGCTCCTAGCCTCTCTCCAGATTAGGCCACGGTCGTACTCGTCACTCAGTTATCACTCATATTTATAACACTACAACATAAATAAACTCCGCATATTTTCTGTTTTCTTTGAGTCAATTTACATATACCTTCACGAAAATTATAATTATACAAATACTTTGTTGATTATTAAACCTGTTCACACGTTCCATGCTTCTTTCCAAATATGTTCGATAAGTGTTATTTCACGTAATTGCCTTAGGCTCGTTGCCACTCAAGTTAGTTTACTGACACATTTATTTAAAGTGTATTTAAGATCTTAATCTGCGAACCACCCGAACTGAAGCAATCCATTATCATCTACCTGATGCAGCCGAAGTACATTGCAAAAGTTTTCCCGCACATTGTCTTTGTAATGTTTTCAACACTGGTTTTTGCGTTACCTGCTATTCGACTGTTTCAAGGAGCAGAGAAGGGAGAAGTGGCCCAGGACTTTAAAAAAACGTGCATATATAAATACGTCACAGACAATTAACTGCGTAAGAACCAGCGAGTAAGTAAATATTTCAATATCAAGTAAAATTATTAGTTATTATCATAGTCGAATATGTTGATGTGTCGATGCCAAAGAAAAAGACAGCAAGTAAATCTTCCAAAATCAGAGTTCAGTTCGGTCACGTTCATACTGACATAGTTACTGACATAGGTTGATCATAGTCAAATTTGTTGATGTAACGTGTCAATTGTATTGGAACAATTCAAGCTGCAATGCAAAAAACATTTATAAAGACTTTCAATATAATATATCTGTGTAATAGCGGTACATATTGTTTTAAAATATCAACTATGTGTTTTGTGTTTTAAGAATGACACGTTTTCGTGAAATAACCGCGTGTATCAACAACTATGAGTTATGTATTATACCTAGCTATCAAAATGATTAAATTAACGTAAAGTACTTTACCCAAAGCCCTCGCCTGGAAAACAATATCAAATTCTTATTTATTATTGTAGTCACAGCGTACTATATAAGGGACAATCTAAATTTTGGATGTGGGCGAACAAAACTTCTTTTTTTTTCTTTCTTTCTTTCTTCGTAATATTAGTCAAAATAATTAATCAGATTACAAAGTACACAAAATATGAATCTCTGAAAACAAAAAGTCAGAACTGAAAGGATTATTCGGACATTGCATACTGCTTTATTATGAAAGTGTTAATCTCGCTCTTTCTCGACCACCTGTGTAACAAGATGAAAAGATTGAGGGAGAATTCCACTTTTCCAGGTCGGCTGGGAGCCTAATCTACGAGACACTCCTTCCGCATTCGTCACAGCGCTTACCGACCAAACCATTCCAAGCGAAGTCAAAATAGATTTACTTACTTTCTCTTACCTATACATAAAACGATCTCCTGCAATGCTTATATGCTCCGTTTACAACACCATCGTGACCATCCGATAAACGCTGAGGGCTAAAAATCTATAGAAAAGTAACTTCGTATTGTGAGTAAGAAATATTGTAGCTAGAGTTTGGCTGGACTTGAACACAAGAAAGTAGTGAATGGTATAATTTAGTCGCAAAAATTATTTAGGAAAATGGGAAATGGTTGCGAGTGACAGAGCATAGGTGGTTTGGCTTTGACTGAACTTATCACACACGACTGAAAAAATCTGAATTATTTAGAGCTAACTTATGACTTCGTGAATACTAGCCACTTTAAGTTTTTTTATAATCTTAACAAAGAAAAATAAATTATTTCATACATACATATTACATACAGTTTTCATACAAACAATATTATTAACGTTTCAATGCTTGCACACGCGATTTGGCGGAATTATTCCCTGTAAGATAGGTGTACGTTAATGGATGCTCTAATTTTAACATGAATAATGCCACTCCATACTCATAAACATCATAGTGGGCTACCCCCTGATCGAATAGTGGCAACAGATAATCACAGAGCTGTTCATGAAATTGGGGGAGGGCACAATGACGAATGATGATTTATTTAAATGTAATAACGAAGTAAATCCACACCACGTAAAAGCGTAATGACGTACATTTCTTAAGCAGAATTCTAACCCGTTCGTAACACATCGTTTCTCGCTGTAGCGTCTAGCCTCTCTAGTGGCGAACTGCGTCGGTTTCCGCTAATTAGAAGAAACAATTCGCGCATTGCCGCCTTAGATTAGCTATTTCCTGGGCGTGATTCTTCCGCGTTATCTTCTGCGTCGTGTAGAAAAGCGCTTCCGGCGTGGGGTGGAGCGGGAGGGGGGAGGGGGGCGGGGTCACGTGTTGGCGCGTGGCGAGCGGCGGAAGGAAACCTGAGACAAAGCGGCGGGAAGGCCCTATCGCCGCGGTCGGAAGTGTTTGCCGCGCCGCCCGATAAGGCCGGTCGAAAGCGCACCGCGGCGCCCGCGGCCGCGAGTGCCCATTCCAACACGACAAAGGAACTGCGACTCTTATTTTTTTACAGTACACGTCAACACTCGAAGGAGATTAAACTTTGGTAGGAAAACCACTCCCAGTTATATCGTACACCTCTACTTTCAGTGACATCACGCGGTGGATGAAGGACCTTTTGACGATATTTTTCTGTCAATGGCCAATGTTGTTTGAAGAACTTTTTTTCCGTTGTTTGAAAAAAGGTAAAGGTATTTTTAAACAACTTTGGTTCGTCACTGCTCTTCACCAGCCCACCCAATACATGGAATTTCTTAAGAATAAGCATTTACTCTCTAATTCTGGAAAAGAGATCCTTGGCATGTGTTTGAAATAATGTTGAATTATTATAAAGTTCAGAACACTCCTATAATCTAAAGAATATTTCAGCCCGACGATTAGTTCACTTCTGAAAAGGGGACATGCCAGATACTCATACATGCAATAAAAAAATATTGCTTCTAGTGGCTTTATAAAAGGCAAGTAAGTTTCTACGCACTATCTATAATGAACGCACAATACATACCTTATCTGTGATTTTATGAAAGCTGTGTGTTTTTCGTCTTTCAATGAATACCAATGATATATTACGGTTGCGAGTAATTGTCGTGACTTAATTACTACACACTCATTAGACCGGGGAGACCAGTGAACTGCGGCTCAAGAGCTCAATAGGTGATCGAACAAGAAGAAAAACTGCTTTGTTTCAGCAAACCAGTCGCATAACGAAACCACCGCGTGTTGTCGAACATTTTCTCCTTTCCCTATCATACTCCAGAAATGATGATATTTTCTTTACGTTTACTTCGAGATAGGGACGGTCTCAAAGGAAAAGTAGTTTATTGCAAAATTTATCTCGCCGCCACCATAAAAAGCAGCCTTGCGACCATTCTCAGCGAAGTCGCATGATTCTGTCGATAATATATCCATTGATATTTGCGACAGTCTGTCTTCTACGTTGCAGAATTCGTAGAACGAGGAAAATGCCAAAGAAAGGTGGAAATGAAAGCGAGATGAAGGAAAAAGAGAAGTGCAGAAAGGAAGAATAAAAGTGAAATGCTGAAGAGAAAGAAAAGGAAGCGAGAGAAAACATTGAAAAGACACCTTCCAAAGATAAGAGTTTGGAGCCGCCGTCATCAAATTGTTCCGTAAGGGATTATGAGGTGACATGGGAGCAGTACGCGTGATCTGGGCTGTCCGGGTGACGCCGCGTCGAAGGCTGTGTTGCCAACGTTTCGAAAATCTTGTCGTGGCCTTCCTCAGGGCTGGTATGCCAACCCTGAGGAAGACCACGCATACCTTGCGAGAGTGCTGTCTGCAGGCCTTCAAGAGTCCCGAGCATCGCGGGCGGCGTGGGCGGGCGAGCGGGCGAGCGGGCGGGGCGGGCGAGCGGGCGGGCGGGGCGGGCGAGCGGGCGGGCGGGGCGGGCGAGCGGGCGGGCGGGGCGGGCGAGCGGGCGGGCGGGCGGCGCGGGCGGGCGGGAGGGCGGGCGGGCGGCGCGGGCGGGCGGGCGGGCGGGCGGGCGGGCGGGCGGGCGGGCGGCGCGGGCGGGCGGCGCGGGCGGGCGGCGCGGGCGGGCGGGCGGCGCGGGCGGGCGGCGCGGGCGGGCGGCGCGGGCGGGCGGGCGGGCGGCGCGGGCGGGCGGGCGGCGCGGGCGGGCGAGCGGGCGGGCGGGCGGGCGGGCGGGCGAGCGGGCGGGCGGGCGAGCGGGCGGGCGGGCGGGCGGGCGGGCGGGCGCGCGGGCGGACGGACGGGACACGCAATTACGGGGCTGGGCGGCAGGTGGTCGCAGGGGCGCACGCGAAGCCTCGAGGATGGCCGGCAGACAGCGCCCGCCCGCTTCAAGGAGAACGCGCAGCGACAGCGCGCCCGACAGTCGGGGAGACGAGAGCGTTCTCGCCCCTCTTGCGTCGCGTGACTATCGCGTGTACATTCCCGAAATATCCTTCGTCGCACGAACTGTCGACGAGCGCCGGCCGGGCAAACTGAACGACTCTTAATCTTCTGTTTTTGTAGGCTATAAACAAATAAGTATTCATGACTTGATTTTCTTCTTTAAAGGCAATAAATATTAATTAATACAGCAAGGCCGAAAAGTACATGTTTTTCGGAAGAGCAGTTTATCACTCGAGGCGGAGAGGAACGGAACGAAACAAAGGCAAGGAGTCCAAAAAGCACTATTCTTCAGCCAAAAAGCAAATTCTTCATACATTTCTCATTACACTCCCCTCCATTTAGAGTTGCACATTAAAGAAAAGTTTCAAATGCTGAATACAAAGTGTGGAAGTTTCATAATTGGAATTAGTGATGGTGCTATTCATAACTAATAATCAGTATAATTGTTGACTTCAATGATTCCTTAATTATTATTTCAAAATACTGAAATCATTATGTGTTAGGTTAGGAAGAGGTATATCGATTAAAGGAAAATTGTAATACAGAAACGATATACGTTTGTGAAATAATGTGGTGTGGTTTAATGATGCGTCGACACAGCACACACGTCAAGTATGCATTACCTATGGCGCAGTAGGGGATAACCCGATATCGATCAGTCTAGCACGTTGGTTGCTCTATCGATCCAGATAAAAGAACATGCCAGAAAAAAGCTATGAGACCGAATCGAATCAACAGAGTTAAAAAAAGAAAAGAAATTGTTGTTTAAAACTGCCTCTTTTTCGTATTTTTTTCCTATGTAAAAAAATTCGAATGCACGAACAATATTAATACATTAGGAGAATACATAATCAGAAATACTTTATCATCTATTATTTACAATACAATTTATGTTAATCGTATGCTTGTAAAAGTTCGAAAATTAGTTGCTGATTCAGGTATCAGATGTTCTTGGCTATTTATATTGAAAATATTTTAGTGACCTGTTTCTTAAATACTAATGTATGCTATGCGCTGTAATTTTTCGCCCATACAAAAACGATATGATTTACAAATATGTTTGTGCTCTATCCTATTAACTTGTAATTTACTATCGCCTTTTTTGGAATACGCGATTAAAAAGAATTTATTGATCTAAGTCAGGTACAAAGATACAGCGATAAACACGTTATAAGGAAAACCAATAATTGTTTATTATAGCAATTTTTTGTTAGAAACTAATTTGTTTTAATATTTATTTGAAATATAATCATTAAATAGACATTCCTATTCTACATTATTATGATTTATGCCTTTGATAGTTCTTCTGTTCGTCAAAACATTATTCGGTTTTGATGCAGATCTGACAAACAGAAAGTCTCCTAATCATGGATCTCATGTCCCGCATAATGCACACAAATAGTAACTAATCAATAACTCTTCCCTTAGTGACTGATGCGTCCTTCATTTCCTTGACAATATTTTCATTAATTATCCTTCACTAATTACTACGCCATTGATTGCAAATAGCTTCATTATAGAACTAGTCTATTATTACTGCCAGTGAAAGTTGCATATACGCTCGGCCAACGAAAGACGATCATAACTTACAGTCAGCTGTGATTTGTATCCATTCGCCAAGACTCGAATCTTACCTGAAACAAAGAAGACAAACGGTTATTAACAGTTCCCATTTTTTGTGTAGGTTATTTTTAACAGTCCGTATAACAATAAAACTTTGGAATAGGAAATTCGGAGAACGCCGTCGATCCGACTAAGCGGGAAAAGCAATTACTTTGATGCGTGAAAAACAAATGTTTGTTAACCGAAATCTACAGAGCGTTTCACCCATTCAACGTGTATTTACGAGGCAGGTTGTAATATATTCAACTATGATGCCGTACGCTCAGTCACAACACTTCGCGTCCATCAGCTGCATCGCAATGGCCAGAGTTAATGGGCGATATGGGTTACATAACTTTTTCAAAAATCCTTCATTGCATCAAACAATTACCAATATTAACTAAAAACGAAAGTACAAAATACAAATGAACGGATCTCTTCTGAGCCTTGCTCCAGCGGCCCACCACCCCAGCCCGAAGCGAGGTTCTCTGCCGTCATCTCTCCATCGACCGAGGGGGGCTGATTGGCCGGCGAAGCGGCCGTTAATAACCCCAAGCTGCGATACGCGCTTTCTCGGAAGGCGGAGAAGAATACAGCTGGAAATAGGCGCGCGCTAAAAGATCCAAGAGATCGTAAATCCGCGCACGCGGGCGCCCCCGTTCGCTTTCTCTCACCCGCCTCGCCGCGCCACGCCAACGAGCCAGCTTCGCCCCACCCAGCCCCATCCCCCCCAAAACGTGCCGCCCCGCCTCGCTCATCTACGCACCGCTTACTGTCACTTGTGACGCCTCGAGCCCTATCACATGCGGGAATCTCGATCCATCGCTCGCCCCGACCTCTAGCTCACACGCGCGCCGGACATCGCCTGGCGACCAGTTCCCTCACCGGCCTGCAGCCACGTCAGCCAGTCCACTTCGGCCTTCCTCATTCCGCTCTGCTCTGCTTCACCCTGCCCTGCCCTGCCCGCCACGTTCGCATGATCATCCGATAACCCTCTTTCTCTTTCGGATTTTCTTCTTCATTTTCATTTATGTTTCCCTTCTCTTCCACTTTTCACTGTGGATGGATAATGTTTGGCCCTAAGCCGACATCCTGATTGAGGTTTTTGTGGGTTTATTCAATCACTTAAGGTGTATGTCGGGATGGCCCCTAGTACTCCCAAACGTAAATGTACAGCTTGTCCTCCCCTCTTAAAATGTTACTGCTCTACGGTGATCAGTGGTTAGGTGAAAGAGCAGGCCCTAAGGCCTGAGCCTCGCCATTAATAAAGGCATTATTATTATCATTCTTCTTCTTCTTCTTCTTCTTCTTATTATTATTATTATTAATTATTATTATTATTATTATTATTATTATTATTATAACCCCTGCTTGCCCGCCTCAACCCGGCGCTACGCCCCGCTCCACTGCGCTCTCCTGTACCCCGCTCCCCGGCAGCAACAGCAGCGGCATATTAACGCGCGGGCAACGGCCGCATAGCGTTTTATTTCCGAGACGACGCACACGCGAGCGCAGCTTGCAGACGGAAAACAACGGAGCGCAAATTAGCAGCCGCGAGCGCAGCGTCTACAAAGGCGCGCCGGGGGTGGAGAAGGTGGGCGGGAAGAAGACGGAAGGGCGAGTGCAGAGGAATGATGAGAAAAATTGCGGAAAAAGAGAAGGGGAGGAGCTATATATGAGGAGGGCCAGGCGAGATGCAAGAGATGTGGCTAGGGCGGACCAGGTCCAAGGGAAATGTCAGGAGGGTGAAGGAGGACGGGGGAGGAGCAGTCAATGCACGGCGAGGGGGCAGCGAGAGGGGGGCAGGGCGACGCGAGGGTGGCGCGAGGGAGGGGACAGAGCACAGTGGGGCGAGGGCGGGGCGAGTGACGAGATGCGGGAAGGATGAGCGTGGGTAGGGAAAGAGATCGAGGACGAGCGGCCTGGGTCGAAGAAAGCAGAGAGGAAAAGAGCCGCGTGATTGGCGTGGGAATGGCGGAATGGAAGAGGCGCTGGCGAGAAATGCAGCAGCCCGCAGAAGCGACGATGAGCGGCGAGGGCGCCGCGGGCGGAGGCGCAGGGTGGCGGAGGGCGGGGTCGACGAGCGCGGGTCGCGACGAGCACCATCGAGATGGAGAGCGAGCGCGCCGGGGTCGAGGAGCGCCTGGAGCAGTGGTCAGAGAGCATCGCGCAAGAGGTTGAAGCGTGCTCGGATGAGAGGGTCACGCGGTGAAAACAGGATGAAACAGCGTTAATGAGAGGAGTTGGATATCGGCGAGGTTGGCCCGACAGCAACAAAAGCGGTAATGAACATGAAACACGGGCCAGTGCAGCCACCCAATGAAGGGTGACGGGCTCAAACGAAGCAGGCGGGCGGTGAAGACCGCGAAAGCTGGACGATCTGGGCAATTCGTACGAAGTAAAATGTGATCGAGGAGAGGGAGCACGCAACGAGCAAAGATCAAATGAAAAATACCAAAATCGAGGTAGCTTCTGAGACGACAGGCAATGAGGTGGGAATACAGCAGAGCAGCGAGAGAGTATGGTCAAAATACGATACTGAAGGGCAAGCGTGGAAGGGGGTAGTAGCGGGATGGGATGTGGAAAGCGGAGAGACCAGACCGAAGTGGCGACAGCGGGCCGGAGGGGCTACGCGAGCCGCTCCAGCTGGGTCCCAATTACCCGCGGTGGCGGAGCGCTCGGGGTGAGCTCAGGGAGAGGCGCCAGCGGCGTGGCCAGGCAGGGCAGGGCGGGGCGAGGCAGGACGAGGCAGGGCGGGACCGGGCTGCGACCTTGGCCGGGGCTGCGCGGTATCGATCGGCGGTCGCCAGCCCGGACGCCCGCGCTGAGCCGCGCCGCGCCACACACCCGCCCAGCCCCGCCCAGCCCCGCCTCGCCACGCTCCGCCCGCGCTCGCCACGCCACGCCTCCAACCGCCACTTCGCGCCGGGGGTTATCTTTCAACGCGGGGCCGATAACATGGCCAATGCTTGTAAATAATGGACGGGCGGAATTAAAAGAACAAAGAAACGGTACACTGCGGATAAGAAGGCTGGTGACGAAACGGGTAGAATACAGTGAATAAGGTGAAAACAATACCACCTACAAAATTTCACAGTAAAGCGGAATAGCGAATAATAATGAAAAGACGAATGAAAACGAATGAGTAAATAAAAGATCCGCACGACAAAATTTATAGAACGAATGAAATAAAAAGAAAGAAATATAAAAAGAAGGAAACGAAAGAACGAGGAACGAAAGAAACTGCGATAGGTGAGAAGACAGGCTCGATAAGCAAACTGAGAAGAAAGTATGAGAGAGAAAGGGAGATTCCCAAAGAGGAGGAGAGGGATGAACCATCAGATATACTTTTGAATGATACGGTTTATGGAGAAAATAGAGGCTGGGAAAACACAGATTACAGAAACTGGAGATCTCTGTATTAGTCATTTTGCCAAAATGCTTTGGTTGTTAGTGAAAGAAGATTAGATTGAAGAACGTCGATCGTGTGCTCCTCATTTGTGAAAATATTCCATTCCTTATTATACCATGGAAGTGAATTTTATGATGTCATTAAGAGATACGTGCAAGTATTATATGTAATTAAAAAGAAAAGGAAAGAAAAATATTCCTCTTTCTTCTTGCAAGAAATTTAAATAACAAATTCGCAGCCCTGCTTTATAACACTTTTTATGCAGATCTTCGAAAAATGTATTCCACGTATTAAATAATTACTTTGAATTACATGATTTTCAGCTGAACCAAATTAATATCAAAGGGATATTATGATAGATAAGATATTCAAAGCTCACTTCAAGCGAGAAAGTAAAAATCCTACGAACCTTCTAGAACCTCGAACAAAGGCATAGATACATGTATTTTTGTGATAAAACGCAGGGGAAAACGTTTTTCGCCATCGGGAGTAGCAAAACGTGAATTTTTATGCCAAACGACGAATTTTGCACAATGTATAATGTTCTATAAAATACGTAGCCAAAAATATCGATCATGACATTAATTTCGTTGCAGGCACTTAATGTTAAAATCAATATGTTTTTCATATCGTCGCACTCGTTTACCACTCCTCTGCACGCCACTTGTTTTTGTAGTCCTGTTCTGTGCTGTTCTGTTGCCATCGGGAGTAGCAAAACGTGATTTTTTATGCCAAACTCGACGTATTTTGCACAATGTATAATGTTCTATAAAATGTGTAACCAAAAATATCGATCATGACATTAATTTCATTCCAGGCAACATCATAATGCTAAAATCAATATGTTTTTCATATCGTCGCCCTCGTTTTCCACTCCTCTGCCCGCCACTTGTTTCCGTTTCCCCGCCGAAGAGCTCTCTTTTCGAGCGCCCGCACTGACGAGCCCGCGAGAAGCGTCGCCGCCGGGCCTGCCGAGAGGCCTGCAGCTGACCCCGGCCTCAGAGGGCACTCAGGAGCTCGCGGAGGTCCTCCGCACTCTGCCCTACGCCCTCCCTTCATTAGACGCTCGGTGCAAGAGCGATGACGTCACGGCACGCTCCGCTCTTCTACTACACTCGACGAATATGCGCAGAAACTTGACCACGAACGAAAAAAAAAAAAAAGTCGAGAAAATGATATGCGTTACGTTTTGCGACGAATGCTATTTATATACATTGCATGTGGATGTTTATAATCTTGGAACTCTAAAGAACTGTATCTAATCTGTAAATTAACTATGTCATACCTGACAAATATTTCTCGCCCCCAAAAAACTTTCAAGAAATCTACAATTAAACTTTAACGTTGACTATCATCAATAGCTGAAAATCAATGCAACTTCAAACATTCCATTAAAAATTCAGACCACCTAATGTCAGGATCTATTAGTACAATACCCATTTCTTCAAATGACATTCGCGCATGTCCTTGTCCTTGGAGCAATGACCCCAACGGCATGTACAGAGAAAGCGCACAGTTAGCCAAAGCGCTTTGTTCAGTCGGACAGGCAAAACCAAGGGGGCAGGAGCCCCTCCCCCTCGACGCACATCCGGCTGCGCCCGCCGCTTCCGGGCCATGTGCGACCGCCCCGCTGGTCGGCGCTGGCGAGGCTGCAAACCACGCACGGCCTACCAACAGCCGCACTCCACGAGTGCGTTCATTGGCAGCTTCACGGCAAAGAACGGCGTCGGCCGCCATGCACTCGACAGCGAGGCCAAACGTTACAGGAAGTAGGCTGATGGTGGATTAAACATAGTCATTTCAAAGCCCCGCCGGAGAATTTCTTCAACACCTGCACTGTCTTCTTGTTTTATTATTGCCTGCACCAAGAAGGCGAATCCTGAAGCCTTCGCCAGGTCTAGGGAAAGCGTAAGGGGAGGAAGAGCCAGGGAAGGGCATGGAGAGGGCTGAGGAGAGTGGTAGAGGGTTAGGACGAAGACAAGGGCAAAGGGAGAGCGACTGCGAATAAAAAGATGAATCTTAGGGTGATGCTGATGTAGGAGCAAAGGTGCTGACAAGAGTTGTGATGATATGGCTAGCACAGGCGCGGGAAATAAATTATGGGGGAAAAAAAAATTATATATGCAAGTCATCTTTATCATTCTTATTTCGTTTATCATATATCGAAATGGCGATGGATAATATGAGTTATAAAGATACCTTGTAATCCGAAATAGCAGAAACCCACGAATTTCAAAAATAAAACATGACCCAGAATGCAAATCCCCATAGGTGCTAGACAAATAGTCTCATGCACCCAGAACCCTTAAAAATGTATTTTCATCACTGAACAATAAAACTCAATTCTATCTGTGGTGAGTAAATGCCTTGATGAATGGGTGATAATATAGTATTAATGTCGGTACAACAGAAGTAAATTCAGAGAACGCCGTGAAAACGAGCCGCAACTCAGCTCAGGCCACACTAAAAAAAATAACTGACCGAGATTGTACCCCGGTAGGCAGGGTTGGAAAGCTAGTGAACTGGTACACCACGGGCCGTCCCACCCTTTGCGATGGAGCGAGAGGGGACCGGGCGCGAGGAAGCGGCCACGAAAGGGGGCGGAACGGGGAGGGACGGGGCGGGACGGGGCAGGGCGGGGCGGGGCGGGACAGGACGGGGCTGGACGAGGCTGGACGGGGCGGGGCGGGACGGGGCGGGACGGGGCGGGGCGGGACGGGGCGAGGCGGGGCGAGGCGGGACGAGGCGGGACGGGGCGGGACGGGACCGGACGGGGCAGGACGAGGCGGGACGAGGCGGGACGGGGCGGGACGGGACCGGACGGGGCAGGACGGGGCTGGACGGAGCGGGACGGGGCTGCACGAGGCTGGACGGGGCGGGACGGGGCGCGGCGAAGCGGGGCGAGGCGGGACGGGGCGGGACGGGGCGGGACGGGATTCGGGACGGGGCGGGACGGGGCGGGACGGGGCGGGACGGGGCGGGGCGGGACGGGGCGGGACGGGGAAAGGACGAGGCGGGGCGAGGCGGGACGAGCCGGGACGAGCCGGGACGAGGCAGGACGAGGCGGGGCCAGGCGCGGCGAAGCGGAGCGGCGCGGCGCGGCGCGCGCTGTGCAGGTGCGTAGCGCAAGTGGGTCGCGGCCTTTCGCCGCGCAGCGGCGGTGGCGGGGGCGGCGGAACAAGCAAGCTGCCTGCGAAGAGCCGAGGCGCAGCAAGGTGCAGCTCAGCTCAGCGCAGCGTGGTTTCGCGAGCCGCCGCCACTGCACCGCGCCGCTCCTCCCGCTCCTCAGCACAATCTTTACTCTCTCCACTCCACAGCCAGCGCGGCGCGGCGCGGCGCGGCGCGGCGCGGCGCGGCGCGGCGCGGCGCGGCGCGGCGCGGCGCGGCGCGGCGCGGCGCGGGGAAGTGCGGTTCACTGCCGGCCGCGATGGGCGGCGATGCCTCCGGGAAAAAGCCTCGCCGTCGGCGCTAGGCACAATTTGCGCACTACGATTAATACTCGTTTCCTACTGCAATCAGCAGCTTGCTGTAACTCGTATTACCCCAAGTCTCCGCTTCCTCGTGGTCTGGATAGGGTCTCGAAACACGGTAAAAAATTCACTACAGTTTCGGTTACAAGAAAACCCGGAGATTCGCGTTCATATGTCACCAATTACAGCAAATTTTTCCTCCTGGGAGTCATGTCATCGACTGTTATAATAGGTTGTCACCACCAAACAAACACCAATAATAGAAACAATCATAACTTAGAGGAAAGATAATAAATACTTCTCGCTGATGTTCCAGGTATCATATTCGTGCCTTCAGAGCGGTGTGTGTAATCCTGCAGAATATCAGTTACGAAGACTAAGGAAAGGTTCTATCATTAGAAGACGGTTTCCCTAATTATTGTAGAACTATGCCAGAAGATAAGAAATGCGAACTCACTGAACTAAAATCTATACAAACCTTCACAGTAATCGAAACAAACGATCTATGAGGGTTCCAGTATTTTTTCATTTTCGCTGGCATCATCGCTTTCCTGATAAACACTCATTTCAGTAAGCGCCTACAGATACTCGAAGTAGAAAGTCGGCGGATAAGCAAACACATAAACATAAATACACCGAAACGATGACGGCGTAGAATCGTAGAAAAGACGTCTTAAGAGTCTTAACTTCAAAATTTCATCGACACAAGTACTCGAAATTCCCCGACAAGACGTTCTTCGCTGGAAAGCATACGTAGAGAGTGAAAGATACAAGCCATGAACACTTCAATTACTAATATTACAATGATTAGTGAAAAAAGTAGCCACATTCAATATTTTCGGTGTTTCTTAGAATGCGCGTTCCTTTTTTTAAAGGCGAGACTGGAGTGGATGCTGGGCTAAAGAGATTTAGATACCTCTCCAAGAAAGTTCTCCACCAGAGGATTGCGAAAATGTGTACATGACAAAATGGTAAATAATATGGCACAGAAGTCCGGTTGACAAGCAGTACCTTTCACGAGTTCTCGAGCAAACACATGAAGTAGAACCTAATAGAAAAAGCTTGTACCGGATTTCAAATCCCGGTCTCTTTGATTGCACATAGTAGTTAACAACACGATGTTAGCAGCAGGAGTTTCAGGGGGTTGTCTTTCCCATATTTTCAACTTTAATTTTACCGTCCACTTTCATTTTCGTCTCAGACTTCATCTATCATATTCATCACCACTGCACTGTTAGAATTACATAGATAAATGATAAACAAGTGGAACTTGCACATTCTGAGAGAACAAAATTGTTAGAGGAGAGGTGAAGGAAATCATTCAACAGATAAAATTGAACTGGATACAGCCTGAATTACGAAAGAATACCGAAAGAACACATTTCCTCCAACTAATACATTAACGTCCTAGAGCAACCAGGTCTCCACACAAAGGTGAATGGCCACAATGGAACACTGCCCTTTAAAATAAATTTAATTGACAATTTCACAATTTCGAGGTGTGTTCATGCACGCCACCGGCGTATGACAAGTATCAACGATGTGGTTATTTACACACGAAACGGTCATGAAGTTTTCTTACATTTGAATTTTATGAAACACATTAGCCATTTTTTCGTACAATCAGAATAGCAATGAATAGTTATTGTCTCATTCTTACAACTACATAACGACTTAAAGAACCAAATTTAGATACGTGTTGTTAAAATGCAGCTCTCTATAAATGGTTTTCTGTAATGCACGACAAGTGAAAGAGAGAGTAGACGGAATGTAGAGTACAATAAATTGGTCCAAAACATTCGATTTAGTTTCGCGTGGTAGGCTTCTTTCGAAACTTCCTGCATCACGCTGGAATTATAGAGTTCTTTCTTCGATAAAACATTTCCTTAACAGATGCTTCCAAAGAGCAAAACTTAATGGCAAACTCTCACAAAAATCGATGTAACATCTGGTGTCCCGCCGGGAAATATGTTAGAGCCTCTCTTGTTTCTGGCTTACATAAATGACGTTTAATATAAAACGACTTTTTGCGAATGAATGTGTAATCTATATTAAAGTGAAGGTCGCTAAAGATGTTGAAACCCTGCAAAAGGACTTAGATCTCTTAGAAAAAAAGGCACGGATGAATAACATGAATATAAAGCTAGCAAAGGCAAGAAGTACTGTATTTTCATATATCAGAGAAGTAGAAAAGTAACTAACAAATTACGTAGTTATTCGATTTCTATTATCGCTAGTTGCGTGTTGTGCATTATACTACGCACTGAATTGATTTAGAGAGACCAAGTAAATCGCTAGTGAACAAACTGGTAGAAAGCCCAACTTGTTGTTATGGGACGTTAGAAGAATGCCAATAGTAGTATTAAAACACTCACACACATTTCCTTCCTTGTTTCCTTCTACGAGTGTTTCAGAACATGGGGGCCTATGCTGAGATCCTTTCCAACTAGAACAACTTCACAAGCTAGACAAAATTCAGAAAATAGCCGCTACATTCTTTGGTAATCAACTCACGCACAGCGAATTCATACCGCTTTAGAAATGCAACTAGGCTTAGCGCTTTATATAAGACGTATGCAGGTTTTCCTGCGAGGACGGAAGTTACTCAAGCTACTCAAACAGACGCATATACGCAGAGGGGATCATAATTACAAAATTCGAATGCGAACATGAATGGGGACGGGACACGCGCACAGATACTGGGATATTCTGCTTTGTAAATCGTTCAAAAAACGACTGTAACAATTTGCCTGCGGAAACGTCTGGTTCTGGTCGCGAAATTGAATGTCCATTTATGAAAAAAATTGTAATGTGAAATACATGTCTTATCTTGGGTTCTTGTCAACTGTCTTGGCTTAATAACTGGTACGGACGAATTCGTAAAAATGTTTACTGAGACCATGTATGAAGCGAAACGAGTGCGAGGGCATGAATTCCGATGACAGGGTGTGTCCATGCCATGAGATACATCAGTGCAAGTAGGTGATTGTGTGGGGAGAACATTGCTCTAGGCGCTGATATGTAGTAATGTGCAAAGCATTGGGATAATGAATGTGTGTGTGGGGGGGGGCGCGCGAGCGAGCGTGTTGTGTGAAGTACATGCATATATGTGAGCGAAGCTAAGAGTTTTACCAATGCGAAAAATGTAGGTTGCCAGTACTGGGAACTGCTCTTAAGTTTCCGTGTAAACATTAAAATGGTCCTGTACCTGTGAATGCATTCCTGCTGCACGCCGTGGGTTGTATTGTTTATGCTGATGCGATTTTAATGTATAATATATGCTTAAGGTATACTAAATTATATTTTAGAAATCCACCACTGGGTGTTACAACCTGCAACACTGAAGGTAAAAATCAGTTGCTGAAAACGTAGCGAGGCAGCATGTGCACTGGGCAATGCAGTTACCAATTCTAGGAATATAGAGACTTCCCGAATTTGATCACGGAATTCCTTCGTGCACCGAAAAAAAAGAACCTTTGGAGTATACCAGATCCATGATACTGTAACAAGGTTCCTTGTTACAGTAGAATGGATCTGGTATACTCCAACGGTTCTTTTGTGTGTGTGTGTGTGTGTGTGTGTGTGTGTGTATACCAACATTCTCTACTCAAATCCGGTTAACCAAGTTTTTGCGCATCCGAAGAAGAGTCGATCCCAATGTCTTCCGATACGTGACAACTGTGCGTCCGGCACTCAGCACGCCCGAACGCAACGCTCGACGCCCTTTCACATCCACAGGCGAGGCGCCCAGAGCCAGAGCCGCCTAACAATGCGTCCGGAGTAGAGCAGAAAGGAGGAGGGGGAGGGGTGGGGTGCGAGAGGGCTCTCCCCGCGGGCGCTTCCGGTGGGGGGGGGGGGCGCGGGGGCGTCACGCAGCGCCGCGCGCGTCCGGCTCTACCCCCACCCCCCGCTCCCCTGGCGCGCCAACACACCTGCCCTGCCCTGCCCTGCCCCGCTCCGCTCCGCCGAACGCGCGGGGCTCCGCTGGCCCCTGCACTGCGCTGCGCTCGAGACCGCAATGATTTCACACCACGAGGAAACCGTTATTGTCCGATTTTCTTTAGAATGGGATGATTTGACAGCTAGTGCTGGCAACACAACCGACGATTCTGTGGTCGTTGTGTCCTTGAACTTATTAGACTCTCCTTCCTCCATTCGTTCGTTTGCAGTTGGCTAACTTGTAAATAGTTACGACGCTCCCTGGCTGTGATGTCCTCGTCCGACGAAAATATAGTGCGCCACGAGAAATAATTGAAATTAGGAAGTGCAGAGCTTTGTGCTCTTCTGTAAAAATTCTTTCTTTTCATAAAAATTACATTGAATTTAGTTTTTCTGTGATAAGTATTATGTTTGTTTTAAAACAGAGTCTTGAATGTGAGATGCGTACTCGTGACGGTGCACATGTTTACTTCTCTGAAGTACACGTGATGTTCACTTGTTTCGCGAACTGTCACTTTATCCCATTCTTAAGAAAATCGTTCTATAGCAAATTCTTTCTACAACCTGACATTCAATAACGAAACATTTCACTTTTGCGGAGAACATCAACCTGTTGGACACAAGACATTTATATTTATGATTGTTTATGTGAATGTTCCACGCTTTCCACGCTAACAACGCGAGTTGGAAAAATTGAAAATTGGGTGAAACTTCCTCCGAACAAATTAATCAGAATATGATCCGAAAAACTGATGTGAAAAAATGAAAGAAGATTGGAAAGAAAAAAACAAAACGCCAAACAATGAAGTACTGAAATTGGCACGAGGATCTTGGCTAGTCTTAATAGGAAGAAGAAACAGAATAAATATCTTGGGCCCAAGTGTTTGCAGTACGTACGTAAATCTTCCTGTTTTGCAAAGACTGGTGATAATGTGTTTTCACCTCTACCTCAATTTTCTTTGAATAAATGTTTTCGCACAATAGTTATTATGTTGTTTCTTGATTAATTTGACAGGTATGTCAAATAAATGATGTCGCTTTTTTAAACAATCAGGTTTTCGTGCATTTTTTGCCTCCGTCTTCAACGATGTTCAGTACAGAGTCAAGTACATTGAAAAACCGACAAACGTCTGTGTAGAGCCAACATACTTCGCTGCGTTACAGCGATTGTTATTATTTTCACTACAAAACATTCATTCAAACTTCGGCAACTAAAAGCCGACGATGAAAATACAATGTACGGCGAATGCATATTATACTTCTTGTTTCAAAAGCGCTATAAAATCTTCATGGGGACATTGCTGGAGCACCATCCGAAGCAGCTGACACAATATTGCAATTAGTAACTAACTTCTCTTCAAAAACATTTGCTTCGTATTAAATACATATTCTTCCTTTGCATCAGTTTCTAATTTGTTTCGCAAATAAAAATAATAAGAAAAAAAAGACCCGAACTGCTGCCGATGTGCTCTTGCCTCCGCTCACGTGTGCAATATTTGCTAACTATATTTAACAAATATCTTTAAATATTCCAAATACATAGTTTAAAAATATTGCGGTACAGATAGAGAAGGTTCGACACCTCGCCCCCCCCACACACACCCTTGCTTATGAATCCGCTACTGCCTCCATGGAAGGCCCCAGCGCTATCGCCGCAGCTGGCAATCTACGATCTACAACAATACACGCCCGATGAACTCAAGTCAATGCGTCCCGAACTCTCCCTTCATTTTCAATTCGTTCCGAGCGATGTCGCCCCCGAGCCCGTTGCGCCTCAGCCGGCGGCCGTCGCCCCCTCTCCGCGTCGCTCTTTCAATTTACTCATCAGTCAAGGTAGCCTTGGTCATAAGCAATTTCACGCACGGGTGACTACTACCAACGCGTGCAAATGAATGTCCAGATGTTCGCCTGACTTGTAGCAATTGAAAAAATGTGTTAAATCTTTTGAAGCGCTAGCTGGTTGTTCATTCACCTCTCTCAGTAAATTTATAGGTTCAAGATGACAACATTTAAACTGCTTGGAAATGTTTATCAATTTCTATCCCACCATGTCTCTGGTAAAGATTACGGCGGCCGGTAACGACAGTTTCAGTATGTACATGTGTGTGTATGTGTGCGAAACAGGCACAGAGGGAAAGAAAGAAAGAAAGAAAGAAAGAAAGAAAGTACGAGAATGGGAGGGGGAGATGAGCTAAAAGATGCTAGATTCAAAAAATGTTGGTCGAGATAGATCATGATACTATTTACATCTGTCAGCTATTTACATCGTCTATTAACAAAGCAAAGACATAAGCAGAAATGTATTTCAAATTACAAATGGGTTAAACTGTATGTCGAAAGATATATGAAAACGTATTTTTTGCAAGCAGATTGCAATAGGAAAGTAAGACGGAAGTGTGTTTCGAAAAGACGATCACAGTGGATTATTTCAAAAACGTATGCAATGGTATTTCATAAGTTGCTATTATAAAAATATGCGACAGTACCACTTAAAAATTGGGTAGATGATGTTACAGCGCACTGCAAGAAAGTCTGTCGGAATTTATTATGGCAATATTCAGGGAAACATTACACGCTATAACATCAAGAGGCTCCATGCATTTAGTGTTCTGCAAGTGTGACACTAGCAGGGATTAGTATACAATCAAACATTCGACTTCCTAGATTACATACACACCATGATATGTGAGGGGTGGTGAGAACATGCATAGTTAGTGATGTGTTGATTAAAGACATTGCCCATATTCGTCAGAACATCAAATAATTAATTTACTATTCCTTGTAACCTTCGCTTCCCAGTTCCTCGCAGACATTCCTCTTAATATCTTTTTAATTCAACACGTCTTTCCAAGTGAAACATTTCTAAAATTTGGCTTACACTGTACACAACTAGCGTGATTGGATTAAGATAAACATTGCGCAAGAAAGCCGACACCTGAGTACAAAGACTCGTGTTCCTGGGTCACCACGGCGTACTGCACACAATCGGCAACTAACGCCCAATAGCCACGTTATCGTCGACGGGTCAACTGCCATTCACTTACGACGGTTCACTTTCTGTCGAAACTTTACACGCTTGACAAAACCGTTTCCTACAACGCTCACCTCGATTGTGCTTGTATGCTGCAACTGCAAACGTAAACACCTCGCCGTTTCACGGCAATTACGAGAACAGAACATGCTAGTTGTTTATTTCTATCGCGCTGTACAAAATAAAAATGAAAGAAAAATGTATGCCAAGGTAAATGACACTTTCAAATCCCCTCTATTAGGAGAAAGCTTGCAAAGAACTGCAGTCCAGCTCCTTTGTGAAGAATCAAAGATGCATTGTTTGACGAAGCCGCAATACCAACCTGCAAATTCTTTGAGATCAACTAGTTAAGATTACAGACGTCTATAAAGACACAATACACAATTGTTGATACATTTTCTTTGAAAATAATGCTGCGTAATGACTTTAATTCCATCAACGCAAGATCGATAATTACAGTGAATAAGACGGAGACGGACGGACAGAGAGAGATATGATAAAATATAATTCATTTATCCGTATCTAATAATAGGGTACATTGGGGGTATGACACCATATTCACATAGCCATTACTGTAATTTGTGGTGAAATTTACGCACGTATTCCTAGTACCACTTCATAACACCGTGTCTTTTCGAAAATAGGTGTTTGTAGAGTTATTAATTTAAAGCCTCCACAAGAAAGGTTTCCTCTCTCTGACGGCGAATTTGAAGCATGGAGTGTAGGGTGATTGATTAATGCATTATCAATGTCGAATTTAGAATATTTTCATTACGATTTATTTTCGTTATTGCTAATAAAATACTTTTCCAGTAAAACTTTATTGAGTAAGAGAGTATATACCCTGGCCTATCAGAAATTGAGATCACTACACCCTAAGAGTAATGCATGTAATATCACGGAAG
Source organism: Gryllus longicercus (assembly GCA_038098605.1). NCBI lineage: Eukaryota > Metazoa > Arthropoda > Insecta > Orthoptera > Gryllidae > Gryllus > Gryllus longicercus. Next base: position 709,494 of record JAZDUA010000303.1, read on the forward strand.
GTAGCGATTCCTAAACGCTGGATCGTGAGATCTGGCTTCGACATACACGCTCACTCGTGGGTTTTCTCCACCGATACACAGCTCTCTCCGGGATAAGTTATAATCTCAATATTAGTCTCCCGACATGTGTAGTGGATGTAAGTAGTGTGTGTAAGGGGTGAAGATATATTATTATTATTATTATTATTATTATTATTATTATTATTAGTAATAATAATAATAATAATAATAATAATAATAATACAGAAAAACGATACTGTGCGGTCGTAGCTCGTTTGTGTGAGTACTGATCCGCAAGCTACGGATGAGAGCAGCCAGCCTCTAGACTTATCCTACAAAGCACAGTGTAATTCGATCCATCTACATAGCTAGCTAGAATATGTTATTGAAATGCTTGATTCCTGAAGTTACTCATTATATTCGTTAGTGTGAATGCTCGTCAAAAGACATTTCGAACTAATTCAGCAATACTATCCAATTTGGACAATCATCATAGTCGAGTTAAGTGCATTTCTGAGTGGATCAAAAGTCCATATATGGATTTTGATTACTAATTTCAAAAGTTATGAATAAGTACTAAAAGAGTCACCATCGTTATTTGTACGAATAATAAAGAAGGATATTACACAGACGATTAAACAGTTGTAACAGTCGTATCGCTAATAAGCAAAACAATATAAAATGCTGAGAGATTTGATAAAAATTTACTTTCCAGGGTTAAAAATTAATTCGCGCGCACAGTCGAAAGAAAACGATTACCCGCGATGCCATTTCCAGTCAAACTAGTAAGAAAAGTAGATCTGCCATCCATACTTTTCCTCGCCTGCGAAAATTACCTCTGGGAAAATATGCCTAATTTTCTCTATTTAAGCGTGTTGGGTAAACTGGGCCACAATTTGTAAGAGATGATATTTATGGATAATGACGTATCTATGACTGAAAAACCGATATATCTGTAGCGCTATTTATGTAACTTACATGATGAATGCCACTTACAGTGTGAAGCAAATTACACTAAAATGCTTGCATGTGGACTAGTGACTCCTCCCCATATTTATCGGTATTAGTTGTGATACCTTACACCTCATTCATCAATAGCAGAAAATTACGTTTACGAAAACTCAAGACACAAGTAACATTGGCTTAGGAAGCAAAGAAAACTGGTAGGACCTTGAAATTGTAGGAACCTTGTTTAGCCCGAGGCGCCTATACCGACGGCCCGAAGCTCAAGAAAGTGAACGTGGGGGAAGGTGGCCGCTGTCATAATACGTCGGATGTTTGACGTAAAGTTAGCGAAACCTGCCAAACGCGCTAAAAGCGCCTCTCATCACGGTGGGCGTTAGCAGAGGGGACCGGGGCGTGTCGGGGCGGGGCGGGGGCGGAGGGAGTTGGTGGTGGGGGAGGGAGTGGGTGGAGGTTGAGGTCCCAGCGGAGAGTGGCGATAGGCGGGGAGAGGCGGGACGGGAGCGGAGGCAGTAAGGTAGCCTGAAGAGCGGGGGCAGGGAGCGGGGAGCTGGGACGGGGAGCGGGGACGGGGAGCGGGGGCGGAGAATGGGGGCGGGAACGGTGGCAGGGCGGGAAGGGGGGCGGGGGCGAGGAGGGCGAAGAGGCAGCTTCTTCGACGGGCGATTTCCTCGTTTCACTCCGGCCCCGCTGCTGGCACTTAAAGACGTTGCCGCGATGCAGCAGGCAGGCAGGCAGGCAGGCAGGCAGCGGCGGCGAGTTACGAGGGCTTTTATTCGACCACGACATGAGCGGCCCTGAAAGTGGGAGCGGAGCGAGCCTTCCCATCAGGAACACACACCCGACCGCAGACGATGGAGGACGGGAGTGAAAAGAGGAAGTTTTGAAGGCTCACGACAAGCATACCCGATCGCTGCAGTTTCCGCTCACAGAGGGTTCCAGTTGGCACGCAGATGCATGTCAAAAATTTGCTTCTGAAGCATCTTGTAATCACAAACAGATCACTAAAAGAAGAAAAGCTCTTCCCAGTCATACCTAAACACTCATTTATCGATAAATTATTATGTAAACTAACGTAGACGCGGAAATCGCGGAATGTACGTAAGCATCGAAACAAATTTCAGAGTAACTGAACGGTTGAACTGTTTATTCCTGACGGAACTGCAATAAACAGCTTGGATCCCTCCGAACCTAACACCACTCACAAATAGATCTCGTCAATGCATAATGAGCGGAAGGGGAAAGAGCATAAAATTCAAAGCAGGTCGTCATCAGTTGGCCTTTCCCCTCCCCGTGGCGCGGCGAACGGGACCAGAGGCCAGGCGGTGGCAAAGCACTCTTCCGGAAGCCTCGGGAGCGAGGGGCAGGGGCGGGGATGGGGGCGAGAGGCAATTAGCGAGTATCGACGCGACCCCAAGGAGGCGGCGCACGCGACGCCGAGCTGGAGGGGGCGTGGCGTGGCGGGGCGGGGCGGGGAAGGGCGACCGCAGGCCGGCCGAGCGGCCGCAGCAGCAGCAGCAGCCGCCGTGCCCTCCGCTCCGCTCCGCGCCGCGCCGCACTGCGGCAGCCCGTGCGGCCGAGCCCCCGCCCCCGCCCCCGCACGCAGATCCCCTGCGGAGCCCAAGGCGCGGCGCGGCGCGGCCCGGCGTGCGCGCCAGCTCCCGCGGAACGGATTCGAAACGAAGCGCAGGAATCCGCTGACAAAAAACAGGACCACGGAACGCAACACAGATGTCCGTCAACAGTTGGTTTGGCGGAGGCAATGAACTACGGACCGCAAAGAGCAAATTTAACAAAGCCTGACGATCTATACATCACCGAACAATGGCAATGCAAGAATGAATCTATTCGCATAACGCCGCGTCGCTGTAATGCTGACGTTTCGACCATCTTCATGTGGTCTTTCTCGGGGCTGTTGTTCGCCAAGATTGGGCGTGCTCGGACATAATAAACTGTGATAGACCAGGTGTTGTTTGGGTAGATGACCGGCCTATTAAGAGACCGGGCCGTGGCGGAAGGAAGTGGTCGGGTCACAATGACAAGACATGCTCGTACTACAAATCGCGCCTACATGACAATGGGTGAGCTGTTCCCTTTGAGTTTTGAGTTTTCTTTCCCCTCTCGGTACTTGCGGTTAAAATTTCGGTAAAGTGTGCATCCAGAAAGGCAGGCTCGCGGCCCATTTCCCGCGGAAACTCTACCCTGTCCCCCCATACGTCTTCTTCCTCCACCTATTCCAACTTCATGTTTAAGACCCGGCAGCAACGGCGATCACACATCTCCCAGAAAAATAGCAGCCATCGTCTCTCAGCAACTCAAACTACACATACTATGAATTGAATTTAAGAATAATAATATATAAGTAGATAATCCTGCATGCAATCTTAATATATGAGAGAAGCTTTGTTTCTTCACATTTTGTTCCGATCTTACAGGGGTCTCACATCTATCGCTTAATTTCGCGTCCGTCGGAGGTTTTCTGACATCAAAAGAGGGCAATACGGGAAGGGGGATGAACCTGTCTCTCAGCCCTCGGAAAGTAGGGAAAGGGTGGGGTTCGGGGAAGGACGGAGCCGCCTTACCCGGGTCCGTGGTCCGCCTTTACTCGGGCATCTTCCTGAAACCCATTCAGCCCACAGACACTTCCGATCTATGAAATCCCAGTTGTGGGCTCGAAAATACATACACCTACTGTCGTATCAGGTTAACAATTGTTTTACTTCTCCACTTCTCAACCGTTTAGACGTTCTCTTGCCATTTTTACTGGCATACCAACAAAGAAATAAATATAAGTCGCAAGATGTAACGTAAACGGATTTCGAATGCATTCGGCCTCGCTTTTCCTTCGCATTCACCTTCACTCCAATTCCACTATTCCACTCTGCGCAGCGCCGAAGGCACGCGAGGCTCTCGTTCCCTTGGAGCCGCCGCCGCCGCCGCCGTCGCAATTCTTCCGGCCCCGCCACACGCGTGACTGGGCCGTCAGCGCCGGCTGCCCCCCCCCTCCCCCCCCCCGCGCCAGCACCAACACCATCGTGACTCCGCGATTCCCCGATTCCCCGCCGGCTGGCGTTCGGCCTCAGCGGCGGCCGACCACTCCGAAGCACATTTCCACCCACTTGCTTGTTTCAGGACGAAAGCTACTTCTTGTTACAAGAACAGTCGAGCGCGTAATTAGACACAGTCGTCTATGACCACGCCGAGTAAATCTTAAGAAAGTTACAAATTAAGTATTAGACCTTAAGAGGAAACGTAGGACGGTTGGACGTATTATGCTACTCGCACAATATAATAAATCACACTCACCGCGAAATTCAAGAGATGAACGATGAGCAATGTCAAATCCCAATCGATAGCACACAATAATTTTAAAAAAAGAATTAATATTAAAGAAACACTAATTGAAAACTAATATAAAGTAAGGAAAGGATAGGAAACCTAAAGATGTTAAAAAAATTAATAGATCCATGAAAATAATAAAAAAATGTTTTACAAAACCAAACTACACACGACAAAGATTTGAGTGAAAAAAGATAAGGCTATATAGTCATGAAATGCATCACTTTACTTAAAAAAGCCAGGTAAGGCCTAAGTATAAAATTTCGCCAGCCCAGAAAATGAAAGTAAAACAAAAGAGAACAACGCAACGCATTTCTAGGACTTCAAGGAGACACAGTTCATTCGAAGATAAACCATTTTCACAAATTGCTTTGACTAATATCAGGTTCCGGGATAATAGACCACAGCAAACAGAGAAAACTTTCATCAGTAGCAGTACTTTCAAAACTGAATAACTATACATTACTGTTGAACGAAATGATACACAAAAAATACTTTTTTTTACTTTTTTTTCTTTCAGTTTTCCTTATTATGTTATAGATCTTCGGAACAATTAATGTAATACATTGTATTAGATCACGTTTACGTATAATTTATAGATTAGCTTGAACTCAATAAATTCATCGTTCTACACTAAAAGGTCGCGAAAATGAGAAGAAACCTTCCGCTGAATAATTAGGGAATAAGAACACACAAGCTCAGCGTCCAGCCCACCTGTAACCTAAATCCCGGCCCGCCCAACTTCTTCGCATAAGCCGAGGCACGCCGAGTTGTTCGCGCGGTTTCGCAACCAACAAACACTCTCATACATACACACATACACATTGGCTGGCCGCCCCTAACGCCAGCCTCTCTCCATCTCTCTCTCCCCCGCCGCCGTGACATCAACGGCGACGAGGCCGCCACTTCAGCGCCCGAATGCTTGCCCCCACACGTTTCGTCCATGGTGTGGCCTAAACTCATTACATTCGTAGTATACGTCAAAGAAACCAAAAGAATAACTACACGCCTTACCCCCAATACCCGAGCGCGCACACCTGCGATATCCTGAGAACGTGGTCGCCTAAATCCGGGTCCGCCTAACTCCTCCGCATAAGCCGAGGCGAGGCGAGCGGGCTTGTTCGCGAGGTTTCGCTACAAGCACATACACACACCGCGGCTGGCCGCCCCCAACGTTAACGCCTGCCTCTCTCTCCCCCTCTCCCACCGCCGCCGTGACATCAGTGGCGACGGGGCCGTGACGTCAGCGCCCGAATGGCGCGCGCCTCCCGCGGCGCGGCTGTTTCCTCGCGCGCTTTTTACTCCCGCGGGCGGTGGGGGCGGCGCCGCAAGGTGGAAGCTGAGGCGATGGTCGCGGCGGGTGAGGAGGAGGAAGACGGAGGGGCGGGAACGGTAAGGGACCGCGTCAGCGGTAGTTCGACTGACGTTTTGGATTGTGGTGAGGGTTGTAGAGGTTGCGATGTCAGCGGAGGCGGCGACGAGGGCGGTGGCTATGGCGGGTGCGGTGGCGGGTGCGGTGGAGGGTGTGGTGGCGGGTGCGGTGGCGGGTGCGGTGGCGGGTGCGGTGGCGGGTGCGGTGGCAACGGCGGTCCGAAGACGATTTTGGAAGGTGACGGAGGTGGCGAAGCAGGATGTGGGATAGGCAGTGGGAAATGTGACAGCAGCGGCGGCTGTGGTGGTAATGACTGTGATGAAGCCCAGGAATGCGGTGGAGGTAGCGTCGGTGGTTGCGGCGGTGGAAGCGACGGTGGTGACAGTCGTGGAGCATGTCGCGGGGACGGCTGAGCTACAGGATCAAGCGCCAACCGCGGGGTGGGCGAAGGATGACAGACCCGAAATATCTTCGCGGCGGCCGACAACATTCATCTAAAGAAAGAGGCAGAAAAGCGCGTCGGTAACTTGAGATCACAAGCGCTCTTGTTGATGTTACGCGTAAGACGTACAAGAAAAAGACTCTCTTGTAAGTTCAGTTTTGTTTCTCGAAAGTCTTGAAGTCTAACACTGAGACAGAATGGAAGTGTGATTCATCGAGATTGAGACATAATGTAAGGAGAAAAATCTGAGGTTTATGTTTCTAACCTTTGACCGCCCAAAATGTTGAATACATAAATGACTTAACATTCCGGGGACACTCCCCCAAATGAAATTCACTGTGAGGCATACAAATGAAGGAAAATGGCATTTTTACTCCACGAGGATCATTGCCCCTCTTTCCAAAAAAAACATTAACAAAACTATTATTAAGTTCATATAATTATTTCGTGGAAAGGGAGAAGAAATTCGATACATCCAAATGATGAATTTTCTGAGGTTTCCTATCGACCTAGCTATACCTCGGGGGATGAAACCTCGCAGTAGCTAAACGTTTGCTCGTAAGCTTTCCTCTCGCGAGAGAATGCGGCATTCTCCTCTTCGGATCCAAGTAACAGAACAGAATTCACCTCAACCCGACTCAACCGTTCTCTCTCCACCGAACGAGTACCCAACAGTGAAACGAAGAAGAACGACCCAGTAAATTCACAGCGAAAGACAGGCGAGTCCTCGCACACTACACCTACCAACATAAATGCAACAACTCACTACGCGAAAATTCCTAGCAATTGCAGAATGTAAATGTGTAAATGTGCTAATGTAAAATATGAAAATGAGTAAATGGATACTATGTGAGTCAAAAAGATTAAGCTACATTGGTAATTAGATTCTCTCGAATTTGTTTACCGGTGACACATCTCGCAATTAATGCTGAAGGGGAGAAGATGCAATTCAGTTTAGCGGATCATTTCACCTTTGTCCTGTTTCTGCTCAAAAAACGCCGACGCCCAATGTTTCACTAACAGCACGTTGGCAGAGGAATGAGAAAAATTGACTATTCCGATTGGTTTGCAACGGGAGTCGCCAGTGATCTCCATCAGCCAAAACTGCTTGTTGCTACTGTAGACCAACGAAAGATAAATATTTATGTCTATTTTTCATCGTCCCTTTACTTTGAGAACAAAAGCTATATCCTGTTTTGTAATTCCCCACGCTATTTCACTCCAGAAAGAAAACTCGCCGTACCTACTGTGCGCTGGTCCACCTCGCGGCCGGACAGCGTCATTCTGATCCAACCAACCCGACTCGTCTCGACCCTTTCCGCGCCATCTCCCGAGCGCGTAAACACCGCCGTAAAACGAAGAAAAAACGACCGAGCGAACGCACGGCGGAAGAGGCGCGAGCCCTCCGCACGCGTCACGAGGCACGAGTGTTTGGCTAAAAAGTCACGAACGGTCTGCAAAACGTATTAAAGCTCCTGGATGAGAAACAGCCCCTGCGGCACACCGCAGCCACGCGGCGTTCAACATGTGCACGGTGAGGAATTACGTAAACAAGTCACATAAATACGCCCCTCGCACTTGGGCGGAGGGAAAAGGGAGCCGCTCGTGCGAAGAGCGGGATTCGCTGTCAACCCTCGCCGCCGTCAGCTCGTGGGCGCTGCCTCCGGTGCGCGCGAGGCGAAACGAGCCCGAGGCAGCGGTCGCGATGATGTAGTGAGAGTGGCCCGCATCGTGTGAGTGGACACACACAGAGGCGACGCTGGAAAGTTTCGCGGGCCCGCGATCCCAGTGCGAGATGAAAGGTTCTTCGGCTTATTTGAAAACATAACGTTTCACAAAATAAAGAGCATCAATGTCTCTTTCGGTCTGAAAGATTCATTGGGCTCATCGACGCGCAGTGGTAACTAAGTAGAATAATACGAGTAATAATAATAATAATAATAATAATAATAATAATAACAATAATAATAAGACAAGGTGGCAACGAGAACTTTAGAAAAAGTCTATAACAAGAAATATTAGGTTCCGCTTAAAAAAGCTATTTGCATCAGCAATTGAATAACAGCTCTTAGCTCTTGACGTGCTCTGCGTGGAGGAAGAGACTATCTTGAAAATAAAGAAAACGATTGTTTTATGTTAATGAAATTACTTCATTCCCCCCACTTACACAATTAAACACGATAAATCAACATAACATAACAAATGGAGAAAAAGAAAAGGAGGAGGCGGAGTCAAAATAAAATTTAAAACGAACTTCTGTAGTCGCTTTCTAGCTTCCGAACAGCAGGTAAGAAACGGCATACCTAGCAATTTCTTTCTTTAATTAAAACTTTTGCATTATCGTTTTCTTTTATCTACTTCTGGAATGTGTTTACCATTACCGTATATTAAATTATTTATCATTCCGCATCTCCTTTTTCTTCCTTTCAATGTTACTAAAAGTGAGAATCCAACTAAAGTGATTGCTCGAAGAAAACAATATGTAATCGTTTTCTTTCAGAACATTTTCGTAGTTGAACTCCTTACAATAAAGGTATTCAACTATCTGACTTGATTAAAGTTTTATTGTGTGATTTATTTCGGTGACGTCTTACCGTAAAATGATTCGGTACAGAAGGTCGGCAATTGTCTCTGACTTCTCTTACCTGTAACAAAGATAACACATAATTAAAATAATGAAACAATTTCAAGTAATTTTGGACAATGAAATGCAACACAATTGAACATATTCCCATCACTTACGGATCTAAATAATAAAGAAAAATTTAAAATAACGCCCACCTAAAACAGTATTCATAAAAAAATGCAAGTGGAAGGCATTACTATAGCTGACGGAAAAAAGGTGTTTGTGCCGGCCTCAGAGGGTGAGTGAACTCTGTAGAACCCTCAATAGCGCGTTTGCGAACGTACGAACACGCGTGTTTTCTTCTCATGACTGATGCATGGAATGCAATTGCGAATGCGAATGCAAATGTAAAACGCGCCACAACGTTTAATCATGACTCATTAATTCATAATTGCCCGCACGGCCCCGACAGCCGATTCTCCCGCACAGCTGCAGTCTCAAGATGTGGCACGGCCCAATAAAAAAAGTATTTCCAGTGATTCTTCGAAAGAAAATGCACGGAAACTAGTTTTGACAGCCGTCTAGAGATACCAGGGAAGGCGACCACAGGCAACCAAAAGAGACTGATGGAAACATGGAGCTAGAAATATCTAACAGAAATAACCGGGCCCTAGACAAGCACTGCCTCGTCACAAATAAACTTATATTCGGTACTATATGAGTAATATACGAGATTCAAATTACTTGATGTTCCTCTTAATTTTTTCTCGGTACATTTTGAATGGAAAATTAATTTGAATATCCGGTGTTTGCTTCCTTTAAGAAAATTAACCTAAAAGACTACACCAATGAATAACCACGAAACTAAAGATACGAAGTGATATAAAAACTGCGAGAGTGGGCCCGAAGCTACAGACGAAAATTACTCAGGGCGGGCCAAAAGCCGCACTGGTTGACGGCCACGGCAGCGCGAACGACGTCCAGCCAGTGACGCAGCGACAACCTTCTGATTGGCCACCAGGTAAACATGCCTTTGATGTTCTCGATCTGGGTTTACACGTGGCGGGCGGGACAGGCGGCGGCGCGGCCACAACGCTCGCAGGGGGAGCGTGGGCGGGGGCGAGCACAACGGACCCTGTGCGCCCACCGCAGCGCCCGCCGCCCGCGGCGGCACCTGTCCGCGCGCTGACGTCACCGGGCCACGCGCCTCGCCTCCGCCTCCGCCATTGCGCAGCCGCCTGCCTGCCTGCCCCCGCTCCTGCCCCGCCGCCCCCGCGGCCTTGGCCCCTTTGAAGGCGAGGGCGGGCGGGCGGGCGGGCGCGCTGGCTGGCTCGCGGACAGCGCCGCTCCAGTCGCCGTCTCTTCCCAGCGACCGACCGCTCGCGGTTGCAGCGCCCCACCAAGGAATGCGGCTTCCACGCTGCCACCACCCGCATCAACCACGCCCACCCAAATTGTTTGGGCTGCATTCAACTGGACCGGGCGTTTGTAGAGATACTCTTTTGGCTAAACGAATGGAACTTGCTAACACCCATTCTGCGCATCGGAAAATAATTTCAACCACAGGCGTTTCATTAGTTTTCAGCGTTTCGGATGGGTAGAGGTTTTACTTCACTAAGCAGTTATGAGTCACTGAATGGAGATTCAATGGGATTGGTGGATTGTGGTGGATTGCCAATGCCTTCCACCTGGCAACCACAAGATGAAGATATCAATTACGAAGACACTTTTCGTTCCGGGCAGAGCATCAGCGCTATGTAGGATGGCTACGAAATGAGCAGTTGTTTTTTTTCCCCTCAAATATTCGTACAGGAATACGGGAAACATACGTTTATTAGCGTTGAACTTGATGTGCCGGCCATCGTAGGAATACATTGTAATAGCTCTTTCTACAATGCTCGAAACAACGTACGAATTCTCATTTCCAAAACCATCGACACTAAATACCATTGACACTATATGGAGCAGATTAAGCGTGAATATCTCAACGCTCCGAATCCTAAAACCGTTTTCGTAGCAATCTGAACTGGATCTTGAAAAGGAGAAGGAGGAAGTTTCGCCATCACGAAATGGTGCTAGGCAAGGGCTGCGGTGAAACACCATTGATAAGCCAAGCAACACTCTTGACCGAGTTTCGCAACCCGGAATCTAGAAGGATTAGGCCAATGTGCTTTTTATTTCGCAGCAGAGGTCGAAGCTCCAAAAGAATGCAGTCCTTCGCTGCTACACAGTACACTACACTTCTTTGTTATGCAACTCGCTTTCTGCAAGTGTCTCTTGCACGTATCGCGGGGAGCCCAAACCCCCTTCCCGAAATCAAAATAATCCACCGAAATCAAAATAATTCCGCCGAATGTCACGCGGTCAGTTTATGACTTCGCCTTGCCTTTGTTACGTCAAAAAAAAATCCTAGTCAGCGCGAGTAAGCAGCATCATAAATAAATCATAAGGTCTCACACTTCTAACGTGTAAATGTGCCAAAATTTCACAACCGGACTTGGCGGCATGTTACGTATAAAGCATTTCGTCAACTTAGGCTTCAATGTTCTCGTCAAGTTTCCTCCGAAAGAAAAATCTGGGTGCAGTACTCAACCGCATCTATTGCTCCCGGCAGGGAACCGCGCAGAGCGCAAGACTACGCAGATCTGCAAGTGACATCACGCGCCGTTATCTGCGAAGGGCCCATTTAAAGCGCAGAGTCTAGCGCGGCACACCAAGGCCGGGAAAAATGAGAGCCGAGCTCTGCTCTGGAATGAGACTTACGTAAGATGCGGAAGGTCGGGCGAGGGAGGGAACGAATTCTCCATGTCACAATGCCAGAAAAGAAATGACGTAGAAAAGTGGGCCAACGAAATAATGGAAATTACAGGGCGCGTGGTTCCCCGTCTCAATGCTTACTTTCCGAGAGAGTGATATCATATTTGAGTTTTGGCAAAACTGAATTTTCGGCGCTGACGCAACATCGTTACTTCGAATAAAAAAGTTTTCCGAATTTAACAATTACAACATTCGTTCTCGAGAATGCTACGGTAGAACGGCCAGACAAGCTGCTCACTATACTATCCGGAAATAATACAAATTCTAGGTGTATAGGTCTAGGGCCCTGTTTATTAATCAAATTTAGTCCTTTAATATTCTGTAGACCTTGACGGATTTAAATGACTGCAAAACTATAATATCGACCACATTTAATTATGCGTGTTTACATTACTACTAATCCATATTTCACGGGGCGCAATTGACCCTGTTGAATCTCACTGTACCGGCGTTTCGTTTTCTAATCTCTTGATTATTAAATTAATTTCTGCTCTTCCGCACCCCAACGTATAGTTCCTTTCCTCTCATTTTTTGTCTATTCTGTTACTTTTATGTTTGATACTTGATGTACTTTTATCTCAAGCATTTATAGCAACCCAATAAGGAGCGTTCCATTCAATTACAACTGAGAAATTAAAAAATCATATTATGTTTCAATTCCCGTACAGTAATGCAAATACATCCCTATTTCCAGACGTTTCTACAACTTCTCACATCCCGAGTTCAATGCACGATAAACGATTTTTTTTAATTCACAGAGCTAAACTGAATAACTTGAGAATTAAAAATTTAACGTAAGATGTGGCCTGGTTATCAAAATGGATCCCTAGTTTCTTCACTCGCTTAAAATAAATGGCGATAAGCCGACTAGCCTGATATCTAAGTGCTTATATGGCTATCCAAAACAGAAGCTACGTTGCAGCTTTCTCATTCGACTCAGCGATTGAACGAGATTAGACATGAGTTGTTCCTTTCTTCTCATCTTAGCTTTACTAACCGTTTTAAAGAAGTCAATCTGTTTTTATTTAAAATATCTATTTTTACGAAAATAAATCAATATTGTGAAAGAACACATTTATAAAGTACTCCAAAGCACAGGGCTTAGGAAAATACACAGTAATTTACTAAAATCCGCAAAGTACTCTGAAACAATTGTCACAGAGAAGGAAGGACATGTCTTTCGTTCTGTCGTCCTATGCTCCAGTCATTTGAAAACCATGTATTTCCCACAAAATATTCGTATTATCACCTCCTAGCAGAGCTTCTTCGGCGAACACCCGTCAGAAATCGGAATACGTCCTTAGTGCGCACAGAGGAGTAATTATAACCCGAAAACACTTGTTTCGGTGAAACAAAAAAGAAATTCGAAGAATTCCGAATTTAAACAGAGAACATATGGAAGTGCCTCCCCCACACACGCACTTAGGAAAATTATACAAAAATTCTCAGATTTTCGTAAAAACTCCCCGAAAAAAACGTTGAGCTACTTGAGTGGAACAAGAGATAAGAAGAGAATAAAAACCTTCTGAGAGGAATGAAAGAAGGGGAAAAAAGGAAAAAAAACAGTCTCCATCAGCGTAGTTTACGGTGATTAATACGAAGATCATAATAGCAAGATCTTACATTGTAATAAAATAGGAACATTTTATAAGATCCACAAATCTTGCAATAAGATCGGAAAAAACGAAGTACGAATCAAATGACAGTGCGAAGACAACTGTAGAGCCCATGACTTCTAGGCTGTCCGGGTGACGCCGCGTCGTTGGTAGATAGGGCGACGTTTCGCCTGTCATGTCGCAGGCTTCGTCTGGGTAGTGACACAGTAAAGTAGTGTTAACTGTAGAGCTCAACGGCCACATGCCCTCGAGAAACGCGATCAGTGTTTTTCACGCAATCATACACTGTTCCGAAGTTCCCATTTCGAACGGAGAGACGGAGAAAGGCGCACAGCGAACGGGTTCCTGGGCGGAGGTGGCCCGGGAGCGCGAAGGACAAAAGCACGCAGGCACGGGTGGAAGGAAGGAAGGAAGGAAGAGGGAGGGCCCTGACGCAACGCAGGGAAAGCGGGCGCGGGCGCCGGCGCCGCCGCTCAAGGTCCAGGAGGTGGGAGGAGGGGGGGAGGGCGCTCTTCCGGGCGGGTGACCACCCACTGCAATGCCCACGGATTTCTCAATCCAACGCTCCCCCCGTTTAATGGCCTTACGCAGGCACAGGGATCTAAAGGCAGGATGCATGGCTCCGGTAGGAACGAAATGCATGTGTAAAGTTGCGAAATACTTCATCGCTCTACCCAAGGCTTATTGTAAAATATTAGTCATATTCGAAGTATTTTTGTCAATGTATCACAGTTTTCCTTCTTCGGTGAACGTTATACAATTCACGTAGTCTTATCCCTAATATGTTTTTTTCATAAATTGGTATATGTGTAGTGTTGTCGAATATGTAACGGTACAGAGAACGTTGCTTCACAGAGCTTTTATGAAAAACACTGATCATCTGATGATGATTCATTTCGATGTGAGGTTGTTTCCTTGCCCTAACAGACAATCACAGGGCAGAGCATTTGCGCCCATTCTATGTAATATTTAGGGAACGGATTTTCATGTAAATGTTTTTATATTAAAGAAGATACCTGCATTCAATATTTTTTTTTTTTTTTACTTTTCAAGACATTCTAAATGAATTATAACTTTTTTAATTTTAGATATTTTTTCAAGTTTTGGTGTTATTAAATATTGTTCCAAAATCTACATATTTCTTCCCTGCTTTGTTTCATTTTAATATATTTATACTTTGAAACTGACGAAACATTTCAGATGCCGTACACGTTACTGGTAAAGTTGTCACTGCTGGTACACCGTCCGTGCAAGTCGGATCAGGACCTTCCGAGGGACTTGGCCGTTCTCTATCCCGATCGAAGCATGCGGTTTTCTTCCGCGTTTCCCAACGAGGAACAGAAAATGGGAATTCCCATGAACAGGGATCAAACCACACAATATCCACAAACAAAATAACTGAAACGTAAAGTTCGAGATTCGCTACGATTTCATAGACAGGCACACTAACTGAACACGACAATAACTGTTGAGTGTATCCAGAATTTGCCAAACACTGATCAATTATCAAAGATCGATCAATACTTTGCTCTTGCTTTATCTTTCAGAATGCACTTCAATCGGTCCTACTGAATTTGGCTGGTTCATACATTCGTACTATATCACTTACATAAAACAAAAATATTTTAACATTCATTACCATATGTTCTGTTGTGAATAGGTTTCCCTAAAAGACAGGAATTTCCAGAAGTTTGTAATACAGCGCGCGAAAGCTTCGAATTCGCGGAAGAAAGTATCGCCCAGAGCACTTCAGGACCAAGCTGGCAGCGACTGAAACTCCATTACGCGCCTAAGACAAGGCGCACTCCCAAAACCAGTCCCGCATCCGGTGCCTTGACCACTCCCCCCTCTCTCTCTCCACGGCTCGTTGCAGGCTGCCAGGGCGCACGATCAGGGGCCCTCGAGCACGATCGCTTCACGTTCAAAACCCCGAATGAAGTTGTCTAATTTCAATTCACGTTCAATTCCACGATTGTTTTCAATTTAATTTCAATTGGCGGGGCCTAAGGCAATAAATAATCGAACTCCATATGAAGCAATATCCCTCTGCACATTAAACCTTCCAGGATAAAAGTCGAAAAAATAGTTTCCGTCCATATCCCCACTGACACACAATAACAACAACAATAATAATAATAATAATAATAATAATAATAATAATAGTTCCTTTATTAATGGCCAGGCTCAGGCCACAGGGCCTGCTCATCCACTAAACCAGTGAATTTACACACATGGATGTAATAAGGATCAAAATGAGAAAAATTGCGATTATTTGTCAAACAGGAAATGGAATTACTTGAGGGGATGCATGTAAAACAGTGCTGATAGAATTAACAATCTGCTGTTCTTGAGTTGGGAATTTTCAAGACATTGGTTTTCTTCTTTCGAAAACGTTAAATGCCCATTTCATGGTGTAAATGCATTATCACCGCATCAACGATTACAAAACCGGAACACGCGTCTGCAGTTACATTCCGCTCAGCGGCAAGTTAAAAATAACACGGGGCAGCTCGTGCGTCGAATTATTTTTAGTCGCAAATGACGAGCGAGAGGAAGAGAGAGAGAGAGAGAGAGAGAGAGAGAGAGAGAGAGAGAGAGAGAGAGAGAGAGAGAGAGAGAGAGAGAGGGAGAGAGAGAGACCGTTCGTCGCAACAGGTTTGCGAGGCGCACCTCCTGCGGGCAAGCGCAGCACCCGCTCGCGGAAGGAGCAGGGACAGGATGGGGGCCGGCGCCCGAACCAGTCTCGCATCCGCCCCGCCATCTCGCACCCCGCCACGCGCTCGCTTCCTGCGCCGGAGACGACGCCGCCGCCGCCGCCGCCGCTGGACGTGACACGGCGGCGCCGCACGGCACGACCGGAGGCGTAACACGCGGCGAGATAAAGGTTGCCATTGTGAACTCGCGGATAGAAAACACTCGCGAAAGACTAACTGCGTCGAAGTGCGCCGGGCTGCGGTTTCGTACGTAAGACAGGGATGTTGTATGTTGGGCCATAAAAATGTGCATTATGCTATAAACACATTAATAATAATATTACTTATTATTATTATTATTATTATTATTATTATTATTATTATTAGTCCTCTACATCACGACTAAATATATTATGAGTCAGCTGAATATAAAATCTACTCCAAGTTGCAACCAGCTACCTAAGGGCTATCTAGGGGCTGTCGGTGCCTCTACAATACTTGGCGCAAAATATGGCCTGTTCCAAATAAAGCAACTTCTTGCACTTCCCAGTCTTTCGAAAGACCTTGGAATTTAGCCAAATTCTTGCATAAATTTTGCGTAACAAATCCAAGAGCTCCGATGACCATCAGTACGTTCCTATTACTATTACTTATTACGTACTATACGTTAACTATAACGTATTATTACTATTATTGTTATTTCTGTTGTTGCTGCTCCTTCTCTCCAGTGTGCGATATCCTCCTTCAAATCGGCGATCTGTTAACGTGGTGGACCTACGGGATCCCTCGGTAGTAAACGCTCATTCACAATGAAACTTCAAGAAATGAAACGTAATGTAAGCGCAAAGACTCGGTGTCATGTTACTGACAATACTGTGCAAAAAGTCAAGTGTCTAGCATTATATTCACAGAATCTACTTTACATTTCTGTACAGTACATTACGGTAAAGGGACCATCTCATCACATGCAACACTGCGCTTCACTGTCACATACTATTCGTTAACACTTAAAATTATTCTATGTTTTTATGTACACAACCGATAAATTTTTAGGGCGTTCAAGTCCATAACCAACAGATAATAAAACTTGAGAATGGATAGTTATAAAAAGAACAAACATTTCCTTTGTGGTGTTTATTTCTCGTCGTGTTCAATCGCAGGCGCTCGCTTCCTTCACCGCCAGGCGGACGGCGACGCAGCACCTGCGACTCGGCGAGCGTTTCGACAGCGGCGGTGGCCGGCACACGCGCGTCGCGGCGTCACACACGCGCCGTTCGGAGACAACCGATCCCCTCTGCACCCGGCGCTCCACTTTTCCGAAGCCTTTCGCCCACCTTCCCAGAAAAGCAGAGCCCCACGGCATTTCGTTCCATTTTCCTCGCGAGTATCAATGCTCGTAACGCCCATTCACTTTCGTAAGTGGAAAACATGAAAGAGGAATAGAACACATGCTCCTTTTAACGAGGTTAATTTTATATACCTAAAATTGTAATGGTCAGGCAGAGTAACGAAAGCTTGTTATTTTGGAATTAAACGGTATCGACTGTTCTCAATTCATTGAAACTCATTTCTGCTTACACCCAGGGCAGTTCCAAGCAGGAGGGAAAAGGGTAATGGTTTTCCCTTAAAATAAGCAGAATTAAAATAAATATATTGTAGTTAGATTGCACACACGGTTCTAAAGATTCTGACTTGTTCACCTGTGATCGAGACTTTATCTGAACTGGTGAGAGAAATATACATTTGCGAAATTAACTATTTTTCCCTCCCTCCCCGTTCCGAAACACCGGCAGGGATGCAATCGGGATATGCCTTCTCAGGTAGCGACAAGTGAAATGGAATTATCTGGGAAGCGGGTACGAGGGAAACCTGGTCGCGGGATGCAGTCGGACGATTTCCCGGCAGCTCACCGACTCCCGAGTAACCGAGGTGTTCGGAGACTCTGCCCTTCCTGAGTGTCAAACAAGACCAACACGGTGCGGGTAGGACGAACGCAGGAAAAAATCGACGCATCAAGCAACTCCACCTCACTTGTCGGAGTTCGGGGAGCAGTGTCGTTCGATCCTCACCGAATGCCGCACGAATGTAGCACTGTCTTACGGCAGCTGGCGACGTGCTCTTGGGAGGCAAAAGAAAGACTGCTGGTGTAACACGAGGGAAGCACAAAGTTGGTCATACAAGGCCCATTGTTTAAAAGTCAACTTTCTGGCTAAAAGTTTGTGAAATATCCGTTTTCAAGAACAATTAAAACATCAGAAACGATGACGAGAAGAAAAGAAGCTACGATGTGGACAGAGGGGTCGCGACAGAATAGATGCCGAATAGGCAAGATAAACCTTACATACACTCTAGTGTTCATCTCAGTTACGAAAACTGACTTACTAACCATGTAATGATACCCGTAGTATAGAGATAAGAAGTTTAGTGCAGTGTAGAAACCAAAAAGGCGAATTAGTCTTAGTTAAGAATGATGTTAGTAAAGTGATTTAATTGAGCGAAAGGCCATTTTCTGTTTTCTCACAGAAATTAATCAATTATTATTCATCGGGAGAGGGCTGAGTAATAACATTTAATAATAATAATAATTATTAATTATTATTATTATTTATTATTATTATTATTTATTATTATTATTTATTATTATTATTATTATTATTATTATTATTATTATTATTATTATTATTATTTTCGTTGATCGGCCAACTAGGACCACGCAGGCAAGCACTCTGCCTTTACCGTGGCCCAGTTTTTATTCATTCTCACGGAGGCAGGTGCTTGCGACAATTCTTTGGGGGGACCAGCATTTAAGCTTGATCCGGTTTTTATCCCCCAAGGTTGTTAGCCCTGGGGGTATGGAAGATGAAATGACGATATATGATGATGATGGGGGTGAAAGGACAATACATACAGACATACACAAATACATCCATGCCCGAGGCGGGACTCGAACCCGCGATCTTCTGGTCCGAAACCACTCCGGCACTACTGCCTTAGCGATCTCGGCCATCTGATCGGCTATTATTATTATTATTATTATTATTATTATTATTATTATTATTATTATTATTATTATTATTATTATTATTAATTATTATTATTATTTATTATTATTACTTAATAACATGGTTACATTGAGGGGCGGAGAGTAGAACAGAAGAGCAAACCACGCAGATCGATTGGGCGGGCAAGGGGCGTGACGAGACGAGGAAGGTAAATGACGACGCCAAGAAGGGCGGAACCGAGCCGAGCCCGCGAGGGTGAACCGACGCGGCGGGGAATAACGCCAGACCTGAAGGTAGCAGTCAGTGAGCGGCGCGGAGGGGAACGGGGCAGAGCGGGGTGAGGCGGGGTGGGGCGGGGCGTGCGGTATTGCGCCAGCGTGGCCAGCGCCCGATGAATGGGTGCCCCCGGGGCGCTGCCGCCGCCGACCCGATGACCCCGCGCGTAGGCCGCGCCGCTCGCTCGCACGCACGCCCCGCCAGTGCACAGCGCACGGAGCGACCAGGCGGCCGGCCGGCCGGCCTGCATGGGCGCAAACAGGCAGCAGACAGCCCGACACTAAGCAGCACACGACGGCGGCTATGGATGGCGTTTTTATGCACCAACAACACAGCCTTCAGGCGTTTTTCTTGCAGGATATGACACCGATGGCCGAAGACGGTTTCAAGAGAACGGAATACTAATCACGAGAGCTGCGCGGAACTGTAACCTCCTTCGACAGATCGCAGATCGTCGTAATGAGTCTCTGGCTCTGGAAACGATGAATTCTATGGGTACTTGAATTTTAGTCATGTACAGGTCAAAAAATTACATATAAAATAGCAATAGAATGTGTTTCGTTTGACATATCACGACCGTGTCACTTGACAGCAAGTTTTACTCTGAGCGGAGAGTATATAGCCGGCCACATACAACGAAATGTTGCAAATTCCCCCACAGTACCTGGAGCAGTGCAGTGCGCGAATTGCCGGGGCAGAGGGGTGATACCGGTGATCGTCCGTCTCCATAGTATTGAATGTCCCCTGCACGAACAGTATTCAGCTGCCCCTGCCAGGAACTCAATTTGCTACATGCCGCATTTACGATTTTCACATTTTGAAATGTTCAAATCAATGAAAATAATAATAATAATAATAATAATAATAATAATAATAATAATAGTGCTGAAGCAGTACGTTCTGAAGAAGGCCACAATACGCTGGCCGAAACGTTAGCCACCATGACATTGACACGGCTCGTCCCGGATAGCCCAGCCAACATAAACTTCGGCCGCGGAAGCCTACGCAACCAATAATAATAATAATAATAATAATAATAATAATAATAATAATAATAATAGTAATAAACTTGAGTTTCTAATATGGGTTCAGTTACATTGCTCCTCTGGCCAACATTTGAAGTAAGTCATACGCTACTCACACATGTGTGAATTATCCATATAGAGAGTTAATGTTCAAAAGTGGAATGGCTGGTTCCATGTCACCTGATTGTCCACTCGCCTTTATGTTTTTCCGTTGTTTTTTTTAAATATTCCCCCTGGAGAAAATGTCGATTTCGCCCTCTAGTTTCAGTCGCCTGTAAGAAACCCGAAGGCGTGCACGGGCGGCGCCGGCCTACACCGCGGCGGAGCGCTGGCCGCCGCGCGCCGGTCGCGCTTCCCAGCCATGACGTCAGCCGCTCCGCTCCGCCCGCCTGCCTGCGCCGCCTCCCAGACCCCGTTTCGGCGCTCTGCCTCCGCCTCCGCCCTGCTGCCCATGCCTGCCTGTCTGTCTGCCTGCCAGCCTGCCTGATGCCCATGCGGTGGCGCCAACTCGCTAGCGCTTCACGATCGTTCCAATCCGATAGATGAGGGTTCATCGTTTCCAGACACAGAGGATTAAAATCAATTCGTGTTCGTTCAAATACAATTTGGGAATGGCTCAAAAAAAACGTTTACAATTTACAAAAATTGGCTGGAATGGAGTTAAAGCGGCTAAGAAAAAAAGTTAATTCTATCAATTCAAAAAGTTTTAGAGATTCAAACTGAGTGGTGTGTCAGTAATTTATATCTGAAAGACCCTTGAATCTGAAAACATTTGTTTAGATTTATTGATACAGGTTTTGATTTGCAAACCATGTATACCAATACGTCACTATTACGTAGACCAGTCTACTGTTTAACTTCCTTATTTTTTCCTTTTAGTCTTTAAAGTTTCACTAAATGTTCAATAGCGGTGGTTAGCACTAAACCAAAAAATGCCCAAACACGAACAAGTCAAACTTGACTCAGGCTCCAATGATCCCCAACCGCCCTAGGAACAATGAAGAAGTTAGTGGATTTATGAGAGGTAGTGGCTTTACAAGTTCGTGGGAGCCATGTGAATCTCATTATCTGAGATTAGGCACAATTGACTTCAGATACAATGTTCACCGGTTGACATGGAATCTCCCTGTAATTCACTTATAACTTTCATAAGTTAGACTTAAATGTATTAAATGTGTAAATATTATATAAATAATATTTTTTCGAATTTTTACAAAATAATCAATTTTAGCTTTTACGTAACAAACGCATCTATAAATGTTTACCTTGTTATAATTTCATATAACGAACAGGCCGATCTGAAGAGCTTATACATCTACGACCACTCTTTGTAGTGGTACACTAATATCCAAATAACATGATTTCGTAAATATCCGGGATAATCCAATACTTGGTAGCGCGCGACTCGATAGGGAATGGCACAATGAGTGATATCCTGTAAAACAGCCTAACAGGATCAAGAAATGTTCGTGAATCCTGGGTCGCGCGCCTTTTAAATCTGTCAACGCTGTTACCTGCTTCATTGTTCACGCCGCGGAGAATAACGCGAGTACAGCGGCGATTGCAATCGGCCCGAGACAGGATCATCGAGCAAGGCAAGGAAGAGTATATTAACGGAAAGAGTCAATTTTGAACATCGAGCTTTAATCATTTCTTCTTAATGACATGGCCCCTTTCCAATTCAAGATCACTTAGCAACTGAGCATCTTTTTATTTCTTTTTTCTTTTCGATCTTCCGCCACTCAATGAGACGGACGCGGCAGTCGCAGGCGGCAGGAAACATTTCTCTCCGGGGGGTTGAGGCGGCGGCGGCGGGGGGAGAGGGGGGCAGGGAGCGAGCGGCGGCGGGCGCGAGTGGCAAGTGGCACGCGCTCGCCGCGGGGGCCCCGTCTCTTCCGGCGCGAGCGGCGCGGACCGGTCCTCTCTCGCCTACATGCGCGCTCGCGTCAGCCGCCCCGCCCCGCCCCGCCCCGCCCCGCCCCGCCCCGCCCCGCCCCGCCCCGCAACCCAGGAGCACACTCGTCGCTCGCACCCGCGAGCACTCACGAGTGGGCCTTCACGGTACGAGGGTCGGGTGCATCCTCGCTGCGCAAAGCATCTTTCTGTTGCGTCTAAATATAGTTTTCAAACTTTGGGGTTGTAAACATTTAATTCACGGGTCTTTACATATTAAAAAATAATAATAATAAAAAATAAAATTAAAAAAAATCAAGAAATATTACATTCTTCTTCGAGTATCGAGAACCTCTAGGAATCGTCTCTAATAAACTATGATCATTTT
This sequence comes from Gryllus longicercus, assembly GCA_038098605.1. NCBI lineage: Eukaryota > Metazoa > Arthropoda > Insecta > Orthoptera > Gryllidae > Gryllus > Gryllus longicercus. The sequence continues at coordinate 731,886 of JAZDUA010000303.1, forward strand.
AATAGGTGAAGTAATACTTTTACATATATTACATTAAACATTTCTGTCCTTAATTAAGCAGTACTTATTTTACCGCTCCCTAGCCATAGATACCAGAAGGCTAATTTTTAAAAATTAGTGGATGATGAATGAACTACCCCCATTTCAATGCGATTATATTGAATTCACAATTAGTCGATGGGGCCAAAAAATATTCTTGTCATAGGCCGTCAATTTGATTTCCTATTTTCAATTGCGACTTAAACTCAGATGAGACTGTGGCGGTCCAGACTTTTACCTGCCAATATGCCTACGTGAAATATATTTCACAGATGTCGCAAGAATTTGCCAGAAGTTTTAGATGAACTCAATGACAGTTTTCAGTTATGGTCTCACGTTGTCGCCAATTATAATTTCTGCTTGAGGTAGTTCTCTGCCAACTAATATATACACTATCTAAAATACATCCAATGAGCATAAGTTTTTGCTTACTACACAACAAAAAAAGAGAGGGGTTTACATATTCTGACATAATAGTCAGCAGTTTCGCCCATCACGAAAGATGTGTAATTCATTTCGTACAATTTGGGAAACCGACATTCGAGAACGATGAGGTTTGCTTTTTTTGTTTAGCAGATCAAGAATCTATCAGAAGACAAACACAACATTTTCAGAAAGTGAAGGGGAAAAAAATGTTGCCATACTCCTCTGCCTTATTTTTTCTTCAATAACCAGCAACCTACCCATGTCTCTACGAATTCTATCACAATGCACGTCCATCTCCGCTCCAAGGAACGCATTAACTACCGCAAATCGCCCATGTTGACCACGTTGGCCCTCCCTCCGCTCGCAGTACTGCGATATGACCAAAACAGAGACCGCCGTCGCCCTAACAAGCCAAGTGGCACTGCCTGAAAACGGTCGCTGCTCCTTTCATTGCAGACCTCCGAGCTCTCCCCCCCCCCCCCCCCCACTCTTCCCCATGCGGCACCAGACTTGGGAGCTCAGTCATAGCGTCGGGCGCAAGGTCACTCCACATTACCCAGCGTTAGTTTACGTCGCCCGCAACAACATACCCTCGCTCCTTCGCGAGCGAGCTGCTTCGCCCATGCTCCTTACGCACAGCGTTTGCATTCCTTCGCATGGGACTTAATTACTCGTACAAACCACGACATAAACACACGTTAATTGGTTACGTCATTTTCTCACACCGTTCAAACGTTCGGTTTACGCTATTTAACGTTTCCATTTCATGAAAACTGTCAGCGTTTATGGTCTACTTACTGAATCAAGATTCGAGGGGAATCCCAAGCCATAAGCACAGATTTTGTCTAGTTTCAAATTCAAGCTAATTACCGCTACAGCTGTTGCTACAATTTCTACCTGTAATAACGACGATTGCACCGATAAATGAAGAAACCGACAAGTGTGCATTAGAAGGAGGGGGGGAAAAAACCTCTTGTGTAGATTTGTCGAACTGGTAGTCCGTTAAGGCTAGAGCAACAACGTATCCGAGGTGAATCGTGATTTCCTTCCTTGATCGTTGAACGTCATTCCTTTGTTTCGCATTGAGGGGAACCCAGCATTTTTAACGCCCGAGAAGTAAGCAAGTAGTTAGTTTACGGAATCGTTTAAGGTTAATTTCTTTGGGGAATAGAGGAAGAACCGGCGTCGACTGGAAAACGGACGAAGAATACGAAGACCTGAATGAAAATAAACTCAAACTAAAGAAAGTGTCTAAAGGAAAGTATCCAATTTCTTCCCGATTACCCGCAAACAAGCAATTAGCAAGTAAAGTTACAAAATTTTCACATAATGCATATTGAAAAACGGTTAAATCTTTCAACTTATATTACACCTATTCGGAAAAACAATGTAATGTCAAGGCACTTTAAAAATAATTTGTTAGGCATGGCTAACTAAATACCATGAATTTTTCTTCGAGCACCCTCTCCTCGCCACACAACTTTCGCAAGTCAACAAAAAAAGTTTCAACTTCAACAGGTTTACGTATGTCAACATTGCCCCCAACCCGCTCCCACTTTGAATTATTTCGCCACAGGGACCTGAGATAACACTTGGCGAGGGTCAAAATTCCGCTCATGGAACCCGATTAATTTATGAAATAATTGTAAACGTTGTCATTGCCAACAAAAGTATTTAATATAAGAGCAGCTTTCGATGGCTTAGCCATCATCATCAGTTGTCTGATACAAGAAGAAAAAACAAAACATTAGAACAAATAATTTACAATTTTTTTGGAAATACATTTTTAACATTCTAAAAACTAAGTTTCTAGAATGTTAAATTTATTTCCAAAAAAATTGTAAATTATTTGTAACCTTTATCATAATCTTGTTGTATTCACGTTCTAATGTTTTGTTTTTTCTTCTTGTATCAGACAACTGATGATGAGGGCTAAGCCATCGAAAGCTGCTCTTATATTAAATACTTTTGTTGGCAATGACAACGTTTACAATTATTTCATGAAAAATGCCAACGATAACGCACCACAACACCTATATCCGATTAATTTATCCAACGCAGAGGTTGCGCCGGCGAATAGGCCCGGGGGAGGCGCTGGCCCCGCGCCCACCCCCAAGCGCGAGAGGAGTCGGCGCTTTGGCCGAGGGCGGAGGAGGGAGCGAGGTGTCAACGGTCGAAACGGAAAACGGGCGCCGCACGAGAAAGGCGGATAAAAGCTGCAACGAATTACTGAACGGCATCGCCGTGCGATCGATCTCGCTCGACGAAACGTTGCGAAGTGGGCGGTGGTGTGCGAAACGGATGCGAACAGGTTGTCACGGCATTAGCACGGACAGCGGTTGCGAGTAGCGTTCGGAGACGGAAAGGGTGGGCTACGACGGCGGATAACGGTCTGCGGCGGGCAGCGGGGGCAGAGCAACGGTAGCACGGCGGGGACAATGGGGTCGGCGCGGGCAAAGAGGAGGGTCGCGGATGATGACTGCTGGGGAATGGCGGTGAGCGATGGAAGCGGCGGGCGGCACGGGCGTCGGAAGCGAGAGCGCGGGCGGCCGGGCGGGCGACCAGGGGCGAACGACCAGGGGCGGGCGACCAGGAGCGGGCGACCAGGGGCGGGCGACCAGGGGCGGGCGGGCGACCAGGGGCGGGCGGGCGACCAGGGGCGGGCGGGCGGGCGACCAGGGGCAGGCGGGCGGGCGGGCGGGTGGGCGGGTGGGCGGGTGGGTGGGTGGGTGGGTGGGGGTGGGGCGGTGGCGCATGCGGAGAAGGTTGGCGTTTCGGAGCGCACGTGGGCGGGTGGGCGGCGGGGAGGGGTGGCGGCCGCGCCGGTGGGCGAGAGGTTCGCGTAACGTAACGCCGCGGCCGCTGCCACTTTTAATTTCGTCGCGCGCAACTAGAGCGTGAAATCTGGACCCCTTCTCCTCCCCTGTCCCGCGGCCCCGCCGAGACCGATATTCGCGCGTGCCAGGGCAAGCTCCATTTGCTCCGCTCGCGCCTAGAAGAGACGACGAGAGAGAAGGCAAGCACGGCACGGTGTGATGGCGTGATTGACAGTGGCGAGAAAATGTGGAACAAGTGGGACACTGACTATTTGCTCTTATTTATTTTCTTTGCCGTATTGTTTCTTCGGGCCAGTCCTAATAATAACGATGGTTTTACATTAATAACCATCACAACAGAATCCCTTGACGATTTTTTTAATAACACAGGAAATGAAGAGCCACTTAGCTGCGACCGTATAACAGAGTTGTATTCATACCGGCCAAGTTTTTACATGCGAATAGCAAAGAACTGCAAGATTTTGTTTTTCTCGTCACCGAGCATATAAAATAGTAGTTAGTAAAGTCCTTAACATTGAAAAAATTAGCTGTTTCGTACTCAGAAAATAAGCCCGAGAAACGGTGTTTCGCGCAGGGCGTGTTAAAATATTGTTTACTTCAAATACAGGCGTCCCGAACCGGTGGCCGAGATCACTAAGGCAGAAGTGCCGTAGCGATCTCGGACCGAAGGATCGCGGTTTCAAGTGCCGCTTCGGGCATGGTTGTATTGTGTTCGTCCTTTCACCCCCCTATCATCATCATATCGTGTCATCCTCACAGTTACCACACCGTTACAAGCAATAGTAATCGCTAATGACATAGAAGTTGATGTGACCTTAAATAACACACACAATACACACACTTCCGGTGTGACACTTCGCGGCCGAGAGGCGCGCGACGCAAAACGCGCGTGCCGCCGCCCTCGCCCCCGGCCGGCCTTCGCAGTCAGCGGGCCGACCACTCGCCTCAGCAGCGACGCGGCCCTCCGGGAACCACACGCACAAGGACATTCGGTGGTAGCCGATTGTCGCATTTAGGAACGGGATGTGCATCTTAAATCCAAATAATGGCTGCCAAAGACGCGAAGTGCCGTAATATAGTAGGTCCGTTTTATTCGAAAGATAGCATATATCATTATGTTAAGAATGATTAAGTCTTGCTATCATATACGGTTGATAAATATATCTTAAAAGGTGTAATTGAAAAATATTGTTTTGTTTAGATGACATTAATGTAGAAGCTAATTAATCATGATAGGTAGAACCCTTGTTATGGTATACCAACACATTTTATTCGCCAGTATTACTTTAAATATATTCAAATTGCAAGTACAAGTAGCTTCATTGCCAAACAATGCCCTGATAATTTTTTGCAGATCCACGGGGATTGATCATTTGCTTTCACGTTTAACATAATTACGGTTTGAATTATTCGCATTATCACGTTTCGACGCGAAACGCACGCTTCTGTCGCGTCCTCGCGTGGAGTTAACCCGTCCAGCCACCCTTCGGTGGGGGCAATTCCACGGCGCGAGTGGCCAAGCGAGACCTCTTGACCACGAGAGCTCTTCGCGCTGCGGAACGCGCGCGTGGCTATGGGCCCCCAGGGGTGCCGGGGTTTTCGCGTTCCCCGCGCCGCGCCACGCCGTGTCGTGTCGTGCCTCTGCGTGCGAGCGCGAGGCCGCGCCGCGGCACGCACCACGCGCGTGACGCCCGACGCGTGACGGCTGTCACGCCGCCGTTGCCGCCGCCGCCGTGGCCTCGCCCGGACGGGTCAGGGCGGGGCGGTGTGGGGCGAGGCCGCCATGGATAGGGCGGAGGGGGGGGAAGGGTTGGAGGGTGGGTTGCGCGGGATAAGGGGCGTGGCGGAGCGCGACAGGGCGGTGCAGTGATACGTGGGGTAGAGAGCTGGACAGCAGTGATGCGGCGTGAGGTAGAATGTAAGCAGGACGCCAAGGTAAGTAAGTAGCGAGGCAACACACGAACGAGAAGAATTGGAGCGAGGCAGGAGTGGGGGCAACGGTGTATCAAGACAGAAGGGGGTGGGGCATAAAAGGAACGGAGTGACAAAGATGCTGGCCGGGTGGAGTATGAGCGGTACCAACGGCGGCGGGGAAAGCGCGAAGGGGGATAAACCACGGTGGACCAGGGAGCTTGATGGGGCAGGAGGGGAAAGAGCGAAGGGGACACAGTGGGGCGAGGCGGGACGGGGCGGTGCAAGGCAGGGCTAGGCGGAGCGAGGCGGGACGAGGCGGGGCAAGGCAGGGCTAGGAGGAGCGAGGCGGGGCGAGGCGGGACGAGGCAGGGCGGGGTGGGCTGATGAAGGGGCCTTGTCTCCTTCCTCCGCCCCCCTCCCCGCCCATCTCGCGCGAAATGTCAGACGTCCGGCCGGCACGACGGACGCCCGCTTTCCAGCGAAAACAAACGCTGCTGCAAGCCGCAGAGGAGCGTTTGTTTTGCGTGGGGCCATCGCTTGTCACAAGCACTAAGTGTCTTGCTAACTGAACAGTCCCAAATTCGGCGTTCATTATCATAAAATCAAGGGCGGATTATAGTGTTAATGCTTCATGTTCTGATATATGTCTGTTTATATCACTAAATCTCCAAAGGCCTTTCGTGATGTCACATTCTACGAAAAAGGCATCTAGCGGGATTACGAGGACATGCGTCAAAACGTCTCTGCGGATGCAGACGTTCTTGTTATGAATGCTTTGGCCTTGCCTAAAATACAAGGACTACGTTTCCAAAATGTTAAAAGTAAAATTAGTTTCAAGACGAAGAGGAAGTTGCGATATTTGCTATGTAAATTATTCAAAACCTGAATGTGAATGTCAAATAAATACTACGTATGAACTTATGTTAGCTTCCTCACCATCACCACCACCATACTTACAAAGACATCTTGGCAGAAGACCTGAAAAATAGTTTATTTCGACAAATAACGTTCTTAGTGTTAAAAAAACAATAGCGTGCTAACATCCAACAAGTTCCCTCACATCCACAGCGTCCTGTAAACGATTTTTTTGTTTTGTTTTTGTTTTATTCATTTGCCACCACATTCGATGCCCTTTGGAAACACACTGATTACACATCGAATAAAAGCACCCCGCCCACCAGGAGAGATTTTAATCCCCGGCAATTCCAAGAGTTTCGTTTGGAAGAAAAAATACGACCCAGACGGCGGGAAGAAAGCAGTTAGCATGCGACATATTTGCCATTCCAACGGAGTACGCACACGGGGAAAAATGTATGCTTAATGCACCGCTCTCGGGTCCTTTTAAATGACGTCATAAAGCCTAGTATTTCCAGAAATAATTGAACTCTTTTGATTTCGAAACTCACACGTTGGACTCCACATACAAGAGCGCATGCTGTAAATTGCCCTTGCCTTCTATAAAATGATTAGTCTATAGACTTTAGTACATTGACCTCCCTGCTAAATGGAACGAGCGGCATCCTACATATTTTACATGATTGCGATTGATTAAATTCCTTGTAATCTGAATATGATTACCACAAAGGTGAAAATACCTTATTCTTTGACAAACGTTGATAGCTTTCATGCAGAAATTCTGGTGAAACTAAACGGTGAAGGCAGTCCGCACGTCAACAAAGTCACAGTGAAGACAGTGAACAGTCACAAAAAAGTAACGTACAACAAACATCGAAAGGCTTTTTGTAACGTACTTTACACGGTATAAAGGGGTGTAAAATTAAAATAAAAGTTAAAAACTAATGAGGAGAAAACATTGAACTACTGAAGCTTTCTCTTTTTTCTCATTTACTTCTTGTCCTACAGGACGAGGGAATAAGATCAGAATGGAGGTCAGGGGGCATCGCAGAGAGAATCAAGGAGGCAGAGGAGGAAATGGAGGAGGGAAATTGTAGATTAAGATAGAGGAGACGGAAAAATACGAGAAAGGGGAAGAATATAAGATGGTGACAGGAGAATGAAGGAGGAAGTGAACAAAGAGAGAGCGTCGAGAGAGCGAAGAACGCCGGGGGAGGTGGAAGAGGCGAAGGGAGATGTGGGAAGCGGATGCTGCGAGCAAAAACTAAGAGGAGGGGGATGATTCGGAGGCAAAAGCAAAAGGAGTGGGTGGCAGAGGCGGAGTGGAGACGGACCAGGAAGGTTTAGGAGGAGAACAACCCTTGCCGGCTCCAATGCTACGTCCCGAACATCCCCTCAGCTGCCCGCGCCGGCGGGAGCCTGCGCACGCGAGCCCGCTCGCCCACCCGCCAGCCCAGTAGCGGGGCGCCGCCGCACAGAGGCGGCCCTGTTCGCAACGGGCGCTGGGGCGGCGACGCGGGCGGAAGTGTCGGCCGGCAGGGCGCTGACGTCACCAGCGGCCAGCTGCGCCGCCTCCTTCTCCACCGCTGCCACATGCACTTACTCACGCACGCGCACGCGCACGCACACGCGCGCCGAGCTTCCGCCGCCGCGCTAACGAGACGCCGGCCAAGGCGCGAGGCGCGGTGCCGCGCGGCCGCTTAGCATGCCCTGGCGCCCCGCTCGCCACGCTCGCTCGCCACGCCGCCGCCACCGACGCCGATTTGCGGCTTCGATGGTGTAACGGTTAGCGCATCGGACTGTAGGTATTAAGGAGTTTGTGCACGCCATAACGGACAGCACTGTCGATCTTCTGCGCACGCGCAAATACACTAAAGTCATGCGAAACTCGAACTGCGCATGCGCACAAGATCGGTAGTGCTTCAATGCTCGGGGATGCGCAAACTCCCTATTGCAGAGTAATGTAATGACTTAAAGGTCTTCGGCCTAGCCACGTAGTTAACAAGCAATGCAATTATGTACCAATTACCTATAAAATATTTCTTTTAAAGTATCCGACTGTTTCAAATCAGATCGAATAAGCGGATTTTTAAGGGCGAACATTTTTGTACGCCTTTTTTGGAGGGGAAGTAAAGCCCGCTGTCCCATGTGGTAGATAATAAACTATATGATTGTTATACCCCTGTTCGCGGCTTCACACCAGATCGAAGTTTTGGATTTTCAAGGGCGAAAAAATCCTTCGCACGTCTTCCTTCGGAGGGGAAGTTGTCCCATGTAGTACATTTACTACAGGTAAAAGATCCTTAAGACTAAAAGAAGCATATGAGCTGAATTCAATTCGCCTGATTCGTCGCCCGAGTGAAACCTCATTTCTCTGCTAGACGGTAAAAGAAGCCTAAGGGAATTTGGGTGGTCAGGAGGAAGAGCGAGCCTCATGGCGTGAGCCTCGCCACGGACAACAAGGCATCACTGAATTAAATTGACAATCGACAGCATCGCCCCTGGGTGTTTCCTCGAAATCTGCGTCAGGGTGACTCAGCACCGGCGGCAGGCATACCGTCAACGCACAAGAAAAGTGACACATCCAAAAAAAATGGCATTTTTTAGTTGAGTGAAGAAGTATATTTAGAAATTCGTACAATTTTGCTATTATTGTTGTATATTGAGAAAAATCCTTTCCCGCTGGGGTTACAACTGATCTTCCTCAAAATGAAATTTTTTGAGAGATAACACGTTTTTTGTACATGTACGATTCGGTGAATATAAAGCATTCCATATTTTAAATTATTACGGAACTATATAGCTCTGAATTTTGTTCTTATACTAGTTTGTAATTATTCAATAGATATTTAATTCTTCTCTACACATATTTCCAAATAAAAAAAATAATCTTTGCGTCTACACGATCATGTCGTTATTTTTCTCCACACACACACACACACACACACACACAAACACACACAAGTTGTAGACATTACACACGCTCTTTTACAATTCATGTTACTATTCCTTCCCATGCCGCAAACAAATATTCCCCTTTCCCTTGTTTGACCACACCCCGTAGAAGCTTTGAGCTTTGTTGATTTTCATTGCTGACCACCGACGAAGGAAGCTTCGAAAGTATTAATTGAACAACATATCTTCACTTGCACTTCACAATAATGGTGATGAAAGGATATTTCCCCTGTATGCACCAGGAAATTTTGACGAGCTGTTGGATCTTAAAATATAATTACCCAAATGTTTTTATTTCATTAGTGTGTGTTCCTCATTACCGACATTTTAATAACAGTGCACACGCTTAATATAATTTATTTTGCGTAGTTTATTTCTATTTTGCACATTTATTTCACATTATTGAAAATAAGCTCTTCCTTAGATTCTGAAGTAGCAATATGTGAAATGTAAATCTAGAGGGTTGTCGTGTCCTCAACTGAGAGGAACCTTACCTTAGATGATCGCATGAGAGATAAAACGTCAACGATTACCTAACAGCGGGGCGTCAACCAGACGACTACGGAACCCTGTTGCGTGAATTTACATTGTGTTTTCTTTTCACCACTACACACTAGGGATTCACACGAGGCAAGAAGTAATAAAGTCACTCCTAAAACACATCCTCCTCTGATGTCGCCAAATTACACAAGCAAGTAGCTCCTTTGAATACATTCTGCGACATGCATCACTTAAATTTGCCGGCGACTCATACTGTAATATATTTCTCTCAACATTTACTTGGCCCCCCCGACACAGCGCAGTTTCCAAACGCATTAGTCATGTCTCGTTTCGAGACCACAGTCTAATAATTGCATCAGCACGCTCGTTCACGCTCCCTGCGCCAGTTGCCAGCGCGCGATTTCTTTTCTTGTTTACGCGTAAATCGGATGGGTTTCTTATCTTATCAAACTGTTCCATCGCTTCCTTTCAGCGACGCGTAAAATATGTACTTGCGTACACAGCGAGACAATGCACGCACGCGCCGCAATAATAACGGTCATAAAAAGTAATTACTAGCGGAACTACATTCACGGTTACATAAAGGCATCGCGCGGGTGAATTTTCCATCAACTCGCGACTGGCGCGCAGTTGAAGTTGCACGCGCTTCGATAAATCTTCGCCCTCATCTTCCGCAAGATCTACATCGTGAATCCTTTATGTCCTCTTCCACTTACAGAATGTCTACCCTACAATGTTCGCTACAGAGGTTTCGAGGCTTGTGTTCCATGAGAAATATCAGAGCATGGGGGGGGGGGGGGTGAATGCCGTGTCAGAGGACTTCGCATTACAACTGCAATTTCTTTACATTTGGATATCTCCAAGTAACAAATGTTTATTTTTCATCGGAAATCAATCTGTTCATCCATCTTTTTTTCAGTTCGAAAGCAGTTCATAATAGAAATTCATTAAAAGTGTTCAATTAACAAATGCATTCTTGCAATACTTTGATGAGTAAATGTTGATTACTACACCCTAAGATTCTTATTACGTTCGTATTGCAGGGTATTGCGGCCGTGACAGCTAGCGCTAATAAGAAACAAGTTGCCAGACCAGCGTGTTTCCGCAACGAGCCTGCAGTTAAAAAGTAGATTGACACATGGCCACGGTCGCAAAGAAAATTTGGCTTTCGCCACACATTCGATTGCCGTTTTATCAGTTAAAAAGAACAAGAGACTATTCGCATGAGAAGCCGACTTCAAAAACAGAAATGGAGTTGTACCAACAATAGAAGGTTCATACTTAAGAACAGCAGGATTTTTTCCCCTGAGGCTGTCGAAAACTATTCATGTGTATTTTAACAATTCCATAATTTCAGCAACACGAGCACGATATTTGGAGAGCGAGGGAGATCTGAATTAGCCGTGTGTACACCTGTTACCCAGCTGAATCTCATCACTGTGCAGCACACAAGCGCAAAATTGGCTGGCCTTGATGTTCTCATGTGGTACGGGAAGACAATCTACGACGTCTCCAAATAATTACATAAATCATTGCTCATTTATTGCCCTGGAAAGCCCTCGGCAGTAGGTACATTTCGGTTGCGGCACACGGCACTAGAAAAAGAATCTGAACGTGATTTCCCATATCCCACACGCGGGAGAAGATAATTAAAGAGCGTGAGCACGTCAAGTTCGAAACGAGACGATTCCTAGAAAGCGCCTGAAAAAGTCCGCCAGCTCGTCGCCACTTGCCGCTCGCGCGCTTCACGTGTCTGGGCGCGTGTAGGGGGGGGGGGGCGGTGGCCCGGCCGATGGTATCGCGTCCTCGTTCGCGAGGCGCAAACGCGGGAACGGAGCGTCGCACGCGGTGGCCGGGGGCGATCGGCGCTGAGTCAGAGGCCGGTTCGACCGGCGCGGCCACGGCGGCGGCGGCGATGGTCGCCACTAGGCAGTGACGGTCGAGGTGGGCTGGTGGTCGCGGTGGCGCGGCGAGGATGACGATGGTGACGTCGATGGTGACTGCAATGGCAGCTGCGATGGGGGGGGAAGTGGCACTAGCGATGATGATGATGTCGACGATGGTGGTGTCACTTGTCATCGCTGGAGTGCAGATGGCAGAGGCGATGTAGACAATTACGTTGATGGTAGTGATGGCAGCTGCTATGATGGTGTCCGTGGAAGTGTCGGTGGCGACGGCGAGAGGGTGGAGGGGGGGGGGGGAGTGGCGCCGCAGCGAATGCTCAGACGCGGATATGCAAAGGTGACGCCTCAGGCGGCGCCACGCGCGCCAACGGGATTCGCGCCGAGGCTGCAGCAGTAGCGAGCCTCTGTTGGCGACTCGAAGCACAGCGGACGCCGCACGGGCCTTCCACATCTGGATACTTTATAACACTCGTCATCTCTGAAGAAATGCATCGAATTCGCTCGATGACGTTTCATTTCTTGTTTCTGATAACACCATTGCTCTAATATCACTCTTCATCATTAAAGTATGCTCAAAAGATATTTTGTGAAATAAAGTATCTTCTTTAGGAAAAAGGGTAGTGGTTGTACACAAGCCTCTCAACGCGAGGTATCACGCCGGCAGTCCTGGCCATATTACGTACAATTTGTGGTAGACGAATTGCGTTTGCGGACCGATCTTCCGTTTTCCCTGCTTCTAATCCTACCTCTGATCTATTATCATCCATGTACCATTCTCACTCTTTCACCATTTCATCATCTTCCCACGTACGACAAGTATGCTTTCAAACTGGAGTAGTTTCGGGAAAATAGGAAGTGTGGGCTCGAAGAAGTGGGAAGAAGGGAACGGATGATTTTAGGCGATCAGGCAGAATAAGAACAAGGAAACGAGAAATACGTTTTGACATGAGAATTCTCACCATACCCGATCGCCGATTGATTGTAGAATGATGAATCATGCAAAACATTATTTTATAATGAAAATTTCTTTCTGTACTTCCAGAAGTCCTCCTGTTCACTTCTGCTGTTTTCCTTCCACCTTTCCTTCCCGTCTTTCACACTGTATGAACTTCCTCTTTCCCTTATTTGGTTTCCAAACCTTCCCTATGCCCTCCTGATGGAACTGATTAGACAACCGTCGCGTACCAAATCTGGACCACCTTCACTGAACTGCATAACACAATACTGGTAACGCCCAATTTCTTTGTTTCGAAACCGATCTGAAGTTGTTGATCTGCCACATCAAAACCGGTAAGTTACTTTCTCCATGACAATTTATTCTGAAATGTCCTTCTTCTCATGTTGAATTACCGTTTGCCAATCATTGATTACAGTATACCTTGTTTACTTGACTGCCTCAACTTTTAGGAGGAGTGCAGAAAAGGACGGCAGACGTCGAAACCATATAGAGAGGCAGAAGGTTAACTCATCACATGGCGCCCAGCGTCTCATAACTTGAAGGGGAAATGGCAGATAAGCTAAAGGATCAGTAAATAGCAACGAAAATGCTCATCGCCGTGAAAGCCACCCTTCTTCCCAAATGTAATTCTCCATATGAGTTAACACAGACCACAGCAGTGGCTCACTCATGAATTGACAGCGAAAAGTACAATTACATCACTGTCGCTATTTTCGCCGGAACCCTCCTAGATTGCTCGTTGCAACAGAAATAAATTATCCTGAAATCGCATTGGCAATTTAATATTTTTTGACAGTATTTATAAAAACATATCGCGAATGTTACGATTTGCTAACCCCTTATGTTGCAAGTGAAAATAAATCGCTCTGTGATGACTGCAGAGGCAAACATCAGAAGTTCTGGACAGATGGACTGAAATAAGAACACTTGCGAGGAAATATACGAGGAACGCGAGAGTGGAATGGCGACGGGAGAGGAATATTTGAAAATTACATTAAAAGGAAAACACGCTTGCAGCATTTTAACGCAGCAGTCGCATTAAAGTAACAAATTGCAAACTTAACTGGGTCAAAACACGGCGACATCCGGAAGTACCGGGCTGAAAAAACGCCGGAAACGTACGGACGTGAAAGACGATGTAAAGCCCAGATGGGGAGAAATGTGCAATAAAAATATTTCTCAAGACAACTCGAAGGTAAAGGGGGCTCAGAGAAAGCAAGGCACCGCAAAGGTAAAAAGAAGAGCGGAAAGTAATGATGGGGGGAAAATACTAACATACAATTTTTTGAAATATAGGTCACGAGAAAACGAAGTAGTCGGTCAGAAGACTGCCAAAATTGAAAAAGCTGCAAAGCAAACCAAATTGGCAGTTAAAATGAAACGACACAAAGAGAGGAACAAATAAATTAATAGCAAGCAAATTAATAAAATAATAGCAAGAACAATTTACGAAGAAAACAAGATCGTAGATTTGAAAATGTGAAAATCTGAAAACTAAAATTTTTCCAAGACACCTGTTGTTTTGGAATACAGTCTTGAAGCTCAAGAGTCCACACACGCCTCCAACTCGTCAGAATTTCGTGATCCACTGATTGAATGCAGAAATGGTCCCTTGCTTCTGGGCAGCACATGTAACTTCATTATGCAGATATTTTGTTGAGCATCCTTTTTGCTAGTTGCGGCAGGAGTCGGGCACTCGGATGGAAGTTATTTTTGTGCGGAGTACTATAACATCAAATACGAAATTCGTTAACCGATACAAATAAGTTTTATATTACTCAGAAAAATGTCACTAAGTTCTCACTTGTTACCAGTCACGCTTAGGTTCGAGTGAGAGTATAATAATATTGTGGTAAAGATCCTGCAGCTCAAGAAAATGTGCGCATATTTATCGTTCTTCCCTATATGTCACACAGCGTTTTGAGGGGGAGGGAGCCAAAGAGGGGAAGGGCTAGAGAGGGAATGAGGTGGAGGGCAGAAGAGAGGGAAATAGGGGGAGCTGGAGAAGGAAGGATGGGAAGGACTGGAGAGGGAAAGAGCAGAAGGGATGGAGAGAAAGGGAGTGGGGAGGGCTGAAGTGAGAGAAAGAGGGAGGGCTGGAGAGAGGGTAAGAGAGGAGGGCTAGAAAGAGGGAAAGAGAGGAGGGCTGGAGAGGAAAAGAGAGAAAGGGCTGGAGAGGAAAAGAGAGAAAGGGCTGGAGAGGAAAAGAGAGAAAGGACTGGAGAGGAAAAGAGAGAAGGGGCTGGAGATCGAAAGAGAGAGAGAGAAGGATGGACGGAGAGGAGAGAAAGGAGAAGAGAGGGATAGTGCGAGGGGCGGCGCTCGGCGCGCAGGAGAGGAGGGCGGGGCCGCGGCGCGCCGCCCAGTCGGTCGCTGCATCCGGGCCGCCCGATCCTCGTAAATCCTCGCGAAATCCGCGCTCTTCGCGGCGGCGGCGGCTGCGGTGGGGCAGTGGCGGCGGCGGCGAGGCTGGCGGGCGGGCGGGCCGGCCGGCCGGCTAACGGCGCGGGCCGCTTTCCTGGCAGGAATCCGGGCGTGCGACCGGCACCCGGCACCCGCCGGCCACCGGCCAGCCACCGCGCGTCCAGGCGACGGCAGTGGGCGGACAGGGGGTCGCTCCCCGGCCCACCGGCAACGCACATCCGCAGGCGGCACCCCCCAGGCGATGTGGTTCACGCTACCATTCCGTGGCGTCGTTACACATGCCACAAAACCTCTCATTTACAATTGGGTTTGTTTACTTTCAATTATTACGTAAACATACATAGGGAGCTCCCAGTGGCGTTTACAACAAGACGAGAGATCTAAATACATGATTTCAATGACCTACATTGTGATGGAAATACAAATACATTTTTGTAATAACGTGACACAAACTCATGTGTGGTTTAATACCTTCAGTTAAATAATATTACCACAATACCTAACACAGCACAAAAGTACCGATACGTCAAGGACATGCATGTTTGTGACTACAGAATATGTACAAAAGGGTCCTTGGAAAGGGTTTCGGTTCCCAAGGTAGAATTTACTGGCAGGCTTAGAGTCCAAAGAGAGTTCGGGCTTACGCTCGGTTACTTCTCAGGAATACAATTAATCCACATTGTCTGCCTCGGTTATGAGTTCCACACGTTGAAATATTCAAATCAAGAAAACATTCGCAAGAATATCCTGAGCATTTATTCAGGCTGTGTCAGGCGTAAACGAAAATGGTTTTTACTCATTAATTCTTTCATTTGTCCTTGGAGGTCTGTATGTCCATCTGGAGAAAATCGTCAATTCGCTCATTGGGCGGCCGAATGCTCACGATGAAAATATACAATAACCATGTTAACGAATCTCAAACATTAATACTTCCAATGTTGAATTGTATTAATACAGTGTTTGAAAGAGTAATTTAGGCAGTCTTCAGCAATCTAAAACTTCTCCGACCATTGTAAAAAGTATAGATTGCAATCCACCAATGCACTTAGGGTGTAAAAAGTTGTTTTCAACAATACATATACTTAACATCGGTTATCAGGAATTCTCGATTACAATAGACGCGGTAATTTATATAAAATGATCAAAAGTATTGAAATAGATACTGCTGAAATTGAAAACAAAGCCCGATTAAAATATGGCAAAGTCTTCCTCCACGCTCATCATTGAAGATGCAGGAAGCATTTCATCGATGAACACAAAACAACATATCGTGTAGACACTAACGTTAATTAAAACAATCGTTGAACATTTCGCATCAATGCCATAGAGTAAATGACATTTCTATAATCATAAATATTCATTGTCATATTCAAATTCAACGCATTTCATTTTCATTTATACCATTTATTTTTATATTTTCTTCGAATTTTACGTTATATCATAACGCTTACATTTGGAACGCTTTAATTATGTTTCATGCTAGAATGCGTCCTTTCCATACAGTTATATTCCTTACGACAAAATATTACAATACCATACTTAGAGTAAGAATAGTTGTAACTTTATTCTGCGCAATCTTTATTCTTCTCACGAGAGACAGTCTGTGTCCGAAAGGGAGATGAAGTATAAAACTCGGACTGTAAAATACGAGCCAAATTTAAGTTACAGTCCGCTTGAAAAGGATAGTGCTCTTCACGAGTTCATAAGGCATTTCATTCCACTGCGTTGCATTGTGCGCAACGCAAAGTAACAAATTCTCTTCCACTACACTCATTTCAAAGCGGCAAATCACGGCCGACTGTAGTAGTACTAAGAGCCGGCAGTGGACAAATTCTGACATCCGCAGACATGGCGCGTTTCCGCCGCACCGACCGCAGCCGCCGCGTCGCGACGGCCACCGGCCGAACAACAAGGCGCGCGATCGCCGACATCCGGGTCGGCCCGATCACACAGGCTATTTCCGCCGCCTGCTAATTCAGGTCTCGGCGCAGCACTTCGCCCGACAGCCGGCGCGAGAGAAAGCGCAGGGAAGAAGAAGAAGAAAAAAAAAACAGAAAACAACCCGCCACGCGTCATCGGCACCGGCACGGCGCCTGGGGCATGCAAATGGCCTTCCCGCCGCCCGGGGTCACGCAGTTCGCTCAACAGACTGCTCCTGCGATCACCACACGACGTCTGTGGTAGACACAATACAAATATATGAATTTTATTGAACTGATGTTCAACGGCTGCGGACACTGGCACCTTACGACCTGTATGTTTTAACACAAGTTGTAAAAAAAATTTTATGTGTGTTATGTTTCCGTACATTTGCAGTATTCCTTTAGCGTATGTTTGTTCGGGTAGGCCCATGAACGCAAATGAACACGTACATTTGTGTACATTTATGTATGTGCGCATGTGTATGTGTGAGTGTTAGCGCGTTCTCGTCAGTGTGAATGTCTACATCGCTGGGCAGTAGATCGAGATTCGTATCTGGGAAGACGTGAAATTGGTATCACCAGCGAAAACCGGACGCAGATGCCAGAAGTTTAAGCAAATAAGAGCTTTCCCCTCAAGCTGCCCTCGAAAGTCCAATGTTGCTTTCAACCCGCTTATCGCCGCCGACATACCGATACTAATCGATGTGTCAACGGAACGAGTCTGGATGATTACAATCAAGAAAAATCTGCGTCTTTCTTGAGCGCAAACAGTCTTCCCTACAGAGAGATTGAAGAAAACCTCCGACGAACATATTTGGGCAAATAGAAATGTAAAGAAACAATAAACAAAAATGTGAATTGGCCAGAAAGAAACAGATGTTCGAGCGTTGGAGAGTAAGAGAGTGAATCGGAGGGTAAGCGGCGATACACTAACTCTACGCTAGGGCAGAACAATATATGTAAGAAGTGAGTGATGCAACTCGACATTCAACAATGACAATAGAAAAGTGAATGACGAAAAAAGGGGAAGAATGGAGAGAAGTCGAGGAGGGCGCTAGAGAGGAAGGGGGAGAGAAGGGAGACAGAATAATAATAGGAATAGAGACCGACCGACAGAACAGGAGGCCGAGAAGTTTCTCCCGAGAAACGAGGCGTAATAATAGAAATGCCTGAATAAAATAAAAACTGGACAGACTAACAAACAGTAAAGAATTAATGGAAACACTTCGCAAAATTAATAGGCAGAATTTGGAAAGAGGCAAATGTCGGCAAGGCGCAGGTAGGAGGAAGTACCCAACCAGCATGGAGGCGGCCGCGCCCGTGAGCCAGGGCGCGGGCGGCGCTGGCTGGCGTGCAGGTCCGATTGGAGTTGGCCGCCACAGGCGTCCAGAGGCGGCGGCATCGGCCGGTGCGGCGCAGAGGGCAGCTGCTTCGAGAAGCGCCCACCGTCTGACGTCTACGCGGCCGGGGCCGGGGTTGAGAGCGAGGGCTATTTCTAGCGGCGGCGGTGCTATTCAACTGCACGTGTCGCCACAAAAGCGCGATTAGGCGCGGGCCGAGGCTCCCACGCCGCAGCTCGACGGCCGAGCTGGGGCGGGGCGTGGCGCGGGGCGGGGCGGAGCGGAGTTGGACGGACGCTGGGGCCACCGCGGTCCCGGCGCATCCGAATCCACGCGCCGGATTCCCTGGCCATTCATTGACGAGCCCTTTCGTCCGAATTCACATCAACTCATAAAATACACAAGGCAAAAACGAATTATTCGTCCGAATAACAACGGCTTTTTGATATTTTGCTGCAGACGTAAGAGCATACTCATGGTTTGCACGTTTATCGCGAGGGACCCTCTTGCAATGACGTTGAGCCATTATATTATATACGCGAAATAGAAATGTGAAACATGTCTCCAGGAAACCTGGCCTTTTTTTACGGGGCTGCCACTGTTCCAACAAATGAGCCACATGCTGGTGATCCCACATACCGAAAAACGATCACTATAATATAACTATGCAACATAGTATGCACATTTTAACGACATCTGTTTATTTCCAAAGAGATACTTCGGCTACACTAACTCATTCCGGTGAATCTAATAAAGCCTCAGTAAACCCATGCCGAACCTTCGCACATGTGTCGGGAATTTGACAAATTGCCTGCCTCACCGGGCGCAGTTGCGAATGCTGACATTGATAATAAAAACTTCTCTATCGAAGGACACTACTATTACTTTTTGTTGGTTGTTTTTTAGTTGGTGACACTCGGGGTGTTAACCCGTCCGGGCCCCCCACCCCACCCTCACCACCGCCGACGAGTCGCAACCGCACTGATAGTGCGGCGGTGCGGCATAGCGCGGCGCAGAGAGGTTTTGCGTAACGGCTGAGCAAAGACTTGTCACTGAGTCACGCTGCCGTTTCCGTGCCCGCCCCGCCCCGCCCCGCCCCGCCCCGCCCCGCTTCGGGAGCCGCGGCGCGCGCGCTCCCTCTGATATGCCCACAAGGTCATCCATTCAGCTCTTTGGGGGCTGATTAGCACGAGAAATCGGCAGAGATCTACAAGGACGCCAGTTTCACAATTCCATTCGTATACGCGACCTATATTACGTCGCGCGTATTTACAGATTGTTTACGAAGAATTATTACGAAGAGGTTCTTATTTATACTTTTCACAAGTTTGATATAATCTTTTAAGATAATGAAATCCGTTCTGTTGAATTAAGTATTTTCCAACCATTATTGTCTCCAAAGACTAGAATGTATCCTTCATCGTTTCACGACACACAACCAGAACGCTTAAGAATTTATGTGGTTTCACCAAAAAAACATGACTGAAAATTTAACAGGAATTTCATGTAATGTATCGGTTCAAATTCTATTCTTACAGGGGATGATATACATAATTAGGAGATGGAAGAAGATTGTCCAGGCTACAAAAACTTTTATCCCCAGTAGTGTATTAACTTTATTCCTGCAAACTTCTTTTGACTCTTGTATAAGTATTATTTGCCCTTTTAGAAATTTAAATGAGGGCATAGGCTATACGCTCATCATTCCGTCCTATCATCCGCCAATGACCAACAGACTCAAGATTTGTACCGGTCGCTTCGTGTATCCCGTCTATCGATCCCGATTTTTTAAGGACCCCCAATCTCTCCTAATCTCTTAGGGCAAAAGCGACTCAGAATACGTAAAACAAGTATGGTCCATTATTTTGCCTCATGAATAAAACATATCTCAATAAACGTAAGCAATTTCACTACATTTCTATATCCTCGCAATTCCGCATTTTCAATAACGAACTTCATTTCCTGAACATTTTTCTCCGTTTGAAGATTCCCATAAAATGCGTCGGCTATTTCCTCCTTCGAATTTCTTTACAGCGGGTTGAACGTTTCATTTCATAATGTTACATAATCACATTCCGTCAAATCAGTGTCAAAAGAGTCCGAGCTGAGTAACACAGCATTCAATGAAAACTGCTCCTAATCGTTCTGAGAATGAACCGCTCGCTGCCTTGGACCGAACCGGTTGACACAGCATCCGGTAGCATCACCCCATTATAGTTCGACCTCCATTACCAATCTTACAACAGTATTCCTCAACTTCGAATCCGATATTTACACAAGCTGTCACTTAGCGGTCTGGTAAGTCTTCACAGAAGGTCCGTGGAATCAAACCTGCTGGGAAAGATAGAAAAGCACGTCTCCGAGAAGAGTTTTTAAACTGTAAAAGATAAATAAATGTCATCAAAACACTTTGTTTAATAACAATCTTCATTTGTGAGAACAATGAATGAATAAAGTGAAGGATCTCAAAAATACAATAATTTGATTAACGTATAATTTCGAATTAAATATTCCAATCACTAAAATTGTAAATATTTCTTTGCGTAAAAAATAAATGTTTCGGAAATTTCCTAATGCATTACACAATCCTTAATCCCTATTTAGCCCACGCAAAAATCAACACTCGTCCACTGATGATACTTCACCACAGAAACAGAATTGAAATCTACACAAGACTTCGGCAGATTCCAAAATGTTCCATCTCTATTATAAGTTTTAGAAGCAGAAATAAAATCAGCAATATTTTTTTATCATACCTTTCATTCACGTAAGTAGATCACAGCGATGTCAGTGAAGAAAGATCACCCGCTGAGTCCACAACTGTCATATAGTATTTATAGTACGAAAAAAAAACACGAGAAAGAAAGACGGAGGGAGGGAGGGGAGAAAGAGAAAGAAAAATGGACGACAAAGTAGGTCAAGGCGCCGTTTCCGGCCATTAGAAAGACATCGATATATTCCACACTTTGAATGAGGAAAACTTGAAAAATATTCTGATGAACCGATCACCTCACGCACGTAACTCATTCAAGCTTGACACGAAAGTAATTAGGGAAAATCCGTTCCAACACTGAATATAAAATCATGGGCCAAACAATTTGTATTATTCTGTTGGTACTTTCACCGAGTTGTCTTTCTAACATCGATCGGCAGAAGCTATACAAATGAGATCTGTCAAGCTGATGAGGTTGTCGATGGAAGCCGTTCGTTTCTCAATACCAGCCTCTGGCCTGACACCGGAGACTGCGACCTGTTTCTGCGAACACGTTCTCGCCAGCATCTGCACAAGCAATGAAGAAGTAAATGAAAGTGTAAAAGGGAAGGAAGGAAAAATAACTGAAAGAGAAAATATAGAAATTCAGAAAATTTCTAAAACTGTTTATCGTCCTAGTAATATTTGCATTCGCGGCCTAATACTTGTATTTGCCGCTGCGTGAGGCGAAGCGCATCTTGTAATATCGCAGAACAAATACAGAAATGGTCTCCGCGTTATGAATAAACAAATTACGAATAGAAGAGAGGCTATCGACACAAAATCATTGCTACCCAATTGACGTCTGACCACTGTGCTTTCCTTTTTTGGGACGGGGAGCAGCAAAATTCTCTCCAGCCCTGGTTACACCTTGCCCTAACTAGCCTTGATCGGGGTAGAGATTAAAACAAGCGAGACGGAAAGACTAATACAACAGAAAAGAAATAAACAAAGAAGAGAAAAAAACGGGGGGAGGATAGAATCGAAAACACAAAGGAAGAAAGAAATCTGCTCAAATTTCATAAACTAACATGAAGCACATAGCGAAGAACGTGCTCTCGATGTTAGAACGGTGTCGTAACACGGATCAATCCCGTGTGTCAGAAAGATGGGTCAGGAGCGTCTTCCTCTATTTCCTTACAAAGGGAGACCCGCCCCGTCCGCAGGCACGCCCCTAGACTCGCCGGCGCGCGCCGCCACCGCCCTGCACCGCGCCGCGCCGCGCCCCGTTGCAGGCGAGCATCGATCGCGGGATTCCGACGCGACGCGGGCGGGGGTGGGAGTGGGCGTGGCGGCGGGGGCGGGGGGCGTCGCACCGAAAGGTGAAGGCCGCGGCCGCCGCCGCCGCCGTCTTCCGATGACCCGCGCGCGCAGCTGGAGAGAGGCCGACCCTCCTTCCGATCCGACACGGAAGACGGCCCGCGCCCAAGCACTGCGCGGAGAGGAAGTCCGTGGGATCCTGAATTACTTACGTTTTCTTGAGATCGATCCCCGATCTATATAGGTTTGCCAATGAACGTTTTATCAATCCATCACCTAATTGGGTTGGGAACAGCAGTATTTGATTCAGTTCTGAACCAGAAGGAAAGCTGCGAGGGCGGAACTGGCGAAACGGAACCATCGAGTTTCGACACAAAGTTATAAATACTTAAATCGGATATGGAGCAGACTCACAAAGTAATGCATAAATGTAAAAATAAATTAGTTGGAAATATATCTTGCTACTTATGTCAAAATAATATCAATTTGAAAATCCCAACCAACAACAGTCGAGCCGGAAAAGAAAGATCAAAAACTTGTGAAGACTAAAGAATTCGAAGGATAAAATATCCGCCAAAAATCGAGATATAGAATCTCAAACCTGTTTTCAAGCTCTCAGGAATTCAATGATTTGTCCTATACCTTCTCTTGATAGTGAAGTGTTCCAAAACCCCATGCCCCTTCACGAAGTACATGCTTTTCATCGCTTGCAGATGAAAATTGCAAATGCATTATGAAATCACTCCAGAAACAGAGTTACGTAACTTCAACATATTTTCAATATCCCACTCATGAAATCAAAACCAATGGTGTTTAACTTCATATTAAATGCCCCATCACAGCCGCTATCTCAAAAAATATGTCGTTTTTTCTATCCGATTTTTTTTACCGCCCATCCCTACTGGCCGATAATAAGTTGCGACTCATCTGTCTTAGGAGGCGGCATGAATCGATCACGTGCAAATAAACCGTGTATGTACTATAACATACCCTCTTTTATTTTAACATACTTTCCAGTATTTTTAACACTTGGCGCATTTTTGAACCTTGTTGGACGTAAATTAATTCGCGGAATAGTCTTATGTAAATACCACGAGTGCTTTGGAAATTATCTGATAAATCCCCTTCCCGTTTCGCGGGACCGGGAGCACTCATGGTATTAGCCATGATAACACTGTAGGTATTAACATAACCTATACATAATTATACAATATTAACATAACGTAACACACCTAAAAAAAATCAGCGAGCAAAAGGCCTTGTGTGGCACAGGATAACCACAACCTCCACGGCCCGCGCGGGCGTCCGAAACGGCGGAGACGTGCGACGCGCGTCGACACACACACACCCCGGCGCACGGCGTCGCGTCGGCGTCGCTGTTTGATTATCCGCGGAAGACAACTCCCGCGCGGCCGCGCCAAGCGAGAAGCCTCGCAAACGCACACACCGACCCGCACACGCGCGGGCGACGGTGCAGGGGGTCATATGTGCGCACACCCGCGTTACGTTTCCGGTTGAGCCGGCTGTTGATTTTTTCTCTCCGCACTCCCTATTCTATTGAATCACTCGAACTGCGTTCGTCTCGGGATGTATTGTCAATTTCCGGCACAACTTCCACAAAACAGATTTGTTTTCGTCCTACGTATATGGAATATTTGCTGAACCTTCTCTCGAAAAATTTTAGATTACGAAATCGTTACAATTATAAGTACAGAACAACCTTTACGTCGTGTTATATACCTCTCTAAACCAATAAATAGCTCGTTTTGCAAGGTATTGACTCACGAAGCCTACGCAACAATAATAGTTTTGGTCACACCAGTATCCTGAAAGTTTATTCTTTCGCGGTTTGCAATAAATGTGAACATAGCTTTCCTGCATTTTCATTTATCTTTTAATACAATAAGTGTTCGCACAATCTCCATGCGTATTGAAGAAGTTCGCCCTGGATGATTTTGAAGACATTGTGTGTCATCCACATTACAATTCGTCGGAGTTCCATATTTCGTTTTGCCTACAAACATTGCACTGCCATCATATTACGAACGAACTTTCAAGATATCACACTGAATATTTACAGTAATTCGATTTTTTCTGAATACAGAAAGCAATGGATGGGTATATCGTTACCGCACTGGTATTGATTGTTCAGTTGCTGTAGCATCTCAAAGGGGGGGGGGGGGTCGCGTGTCTTCCAGAGGGCTGCACGAGTCACCTGGCCGACGGCGGAAGCGGAAGGGGGCCACCGCAAACCCCTGCCCTGCACGGCCTGCGGTTCGCTTCCCCGCGTCGAGGGGCGGTCCCTGGCGCGCGCTCAGCCTCCCAAGAGCCTCGCGGCGGCCGCGTCGCCCGACGACGCGACGGGCCATTAGCAAATGTTTACAATTAGCATAAACAGCCGGCGCGCGCCCGCTTTATGACAGGGCAGCGCCGGCCGAAATGTGCACGTTCGCCTGGAAACGACCGCGTAAATTCGTTCCCAAGCAGGAGCGGAGGCGGTGGTGGCGGCGGCAGCGGCGACTGGGCGGTGGTGGCGGCGGCCGCGCCACGCCCACCCGCGCTGCCCACCTGGCGGCAGTGGCAGATGGGCCCGCGGCGGGCGAGGCGCTCGGAAGCCTCTTCGAAATATACTGTTCGTGGTAACAATTCATTGGCACAATCTGGTTTAGCTTTAAAGTTATAACAGCAAAGGGGCAATTTTAAATACGCCGGGAGCACCGAAGTGTTAGAAACACATTAGAGTCTTGTTTTCCCTTCTGATGGGTGCATTAACTTTAATAATAATATTAATAATAATAGTAATAATAATAGTAATAATAATAGTAATACTAATAGTAATACTAATAGTAATAATAATAGTAATAATAATAGTAATAATAATAGTGATAATAATAGTAATAATAATTGGTGGATGAAATAAATTTCGGGGCCAATTTGATCTCCTCCCACCGGACAAATATCTTGCAGGAAAGTTAACATGATAGTACTGATTAAGGGCAAGCAACAATAATAAATCGAAATTGTAATGGAACTCGAGGCGATCCCACATAGAACGTGAATAGAAAATGGTGGGAACAAATGTGTCTGAAGAGAAATACAAACCCGCAATTCTCGTACAGGCAAAAAAAAAGCCTGTCAAATTCTGTTGACCACTGTTTAGCATTCGCAAGATTTGTAGACCCACAGAGCCGCTACATTACATAATCCAGCCTAAAAAAAGAAGACTTTTGGATTCCATCACAATCAGCGCGTACACATTTCACTTGGAACGTCCGCAAATCGGCACCTTTTAAATCGGGCGCGGACATGGCCGGACGAGGCTTCATTCTCGCGATGAGAGCCAACTGCGCCCGCAGCCCCGCGGACGTCCGTCAACCCGGAGGGGGCGGGGCCGCGCGCACAAGCCGAAACAACGGGCGAGACAGCCAGCGCCGTCCCTCAAAACGTCGCGGCGCGGCGCCGCCGTCGGCGAGGGCGTCGCGCCGGCCGGCAACGACGCGGCGTGGGCCGGGCCTTGACGCTACGCGCCAGGGCGAAGCCGGAAAGATAGGGCGGGGTGGGGTGGGATGGGATGGTATGAGGACGGGGTGTAGTGGGAGGCGGCAGTGTTGGGCGGGGTTGGGCAGGGTTGAGCGGGTTGGACCGGGTGGAACGGGTTGGGCAGGGTTGAACGGGTGAGAAAGATGGGTGGGTGGGGCGGGGTTGAGCGAGGTTGGACGGATTGGCAGGGTAGGGTGGGGCGGGATGGGGCGGGGTTGGGTGGGGTTGGGCAGGGTTGAGCGGTAGGACAGAGTTGAGCGGGTTGGGCAGGGTGGAACGGGTTGGGCAGGGTTGAACGGGAGAGAAAGATGGGCGGGGTTGAGCGAGGTTGGACGGATTGGCAGGGTAGGGTGGGGCGGGATGGGGCGGGGTTGGGTGGGGTTGGGCAGGGTTGAGCGGTAGGACAGAGTTGAGCGGGTTGGGCAGGGTGGAACGGGTTGGGCAGGGTTGAACGGGAGAGAAAGATGGGCGGGGTTGAGCGAGGTTGGACGGATTGGCAGGGTAGGGTGGGGCGGGATGGGGCGGGGTTGGGTGGGGTTGGGCAGGGTTGAGCGGTAGGACAGAGTTGAGCAGGTTGGGCAGGGTGGAACGGGTTGGGCAGGGTTGAACGGGTGAGGCAGATTGGGTGGGTGGGGCGGGGTGGGGTAGGGTGGGCGGGGTGCGGTGGGGCGGGACGGGGCGGGACGGGGCGGGGCGGGACGGGGCGGGGCGGGGCGGCGTGGGCAGGGTTGAGCGGGTTGGGCGAGTGAGGCGGGTGGGGTGGACGGGAGCGCAGTGAGGTGCAACGGCGCGGGGGCGGCTGGCAGCCGGCGCCGCTCAATGAAGTTTCGCGCGCCGCGTGACGAGTGAGCGCTCTTGGCTGTGGGTGCCTCCGCCTCCGCCCCCGCCCCTTCACAGCGATGACAGCGACCAGATCGTCGCCGGCGGCAGCGGAAGGATGGGCGATGGCGAAATAGTCTCCGACCTTCTCGGCAGAAGCCGGTTTACTCGTGTATTGCTCTGTTCGCGGATACACAGATAGTGAAAAAATATCTCTGGAAATCAGGATTTTTTCTTCTTTTCGTAAAAGACACATTAACAATGGATTTTTGTATACATATTGCAATATTAATAATCACGTTAGTATAAGTAAATATACGGTGTACGGTAAATATACGGCGCGTAAGAACGTAGAGGCTAACGTACAATGACTGATATTTAAAATACTTATCAGCGTTGAATATTCCAAGAAAAAAATTATCAGAAATATTTGCTTTGAAAATAGGATAAAATAAGTATTTTTAATTTTTTTGAAATCTGTGTAGTTTCTTCATATACATACAGCTCGAATACATTTAGGCCGTCCGATATTACGTACTTTTCAATATTTTCTCATGGTGTACAAAGAATGTTTCAGAAAGCATCGCTAGATATTGCTGACGAGTTCTGGAGTTACGTTGAATAGAGTTAGAGCTGCCTTTACTGGTTATCTTTCAATGTTCGCAAACCCTCCTCACGGATAAAAATCCTCATTACTTTTATTCATTCTTTGTTTGTTTGTTTGTTTGTTTGTTTATAAAGTTAAAGAACCCTACGGAGAGCAACACGGCAACACTCTTCGCTGTCCGCGAAGGTCAAATCAGGAAGAAGAGCTTGACTCGTGACCTGAGTCACGCATAGCCCCTTTTCCGATGAAGGCAAACTCAAATGCATTCAATACATCGCTGGCGGACGCGGCAAAATAGCGCAAAAAAGCGACGGCGCCCCAATCAGTAACAAAATAAAAAAGAAAAAGGTCGGGAAAAGTTTGCTCGACGATGACTGGCCGAGTGAAGCCCCACCTTGTGCACCCCGTTGGCAGAAGGGAGCGGCGAGTGACGCACAGTGTCCTGGCTCTTTCAGCTCTAATGTCACAGTCGTGTTGGCTGCAGTCTCCCATCAGGTTCTCTCGTGTTTCCGCTGGTTGCACAACTCTGCACTTCGAGAAAGTGCGTGAGTGGAGGTCGATAATCGTTCCGCGGGAAATGCAGTTATTTTTTTTTCCCCAAGGCACAACCAGACGCAACACGGTTTTTTCTCCTCCGACCTCATGTGAACACTTTCATGTCCAGAACCTTTTTGCGGTGTCGAGAAGAAATGCATATTTTCCTTCTTGTAATCACATTGTCCGTGTCAACGATGCATGGCTGAGTGTGTGAAAAATGTTTGTTTAAAATGGACATTAATAAATGCAATTCTCGTAATTATCTCAAGAAACTGAAATAAGTGACTTTTTTTAACATCACTTAAAACATTTACTAGTTTCATGCCATTGATAACTGCAAACGGATAAATGTATACCAACCAGTGTAACAGGGCAATGTTTCAACGAACTGATCCCCGATTCACCTAGCCAATAAATACGTGCACCTACGCTGGAAAGTATATCTAGTTCCTTTAACGTCAATTATTTACGTTCAGAAGCGATTAATTTCCGTCTCGAGACTATATTCTGCAATCCTAATTCCTGAAAAGACACTGGGCATTTGCTGTATTGCGTCATCAAGATTCGTGCGACTGTTGGCAGCTCGTCAACTACGTAATGAAAGCACCGTAATGAAAGTGGTTCTGTGCGAATTATTCCCAAGCGATTTCGCTTACCCCTAGTTCTCACATACATTAGCGTTTTGGGTTCTTTGTTTTGAATTCTGCGCCGAATTGGCACTCTTCCCAGTTATGACTGTGCAGCCATATTCAGGTTATTCCGCACTTCACGTTCAGCACAGAGTTCTCTCAGGCATTCTGCTAGTCATACGATTGCAGTGTTCTCATTACGTTCTAAAAATTCAGGAGAGAGAGAGAGGAGAGAGAGAGGAGAGAGAGGCGGAGAGAGAGGCGGAGAGAGGAGAGTGCGAAGGAAAGGAGAAAGGAGGGAGGAGAGAGGGGGAAGGGAAGGGAGGAGAGAAGAAGAAAGAGAGAGAGGGAGAGAGGGGGAGAGAGAGAGGGAGAGAGAGAGACAGACAGACAGACAGACAGACAGAAAGAAAGAAAAAATGTTCGATCGAATAATGCTTAAAAAATCTGCTCGATCTTCTCAATGATTGTGCCATTCATGCATATCCTTATCAGATGTTACTTTTTTTTTCATTTTCCCTTCAATTGCCTAAATCCGTCGCGGTCCGAAGAAATCTGGCTACGCCACTCGTATTCTCAGAAACTTTCGTACTACAGGCACAAAAGTGAACGGCGAAGACGCACGGGCCTGTCATCGAAGGGCCAACAATATGTGCATGGCGTGCAGGACGACTTAACAGTGGGCGTTTGGCGCAGGGAGCGGATCGCGGTGCGTGAGGGCGGACCAGGGTTGTAGCGACGTTGAGCAAGGGGCGCGGAGGCGAGAAGTCTGGGGTTGGGACGGCGGTTGAGCACAGCAATGATGGACAGGGAAAAGCGTGGACAAGGAGGAAAGGTGGGCAGGGCGGAACAATAGTTAGAGCGGAATGGTGGGTTGAGCGGGCCGGAGGGCTAATGGGGGAGAGAAGGCGGGCGGGGCGGTGGGAGAGGGGTGGGCATTGAAGTGTGCGGGGCAGTAGGCGAAGCGAAGTGCAGAGCGGAGTGGTGGATGGGTCGAAGTAGAGGGCAAGGTGTGGTGTGGTGGGGTGAGGTTGTGTGGGGTGGAGCGGTGCGGGGCGAGGCGGGACGGTGGGCAGAGCGGGGTGGCGGACGGATCGGAGCAGAGGGCAAGTAGTGGTGGGGCGGGGCGGCGCGGGGCGAGGCAATGGGCAAGGAGTAGCGGCGCGGAGGGCGTGGCGGAGCGAGGCGGGGTGCCCGAGCGGCGCGACGTGCGCAAGGGGGGCGCATCCTCGGCCGGCCGCTACGGGACCGCGACCTTGATGCATATCGCGCGCCGCACGCGCCTCGGCCCAGCCCCCTCGCCCGACGCAGGCACCGCGCCCACCCGCCCATCGCGTATGCACTAGCCGCTTCTGGATTGCTTTTCGTCCGCCGCCGCTCCGCCTCAGGCTCACGCGGCGAGCAATGCGAACAAGGACTGGTTCTCGAACCGCACAGCACGTCTCTTCAAAACGCTTCCCAACAGATTTGGTTTCAGTTAACCATATTTTGCAAATTCATTAGGAAACATATTACTTGAATATAATCGTTCGTTTTATTACATTTTACATTTACTACATCACTCGTAAATATTCGAATTATGAATCAGATTTTGCATGGTTCTTACTCACCCTTTCTAGAATTGCGAAAAATCCACGTTACTAGCTTTTGAAACGACATCCGCTGGAACGTGTTGATTTTTATGCGCGTAAACGTGATAGACCTGTTACTTTTTTAATTTGGTTTTCATAATCAAACCGTTTTTGAGGGGTTACGTGATCAAAGAAATACTGACTTTGTCAAATGACTTTCTCAGTCACTCTAGTATGTAACAAAAGTCTTAGAAAGCAAATAAATGTAAAGCCCTTAAAAAGTAAATTAAGAGTTACAATTACATACCTAATAAAATGATAAATGATAACTCGAACAGGATCAAAAGCTTCTTCTTGCCAACGTACAAAAACAGTTTCCGACAAATGAAAAATATTTACGTAAAGGAAAATAAACAAGACAAAAAAAGAAAAAAGTAATTAGGAATATGTTTCGAAAAAGGGACGATCACCGCCTTACAACTAATGTAGGAAAAAAACAAAGAGCGCCGGCCAGTCGGGCTCAAGCCAAGGGCCGCACCCACCAGGTGCAGCGCGGGCACGAGCGTGACGGGAGAGGCCGGTGCCGTTACTCCCCGCGCCGCCACGGGGACCCGCTGGCCAACGTCGCAAGGCGGGGACCGTGAGAGGGGATGCGTCCGCTCCCCAATATTTTTGGCAGGCATAAGGCCTATTGCCCACGCCGCCGCAGAAGCGCGCGCACGTCAATCATCAGGGCTCTTCGCCGACGACGGACAAAGGGACCGAAGCAGGTACCTGCTGCGGTCCCTTTGTCCGTCGTCGGCGAAGAGCCCTGATGATTGACGTTCGCGCGCTTCTATGGCGGCGTGGGCAAGCGGCCTAAGAGATTGGAAGGGATTCCCCGGTAATCTGTATCTTATTGAATCGTCACGAAGCCAGTAATTTGGCGCTGGCGCTGCCCATGGCGGGGACCACGGTGCGCGAGGGGTCAAGGGCAAGGCAAAGCGAAACGAGTACCTACCGTGACAATGCTACGACGACGTGGGAGGAGTAAGAGGCAGAGCGGGGCAGAATTAGGAGAGGAGGACAAGCCCATCAGCAGGAGACATCCACATCTATCATGTTGATATCGGTTCGAATCCTTCGAATTAATTCGAAGGACAGAAAAATAATCAGCAATTCGATGAATGCTTACATGAACTCAGCATAATTCTAGAATGGTTAAGGGGAATCAATGTTTAAGAATACCTCCAGTTTATTGAACCAATTCCTCCGCAAAGAGATCCTGTAAGTTTTCATATTGAATGCTTCTACGACACAAGTAGAAGATATTTCTTCGAAGAGGGGAAAAAAAATATTTTTGCTAAACAATGGAGCTTAGAAACTACTATAGCCATTTATTTTTTCAATTAAAGGGTGAAAATCCTTCTCAGAAAGGTAGAATAAGCAAATTCGCTTCACAATAGAACCTAGATGCAACAGGTCATTAATTTTCCTGTAAAAAGAAACTCTTAATATTTGTTACATAATCCACATCGTTTTACAGTGAGGGTTCATAATTCGCGTATCTAAGTATCTTTTTTTATACTAGGGAGAGTGAATGATGACAGACAATACGATGGTAGAGAAAGTTATGAAATCAATATTAAACGAGAGGCAGTGCGAACAAGAAATACTTTCGCGAATCAACTAGAGAGCACGTGATTTGAAACGCGCGATATTCCTAGGCGGACAGCTCGCCCGCCGTTCGTTGCCCCACGGGTCGCCCGCGGACACGGCGTCACAGAGGGTGGCGAACGGGGCCGGGCGGGGCAGGGCGGGGCGCCGGTTGGGGGTTCCGGTGGCCGGCTATCTCCCCCGGCTCCGCGGTGGACGCTTGCGGTTTCCGCCACAAATGGGACTGCGCTTCCCTCCATCCGCCCGATACCTCTCCCCGCCCCCTCCACCCCTCCCCTGCCCACCCACCGCCCCCTCTCACGCCGGGCATTTTATGGCGGAAACCGTTCGAAACCGCCGCCAGCTGCCGCGCCGCGCCACGCCGCGCCACGCCACGCTGCCGCCGCTGCTGCTGCGCAACTGTACAAACTGTTACATCCGCGAAACAAACATCCGATTGCGGAGACGCTACTTAACTCTTCCATCACACACCCTCCCGCGCTGGCCTTGGTACGCGCCAAACTTAGCCGCGCGGGGCGGACGGATGCTGCACTTCACCCCACCCCCCCGGCTCAGGTTGCCTCGTCAACACGCGCGGGCCACGTGGCCGAACGCGAGGGCATTTCGGACATCGGAAGGAAGAACACGCAATTTGGATTCTACCTTGTCGTTACAAGTACGAATTCCAAAACAACATACTACGCCTCGCAGTAAAGTAAAACGTTGAAAGAATGCAACTTCATCGCTCAGCAATTATAATTCTCTTCTCGTTCACAGAAGGTTCTACTTCACAAGCAGTAGTCCGCGAAGAAAAGTGAAGTTCTATGTAAACCACTGCTAAACTGCAGTAGATTAGAACCTTTGAATATCCTAAGCCTCTGGTTTGCTATTGAACGGTTTTTCCGTTCAATGAAAACGTGCCGTTTCTGAGTTCATTTTCTGTTGTTTTATTGGTGCTATGATTTTGCAGTAATGTTTCATTTTATTTACATTCTACACAATCTTTTAAGTAACTGTTTTCGAACAACTGTTTGTGAACCCCAGTTACAACCCTAAAATCATTCATATATAGCCTCATTCAATGGCATCCAAGCAAAAATACCGAAAAGACGAAATATTATTTACTTTTCAAATTACAATTCTTTTATTTTCGCCGTTTGCCCTTTCATATTATTATAGCATTCACGAATTACGTAACAAAATATGCAGAGATGCATGAAATATTACAATTTTATTTCCAAACATTTTGCACGGTATCTTCGAACAACCAGGCTCTGAAATGTACCTCACATTTTATAGGCCCGGTGGTGTGTAATATTGCTAAGCAATAGAGACGTACAGAAAAATCCTTAATTATCTTGCATAGAATATCAAAGAGGCAAAATTAATTAAACACAGATTTTGAGACTGCACGTTTTTAATCAACCGTGCTGTGATTGGTGTGACTATTCGTGATGAGAACAGGTACTAAGAATAGATAAACTTTTAAAATGTAAAAAAAGGACGAATGTATACGTTTATAGCACTTCGGCAGAAGTTCATAGGTATTATATCAGAGATAAAGTAAAAAAAAAAAAATTAAAAAAAAAGAAGGAATGGAAT
Organism: Gryllus longicercus; assembly: GCA_038098605.1. Classification (NCBI taxonomy): domain Eukaryota; kingdom Metazoa; phylum Arthropoda; class Insecta; order Orthoptera; family Gryllidae; genus Gryllus; species Gryllus longicercus. The sequence continues at coordinate 764,913 of JAZDUA010000303.1, forward strand.
GCTCCGTTGCAGCAACAAGGTGAAGTTGTTAGGAAATGAATGTAATTGAATACGATTGCCAGTTTTTTAAACAAATATCTGTTTTTATTCTCCCCATATTTTGCAAGTTAGAAGACAAAAATACCTGCAACATCATTTATACCTTCAACAGTATACCACCAGTTATGGAAATCTCAAAATAAACAATTCGAATGTTTCCACTATGCGGATATATACACACGTATTAAATTGTCTAGACGCTATTTTACGACATATTACATGTATAAAGAACCGTTACAGATAATTAAATTTATAGTTTCTTTTTCAAGTAAATCTCACAATATATGCTGTTCCCTACAACTTGTTGGACTTAATTTTTAAAATTAAGTCAAGTTTATTTAAGTCTGAAATTATTTTTTTTTTTCTAAATTTCAGAGCTTTATCCATTAATCCGACCATTTCCCCGCAAATTTGCCGCATAATGGTTTAACAAGAGTAAGCAGAGTTTTTTCCGTATTTAATACCGCATGTCACGACACTGCGTGCCGTCCCACGTGGAACAACTACCGATTCGGCTGCCGGACACGAGAACATTCAATCGCAGCGTTGCGGCTCTTCCGTCTGACGAGAGGAGCGGTCAAGCTGACTCACGGACGACCTTCCATGTCACCGCCGCCGCCGCAGTAGCAGCTCCTATTCTGGGGGGGACAGCGATCAAAAGCCGACGCGCTTCCTGCTGCGTAACGCAATCAAAACGGGCGCCCCGCGCCGGACCCGCGAGCGGCCGCCGGCGCGCTCGACCGCGCCAGCGAATGCCGTGCCACAAAGCCACAACGCCCGGCGGCCGCCCACACGCCGCCCAATGCGTCCCCGCGCGGGGAAATGGCTCGCCCCGCGGGGCGGCCACCGCGGGCGGGGCAGCGGGGTGCGGCAGGCGCGGCAGCTGGGGGCCCAGGGGTATTCATCTCGGCTGTGGTCGGGGCGAATTTAGTATATTTTGTGTACTAAATTCGGGACGAATTTAGTACACTTTGAGTCAAGTCAGTGCCGTGGCGAACAGTGAGTGTATTGAAGTTAAGTGTGAATGAATGGGAAGAATGAATGGTTATGTATATAATGAAAATAGTATGAATGATGTGTGAATGTAGAAAATAATAATAATAATAATAATGTACCAATATATACAAACAATTTACGTACAATATATAAATAGAATTACAAAAATGATTTTAGTGTAAGTTAGAAATGCCAAAGTGCATTTAAGATAACTTTAAGTCTAGATTGTAAGTTAGTTGTAAGATAAAGCCCCGCCTGTAGCTGCTTAAGCCGCAAGGCAGCAGCGTAATGTAAAAAATATTTATAGATAATAAATTCCCCTCCTTCACAGGGTTACTGTGGAGGGGACAAAAGAAAAAAAAATATTATATTTCACTGCCCCCCCCCCTAGCCTACCATGACATTCTATACAAAACTTATTTAATAAAACGGTCGTTACTTGTGAGTCGATTAGGGCGGCAGGGTCGGGTTGTATGGATTAGAGTAACGGACTGTAATTTAGAAGGTGTAAACTCAACGTGCCCCATGCATCACCACCCTGAAATTCACGTATCCATGCCATTTACCCGCATCTTCAATAACACCACCTTCACTAAAGCATTGGGTTTGGTTTGGAAATGTTGCACTAGAATCCAATGGTATTTAATTTAATCAACTTGCTTAATACGAAATGCACTCTTCGAGCATAAAACCTGAATCATCCATGAATTACGCGGAATAGAAATATCTATAGTTCTCAAATCTCCCCTGGATCTAAGAATTACTTTCCCTGAAAAAATATTTTCTGTGAAATCATAAGAAGTAATCGATTTTGCAATGGATTTTGCGAGGAGACTTTGTATTTAGTTTTAATGATCTAGAGTTTTATACAAGAAACAATTTTTCAATAAAATATACTCGATTCATTCTCTTCATTCTCCTCAAAAATGCATTGTCTTCGTTCCTTGTACAGTATGGTAAAAAAAGGAAAAGACGTTCGCTCAGAAAATGAAACGTTAAAGGAAATACTCTAAAACAGGCTGTCTATTCCTGGTAATATGAAGTTCCTTGACGGTTGTAATTATTATTTGACTTTCTCCGGTTGTTTTCGCCCAAAGAATGCATTAAAAACCTGGGAATGTTTAGTGGCTTGGAGATAATTTTATGAAAGGGCGTGGTTCACAATTTGTTGTTCTTGTTTTCCGGGAACCCCACAGTTGGCGTACGTACGCCAGGTGCGGGCCTCCGACGCTTCGATCCGGCCCTGCACACGGGAGTGGGCGTGGAAGGCGGGAAGGTAGCCGACCAGGCCAGCTGGAGGGTGGGGAGGGGAGGGGCGGAGAGGGGCGGAGGCGGGGAAGCCGCAGAAGGGCGGCGACGGAAACCAGAGCCGCAGAGTGGGCGGTGCGGAGCGCAGGGGACAGGAACCCGCTCCGCCCTCCGCCCTCGCCTCGGCCCGGCGGTGCGGTCCCCCCGCCCGGCGAGGTAGCGCCTCCTCAAACCAGTGACAAGCGTCTACGCGTAAAGAACCGTACTCTACGTCTACACGTAAACAACGCGTATTCTGCGGAGATAAAGGTAATCTATGTACACAACGGTAATGTATCTTTTTTGAGGGGCAGGGGCGAACCTACGAGTGCTATGTTCCACCCCCAAAGCCAAAGTTTATTTATAATTATACTCAATTTATCCACAGCAATACTACAAATTGATTGGATAACATCCAAAGAATCCATTATGAATGAAAATTATTTTTAATTTTTAAAACATTTTTTTTTATTTCAAGTTTAACTTGCTTCGCTTCAAAAATATTTATGCGGCGGGTCACATTCATGACTGGAATTACCTTCCTCACCCGTGAAATATTTATCGGATCGGCCTCTCTTACGAGGAGCGAAGAGGTAGGCGACATAATCAGGGATCTGCACAATATTTCTGTGCAACGGGTTGGTCACACTGCGTTTGGAGGGAAAGTGTCGCGTGCAGAAGGGTCTGATGTGCTAGTTGACACAAGTCCCTACAGGTTTCTTGAGATGGTCTTTCTTGGACCATCGTGAACTATTTCTTCAACAGGAATGGAATATTTTGTTGAACTTATTGAATCGAAAATAAAATTTTTAATATTGCATTTCAGCATGCTTCTACTATTACTACTTATCATAAACTTTTTGAGTTAGTTGAGGTTAAAAATAGTCTACACACATTCCATTGCCTACATAGTCTACAGGTAGAAAGACTCATGTAGACTAACTACGTGTAGAAAAGACGTGTAGACGTAAAATTACAGTCTGCGGCACATCTCTGCCCCAAGCACAATTTCTCGAAATAAGCCCTTCAGCATCACAGGTTTCTTTTTTCTCCCCAAAACACCGCTATCGCGCATTTTGAGAGAGAGAGAGCGGCCTCCAAAATACCGCCAACGCGTTGGATTACAATACTTCGCAATTTGACTCTGAATTCGACGCGAGAAATTCTCACCAACGAGGGAAACGCGACACCAAGCGCGCCACGTTTCGACGAATGCGTAATGCAATGGGGCGTGGCCACGCGCGTGACGTCGCCGAACTCGCGCGCTTCCCCACTGACGCATTTTTATCAGCCCCCTGCTAACCACTTCGGAGGTGTCCCTGTAGGCCGCCGGTGTAGGCTGGTTACAAGGGTAAGGTACGGAAGCATCTTATAAGGCGTACCTATCCGGAATGGGGGAAGTGGATGGGAGAGGCAGACCGCTCATGGCGCGTGCCCCGTTCGTGAAGGTGCTACTCCGGCACTGGCCTACAGTGGAAATTGGGGAAACCACCTTTCAGAGCAGTCGGCCTACGAACTCTGTACCAGCAGGCACCACAAACTTTCTGATTTTCAGGCAGTTTTCAACTAGTTGTGTTTTTCTGTATTGTATAGGTGTTTTTTCGCACTTCAGTCTCCAGTGTTTCCTTGTTCATTTTACAGCCCAGAGGATGGAATTACATATATTGAAAACTCAAATAAGAAAAGTTGTTTCTTTATTTACATGAACAAATCCCATGAACGAAATCATCTGTGAAGTTGAATCAAAATGTTAGGAACCAACTCCCGATCTCCTACTCCGCGGCACTTTCCAGACTCGGGCGTTGCCTTCTGCAGTTACGAATATGAAGCTCCTCAGTGACGAATAGCTCATACAAGCGGCCGTAGCTCATTCTTCTGCCACAGGCAGCTCGTGTGCAGAGAGAAGCGACCGGGTCTGTTTGCAGAAAGAATCAACGGCAATCACTCCGGGAGGATACGTTACGTCACCGGCCTTGCAGCTTCCTGTGCTTCGAAAGTAATCAATGACACGCTGTGATCAAGCGCCAATCTTCACGCCGCGGGCTTTTAATATCCTGCGACATCGATTAATGAGTTTTAGCGATGAAGCAAAAGTAGAAACCGTCCTCGTGAACACGTGATGTTTTCCGGAAGCACAAAACAAACAGAAGACAACAGAGCAAAACAAATCTTTCAGATATTCAGTTTACCACACTAACAATAGATCACCAACGAAGATAAAATACAAGAATGAATAATAATCTTTCTTACTTCCAACAACATTCCATCAATTTTCTTCTTCTACCACAGAGACATGCGTCATTAGTCCTTGCATGAAATACTTTTTCTCATCGATGTACTGTTGACAGCATCTTTAGGCCAACAGAAGGTACAAATGGCGCAATGTTGTGAGACTCCCTTACAGACACGTTAGGATGTACCAATATTCTAATTGTGTCTGCAATCCATAACTGATGGCGCTTTTGTACTATTTCTCAGAACGATTTCCAGGATGTCTGACGTGAGTCTCGTATTTGATTCGATTTGTCATGAAACAGTTCTCTTTCTTGTAAAATACAGGACAATTCCAGTTTACTTTAAAACACATTTAGTGGAAATGTACATCCATAAGAGTACGGACACAAATAATACACGAAATATGAAGCTGAAATTCATTTTTCATCGTTCCCTTCGTCAATTCAGGAGCATTCATTAAAATGTCAATTAAGTGATCACTCCTTAGGAGCCACATTTACAGACTAACGACTGAATCGTAACAAATGCATCATTAACCATAAATTCCAGGCAGTACTTCAAAACACTTCGCAAGTCATATTTGGATGATCTGCGATGGAGGCAACCATTTGGATTCTATCAGAGCAGGTTTGATTGTACTTAAGACGAATACATTAGACAGGCGATCATAATAATAATATTTGAATGATGGTTGATCAATCGTGGAATGAGAGGAATAACAACCAGAGAATTTAGACAAAATGTTCGCGAACTTCTAAGATAGACAATGCAACGTGGACACACTCCAAAATAGATTTCCTCGTGAAATAAAAATATAACCTCGCAAAGTTACAGCCTAATTTTATGAATCCAGTAGCGGAGAGAGTGATACCTTTCCTGGCATGGAGAACGAAATTCAAGCTCAGGTGATAGTAATGATGGATAAAAATGTAGTAATAGTGGAATGAGAGGCAGTGGAAAACAGAAGGACCCTGATGAAACCCACGAGAACGCCCCTCTGCTCACCAAAACTCAACCATCGATCGACCGAGATACGCACTCTGGTGCCAAGAGACAGAAAACTAGCAGCCTAACCCAGGGTTTCCTAGTCTTGAACCACCGAAAGGCACTTCAAATTCACAGGGGTTCTCGCAGATCACTCTCCTTAAATAACAAAAATTAAGGGATTTGTTTTACACACTGGCAGCTTATGTCTCCAAAACGTTGGAATGGGCGAATCGAAGGCCATAGACAACTTCTTGCCAATGGAATATGTAATGGTTGTACAACAGTGCACAACATATTAGAATTAGAAAAGTACGAATCAGTACAATGTGTTGTAAATGCATTAATCGGGGCCAAGTTTAATTGCGTCGTTTGCATTCGTTTACATTCCACTTCCCTCCCCAACTTATTTTTTCCTAGAGCTATTATCCAGCCGACAGCCGATTACCCTTTACGTCCCGACGGGTCGCCTATTCGACCATACACTTGACACCAACTCACTTGCGAGCTCCTCTGACCTAGGGTCAGCAGTACGCGAGGCCCTCCGCGAGAACACATACATGAGAGACAAAGGACAAACCTCCATACCCAAAGCAGTATTCGAACCCGCAACCGTTGGGTCGGAAGTGCTGAGTCGGTACACACCCTTAGCTATCTAGGCCACCCAGATCGGCTGCATTCAACCTCTAGTATTTATCATTCACATTAACCACAGGTTACTTTTCTTAGTACAGTAGCTCCGAACCACCTGCAGTGCCTTGGCGTTCCAATAGTGGTGCGCGTGCCACCGCCTGAGCACCCGTGATTTAGCCGTTGCGCCCCTCGCCGAGGTGGCAGAGGGCGTACGCGCCGGGTGTCGCAGCAGGCGTGGCCCGGGTCGGCGCCGCTGCCGCCGCCGCGCAACCACCTGTGTATGGATTCGAGCGCGGCGCGCAGGCGCGGGGCGGGGCGGGACGGGGCGGGGCACTGCGACACCCCCGCGCCGCGCCGCGCCACGCCGCGCCCATCCGCAACCCCCGCCCGCGGGAGCGAGAGAGAGAGGCGTCACCGGTCGCCAGCTCGAAACCTCCCGCCCGGAGACCTTTCGCCACAAGGGTGCCTCGCGCCGCCTAATTAATCAGCCCAGAGCGAAAATTATGAAAATGTCGTTAGCGCGGAGGAAAAGTGGGTCACGGGAGGCGGCGTGCGCCAACGCCAAGACGCCGTCGCGAGCGCGCGTGTGTGTCTCTCGGCGCAACACCTGCTCCACGGCCGTGATGGACCGAGAGCGAGCGGCGAAGCGACTTGGCTCCCCGCCCTGTTGCTGCTGCTGCAGCCACCGGCTCACCGCCGCTGCGGATCTGGGGCGGCGCAGCGCGGCGGAGCCCGGTTCGATAACGGCGCGCCCCGCCCCGCCCCGCCCCCCTCCTCCGGCCGCCGCGCCCTCGCTCGGTCCATGCGCCGGCCGCGGCCGCAGCGATGACCACCCGCTCACATCACCTACCCGAGATGTGCTCCGGCCGGCCGGCGGCCGCTGCTGCTGCTGCTGTGGTTCCTCTTCGGCGGGCGGCGGTGGTCGCCTGGCGGTCGGTGGGCGCGGCTGCACTCGCCGTCGTCGTCGTCACCACCACGCGCGCTCGCCTCGCCTCGCCTCGCTCGGTCACTCGGTCGCTAGGTCGCTCGCTCGCTCGCTGCCCTGCGGACGCGCACTCGCGTGAAGCTCGCCGGCGCGCACTCGCCACTGCTGCTCCTCGCACACTTCCCGCACAACACGCACCCACGTCGACGAGCGTTCGCTGGGGGCTCCTCTCTCCCCGCACACGCAGCGCCCGTTGCGGAGAACGACGAAGGCGGCGGAGGCGGCGGTGTCTCGATGCGCTCAGCGTCCGCGCCCGCGCCCGCCCGCAGCGCGACTGCTGCGCCGGGCCGCTGCGCGCGCGCCCGTCGCGGCGCGGGGCGAGGCGAGCGGGCGGGCGGGCGGCGGCAGCAGCGGCGGCGCGGGTGGGGGACCGCCCCGCCTCCCCGCCGCGCCCCGCGCCGCCAGCGCTCGCCGCTCCGCCGCGCAACGCCTGCCGGTGGTGCCGAATTTGCGCTCCGCCACACACACCACGCGCGTGGACGCGCGCTCGAACTGTCGGCGAAAGAATCGCCCCGGTGCGATGCGGGGGCCGGAATACGCTTTCGGGAGCAAGGTGTTCGACACACGAACGAAAAACTCCGGTGTCGCTCGGCGATGCACCATTCCAACCACTGCACAATTCCACCAATGTACCACCTCTCGCAACTTTCTTCTCACCGATGTGAACGACCAGGATATCAGTCACATACAACGTCCCTTCGGAATAAAAATGTTAAGTTCTTTGAACGTTCGTAATTACCGGAGTGAGATGGCCATGAACTCACAACAGTTTTTTTTATTTTATTTTTTTATTTATTTATTAAGGTATTCAGCTCTCTGCCCCTGCCTGTTTGTGCGAGACCCAGAATTTGCTTTCCCCTAGAGTGTTTCGCCGTCTCTCGCTGATACGTTCGAAGCCTCCTTCGCCGAGCCGCAACATTCCAATGAGCAACTATAGGAAGGTAATCACTCCTTCCAGACCAATGCTCCAGACCGGAACATCCAAGAATCCTCCAAGAAGGTGTCATTGCCCTCAATTCGATGAACACGCCCCCGCTTATCTGCCTCATGTTGTGGGTGTGAACTCAGACGAGAAACTAGTTTCATCGTTGCTAGAAACCACATAGTACATCTTAGTTAAGTACAATCGCCGAAAAATGATTTACGTTACTCATTACTGTTCAAATATTCATTGTACGAAGTAGTTACTGTACTTTATTGAATTATATTAATACGGTTTTTGGAAAAATTATACGGTATGTCTAACGCTCTCATCCACAGCCACATAAGGGAAGAATTTTTCTTTACCACATGGGTAACAAAAATAAACGCAGTTATGTAATAATAAAAAATAAAATTGAAATAAAAGAAAACTTGTTTTCCCCCATTTACTTCTGAATATTCATAAGTTCAAGCTTTATTTTACAGCGTCCGCACTTTCTAAGTCCAGTGGCATACGGAATAAGCTACCGAAGATGGGTTGTTAACAAATTTCCAAAATGGGCGTGACTAGAAAATAAGGATCACAATAACATATTAACTAATTTGAGCAGGCGACATCGAAATTCTGGATACTCTGTAATAAATGACGAGGGTGAGGCCCGTTACACCTCAGACATCCCAAATGTTTTACATGTGTCGTAAGTTCCTGGCACGTAATAAGGTATTGACATGCAACCCATCAATCAGTACCAAACAAGTGTGTGTGTGTGTGTGTGTGTGTGTGAGAGAGAGAGAGAGAAAGAGAGAGAGAGAGAGAGAGAGAGAGAGAGAGAGAGAGAGAGAGAGAGAGAGAGAGAGAGAGTTAATATAATGTACATTGATATTTACGAGAAATTGTTTCTTTACAATTGTAGCAAGAGTAAAAGCAATTTGTTAAAAATCACAGACTTTCAGCCACTTGACCTCTTGTTTTTTCAGTACTCATGTACCGTAGTAATAGATATTATATTATCTGTCAAAATGTTGAAGATGTTCCTTAAACCAATATCGTTTTTATTTATAAGTTCGAGAGTGGAGCAGGGTGACTTAAATTGTTGGCAATAAAGCTAGAGACCCGATCATCCGAGCACATGTGGCAAGATTCAAAACTCGATAGCATTCCAATGCTATACCACGTACTGGCGTGATATGCGCATTTCATAACCTATCGCCTCAGGGATATAATGAACACGTGTAATATAAGCCTCGGCATAGAAAATATCAAATTACAGCTCGACAATAGACAAACAGTTGAGAGCCCTCTCGACCCACTTGACGTATTCTGAAAACAATGTACCAGCCACGTAGTACTGAAATGAAAAAAGACTTATCCCTGAGATTCTATATCGAGAGTAGTAATATGTTATTACGTAATAAAAAGAAATACCTAATTAAAATTTAATGGTCTTAACAATAACTCAGCAACTGTTGATTAAGCTTCCCTTTTTCAACTATATTAAGCGGTTTTTTTTTCTTTCTCACATTCTACTCACGTAGCATAGAGAAAGAGTTGTAATGCTGTGGGAAGAAAGGACTTTTTTTTTTTACAGAAAAACGCGTATTATGTGTTCCTAAAAAGTAAATAAATATTGTTCCAATAAGTAGCAAACCACTGCCTCTAACACAATGTGTAACATGTTCAGACATAATTTGTACACGATTGTATGGGATTTCAAACCGTGAAATAATACATATAATCCAGTTCGCAATCTGCCCAGAACACCTGCTTTAAGTGGTCAACACCTTCCTGTAAAACAAGACCTTACACAGAAATGAACCCCTTCTTCTTTGCAAGCGAGATACGTTTTAACACACATTAAACGAAATAGTCCGCAAGACCTTTTCATGCAAACATTGCATCTCACATGAATATTCAAATAAGTTTAAAATTGCCGGATTAGAACAGACGATAGAACAGCTAAAGTAGCGAATACATTAATACCAGATCACGTTACCACAATAACAGTTGAACACACAAGAGGGGTCAGCCTGAAGAATAAGTAAGCGAGGGGATCCGCAAGTAGGTCAGAGGCACGGTTAAGTTAAAAGGCAGAAATGAGAGACGAGTACACAAGCAGCACTGCGCGCGACGGACACTGGGCCGTGGAACTCTTACGTCCTTCGAAGCGACAATCCACACAGTCCCGCACTCCACTGTTTCAAGGATGTGGTAAATTGTGAGGGCAAAAATGTCCAACACCTTCATTTCATCTCGCGGTGGAATCACTAACAATCAATTATCAATCAATCATTTGATAAGAAGGAACAGCATAAGTGAGTGATTGTAGCAGATGCCTCGAGAACTCTCATCCAGACGGTGGTGGGCTACGGCCCCAAACTGCAGTTGAACACCGCAACTCTGGAATTCGAACTTGAGTCCTCCGGTTTACGTTTTCGTTGCAGATGACCGAAGACATTAGATCTCTCAACCGCTAAATCACCGGGTTTGAAAGAAAAAAACGATATTTAAAAATAATAATTTTTAAGTTTTCAGAACATATTTATGGCATGCATTAACATTTTGGTTTGATGCATCAACCACTTGATTTTAATGGCAGGCGATTGTGATGACCTAATATTAATGACGATGGGGCAGTTGTGGAATGAGAGGTAAGGGAAACAGGAAACCTCAAAAAAATATACAGAAGAAAGTGTAGTTGAAAACAAATTTCACATCTAACGTGAGTTCAATCCCGGTTCACAAAGGTGAAAAGCCAGTGCAACGACTGCTACGCAACGATGACTCAGGGTTGAGAATAAGATGTATGAATCAAAGAAATCAAAAACTCCCTAATTCCAGAGTCACATCTTACAGGAATGAAAAAAATGGCATCCCTCTCTGTGATCACAGATGTTATCCAATAACCTATTATTCTTGTAGAAATATATCCTTTATCGAGACCTTAAATACTTCAAAATTTAAATTTTGCTCTTTTGTTATAGTTGTTAAAAATTGGATAAAACTCTTATCAAATATTTTGATCAAACAGTGTGTTTTTGTTCTCTCTGCTTCTTATAGTATGTCGCCATCCCTACCTCCTATCTTTGTACAGTCCGTTCCTCGGTGCTTGACATGGAGGAAGAGGAGGGTAGAACGAAATAGATATGGAGAATACCTCCCACCATGATCCCCCCTACGTATGTAGCATCCAGTCAAGACGGAATATCGCCAGCCCGTCAGGCAAATTGTGTACGTGTTAGCGGGCGTTAAGGTGTGGCAAAAACACTTCATGTGTGATTTTTTAACAAGCATTTCTAATTCATTCAACACTGATAGTTAACATTGTATGTAAATTCGAAATAACAGTAAGTAGTTAAAAAATTAATACATTTTGAATAACATGCATTTAAAATTACATAGCAAATAAAAGATGTTATCTTGAAAATGTAATTTATAATTAGCCCGTCTTTTTAAATACTTTTAAGACAATTCCCAAACAATTTTATATAAAAATTAGAAATAAATTTTCTATATAAGAAATTTTTTATACTTATAAATACAACACAAAGGAATACAATTGCCTATAAAATTATCTGAGCACTCCTCACCTTCGAGAACGGTCTTGGAAAGATGTTATCTTTTAGTAAGCAACTCAGCCACCGTTATAGGATACAGATAAGTAGAGTAACGACCCTCCCAAATGAACGTAACGCGCCATATGGCGGGGAAAAAATTACCCGTGCACACACACACACGCGAACCAGGCGCCCCACACCGAGCAACAACCCGCAGCGCGGAGGCGAAGGCGCTCGGCCGACGCGGCGGCGGCGGCGGCTCTCCATTGTGCGCCAATGAGCGCCGCTCTTCCCGCACGCCGCTCACGTCCGCCGGCCAAGCGGGCGGGCGGGCGGGGCATTGCGACACCGACACCCTTTCGGCCGCGCGGACGGGGCGGAGCTGGACGAGGAGGGACGGAATGAACTGGGCCGCGACGAGGCTCGGAGCGAGCCGAAGAGGAGTGTCACTGTCAAACCAACTACCTGTATTGTCTTCAATTTTTTCCTGAATTTTTCGCGCAAATCTCTTCATTATGCGATTACCCAGGGAGCATGAATTGTAATAATCGGTGACAATGCTGGGCATCGTGATTCAGAAACAAACTCGCAGTTTACGATCTTTCCCCCTTTTCTTTTAAAAAAGAACAAAAATTGAATTAATTTCAAAATACCGATTGGGCTACTTGCCCTCCTGCTTTGCGTCCATCTGATTCAGTGACATCCCTTCGCGGGAGCCAACCCTCCCCCTTAGCGCCCCCGGTGGCAAGTGGCGCGAGAGTGGCACGGGGCGCGCATATAGAACCCGATCTTGTGACCACCGCTCTCCTTTGATGCGCGCCCCGCCCCTCCCCAGTATCTCCCTCCCCAGCCCGCTCTCCAGTCTGCGCACTCGAAGAGTATCCGTTGCGCGGCCTCAAAGGCCCAGAGACGAAGTCTCCTCTCCTCGACCCTCCTTGCTCCTCCCCGCCCCGCCCCGCCCCGCACGCGACACGCGATAACGCTGTGGCGCCCGCCTCCGCCTCGCAGCGCCCCGCGAGCGCGAACGCGCGTCGCGACGTGAGCTTGTTTTCGCTCCCGGGCCGCCCCGCGCCGTCGGATCCTCGCGCCCGTCCTCGCAGCCCGCGGCGGCGCTGTCCTCCTCCCCGCCCCGCGCTCGTCGCCACGTACTCGACGCGACGCCCACGCTCCTCTTGTGCGGCGGCACGTAGCACATCGCAAGAAGCGCGCGATGTCCAAGTCGGATACGGTTTCGGTCGCGTTCGCAGAACGAGATACGTCTTAAGCAGTAGCGAATTATCTCGACACGATTCTTGCGAGAGGAGCCAAGGAGCCAACTCCGGACTGCGTTAAAATCAATGTGTCGCCCAACAACAGCTAATTACACGGATTCTGCTAATCAGAGTTTTCCATCATTTCAAAAGTGTTATTTTTGAAATAAAATATCTTAAGACAATCTACCGTTGTAAAAATTTATATTCACCGCAATGTCTGTTGAGATCTGCTAAATAGTTATTATCCACTTTAAAATGAAGTAGTCTAAACTTGCGAAATACACCGTTTCAAATCGCCGAAATCTTCATTAAAGCTAGTCGAAATACTTTAACGAGATCCAATTCGGCTGTCCCCCAATTCAATGCCAGGATGCGTCTTTTTTGGTTTCCAACGCAAGGGAAGTCTCATTAGGCGAGGCTTACGAACCAGCAGCGCGCCAGATTTCCGCTGCGTGCTCTCATGAATACGTACAGGGCCGTTGCACTAGCGTGTGATGTGGGCGTGGGCGTGGGCGGGGGTGGGGGGTGGGGAGGGGGGCGTGTCACGAGCGTACTCCCCGGAAGGAGGCGTGCCTCGGCGCTCGTGCGGCCTTTGCGCCGCCCGTGACCTTTGCGGCCCAAATGCCACCGCGTCGGCGCCCCCGCCCCCGCCCCCGCCACGCTGCTCTGCGCCCCCTCCCCGTGCCCCGCACCGCACACCCGAACTACACCGCGGTCGAGGGAGGGCGACGCGGCTGCGACTGCCGCCATACGCCATTCCACGCACTTCTCGCTATCAGCGCCTCACGCACAGACTTTGTGCACGGCATGAAGTACCTGAGCGTACACCGCCTTTTTTATCCGTACTTTTGCGCAGTTCGAGTTGCGCATGAAAAGAGGCTCAAACGTGGTACGTACAAAGCTGCGAAAAAGTTTCTGCAACAAAGAGAATATGCAGAATCGAATCTGCAATCTACAGAATCGAACCATCGAACTCACTTTGATCTGTTGCTATAACACCGTGCAACAAATTTCCCACTTGGTCTTCACACATAAGCAAGAACATATGATCGCTATACTAGATTTTTTCCCTACCAAACCCCGCAAGCTGTTTGGCTGGATCAATTCGTTTTGATTTTTAAATGAATTTTGAAAGTTGAAAAAATTGTATTTTCTGACATTCTATGTATATACTTAAAAAATGCATATCTTCGGTACTTTATACCTATTTTCTGTGTTTTTTCGTGGATTTAACTGTGTAAAGAGTATGTGGTTTAATATATTACTCATTTAGGATGTTTTCACCTATAAACATGGATAAATAAATTCGAAAAGTTAGTTAAAATGTGAAATATGAGTCGTAATGGTAAAAATGGAAATTTAGATGTAATAATAGTGGAATGAAGGTGGAATGAAATTGGAATGAAGGTGGAAACAAGGTTGAATGAAGGTGGAATGTATGTGGAATAAATATGGAGGTAGATTGAAGGTGGAATTAAACTTGCTCAGTATTAAACAATCTTGGATCACGAATTGATCCAGCCAAACTGCTTGCGGGGCTTGGTAGGGGAAAAAATCTAGTATACCGATCATATGTTCTTGCTCATGTGTGAAGACCAAGTGGGAAATTTGTTGCACGGTGTAATCGCACTACTTGAACAACAGGAAGAGTGATACGAATGTAATTTCAGATTTAATGAAAAAGCATTTTTTTAAATATTATCTCAATCTTTAAATTTAACAGACGAAACAAACGTATATCATAAAACATAAATATGAATTTTGCGTGGCTCATGGCCAGCCTGCTTATTCTTCCGTGGTACGATCCCGGGTTCAATTCCAGGTTGTGGCAAAAATACAGCTGTAGCTTTCCATTGCTTTCGTCTCAGTTTCTATAGCTGTGTGAGAAAAGAAAGGCCAAGTATGATAGATAGTCATGTTTGCCACCGGTCTCCCTCATCTCCAGGCGTGGATAATACGAATAATAAAAACAGAGCCCAGGCCCGAGAACACCGGTACCCAGCAGAAGTCGGATTATAATTCGACCTTAAAATGCCAAATGAATACATACAAACATAAATGTCCCGTAACGTTGAATCATACCACGATGTATTTATTATTATTATTATTATTATTATTATTATTATTATTATTATTATTATTATTATTATTATTATTATTATTATTATTACTATTATTATTATTAACTAACACCTTCATTAAAAATTAATCAGCATAAACCGCGCCCCACTCCTCGCCGCCGCTACGCTTCCCTCCTGCAACCGAAGACGCCCCAGGGGAGCGCACGCGGCGTCACCGGTCGCCATGGCAACCAGCAACAGCCGATGCTACGGCCGTCGGCGTAAGCGCGCTCCCGTGTAATCTTTTACATAGCACGTTTGGAAGAGACTTTTCACCTCTCGCACTTGACGATCTCATCTGATGCTAACGACTTAAGCTGCTAGTTTATTCCATAAATATATTGGCGAAGAACATAAGTTGAGCGATTCAAAGAAAGATAATCCACTGAAGAGGCTTTCTTTACAGCTTATTACGGAGGTCACCCTCAAAATATACTCCACGATTAAAACGCCTAAAAATGCTTACGAATGCATGGTTACTGATTTGATACATTCTTTCGAAAAATTTTCATTTTTTGATTCTTAAAAACGTTTTGTACTGCAAAAAAACGCTGCAATGTCATAATGTATTTCTAGTAGCTTATACATTCTATTCTGATAAGTATAATTTTATTGTTTTATAACGAATTTGATACTTGCATTTCAGGCATTAAACTGGTTTTGTTCATATTTATTCAGTTGCAAAATAAATACAAATATATACATGGAAATTTTGTTGTTAAATTTCAGAGTTTGTTACGTGTTTATTATTATTATTATTATTATTATTATTATTATTATTATTATTATTATTATTATTACGTACCTGTCGTTGTATTTTCTTCCATTTGCCTCCGTACATGTTTGAAAACCCAATGCGTTCGTACATTAAAGGGTTCCTATTCCAAGATTTACATGTCGACAGGCGCCATAACTCAACGATCCCTATGGCCGTGAGCGCTGCAGCCGCCCGCCCCGCCCGAGGTCGATACATGCAAACGAGGCGGCGCCCGGCGACGACACGGGCGTCGCGACGCCACGCCACGGCGTCCACAAGAAGGGGACGCGGCCACGGGTCGCCGCTGAGTCAGCGCCTGCCGAATCGGCGGCGCGGCCCAACCCCTTGCGCGCCGCCACCGCCGCCGGGGCGCCAGCGGAGCAGAAAACGCCCCCCACCCCACCCCCACCCCAAGAATCGATAAAAAAATCCAAAAAATGCCCCACGAAATATCGCTGCGACATTGCGCACCTACGTATATAATCCTAAATCAACCATGTCTTCAAGAACACGTACGAGATATTACATCAACTCATTTCAACATTCCAATTCAAATGAACAGAGGCAAACACTTGCTTCTTGCGTATTCTGTTCTGATTCTTTATTCTCTTATTTGGTTGCGGAATACAATTATTGCGGAATACAACATTCCCTCAATTGAAAGCAATTTCAAAGCGTTCTATTACGTTCCCTTTCAACATTCGTACTTCATGATCTCGTAGAAAGCGAATTTCAATAGTACACACTAACAGAATCAGCGTAAGATTGTCTTGAGGTGGCCGATGAAGACCGTGGGTCTTGCAAGATTTGAAGAATGATATCGTAGGCCCGGATCAAGATTCCAAGGAATACGAATTCCCGGAATACGAATTCCAAGTCCCGGAATACGAATTCCAAGTCCCATCACAGCGAATTAGTCTCTCTGTCATTGCGATAAAGGTTTCTTAAAAATTAGGTCACTACACAGTTCCATTTACAGAAGAAAAGAAACATTTTCAACTCCTTTTCTCAACTGGCTTTCCTCATGTACCAATGTAAACCCTTACGAATAATAAGCACAGATTTTAGACAACCATCGGTTAAGTTCACATCACACAGGTAACACATCATCTCAGATAACGAAGAAATTACAAAGAGTCATAAATCTATCATCATCATCTTCATTATCATCATCATCATCCTCATCATATTTTCCCGAAAACCTTAGCAAATTGCTTACAGCAATAACAAAACTCATTTATCCAAAATACGGGAATTACTTATAAAAGGTTATTTCGGCTGCCTCTGACGAAGAACTGGAAGGCAAGACAAGCGAGACATATACACTCTCAAAACAATTTATTCCCAGAGAATCTCTGTGTGTATTTTCGTTGGGCTCTTAACCCCGGAAACGAACGAAAGGCATGGTCTCGACAAAATCCGGCCGCAGACAAGAGCAAACAACGTGTCGTAGGCTGAGCTGTCCGTTTTCAAAGCCTGTAACCCGGAAATTATGAAACAGGTAAGAAAGGTGCGGGAAAAATTGAATTTATAATCAAAATAATAATATTAATAATTAATAATAATATTAATATTTAATAATAATAATAATAATAAGTGATGTTTTATAGATTTATGATTGGGAAAGAAGTTAACCTCTATTAAAGAAAGGGCATAATGATATTCACACACGACATTACAAACGTCAGGCCACAAGATGTACGAAACATTCATTAATTTAACTTGTTACTAGCTTATCATTTACCCCTAAAAACACAGAATCAGCAGGCACATGCCACCCGCAACACAAATTATGTCTCAACACAAGTCATCTTCATGCATATCTAGAGAATGATTTGTCTTAGGCTCTCCAAACCCGTATTTCGAGACCCTACAGAAACCCGAGTCTTATTTCTGTTTCGCAAGTGTTTGTTTTTCTATCTTTCTTTTAATGTTTGTTTTCTATCCCCTTACTATTCTAATAATTTGCTTCTGTCACAAGTCCAATTGAATACTTACAGAATCAATCCATCTGCAATCTATAAAAGGTCAAAACTCTTTGGGACATTCCATTACAAATTTTGAGGCTTAACTCTAAAAAATAATGGTGTGTTTGATCACAAAATTTTTGTAATCTAAGGAAGTTCATCACAATTGCTTCAGTTGGCCTAATACCAACATCTGCAGTTTCAAACCTTGTCGAGCTCGTAGGTTTTTCGAGAGCAGAAAATTCTTAATAAATCACACACCTTTCTTCGGAAAGGAAGAAAAGTGGCCCATCCCCTGATGTACATTTACTGGATCTCGTAAAAAGATACAAAAGTCTCAACAAAATACGAATGAAACTTTAGTACTTAAAATTAGATCGCAAGCACAAGGCATTGTGGCGATAGACCTGTAAGCAGCAGAGTATCTGGTTCTACAAAACTAATCAGCGGCTTGCCTGGAAATAGAATTCCTCCGCACAGAGTGACAGCCTAAAGCGTGAAGTAGAAGTTGATCGCATGACCCGAGGGTTTCTAATATCAATCCGGAGCCCGGAGAGTTCAACTCAAAGCCGGAAGAGCGGCAACCTTGTCATCGCCGGCGCGCAGGCGTCGTTACCTCGTCTTCCGTGATCGCCAGCATAGAACGCGGGCGAGCAAGCATGCGTGCGTGCGTTCCTTCAGCCCTCACCTGCAACAAGACGAAGAGAGATGTTAGGACAACACCCGAGATGTACACACAACGCCTGGATGGATACACACACACACACACACACACACACACACAAGGTCAACGCTCCCGCGGCGAGGCGAAGACGATCGATATTAGTCAAGTGGAGAAATATGTGAACTGGGATTTTCTGTCTGGTTTGTTTATTTCTTATCCCTTGTATGTTTTGTAAGCTGGGAGAGCGTTCTCTCTCGCGACAAACGAAGAAAGAACATCACAACACGTAAATTTAAAAGAGATTGAACTCAAATTAGCAACAACAACTTGTTTCATTAAGAGAATTCTCTTCGTAAACTATATTTTATCGAGAAAATATTAATGAGGAAATCCCCCCCCCCGCCAAAGAACGATTTTAACACCAAAAGCACAGAGTTTTCCAATATTGTCTTAACCAATCGATACTTTTAAAATACTAAAGAAATCCTGCAATAAATACAGATAATCAGCTACAAAAGAGAAATGTTTTCCTTCCACCTGTATTTGAAGAGAAATTAGAGGATTTTCAACACGCATTTCCAGAATTTTCTAATAGGTGAACGAAGTGCAAAAAACTTGTTATACAAAACATAGAACACATTTTCTCGATAATGAAGTGAAATTTTCCGGACACAGAACATAATCTCCCTTCAAAAGCGGGAAATTATGAAACCAATAAAATCATAAGAATTATGGCTATTCAACAAGTATCACATAAAACATTACGTTTCGATGTTCACGTCCGGTCTTACACCCTTGCGTATCCACTAATACGTCACTGATACACGACTCTGCACTCTGGAGTTCACTGCGTAGTTAAAAATATTAAAATAAACCGAACAAAATATTAAAACTTTACTGCCTCAGTCTCTTCTGTAATACATGAATAGCCGCTTAACATGAATTCATTGTACTTGCATGTTCTCACTTTACTACAATGTTAACAAATAAAAACGCATTCCACGTGAAAAAGCAGAAACTCCATAAATATAATAGTATATTGTTCATTCGTTCATGTACAGAACATCACAAAAAGAAATGTTATTTAAAAAAAAATGTATCCGAATCGCCAGCTCACGCATAATTTTGGTGAAAAGTTTTCATTCGAAACGCCAAAGCAGGAAAGCCATCGAGCTGGCCGCGTCTAGTTTCAAAACATATCTGCGGCATTTCGCCAACACCCTTTCTTGCCTCGCACGAGTTTCAAGCCCAAATGCACAGACTCAAAGAGCAAGGATTTTTGAAACGCAATCACAATCGACCGCCATCACCGACTATTTGAAATGTGTGTATAAAGTACAAATGCACGTGACATTTGGATCCCACACCATCATTTATTTTTAGATATACCTACATTTACTAATGCGATGTTATTTTTCAAACTGGCCCCTCATCAATCTGCTTCTCAAATAGATGATTTTCAATTCAGGAACAAAATCACTTCATGCTCGCGTTCACTTACTTTCCCTCCTCGATATGCCGCAAATGTTTCGAAAGCTTAACTAAATCCAATAGAACTACTGTCACTATGGTAGGCAGTCTAATTAGAACGCATCGTATTCAAATAGGTCGTAAAGTGCACTCTCGCCACCCCTTTCTAAGCCGAGTGACGTCACGAGCACGCAGCGTGTTACGCGCTCCCTTCTGCTGGCGACCGCGACGCGTAGCGGGGGGGTGGGTAAAGTCGGGTGTGGGGGTTGGGCGAGGCGGGGCGGGGGGGGGGGGGGCGCCGCTTCAAAAACGCGCGAGCGCACGCCCGCGGCAGCGTCCGTGGCGGAGGGCGGTGATGCACGGGGGGGGGGGGGGGCACAGGGCCTCACGTAAGTGCACCGCCCCGCACGCGATTAGACGGCGACGGCAACGGAATCAGTCTGCGACCATCAGCTGAGGGGGGAGGGGGGAGAGTTTTGAATATGTGCATGTCGAATAGTAAATATTGGACGAATAACGGTGAACATGTACGAGTCACTTGTAAATCTCAGGATAGAGACGGAATTTTAAATAAGAGGATCGTGGAAGAGGTGCGAAAGAAGGAGAGAGAGGAGATATACAAATTTTACAGGAAGGACACACTCGTACACTAAACATACAAACGCGAACAAACAACACACACGCATACATCAATATTAGTATTCCCTCTGACGTCCAGCAAAACTGAAGATTGAACTGTTATATTCTTAATAACTGATTTCGCTTTGAAAGATCCTTGATTTCATGCTCCACAAATTGGTCGTAGATAATAAGAGGAGTGTTTTCGAAGCGAGGAGTATACGTAGTACATACGCTGTTTATTCGACATCGACATAGCGATCGACGTATACAACCTCCTAAGATATTAGTCACTGCTTACGATTGGCCAGTACGGAGAAGCGATAAAAATATTCGGATAGAAAAGGCGATAAACGTTTTGAGCTACACCGCCCTGATTGGAGCATTTTTATGTATAGTTAAAAAGTATTGGTTTTAATTTCACACGGATAATAGTCTACGTAATAATCTCAAACTGCTCACAATGAAAGTTTAACATCAAAACAGCCAAAAGCGATCTTCAGTAGTTGAAGAGATCTTGAACAACTGTGACAGAATTTCAATGGTATTGCCACTAACCGTCTCCTGCTAAACCAGCAAACCAAACTAGAAATCATCCCCATGGTACGAGCCGGCGCAATCCCACACATCCACAACCGTCCCCATCCCTCTGGGAGACAAAAAGGGCCGCGACTGGCGCGCCACCCGGTGGCGGCGGCGCAGTGCGCAGGGCGCAGGACACAGAAGGGCGACTGTGTTGCGCGCGCGTGCGCGGAATGCGGCTGCGTCACCGCCGCCCCGCGCCCCTCAGCCCTTCCGCCCAACCCTTCCGTCCTCCCCCGGGCGAGGGCGGCGCCACCCCTCGCCGAGGACGCGCGCCGGGCATTGCTCCGCATGAAGAGGCTCGACTCGCCGGCCACGCCCCCTCGCCGCAGGGGGAGGGCGCTTGTCGCCAACACGTGGGGGCGGGCGGAGAGACGTGGCCTCAGTGGGCGGGGTCGGAGCGGCAGCGTGGGAAGAGGCAACGACGGGGGACGCAGCTGCGGCGGCGGCGGCGGCGGCGAGAACGGGGGTGGCGGCGGTGGGAACGGGGGTGGCGGCGGTGGGAACGGGGGTGGCGGCGGCGGGAACAGGGGTGGCGGCGGCGGGAACGGGGGTGGCGGAGGCTGGAACGGAGTCACGGGCGCAGGAAAGGCAACGGAGGCGAAGATGGATGTGGCGGCGGCAAGGGCAGCGACGACGGAGGGAAGGGCGGGGGCGGCGACGGAGGCGATGGCGGGGGCGGCAGCGAGCATCAAATGAAAGGGGAGAAATATTGGATTGAGAGACTAGCAAGGGTGGCCAGTAATGGACGACGGAGGGTCACGCATAGCGGCACACGAGAACGATCGGACCATTACCAAACACTAAACGTTGTCGCGGCAAGAATATTGGGTCCGATATAGTCCGCGCGTGACTGAAGGAACTCATCTGGCTCTAGGAGGCACGATCCACCATGAAGGGAAAAGAAGGAAGGCACCAACACATTAAAGTAATTCATTCAAGTATTCATTCAAAGTATTCATGTAACAATAATACTTCCTAAACGACAGTACTTTAAAAGTTACCAGTTCCAAACTGTGGTTTCTAATTATGTTATTAATATTATTGCAGTACTTTGTCAGAGTACATTGATCAACATAATAAAATAGAATGTTCAGAATAATTGATAAATATTTGTACATATCTTTGATTCACAACGTTCAATGACTACCGTTCATACCAAGTGCCTTTGACAGTACCAGTCCAATGTCTGGAGACTCTGCCTATTGCAAAACATTTCATTCGCGAATACAGAATTATCCAGATGAATGCCTCTTGCCCCCGTCTTTAATGTTTGTTTTTTAGCGGAGGATATCAATTTCAGAACATTATTTGCACCCTCAGGACAACATGCATCAGTCCTTCCACACCCGTATCTACGGCCGAGAGATAGGAAGGCTCGCAAATGATTCACAGATCACTTCTCACTACACTATACACGTACGTATTACGGATAAGGTCTAAACAACTGTTTCCAAAGAGATTAGAGGAAATTATCCAATGATTTCACTTTCAGTCCACATCTCTTTTTCAGAGTCAAATCTATTAAACGACAAAATGTTATTTACCAACTTAAAAACCTAAAATTATACGTACGTGAACAAAAAAATACGAAAATCGCATTTAAATTATTATTATTATTATTATTATTATTATTATTATTATTATTATTATTATTATTATTATTATTATTATTATTATTATTATTATTATTATTATTATTGTTGTTGTTATGAATGAACACATTTCGGATTCACAGAAAGACTTGGATCTGAAATTACAACGGTCTTTTTCGCCAAATAAGTTTTTGTCATCAATTATCCGATGTTTTTAATGATCCGATTGTAGAAAATTACGGACAATTGGGCAGGTATTCAGGATAGGAGACTTCTGCATCAATTTCCTATACTTTGGAGGGACGTCAGTGTTCCGAAGATTTACTCTGATGAGTTTTTCTATGAAACCGGTACTGGAGATAACGATCGGGAGAATGAATGCATGTGCCTGCTCCCACTGATCATTAATTTGACACGCCAGATCATTGTACTTCCGTATTTTTTTTTGTGGGTGCCTTTTGCGTGTTCCCGTCAAATGGCCATCAACATAAATAAAAACTTTAGTTTTTGGCTTCTCGTGAGTGATTACGACAACTGTTATTATGATGCACAACTTTTGTGTTAAAATCGTGCGATCGAATTCTGCCCTTTTCATATTCCGCCATTACAGATTTTTCTATTTTTTACTATTGCGATTATTATTAAAGTATAAACAATATGTATAGGAGCGTTTCGAGAGGCGGTTGGCAGGTGCACCAAAGGAAAACTTAATAAATCAGTAAACAGCTGCATTTACGTTCGCCAAACTTTCCTTCTCCATTCATTAGTTACATAATTCACAAGCCGTAAATAAGGTCTGTTATTTCAGGTTGTTCCTGGTCACTTGCCACTTTAGAAAGGAATTCTCTGGGCATACAATACCCGCCTCCCGCCTCCTATCCTCCCCCCCCTTCCTGCCGGCCTACGCATCCCGCTCTTCTTTTCTTCTTTCCATTTCTGGCGTGAATTCCCAGAGCGACACGCTCTGCCACTGACTACGTTGCCGTTAAACGATGCCATTTTAAGTTTAAGAAAAGGCGACCTCTTCTCGTTTCGAGCCCATCTGACGGGGAGAAAGCTAACGTATTGAGATACACTTCAATGTGTTCACCGGTGTATGTATTAAGAATCTCGAACAGCTTATCATCCAGTTTCCTTAGATCCGTAGTCTCTTTCTGTTTTAGTTTAAATACCCTTCACTTACTCTTTTTCTCCGGTGTTTTGAATTTCATTTTGTTAATTTCTATTTGTAATATCTGCAGTAATTGGGGCTTTGCCCTGTTGTGTTCAATAAATAATATCTGTAGTTCGTTTCCCAAAGAAAATTAGTTTTCTTTACTTGGGGCTGAAAATGTCAAGTTCTCGTTTGTTAGCAAACACGCATCTTGGTTACGTTTAAATTGGTGCCACTATAATTTCGAGTCCAATCCATTTTTCAGACCACTATTTATATTATTACGCTTAAAAAGGCACACCAATTTCGACTAGAAATGTGGAAATCTAGAAAATGTGTAGAAGAAGTCTTTTTGGATTCAACGCATACATGGACGTTTCACGCAGCAGTCATTACCAAGCAGTTCACAAACAAGAAAATGAGAGGGCGACACCAATTATGAACCGCTGATGTCTTGACTTCGAACCAGCAAGAGCAATAAATTATTCAACGTTTTTTAATGCTTAGAAAACACGTTTATTTCACATCTAATACAAAAGGCATGGAAGTTATTGAATTCTTGTTCTTATTCCTGAAAAATATTGGACAATCAGAATTTTGTTGTAAGGTCGACCTCGCAATGATTTTCAGTATTATCACTAATTTCTCTAATACTATGTATTCCGGAAATGCCAAAACAAGCTCATGCACGAATACCCAATTGAAAGGAGATGAACCAGTTTTCAAAGGGAAGAATGAACGACGAAGTGCACCGGCACCGACCAGAATCAATGCGCGCGCCGCCTTCTCCCTGTCGGCGCGCGGAGGACGAGTGTCCCGTAACCTCCTCGCCCGCATGACGGATGGCCCTCCCCCACCCGGAAGCGAGGCGGGGGCGGGGGGCGCGGTCGGACTGTCAAGAGGCACCGCGAGCGGCGCCACCTGCGCTTCCGGGCGATAAAGGGCGATAACGAGCGGCGACGCCGACTGAACGAACCGCTTCCGCCCGTCTGCAAGGAAGACCCACTACACCGCCCCGCCCCGCCACACCCCCTTCACACCATCGCCCGCACCGAAGCCTTCAGGCCACATGACGCGGCCCTTGCCCACTGGGCTGCGGCTGTTCCACTCTGAGCCATTGTCCAGGGCCGGATGTCGACATCGGAGAGAAGATAGCCAGTCCAATGCGAGTAGTGCTTCCATGAAAAGAAGTTTACGTACGTTCCGAGAAAAGGTCCCGATTTTAGAATCAATAATTCAAATATTCTAAAGAAAATTAATTTAATGACAATTAGAATACGAAGGATCAAGCTTGGACATGGCTAGGAGGATTGGCTGTGGAAGATTGGGTATAGAGCAGTGGATAAAGAACAATGGCGGACAGAAAACAGGACATGGAGATCTCAGGATCAAACTAACGATGCGACATCGAAGGGCAGTATAGCTCTGAAGAAGGCCACAGCAAGATGGCCGAAACGTCAGCCCAATTGACTGAGACGCAGCTCATCCCCGATAGCCAAGAATGTAGTGACATCAATGTTGCCAAACATCAATGTTAATAATCCATCGATGTTTTTAAATATACAAAAACGTAAAAACCACAAACATTAAATTTGTGCGCAACAAAATTTAATTTAACAGTGGACGTGTACACTAATTTGAAATCAAAATTTAACTGAAAACGTTTAAAAAACGCGTCTCCTTGTGTGAAATATGAGGAAACCAGAAGGAAATATCAGGGTATCAAGATCATCTCGGGTGAGGGATAATGGGCTCGATGAAGGTAGCACCTCGTTCGTGTGGTTTGAACACAGACTTTGGTATCATCAGTTATCACTCCATATTTTAGTTTTTACAAAATTACGGGAATTTTTCATCCAGGAAAAAACTTGGAAAACGTAAAAACATCGAGCACAAAACATCGACTTCAATACATCGATATTTTTAGAAAAACATGGATGTACTGAAAACACCGGCATCGCCGCAGCATCCCTAGGACAAAGCCAGAACCAAAACCGAGAGACTTTTGGCCAGGAACGAGGGCGAGGGGGGCTGCGAGGGGAGTGCAGCAGGGGGCGTGGGCGGCGATAACGAGTTACGACGCGCCGTTAATCGGCGGTGCAATTCGGTGGCGGCGGCGCGCGTCCGGCGGGCGGACGCCGCCTGTAAAGAGGCGCTGCGTAACTTTATGACCGGCGCGGCGCGGCGGGTCGGGGCCCAGGAGGGGTGGATCGAGGGGGAGGGGCGGGGCGGAGCGAAGCGGGGCGGGGCGGGGCGGAGAGAGGCGGGCCGGGGCGGGGCGGGCCGGGGAGGGGCGCGATGGGAAGGGACGGGACGGGGAGCGGCGGGACGGGGAGGGGCGCGATGGGAAGGGACGGGACGGGGAGCGGCGGGACGGGAAGGGCGGGGCGGGCGGGCCGTGCTGGGTGGTGGCCTGAACTGGAGAGTCCGGGCGGGGGCAAAGGTGGGGTTGAGGGTGGTGGGGGTGGGGGTGGGGTGCGCCAGCGAACAATCCGTGCCAAGGCTGCGGCGTCCGTGGCGTTTGCGCGGGCGGCCGGCGCAGCTTCCGGGGGCCACGCTCCACACACGCAACACATGCCGCTCAAAACACATTGCAGTCATTAGGAGACGTCAGCGGGATACACGACTGCATTAGAAACATGGCCGGCCTTCTGATCAACACAGAACTTTTCCAGTGTCGTAATTAAAGCGAACTCATTAATTGTTAATGAAATTGTAAGAGTTCTAGCAAAAAATGAACACCTATCGTGAAGCAGGAAACATGTAAGGCATCAATGTATAGTAAAACAGTTGTTATTCATATTCGAATTTTCTCTACGTTCTATCTCTCTACGTTCAAGACATCTGTGCGTGGCTTCTAAGCAACTATTCTATTTTGTAGCCATTTTATAGCCATTTATACTACAAACGTCATTCCTGAAATCAGAATCATACAAAAGTACAGAAAACACCGATATTGCTTAATAGTAACCGAATACAGTAAAGAAAAAAAGTGTCGGAATGGGACTTTGAAGATTCAAAAATGAGCAGACCTAAAGAAGGAAAAAAAAATGTAACGAACGAGACTATTACGAAGTTCGCCACAGCACACAGGCAGAGTACGCACGGAGAGTTCCCAAAACAAAGCGTCAACTACAGCGGATGGTGTGACTCACCACCGATTTCCCGCCCGACCGTCCACCCGAACACACTATTGCTCATTACGCGCTCGGGGTTAATAGGGCTTAACGAAGGCGAGTCGCCGCGGACTACGTGGGGGCACTCGCGAAACGACCGTGCTGCCCGAAACGGCCGCCACCGCACCCACAGGAATACGGCCATCAAAAGAGAAAATAATCGATGATCGGTGCACGGCATCACGACTGCCATAAAGGCTGTAGTCGTTGCGAGACCGAGAATGAAGTTGCGTCGACCGGCTAATTCCAGAATCGGGTTTACCCGATGTGAAAAATTTCGACACCAGTTAACTTAAGTTCGTTTGAAGTCGACTGCCGCCTGGGTGAGAATTATAGAAGTATCTGCTCTGACCGGTCGTTTCCGACGTTTGCTTCGGTCAATTCCAGGCGGATGCCGGAGAGTACTCTTAAAGAGGAGCAATGGACGGTGCGCGATCATTTTCTCCCACCCACATCCATCCTTGGGTTCGAGCAATGAATTAATTCCCATCCTCTTATGGAAAACCATTTACCCTCCCAAAACAATTTACAGATAAATATTTACTACACTACCACTGTTATCAACTTCGATTGAACAAATCGTAGACACTATCTCAGATTTACGAAAAATGGCACATGAAAAATGGCTTAATTCGATGTTAAGGCATATATCTGCGTCTTTTCTACGAGGAATCAATTTCCCCAGGTCAAAAAACATGATTTGTCCAGGCTGTAGGACACCGAGCTATACAAAAACCAAATCAATTAGTATGATTAACTAGGGAATATCATCACTGCTGGTGTCAGCAATTGTACGGAAAATTTTATGAAGGCAAATTCCTAACAATTACTTTAGAGAATCTTACGTAAAATGGCAGGTCTCGACGTTGTTTCCCATGACCGAGCAGAGCACTGCCCATTGATTGAATTCCGTCATTCGAATCCTAACGTGCCTAAAATGCATGCCCATTACTAGTTTTATCTATAATTACTTGCTGTAATTTCCCTAACTCCATTTTCCGCTAATGAAGTTGGTCAAACGTGGATCCTGAGCTACAGAAATAAAGACAAGGGTGGTGATGAAACATTCCAGAAGTACAAATCTCAATTTATCTAGTGGTGTTTACAATGCACCGATCCTCAGATAAGGACATAATAGTTTGTTCAGACACGAAACCAAGGAGCCAACAGAATCTTCGCTGTTGGAAGACGTTATGTAGGAAGTTCAGAGGTCTATAATTTAAAGATCAGTATGTAGGAGAGAAAAAGAAACAAATTCATCATTTTGCCAACAGGAACTTAAGTAAATCAGCAAAACTTTGAAACTCTTCCAAGTGTAATAATAATTGCTTAATAATTGCATTTTATATGTTATGTATCATTGTATACTTAAGAGTAAAACTTACTTACGAGTACTTTAAAAATACTTATGGCCGACATTTAATACAGAAATGTGCCGGTGACCAAAATTGGACTGCCTTTTTCCCGTGTGCATCTGAACAATTCTTGCATTCGTGTAAAACAATACGCGATCGCCTCCGCAAATACATCAGACTAAACAATCGATCGTATAACGAGAAGCAGTCTCTGGAGATTGATACTTACGAAATAAAGTTCGCAACTCTCTGGGAGGACACTGAAGCATATTGAACACGATTTCTCAACCGGGAAATTTAACCGACCTTGGAAACTGGAAAATGCCAGGGCTATAAATTTTTCACATACATTTGTTCTTCTTCCTTCTAAGAATGATTACTGTCAAATTAAACTAGTTTGTAATATGTCGGCACCCCAGCCAACGACGCGGCGTCTCCCGGATAGCCGAAAATTTCTAGATTTGTAATTGGTTTTGTTTACAGTAATAAAACTCAAACGAATATTATTTTTTTAAATATTCTAGGTAATCGAGGTAATTGAATAGGTAATTGAATAAAAAATCAATTGCATTTCATAAGACTGATCCACATTATTTCCACCCGTTTTCCGAGCGCAAAAGATAAGGACACTATTACACGATGTCGTCTTGATGATTCATCCAGAGTCGAGATGCAATAGTAGTGGAAATAACAACCATTCCAGATACACAGACCTTGAATACTCCTGATATAAATCCTCTTCCTAGGGAGCTTGTTAAATAAAACCAATTATTTACTGTAAGACGAACAGTTAAATAAGGAGAATAACGGACGGAGAAGAACTCTCTCCACATTTCGATATTAAAATTAAATCCATGTTAATTCTAGAAGTTACGTGTATTAATTAAAATTACTATTTATCTAGAAATTCACAATTAAAAAATAAACAGATACATTAATGATTTCTCTTCGTTTATTCAATTTACTCATACAAAATCAATAGATTTTGTAAAGTTGTTAAGTTCAGTAATATTAAGTTAGTGTATTCTGCCACTAAGTTCTCAAACTTAATTGCAGAATTATTAATTCTGGCTTTAAAAGACGTAATAAAATTAATCTTGTACGGATTTAAGAACACAGACGCTCAGGATACGATCAACCACATCGCGAATTCCGAAGAAAAGCACCAGACGAACTCCATTCGTGATACTTTTACACGGCAGGTTTTTCGACACCCATGTTCACCCGCTACAGATTCCCCTTCAATAGCTACTACTATTTGCAAAAAAAGTCACGTATCCCGAGCGTGTATGGAATGTAAATACTCAAGCGCATAACAAAAGCATGCAAGCAAACACACACTCACGCGCGATATCTGCGAACATTCACTCCCAAACACGGGCGTCCACGAGAGCGCGCGACAGTTTCACTGTCGCTGTTGTCATCATGGGGCTTCCTGAGTATCCCGACGGGTAAAATGGTAGGGATAAAAAAAACTGTCACGAATCCAGAACGTATTAATAACGCCTTTAATATCCACACTCGCATGCAAACACTCAGAGAGACGAGTGGCCTACCTCGATGGTGTGCGCCCTGAGCGCCGCGCCGGGCGCAGCCCTCGCCGCGCGGGCCATCCGTCCGCGCGCCGGCCGCCGCTGCTCCGCCGCCGACCACCGACAGATCGTCGATACAAATCGCGGCGCTTCGGGAGCGAGCGGGCGGGCGGGCGGGCGGGCGAGCGGCGCGCGGCCCATGGGCCCGCTGGCAGCGGCTCCGGCGGCGACGGCGGCGGCGGCGGCGGCGGCAGAGGGCGAAGGACGCAGGCGCGGCCGCGCTGGGCGGGAAGGGGGATGCGGCGGGACGGAACGGGACGGGTCGGGACGGGACGCGACCGCCCGGGGGCGACGCACGGCGCCGCGGAGGCCTGGAGGCTTAGCGGCGCCGACTGAGCGCGAGGGCGGTGCAGTCCCGAGGGGGGGGAGGGGAGCGGGACGCGTGCGAACGAGAGGGGAGGGTGGTTGGTAGAAGCAGAGCGGGGCGAACGTGGTCGAACGGGCGGTTAGAGAGCAGACGAGGAGCAAAGACGACGGGAGAGAGAGGAGGCAGAATAAATCGTACAGGAAAGCACAAGGATGTGGGGCTGCGAGTCGTGCAGTGTGGGAGACCAGATGCCAGAACGCTGCGTGGCAGCACGGAGCGACCCAGAAGCGAGGCGGCCCGGGCACGAGAGGGGTGGGCGGAAGGGATAGTACGGAGCCCACAGCTCCGGGCGGAAGCGGGGCGGGGTGGAGCAGACCGCTGCAGCGGATGGGCGACACAGCGCGGAGAGAGGAACAGCCGGCGAAAGAGGCGGGGTGGAGGGGACGGGGTGCACGCAGGGCGGGTGGAGCAGAGCGGCCTGCGCGGGCGCGCGTACGGGAGCGCTCCGCGTGCGTAACGAAGACAGAGACGGCGGCGGCGGCGGCGGCGGTCCGAAGGGAGGGAGGCGCCTTCGGAGAGGATAAAGCGGAGTGAATTCCCGGCGCGACGGAATCCGAGAAGCGAGAAGGCGCGGTCGAGATGGGCTGATGTTCTCGTAAAAGGAAGAGCCGGAGAACTCAAGAGCGGAATAAGTGTAGCGCAAACGGTCTTCCGGTAGGCGTAACAGGGTTAGCTTCACGGTCAATCCTGTTATGACGGGATGGCACAAGGGCACTGCAGCTAATGAAACAACGCAGGATAAGAGCAAACGTTAATCAATATTTAGGTCAGTTATAGCGACACGTAATGGAAGAAAATCGTTACGCCTATCACGCATCAAGAGTTAGAACGGATAAACGAATTAAATGAACTACATGTGGTTTCCAAAGATCCGCATTAAAGACCTAAAACGGTGTAATACGACATATAAGAGCACGTAAACTACTAACAATAAAAATATTAATCACAAAGAATAAATAGACATATGAAATGTTAGGAGTCAGTAAGGAATGTAATAATGATTTATTTAATACGAGAGCAAATAAGAGAATAAATTTACCAGTAAATATAGGACAAGCCGCAAATTAGATTTTCGGTGAAACGAAGATTTTTCAAGAATATAATCCGACATCCACAAGTATTGCTAATTGGACTGGAAGCTAATGTAAGGATAAACCTAATTTCTTTTATAGTAGAGGGGCTAGGAGAAACATCGCAGCAAGAACGGAATAAAACTAACTGCACGCGCTTTCATGAAACGCCGTCGACCCAGCAAGGAAAGTGCGTCGGAGCAAGTAACTTGCGCAGACCGCACTAAACGCGAGAGAAACAAAAGGCAAAGCGCGAAGGCCGCGGCGAAAAGAGAAGCGCGTAGGAGGAGCGAGAGGGGGGCGGGGAGGGGATAGAAGGGGGCGTGCGGTGGGGTTGTGGGGCGAATCGCCGAGGGATATCGACCCGCACGCCGCCGGCTGACCCAGTGAGCGAGCCCCGGGGAGGGCCGCGCGGGGACGATGAGGGCGTGGGGGCGGAGGCTGGGAGGGGCGGGGCCGGGGTGGAAGGAGGGAGAGGGAGGGGAGGCCGAACGCAGAGGGCTGAAAGCGGCTAAACGCCCCGCCACGCTATTCGCTGCCTCTTGCCATTGATTCGGCCCGGATTTCCACGCATTCCCAAGCAGTAAAGTAAACAAATAGGCGCGAAACGCTTAAAAATAGTTTTGTGGAACGCAAAGTTCTCACTCGTAGTTCAGTAGAAGTCTGAAAGCATTGGTAATGCTCAGCTTTGTATAATTAATCATATTTATCCTTAGCTGTTTTGCCAGGTTATTTGAAACATTTATTTCTGTATATCCCTCATTTACTAAATGAATATTTCAGTAGCTAGCGTGCACGAGTATGTACCGAATTGATAGTATAAAAAAAGTGTAAAATATATTCTATGCCATACGCCGCGCCGTGTTCTAAAATGCCACAACGTCATGTTTTGTTAAAATCTTTTAAGCATTTAAAGCTATGGACTTTTCATCGATTGAAGCTATTTGCTTTCCTCGTCATAGGGAATGAAGATGCTCGACACACTCATCCCTTCAAGGCCGCCGGCAGGGACGAAGGTAGTATTTGCTCCCGAGTACTACCTCTATTACCTGCCCAGGTTTTTTGAAGGCATGCAGCGAGAGAGTAGTTATTTTGTTTCGAGTTTTCAAGCGTTGCAATCCACGCCCGGTGGCACATTTATTCAGACTTTAACTATGGTTAACAAAAGGGAGGGCAAGAGATTCTGGAGCACAGGAAAGCGTATGCAGATTACACTTCTCCTCCATTTGATACACGCGCACGAGTAAGTGCGCGCACCCACAACTTCACACTCACACACAGTTTATTGATTCTGACAATGAACATGTTACAATAGTAGAAAATTTGACCTTAGTTATGACCTGATTTTGGCCTTAACCATAGAATGCCTCCCATAACTTTGCGTACATCGGCACTTTCTGAGACGACGTTTCACGTGATAGAAAATTATTTTCACTAATATGCTGGCTTACCGCTGCCAAATTATTTAGAGTCCTATTAGTTTGTGTTTCTTTTTGTTACAGGGTACCGTGAAGGTCTTTTTTTTTTAATAGTTTAATTAACGCAGTTATTTCAATCAATCGGAACAATTTTTATTCATGAACAATTATTTTGGAGTCTGGATCCAACTAATTCAATGGAGTTCAGTATCGGATTTAACTAACCAACTTAGGTCACAACTCTCGTGATTAAAACTACTCGTGACAAAACAGGCTTAGCATGCAAATAGAATTGCATTGCTCTTTTCCAGACATTTTGGAAATTCACATCTTTCCGTAACTGTGGTCGACTCTCAGTTCAGCGTGTTCAAGTTTGATATCAATAACATTCTCCTAATCTTATCTAAATCAAACACGGAACATACATAACTCAAAATACATAACACAATAAACAACTTAAAACCTATACAACCTTAATTTTCATATATTTAATAGAACTATGAGGAAGTAAGAAGGGTTTTTTTAAGAGAAGTTAGTGTTTAATTCCTAGTTGTAGTTCGTTTGTTCTACGCTTGTTTAACAGTCTATTCCTTTGTGAGGAATACGATTGAAAATAAAGGGTAATTGTAAAATAAAGAACAAAACTTTATACTCACCGAATTCTTCAGAACATTTTTCGGTTTTTATGCATTTCCAATATTTTTGACGACATGAATGGATGCATATTCCTGGCGTTATTCGATCATAAATAATTTGAGCTCTATTCGTTGAGCATCTGGTACGTTTAGTTCTTACTGTTCGTGACTTGCTTAACTCCTTCAGAAAGTTCTCTACGTCTGGTGCATATTAATTATTTTCGCCTATGATTTCTCACCAAGAAGAATTTTAGGGTGAAGAAGGTGCTTGCGAAATTTGCCAACAAGTCGTGCATGGAATATTGTTTTGAATCACGATGTCGTTCCATGCGGCTGGTGTTCAGTCATTGCATTCCATTGCCTTATATTTTGTACAAAACGAATGATTTCATACCAAGCATCAGAATGTGGTCCATCGTCAACAATCATGATTGCATTACTTGTGAAATTAATTATGATCTAAATCCTATCTCCCGGGTTCTGTGTTTAGAGAAAGGAAAATAACTGTCCACGGAAAGTTCTTCGGCCTCAAAAAGAATAAGTATTATTTTTCTAGCTTCAGAATCTCACAACACTATTCCGCCTTCCAGAGTTCTCTCCTAATTACAAGTACATATATTAACAAAAGGAATTCATTTCAAATCCAAAATACTGTGGCCAAGACAGTTGGTCTCTTACTAATAATTGAGAATGAGATTTTAACACCCGCGCCTGAGCTCCCAGTTGCTGAGATGTTCTAGTTTTCGGACGAATCCAATGGAAGTCGTCATGAAGAATCCAGAGGGAGAGAACTACTGAAACATGGCGACGAAAGAGTCTATCCTTCACAGGCTGAAGACCTCCGAGTAAAGAAAGAAAAGAAAAGATGGGCGGTTCGTCAGACGCACGAAGTCAGAAGTCAAGTCCCCTCGTTTCGATGTTTGTAAACAGTTCCAAGATAAGTTACGGGTCCTTTATGCCGTGTCCGCAGAACAAAGCAACGCACAGTTGGGACGAGAGAGAAAAGCAGGCGAATGTAGAGATATAAATGAAGAAAAATGTGTGGTCAAATAAAAGCAAAGACTGATGACTTAAAAGTGACCCAGCGAAAGCGAAGAAGGTGAAGGAAGTACACAAAGGGGAAGGCAAAGGATTATGTGACATGAACTAGATGAAAAAAAAACTTTCAGACGGCCGTAAGTGCGTATGATGACATGAGGATTAAGGTGCAGAAGGAGATGAAGGCAGACGCGGAGGCGATGGTGAAGGCGAACAGGGAACCGGAGTTACAGACGAAGGTGGTGACAGCGGAGAAGATGGAGGCAAAGGAGAAGCACAAGGAGGTAGGGGGCAGGTTAACGGTGAGAACGAGCAGGCTCACAGCACAGCAGTGCCGTTGAAGGTACATATGATAAGGTGAAAGCGAATTCAAAGAGAAACGGTAGGTGCAGGAGGACCCGAGCGAAGGGGAAGAACAGAAGGAGGAGGGAGACGATGACGACGATGACGTCGATGAGCAGAGGAAAATCGGGAGGAGGAGAAGATGAGATGAGACGAGGCGAGGGAGAAGAGATGAAGACGAGATGAGGAGACGAGGCTGAAGACAGGCGACAAGAGTAGGGGATGAGGAGACGAGGAGGAGGAGGAGGAGGAGGAGGAGGAGGAGGTGGAGGAGGAAGAGGAGGAGGAAGAGGAGGAGGAGGAGGGGGAGGAGGAGGAAGAGAAGGAGGAGGAGGAAGAGGAGGAGGAGGAGGAGGAGGAGGAAGAGGAAGACGACGACGTCATTGAGGAGAAGTGGATGAGACGAGGTGGGGAAGAAGAGTGGATGAGACGAGGTGAGGAGGGAAGGATGGGGAACGGAGCCAAGAGGAGGGGAGGAGGAGGCGTGTAAGGGAGGGGCTGGAGGCTTGAGGCCACGCGGAGGCCGCGTGAACAGCGCTCGCAAACAAACACTCGCCGCCACTTAACGTCGCCTCAATGCGGCGGGGCCTCGCCCTCCGCGCGCCCAGAGACGCGACAATTCCGCTCGGCAACTCAGCGCCAGCCCGCGCCACAGAGGGCCGCCTGGGCCACGCGCTCAAGTGGCCCGGAGCGAACACAATCGGCTCACTATGCCTCACGTAATCGCTCTCCCAGCACTCGAGTACACTTACGTGCTCTATCCCCCTTGCCGACTGTCCAAACAATGGACAATGACGAAGTTTGAGAAACGCACAATTTTATGTCTCTTATGTCCTTCTGTCACAGCTGCAAGATCGTTCACCTTAATAGAGTACAGTTATATCGATGTAACGCAACCGATCAGACGAATGAAAAGTCACTTTTAACGGCCGATCAAGAGATAAGGATTTCAACGGCCTCTTCTTGCTACAATTAATTCGAAGCAAAATACTTGAACTTAAAGACGGCGGAACTTTAGTACTCATTCTCAACGAAAAAGATATTTATTTATAATTTTTTTTTCACAAGTGCTCTTACGGAAAATAGTGATCGATACATGGCCGGCAACACGGCAAACGGATGGGGTCGGTTATAAACCTCGCTCATTGCCTCTGTTTACACACTACAACCTCGTCATCTTTAGCTCTAATGAAGTTAATATTTACTAGTGGTCTAGTAGGAACGAAACTGCTGATGAACAACACCACAGAAATGGTTTTTATTTTTTTTATTTTTTCAAAAAGTAGCATGCACACTACTCAAGAACAAATACAAATACGTACAGTGCTGCAATAAGTTAAAATATTTTCACAAAAACTGACTTCACGATTACTGCGAAACGTAGTGTATTACATGTCCAGTACAAATTCTTGACATACCAAGATTATCGAAAAGTTGCTGTTCCAAGCACAACACGTGAATGGCAAATATTTCATGTCATGCACTCTTCCTTAGAACCTTGCTGTTGGATGACGTCAGCTGCGTTGTAAGTGGTCACGCACAGAATAGAATTTAGTCGGTAAACGTAATATAAGATCAGACGGAATAAGACAATCAAATATTTGCATATTTCACTCAAATTTGAAATTGTTTCATTGTTTTGAGATTTTCCCCAAGTTTCTGGGTATCTAACAAACCCTTTGACAACTGTTGTGGTCGGCAGATGCATAGTATTACTTTCATTTCAGCACATATTATAAATTAATAATATTGGTTATATGCACGAAATCACTATCGTTGCGGACATTCCTACATTTCTAATGGGATGAGACATCTTCCAGCTGCAGTGGGATTCGAAAAATGATACCTCCTCGGAGAGACCTTGATTGTGTGAGGTATGGATCATAATGCTTCGTCCCGCATCCCCCATTCTCAGGAACGAGCGATGGGCTGCTCAACTGTTTTCAAACGGCACATTCCCTCAGCGATCAAGAAAATAACTCCGTCCAGAGTCAGAGGTAGGTCTAGACGATCTATTGTGTAACATCAGTGATTCTGTGACTGTGAAGTAAACGTTACAAGAGACGCCGTAGACACTCCTACACCTAAGCATACGCTGTAATTCATGTGCTGGAGAAATTCAGAAGTCAGGAACCCGCGTTTTGCATCAGGAACTCAAGCACTAAGCACAAGAAAAGGAAGCAGCTATCGCGCACTCGTGGTCGCCCTGCAAAACAGGAAATTAACCGCACGCACCCTCCGGGAAGAGGAAGTCGGCGCCGGCTATCGGAATGGAGCTTTGGAACCCGCGTCAAAACAAACAAAATATAAAGAACCTCGCGACATCAAAAAAATCTGCACACATAACCGCAAAACGAGGAAAGTTTAATACTTTGCAAGCTATTTAATGAGCATCAACGCTTTTTAATGAGCACCAACAAAGAAACATAAATAATAAGTCTTTCTTTCCTTCAAACTACTAGGAAACTTTTTGTGAAACACAAATAACTTTAAACTTGTAAAATATGTGAAATAATTTTATGGAAAAATAGGAATGCGGCTGAAATCTAAAAGCTAACGGACTCGAACATTCACTCAAGTTTGATACAGGTATATTGACAATGTACATGTGCATGTGTGTGTATGTGTGGGTGTGTAAATGTGCGTGTGTGCGCAATAATATAGGCAAGTATACACGGGTTAAAATTGAAATCCGACACAATGGTCCAATTTAACTAATACGGGAAAATCATGTAAAAGTTTGATCATTCTCCATGCAATATAAAAATAAGACCTAGAGAGAATAAATGTAATGATAGATAAAATACCATAATAAAGTAGTGAAAACCGCCTAACTCTACAAAATCTAACCAGCTCCAGCTTTACTCCCCCAAAACTCCAAATGAGACGACCGACATTCGAAGCACGAACGCAAGCGCTCTGGCCCTTACATCGCGGGTCGTTCCCTCTGCCACGCACAGCCACCGCCGCGATTCAAAGAGGCAGACAAACGACGTTTTGGGTAAGTTATCACGCAGCAACTCGAGCGAAAGGACGAGACGAAGGAATCAGCGCCAATAGGGAGGGGGTGGCACGTACGCGGAGGCGGGGAGGAGAGAAGGGAGGAGGAGTGGAGTCCGAGGGCGGTCACGCCACCGCCGGCATCGATCCCGCGGCCCAGGGTTCAACGCTCTCGGAGGCGCGGCCCGCCGCCACCAGCCACTCTTCGTGCTTCGCTCTTTCAGCCGCCCCGCCCCGCCCCGCCCCGCCACGCCACGCCTCATCTCGCACGCGGCACATCTTGCTCCGCCCCGCGCCCGCCCTCACCATCGCATTTGCACTCGCACTGCCTCGATTCGTGGCAGTGGAATAGGCACGCCGAAACCGAGAAAGTAGGTGAGCACGTAATATTACGCACACATACACGAAAATGCGTCAAATTAATTTCAACATGCAAACACTTAGAAGCAATTACCTACTAAGAGCGTAATCTCTGTTTCATTCCGCGATCTCCTTTACTTCCATGTTCATTACTCACCTCATAGTTATAATTACAATTGAACACAAATATCGCACCCAGGAGACACGACGAAGGCGATGTTGAGACTTCCTCGTAATTGAGAGATACTTCCAATATTGCATAGCGAGCTGACGTGTTAATTTCACAATTAACAATATTAACTAAATATTTACGAAATAATTGTTTACGAACAACAACAACAAAAGAATATAAAAAAATGGGCTCAATTTTTCGTTGCGTTGTGGCCTCTCTTAATACCCATGACCAGTCACGGAATACGAAGTGACAAATCCACCAGATGACTCATGTCCTTTCCCACAAAAAAAAAACATATTGTCGTTTCGTTCGGTCTCCCTCCGAGGCCACACTGGCGTCTGCCCTACACATACACCCCCGCATTTCTGTTTCAAGGGATTCTCTGGCGAAAGTGTGTTTTTTACATCACATGTGAATAACTTAGACTTCACAAGTTCAAAGTCAGATCACATAGCTTATACGATTTCCCACCACTGGTCCGTAACCGAACAATTGCTGAGTTCATAATAAGAAATGAACACGCATGGTGCCAGCCTAAGGTC
Organism: Gryllus longicercus; assembly: GCA_038098605.1. NCBI lineage: Eukaryota > Metazoa > Arthropoda > Insecta > Orthoptera > Gryllidae > Gryllus > Gryllus longicercus. Next base: position 803,797 of record JAZDUA010000303.1, read on the forward strand.
AGTTATCAAACCTTCAAAAGAATAAATTGCCAACGACAAAACAATTACAGTCCACCCAATTTCAGCTCACGCGGCCGCTAAATCCCCTTCTGAGATATTAAGAATTAATGAGATAAAACAAATAATGAAGCCAAGATACACTTAGAGTAGTTCATCCAGTACTATATTTACTAGGTATTTCACGTTTCTTTTCCAGGGAGAATGTTCCAAATAGACTTAATGGGAACAATAATTAAACAATAATTGTGTTTCATTGCTTCTGATGATGCAATTAAAATGTTTGGAAATCACATACTAAAAATGCAATATTCAAAAAATCAAATAAGATATTTCTTATTCTTGGAGAAAGACTTTGGAAATTATAAAATGAATAAAAAGTTCAGTCATTTCCATACCCAAAACTCGAACGTTTCGAATTACCACTTCGCCTTCATTGGCATGCAACCCGCAGGACAACTATGGAGCATCGCCTGATGATGGGCTTTCCATTAACATTTTATGATCTTGTATTCAAAAGGTGCACGAAAGAACACCTAGTGCCAGCCTTGACAAAATAGACATAATTTGTTATCCATAAGATGTACTACTTTTTAGGAATGTCATTTTACCAAAAAAACAGAACATGCTACTGTTTTTCTACCAAGATACTCTTGTCTTGAACATTCATACAAACAACATTTATACAACAAACTAAATAGATCAGATTTTAAATACGAAGGTATTGGCTCAGTCCCTTTGATTCACGATTTTTGACCTTTCAAAAATCTGTCCAACTATCTATCTCTTACGCATTTTCTCCCCAAATATAACGAACGCGATCCTCTTCAAAGCGAAAAGTCTTCTGAAAGGCACCCAAGTTCTTTTAGATTGTCTCGGGTGCTAAACGAAAGAGGCTCACATTTCCGAGGCACACACGTCGCATTGTAAGCAAAGCTGCCTACGTCGACTTATACACAAATTATGTAACTGGTTCTCGACATGAAGTTTCCATAAACATGATATTTTCGAAAGACGTATGAACGGTTCCGAAAACAAGATAATCGCACAAAACTGGATAATGTTTTTTTGCGATGATAAAAATAAGAATAACATGCTGAAAAAGCAGAGAATTTTCCGCAGCTGTCTTTTCCACCCACCCACACTCAGATTACTCTGAGTCACGAGTGATGAACGGTGAAAACCAAGACGCAGGATAGACATTTCGTTACGCGATGGAGAGAACGGGTAAAATAGATACATTTCTTAACCCTAAGTAGACGGAGGGGTCTCTTTAAGCATCCCATACCGGAATTTACAGCCACATATATGTTGATACAATTATTTGACAATTCTAAAAAACTTTCTCGTTTACTATGTTTCCAAGAAGAGAAAAAAATATATAAGAGTGGCAGGGTTTGAAATATTTTGCAGTATTTTGACGAGAATCTAAAATTTCCCAAGCAATCCTAAAACATATGCCATAAACTATTTTAGTATATATGTGAAGAATCTGTAAATGACAAACTTGGTCAGTGATATAAAATATTCGTGTGTGTGTTTTGAATCTGTACGAATAAAATTTAAGTGTACTAACTTCGCATATTACAACTTTTTTTTTTTTTTTTTGTATTCATATACAGTTTTATTCCGATCTTAATGTTTTGCTCATATGACCCTTTAAATAACAAGAAAGCCACATGAGATTTCGAAAAGCACACAGCTCCATGTTCACATCACTTACATGGAGTTTAACAGAGCACTATTTCAATTTTTCGATAGACGTTTTAGTTGGGACATTACGTGCTATTAGAATAGTATACCTTTTCCGAATCAGAAATCAGAAAAATCTGAATGTTAAAACTGTACCCGTTGAATGTTAATGGTCGGCTATTTGAAACATGATCGCACGCAACTGCAAAGACGCTTCAAAGGCACGATTCAGAAGGCTGAGTGTTGGAGGATGTTGATGGAAGCGGAAGAATGTTGAAGATTTTTAGACATGCTTTGTGGCGGGGACATTTCAGATCGTTAAAGACGTCATAAAGCAGGACTACATCGCAGCTGGGACTCGAGAAAGGGGTCGGAAAGTAGTTGAAGACTATCACGTGAGTTCACAAGTAGCTGGAGGGTGATGGGAGAGGTCGACAATCTTGTTTTGCAACACGGTGAGAAATAATAAGCCATTTAATCTATTAAAGCATCACACAAATCACACAATTACATATTATGAATGTATAACAATATAATTCAATACGAGATGCCCAGGACTGGACATAGTGTAGAAATTGAGGGGCAGGTCGCCAATTGTCCGGCAGAATTTGGGGCAGGTTATTAAATGTCAGAAATTGCGAATACTGGAAGAAGAAAAATTTTTACAAATTTTGTCGTGCGCAACTGTCGGCTAATAAGAAGCATTTGAGGTTGCTACGGACGAGCAAAGTGACGCAATGATGCGCGATAAGGCCTCAAAGGCAATCGCACCCTTTTGCAAATGTAGTTCAGAGGCTGGTCGAAGGAAGTTGAAAGGGTCTGGAGGAATTCGGAGAATTATCTAGAGGTGAAAGGAAGTCAGACGAAGCCGGAAGAGATAAGAAGAGTTTGAACACGTTTTGAGATGCAGAAGGAGTAATTATAGACTTTCTGTATTTACAGACGCGATCTATATAAAACAATGCCCGGTGAATGGCGATGAGTAATGTGACACAGGTTAACCGCACCGGAATACAGCCAGAAGGGGGCGGGGGGTGGGATGGTGAGTGGCGAGAGGGGATCACGAGGGGGTTGTAGGAAACCGTGTGTCGCTACAGGAATGTTGGAGTTACTGAAGGAGGCAGGAAAGTGACACACTTTATAACACAGAAAAGGGAAATGACATTTGGGGGGTCTTAAATGTGATTGAAATATAGAGACGAGGAAAAAGACAAACGTACACATGACGTTCCCACACACGATTGGAAGGAAGATTCAGTCGCGGAGAGGGGTGGCTAAGAACGCGATAGCGTGTGGAGGCTTCGAGGAATTCGGGGTATTCGAAATACGCTGAGAGGGAATTATACACAATTCGATTATTCGCGGGCGCTATAGAAGTTAAACAAACCGATAGGAAAGAAGGGGAATGCTAAGTGAGGTCAGGAAATTTGCAATAAGATTGACATCTTGGTAAGATGAAATTGGAAGCATTTATTTTATATATTTACAGACACGATTGAAATTAAACGAGAATTGAATTCAATTGAATTGAATTGATGCCTTATTTTACGGGGCGAGACTCGGGCCATCAGGCAAGCTCTTCCGTCTGACCACGCAAATTTCCCTACGCTGCTTTCACCTACTGGCGGAGAAAAGAGGTAGATCTTGGGCGACGAAACGGGTGATTTGAATTTAGCTCAGAGGCGTCATTTAGGCTTCAGGATCTTTTACACGCAAGTAAATCTACTAACATGGGACAGCCGGCTTTACTTCCCCGCCGAAGGATGGCGTACAAAGGATTTTATCGTCCTTAAAAATCCACGGCTTCGTTCGGGTTTGAACCCGCCAACTTGGGTATAACAGTCCGATACGCTAACCGTTCCACCATCGCCATCGCCGTCACGAGTCGAGACTGCTATCGTGTGACCGCCGCAAAACATCGCAAATACATATACCGACTGATTGATTTGATCGATTTCTTTGTTTCCAGGAACATACACGTTTATTACCTTAAGTGACGTAAGTGCACGGAGTGCTATATCCTGGCAGTGTTCCTCCTCCGTTGCATCGTGAGATGAGGCGCCGGCCAACACGTTGGCTCGTGGGAGTTCCCTGTATGTCCGTGAGCGGGGCACTACCTCAAAGCTCCAGAGGGGTCTCTCAACAGATGTATTAATGTAATGCAGGCAAGTGTGTATGTGCGAAAAGGGGCAAGGATGGCGAAGGCAAGATTACGCGCGATCCTTGGTCCGTTTGCTAAGGCAGAGCTCCGGCATTCGCTTTCAGAGGAACCACACAAATCTATCGATGTGAAGCACGCGACCATACGCATTATCCTGCAGCGAGCAGCTGAATTCGCCCTAGCTGTACCGCAATTGTTGAAAATCCGCCACCGTCGGGAGTCGAACCGTTGGACCACGCGGTCGCACCTTCTCCCGCTCTGAGCCATCTCAGCCGATCCACGGGAGGCGCGCGGGGGCGTCGAGGACCGTCGTGACGTCAGCACTCGCGCACGCGGCGGCGGCGGGCGCGCGTTCCGTGGGCGGCGGCCCGGGACAAATATAACCCCGGCGTCTTCGTCTCCTCCTCCGCCGCCGCCGCCGCCGGCGGGCTCTCCTTCGCAACCTGGCCTTCTCGCGTCTCCGGGGAACACGACCCTCCGGCTGGTCTCGGCTCGCCCAAGGACTCGCAGCGACGCCCGAACGCGCACGACCGCCCCGCCGCGCCCCGCCGCGCCCCGCCGCGCTCGCAAAATGTGATTGCGGAGCAGTCTGCGGAGCATCTGTGTGATCGAATGACGCAACACCGTCATCTGTTGCCTCGCATTTCAGCCAGGGGTGATGTCCTTTCTGGAATTCCACAGTATCAACTCGAGGAGTAGTTTTTCAGCGATGGATTTTAGCTAATACCCGGTTAGCGTCTCCAATGTAATTCAACGAAAACCAATACATTAATTTTGTATGATTTTATAAACACGTCCGTTAAACAAAACAATTATCTTTCATAACCCTAGAATTTTATGTATTTATGACAACGTAAACTTTTCCGAATTATTTGTAACTTACCAAAAATTATTTTAATCAGTTTATCTTAAAATACTACCAAACTGCTCGTAAAATACAAACGTAATAGAAATATGATTATAATCATAAATACAATAGTATTTCCAAAAATCATACTATCAAAGTAGTAAGAATGCTGCATCTTCTCTACTATTTCACACAACCACATTAATGTAAGCCAGTATAATTTTTGACAGCACAAACATTTTCATATAATAGCGATCGTTGCTTCATTTTTTATACTGAAAAGTGTCTTTATTTGCAAAGTTTGCGGAATCACGCTACGCAAGTGTCTGCTCCACCCTCACTCTTCTGTTTTCTTGAGTAGCGGACAGAAGTTTGATGAGAGTGCTTATTCATTATACAAATAATGAAATATTAACCGCAAAACAAATCTTAAATACCTCGTGTATTTTAATGGTACTGTTTCTATTTTCTCTGTTTTATTTTTAATATTAATAATAATAATAAATATTTTGTCTATTTTATATATTATCTTCAATAATAATTATAATAATAATAATAATAATTATCATTATTATTATTATAGTTTCCGGGGGAAATAGTAAATTTGTAATAAATTTTCTAATTTTGCTATTGTCAAATTGCAACCAATAAGTAATTTCCCTACACTCAAAATTAAAATAATACAATAATATAAAACCAATTAAATATTAATTAAATTTTAATTATTATTGTTTAAAATTATATTTTGATTCGAAATATTTCACATTTTGACTCCTTGAAAGAAAAAGAAAAAAGACTTAAGGAGAGGAAGGCATCAGGGCTGCATCAGAATAGGCCCACCATACAATCCGGCCCGGCATCACTCTCGCTCACTCCTGGGCCCCATACCTCCATCGCGTAACGGGCAGGCTATCTAACACGCGCGAACAAATCGCGAGCTCCCGCGTTCCGCCGCCTTCACCTTCCCGCTCCGAATTGAGGGGCGCGGCCTGCGTTAGCGCCTCGGCCCGCCTCCAGACGGCCGGAGAGCGGTGGGGCGGTGGCGCTGTTTATTGTTCCCTCGCGAACCAACAAATAGGCAGGAGGCCGCGGGCGCGCGCCTGATACCACGCAGGCCACCGGAGCGGGGCGGAGGAGGCGAGGCGGGGCGGGCCTGGGGGCGGTCTGGAGGGTGGGGGTGGGGGGCGTGGCGGAGCGGACGAGGCGAGGCGAGGCGAAGCGGGGCGAGGCGGGTCGGGTCGGGTCGGGGGCGAACCGGTGGGCGGGGCTGAGCTGAGGGGGCGTGGTGGGGTCGGGTGGGGCAGTGCGGGGCGAGTGGAACGGGGCTGGCCGGGATCTGTCGAAGCGGAGCCAGGAGGAGTGGGGCTTGGGCGGGGCGGGGCAAAAGCGAGGTAAGGCGAGGTAAGGCGAGGCAAGGCGAGGCAAGGCGAGGCAAGGCGAGGCAAGGCGAGGCAAGGCGAGGCAAGGCGAGGCAAGGCGAGGCAAGGCGAGGCAAGGCGAGGCAAGGCGAGGCAAGGCGAGGCAAGGCGAGGCAAGGCGAGGCAAGGCGAGGCAAGGCGAGGCAAGGCGAGGCAAGGCGAGGCAAGGCGAGGCAAGGCGAGGCAAGGCGAGGCAAGGCGAGGCAAGGCGAGGCAAGGCGAGGCAAGGCGAGGCAAGGCGAGGCAAGGCGAGGCAAGGCGAGGCAAGGCGAGGCAAGGCGAGGCAAGGCGAGGCAAGGCGAGGCAAGGCGAGGCAAGGCGAGGCAAGGCGAGGCAAGGCGAGGCAAGGCGAGGCAAGGCGGGGCGGGGCGTGTGGAGCAGCGGGTGGAAGATGGTTCACGTAACGATGCCTGGGGGAGGGGCAGGGGAGCTGGGACAGGAGAGAAGCAGTGGCGAGGCGTGGAATTTTTGCATAGTCATCGCAACATGTGTCCAATATCTGGCACTGTTTCTGAAGCCTCTGGAACATAGTATATTCGATTTGTTTTTCTTACGATGTTCTCTTTTACACTTGAACACTTAAACAACACTTTTTTCTGGTATTACTTGTCCACATTGGTTTCAATAAATCTCCTGGCCACTTCAAGCCCATATTGCGATTATATTGTTTTACAAATCTTCGGTTGATCGTTCTTGTGAGCAAGGACTTAAGAATGAGTTCAAGTCTGATGTGAGAGTAAACCTAAACATCTCAAGATTACGATCAATACTCCTCTCAGAAGTAGGAAGGGGGCTTGAAGATAGTTTGTACGAAGTTGCCTGTAAACAGTAACATATCTCTTCTTTTGAAGCACTAAATGTCGTGATCCACTGAAAGCAACGTTTGCAAAATTCCTCTTTATAAAATAGAAAATAATTACAATGCAAAAAAGTACTCTTTCTGTGAAAACATCTTTAAAATAGATCCGTTCGTGAATTTAGAGTCGATAAATCGATAAGTGATTGATGTGACCGATAAGTGGTCAATGATTTTTTTTTTTTTTTTTTTTTTTTTTTGTAACACGTAATAACCATGTTAGATTTGCAGATGTTAGAAATCACAAAATAGACACTTACATTTAGATATAATAATTTCCTAGCTGATTTGATAAATTAAAATTCTAGATCTAAGTAACTCTATGTTGCATAAAAAGCGTGAATTCAAGCAGACAAAATGCAATGTTTGTCATATGTTATACGTTACAAATTGCAGTTTTTAACTACCCACGCCACTTGAGAATCATGACCCAACGGGGTTAAAAATTTCCCCAGAATTATGTAACACATTTCAGAGATAGATAACTCAAATCTGATGGTACAAAATGCGCGAGGTCCATGAATTAGAAACAAAACACTTCAAAAGCTGTTAACTGTGAATTTTCCATTCATGGATTATCAACCAAAGAAGTTTAAGACTTTTATGGATCAGTTGAAGTATAAATAAATAAAACCTGTTGAAATAATAATTTCAATACTTATTAACTTAATTCCCAGCAATATTTTATATTTATATGATTATTATTTATTATTATTATTTTTACTATATTATTATTAATTATTATTATTATTATTATTATTATTATTATTATTATTACTATATTATTTATTATTATTATTTTCATTACCGATTTATCGTAAATTGCTTTGGAAAACCCCAGATACATTTACTCGGCGCAACGTGCCTCCTGCATTCATCAGAAAAACGCACAGCATTCCTGGTATCCCTTCGGTAAAGAGCACGGTAATATTCCAGAATGGCGCTGTTAATTGGGAGAGATTTATTCGTGTAATTTTCAAGCGCAGTCGTTTGAAGAATAACAAAAGAAAAAGTCAACAGAAAATCCTTAGATGAAATATGGCATTTTCATATTACTGAGAGGAGGGGGCAGCTACAAAACCAATCATATTATTTCGCCACGTACATACAAACTGCAATTCAGCCGTTCACTACATACCTACGTTATTTCATACTGAATGTAAAAATGCCCCGGTAGGATCATGTTAAATTATACTTTTACCTCTTGCGTTTTACCCGTATTAACGCAAATCGAGGCAAATCGAACGTCATAGTTCAGTGGTTAGGCGGAAGAGCAGGCCCTATGGCCTGAGCCTCACCATTAATAAAGACATTATTATTATTATTGTTATTATTATTATTATAAGTCACAATCCCGCGAGTGGAAATCTGTCAACTGTCGATTTTCTTTGGAATTGAAGTTCAGAGTATCCCAAAGGTGCGTGCGCGTCAACTAGCGAAGCTGAAAGTTGTTTATTTCATCACGAACGCGCAAGAGCCTTCTTCCACGAACGACGGTCGCCCGTGACAGCCGAGCTGATCGCCCCCGCCGGGCTCCCTGCATGTAGCTCGATTTTAAGGCCCATTCACAATGCAAACATAAGCATGGCCTTAACATAAAAGTTAGGGTTACGTCCATAAGCGGAACCATTTACAATACGTTCGCATAAGCATAACACGTAAGACGTTAACTGAAAAGCTTGCAGGCTTCACGCTTCTTTGCTTATGCTTACGTAAGACATGAGAAATGAACCAATTACAGAACGGTAACTCAAAATCCAGAATCGAATGGAAGCGAAGTAGATAGAAAAACTAACGGCATATGGGCCATCCAACCAATAGTAAACCAGAATGTCTCAAAACCAATAGAAACTCCTATTTTCCTTAAGTTTATGTAACACATTGTGAATACTTCAGTCTATCACTTATGTTCAGGTTTATGTCTATGCGCTATGCTAATGTTTACGTTTGCATTGTAAATGGGCCTTCACTGCGGCGTCCAACACGGCAGTTATGTAAAACGGGCGTTCGGCGGGCCGATACGGCCGGCAGAGGTTGATGCATCCCTTCCCTCCATTTCCATCCACTCACGTGTCCACTAGAACGCTTCAATCTTGCGAAAGTAGATCCACTAATCTCTGTGATATCTAATATTACCGTTGCATATTATCTATTAATAATGGAAATAACTAGTCGTCTGGGCGCTTATATTTCTAGCACTCGGGCATGGAAACTTGTTCTTACTTTCACTGTTCATTGGCTGGAATGTCTTACTTTGACAAAATAGGCTTTGACTTACGCGCACCGCAAAGAAGTCGTGGCTCTATAAACATATGTGCACTGCAAAGGTGACAAAACACTGGGGAGACATGAATCATCATGGCTGCCGCCTAGCATATTGAGAATAATCCCCATAGTATACAATAAGTGCAACTTGCACGAAACGATTTCGAAGATTTCAAAATGCTGAACTTGGTTCGCTTCGTCGCCTTGTCCGCCAATTAATGGATTGTTTAGCAATTACGGGCGCGTCAACTGCAAAGGTCATTAGTCCCGTATGTGACGTGCATGTTTTTTCCTCAGGAGGCGGTGATTTTTCCCCCGCTAGATGTTGAGATCTGGCGCCTATCAATTGTCGTCTATAGATTTCCTCAACGAGGTAGCTCCCGACCGGCCTCCCGGCAAGGGGGGTAGTGTAGTATATGTTAGTGTGTGTGTGCGTATGTGTGTAAGGATTGAGAATAGTGCAAGGAAAATGAAGGAAAAATCGCGCACAGAACAGCCGGTCACTAGAATTCTCCTCCAGACAGCGATAGAACTCGATCGAGCTAATATCGAAAATCCTGCCACTGTCGGGACTCGAGCCTAGGACCTCCCAGTCAGAAGCACTGCAATGACATCAGTTGATGCCCAAATCCACCTCTCCCGGTTCGTCCGTCACCATATCATTCGTACGTTCAAGGCTCACTCTCTGTACTAGTCACATAAAGCACTACCTACTTATTACCTCCCTTTCTTCCCAAACGTTAAAGCATAAAATGTAAAGAAGAAATATTACTCGTACATAAAACAGATAATGAAATAAGAAAATGACAGTCTGCACACATCCATATTATTTAATTAACTACTCGCTATCGTTTAAACAGCCTGGCTATTCCGCGAGTGCACAAGAAACCTTAACGAAGTTTAGGGTCGTTAGCAACCTCAGGGGGACGTCGCCAACGCCATGTGGCAGCCGCGACACGGGACTCGCTTCCAAGAAGGCACGTGTCGGAGAGGGGCAGGGAGCTCTCCGCCACCTAACGCGCTTATAGCTACTTATTTATTCACCACGTGATATTACTTGCCCCAAGTCATGTGGATAAGCAAAGTTACGCACCCCAGCGCGTCTTCCCCTCGGAAGACAGGAACACGACGTGTCCGCCAGGAACGACCCACACATCCAACGTCACAAGTAACATTATACCAGTGACCGTCAACACCACCAAGTTACGAAAGAGCAAAACGCCACAGCGCGCGGAACTTCAAAGGCTTTCGGTTACATTCGTTAGTGGCGAAGAGAGCAGGCTCATGCATCCCGTGGCTGGAAGCAGAGCCCTCGCGCGCTATCTGGGGGCAACTTGCAGAACCTAAAGCTCCGCGTTGCGTGGTGCGCTCGAGCGGCAATCGACCGAACTACGACCAGCGTCCCCACGGCGCGGGCTGGCAAGTCGCCTGGGCCACACTGCCAGCGACGCCGCCACGCTGCTGCTGCTGCCGCCTCCGCCGCCGCGTAGCGCTGCGCTGGAACCGGGTCGGTCCCGCCGTGGCAGTGGTGGTGGTGGTGACGGCGCGTAATTACCCCCGACGAGCGCCAGCGCCGTCGTTGCCCGGGGCGACTGCCTCGCGGTGCGCGAGCGCGCGCGGTCGGTCGCTCGGACGGACGGACGCGCAGCCTTCGGCGCTCGCGAGGTGATGGCCGAGGAGACTGCGCGACTCTGCAGCCGAGACACACAGAGGCGGTCAGCCCCAGCCGGGTCCCGGGCGGTTGTTCTCATTCACGGTCAAGGTTTCAACACTGTAGAAGGGACATTCGAAGCCTTGAAAGGGTTCCGTTTCAAGTGGGAGCCCAGAACTCGAATCAACGCTCTTACGTCTATAGCATCCCTGCAATATTTTATTTTCTCTCGCTGCTCTTCTCTGAACGTTAACCTGTGTTTACTTTCTCGTCTACACAGGACAGAAATATATATGTAATACTGAAAACACGTATGTCCGGATTTTCAGACTTTCTTGTGGTTCTTCATACCAAAAAAGTGTAGTTTGTTTCAAAATTGTCGGTCAGTCGATCAGCCCTCCATGGAACTGCAAATTTGAAACCCATACCGGATTTTTTTTCTTGAGGGGGTGAAGCTCTTAGGGCACTTTCGAAATATTTGGTTGCAATATTTTCTTTTTCTTTTTGTGTTCTTGTTCTCGAATGGAGGGCAGTGCTCTTTGTCGGAAAAGTCTTATTTTCTTTAAAAGTATTTCTACAAACTAACCGATTTCTTGGACATCATTCAACTAACATCAGGCTTGAACATGTTTCTTTCATAAACAATGTTGATAACACTATTAAAATAAATTAATATATATATATATATATATATATATATATATATATATATATATATATATATAATATACATTAAGTATGAGGACGTGGATGATTCAAGATCCGATATACATTCAACGGGTTTCGGTATTAGGATTTTAAAAATTATCGAATTCGCCCCTTATTAGTAATAATTTCGAATATCACATACTATCATCACTTCTATGGATTGAAATATTTCTCTTGTAAACGAATGATACCTTTTATCTGTACATCTATAACTCGCTTTTGTACAATATATTGGATTTTTTCGCGGAATGCTCACGGCCGAACTTGTAAAAAGATTTCACCTTGTTTGGTTCTGTGATTTAGACATGATTTCTACTGCACACAACGCACTTGCGAAAGTGCAGTCGGCAACGTACTGGCATGTCAGTGGCAGCTGGTGAGGTACGCTGCTCAGTCTGCTGATCGCCATCTGCAACCATCTGTTCGTCCCACTGCTCTCGAAGTAACAAAGAACTTGTCGTTATGATTGCAACACAGACAAACATACAACGCTCAATCTCGCCATCGTATCATCATTACAGCACATTCATTCACTGCATTACAACATACCGTCAACAGTGGTGCTTGAACTTGGAAGCACCAATAGTCTCGTACTAAATTCACCAACTACTCGTTGAAGGATACAAATATCTCGTTCCCATTAATATTGAGGGACCATGAGGTATAGGGAGAAATGCTTGAATTGCCCGTCCTGACACTATTTTCGCTGCATCAATGAAGAATATTGCTATCTACAAAAAGACATATCTCAAAGTGTGATAACAAACAGAAAAAATGATGACATTATCTCGTGCGTTGCACAATATAGTACATAATTTTCAACTGCAGAGGAGAGATTTCGCCTGATAATGAGCAAGAGAACCGAAGATCGTGAAACATTCATTGCTTCAAATCATTCTTCCATCAACAGTTAACGACACGCCTTAACTCTTTAGGAAATTGTCACTATTTCAACCAAATTGTACTACAACATCAGATACATTTTCGTATCGGTTGTATCGGTTACGTAATATTGTAACACTAGTAGAAAATATGAGAAAATTTCGCACATTTGAACTTCGCAGCCGGCTACTTCGCTTGCGGATTGTCTCATTGAACAAACAGTTTCTGCGAGGGTTACCAACAACCAAAAATGGTTGCCTTTGCTGGGATTTGAATTCCAGTGCGTAGGGTTACGACATTAACGAGCTAACAAATGTATCACTAGATCGAGGAAAAGGTCAGTTCCAGACACCCCCATAAAAATAAGCACATGCTAACTTTTCAATTCAAAATATTTTAATGATAATAGCGCGTAACATTCGGTTTAAACACTTGTGTTGTTTACAGACTTTTTGAAAAACAATATCATATTCAGTCACAAGGGACCCAAAACGTACTTCCAACAAAACCCTTCACATCGATGTTTGCAGGATTTCAGAACTTTCTCTATTAAGAATATACTCCGCATACGCATAGAATATGAGACAGTAACACAGGTGTATGAACGGTATAAAAACGAACGGTATACCAAGAAAATACTTAAAGATCTCAATTGATATAAAAAAGAATGAGTAAATTATTTATTACATTTTCTTAATACTGTACACCAATCAGTTCAGCCAAGTTAAGATTTATCACTAAATACTTTATGACGCAAACGACGAAAAACAGGAAAACCTCGATAAATTAAACTTTTCGTTATCTCGAAATTTCTGTTCCTCTTCAATCGCCCACAGCGTTAAGAAATCAACAATTCGAATCTCGGTATCTCAAAATATGCGAACGCTAGTATTTTCGACCTTTTACATTCAAGATAATGAACTCTCCTCTCTATCAGAACTGGACACTTTTGCGCATGGGAGTATTGTTTAGAAGTCTACGTCTTCGCATGTTGGTTGCAGATACCGTCAAACAACGAGCCCTACCTCAGCCGTTGTACTGACGCTGCATTCTGCAAAGAGTACATTCACGGCCCGCTGTTACGTATATCATCCGCTCGACAATCGCGAAGAAGTGCGGCGTCGACAGCGGTGTCTAATCGACGAGTCCACTTCCACCGAATCGCGACTTTTTCTGTCATCTCTTTAAAATCTAGGACGCAATGCAGTGGCGTGGCGCGGGTGTCAGCCGCCCGGGGCGGAGGAAAATTTCGCCGCTCGTTTATTGAGTTTTTTTTTGTTTTTTTGTTTTTTTGTTTTGTTTTTTGTTTTTTTCGTTTAAAAGACTAAAATATACGAGCTTGAACAACGTAGCTGATAGTAAAAAATACAATTACATACATAAAAATGAAACAAATAATGTTCGCATATAGTCAAATGTATACGTCCAACAATAAAATTTTTCTTCAAAGTTCAATGATTTGACAATCACAACATGTACTTGTAAGTATTAAAATCACATTTTGGAGAACGCATAAGTTAACGTGAATTGGACGACTGTCCATCAATGAAATTGAATTTCTTTGACTTTCAAGGATCACTCACTTTTCCATACCAATTTCATTTATTTTATTTATTTCGTTTTTATTTGATATTGTGTTAGTACGATGAACCTTTATATATTTTTGAACAAATAAATACGTTTCGTTAACAATTTTCCCTCTTTGAATGGAAATAGAAGAATAGGGAAGAGTGTGGGGTTTAACATGAGAGAGTTCTAGTACGCTAGTTGATTATAAACATTTTATGAAAAACACAAATTTAACTTTTGCCACTAAAAAAAATTCACAATTCAACAGAAATAAAATTTGTTTTAAAGATATAATTTAAGGATATTTCGCTCTAATTTTTCTTTACCGGGTCACCTACAAAATTGTAAACTTCCATCTAAAATTATCAACTTCATATTATGATTATCGCAACAAATTTCATACAGCATCCTTTATTATATCAAGGCTTGTAGTCAGTGGCATGCTATTCACCAGTTTTAGTGGTTAGGCGGAAGAGCAGGCCCTATGGCCTGAGCCTCGCTATTAATAAAGACATTATTATTATTATTATCATTATTATTTAATGTTGTCAAATCGTTGCTCGGTTCCATAAAGTATTAATTTAATAAATTAACTGAACTGTTATTTTTCTAATCCTTCATGAAGCTACAAAGGTTTTCTAACGTTCATGTGGAATGCTCCTGGCCGGAGAATGATAATAATATGCATTTCCACGAGAAATCACTTTCAGTGCTTTAGCGACCTGATTTACGAGGAAAAGTGTCTAAAATGTTTGCAGTCTCATAATTTCAACAGATATGTACATTTAAATGTCGACTGCACAAACTTCACGAGATATAATTTCATTTTCTCTATTTTCAACAGGGCGTGAGATGGCAATATTTGAAGTTTACGTACACGTTCAAACGCACTTTTGTGCAGCCAGAAATTGTTGCTTCACAACAAAAACAGGAGTGGTGGGGCGAATGAACCTATTCGGGTAGAAATAATGTGCATAGAAAGGTTCCTGTGTATCTACCATAGAGACCTCTCTCATGGCCAGGGAACGCATAAATTGTTTTCATTTTCTGCGCGCATTGGAAATCAGCATTACAGAAAGCTGCACGTGCCATAAAGCAAAAGTGAAAAGGGAGTTGGGAGTGAAATGTCCAGTGCCAACGTACATCTGAATGCCTCGAATTTCAACAATAGACTATATCTACCCGATCTAGAATTTACATTTAGGCGTGACACTGATCCTGGCGGGGCCCACGAGGCGCGACGCAGGCGACGCAGTGTGGCGCAGTGTCGCAAGCCGTGGGCGATAGGCGCGAGGGACGAGCCTGCGGAGGAATTCCGGGTCCACCCGCCTTATCTGTTGGCGCCACTCACCTCTCGCGCTTACACACGCCCAGAGAGCGGAATTCACAGATTCGCATCCATTAGCTCTTTCTGGCGCTTTTACGTACTAGACTTACGAAGAAACAGCTTTCTATCTTGTGGAAAAATTGATGAAGGGTTGCCAATGAGAAGTTCGTCTAATGTACAAGTATTTTCTCTTTGTCAACGAACAACAATTGACAACAATGATATCCATTATTTTGCTTCCAGATCTTTCCTGCCGCGGAAAACGTATAAAAGTACCGAAAAGTAAAGCGAGCAGCAAAACTCTCCATCCATGTGTTATAGAGCTACATTTAGATCACGCTATCGATACATGGGAATTCAGACGATATGGAATCTTTCGTTGGGAGCCTCCTTAAACAACGTTTTCCCGAACTTTTTCCGTTTCTCCACCAGAACGAAGAACACGCCGACGAAGTCTGACAGTCCCGCGATGTGACATCTTTCCCAAGTCCTGGTGTATCTAAATGGAGAGATAGGTCACGCTTTTCTACAAAAGCGTCTCATGATAATGGCCATACTGTACTGTCCGCCGGCCTGTGACGAAATCGTGAGGCGGCGTTCTCTCCACGTGGCGCGTTTTGTACTAAGTGCTCGCACGTGGGAGACAGCTCAGACGCTGGACCCCGCCCCTCCCCGCCCCGCCCCCTCGCGGCACGACACGACGCAGATAAGCACGACAACGCTCTCCTCTGTGACACGCGCGCTCAGTCACGCCCTTATTCCCCCGCGGCAAAGCCAAATCAAACGCATCAACATAACACACGCAGCGCTGCGATTGTTCTGCTTCTTGGGACATTCGTCGGGAATTCGAAATTTACTCAATGAAACAAGCCTACAGACGCTCGGAATATGCGACAGGCGCGTTTCTCCCGGTCCAGTTTTACTCGTCCGATCAAACACGAGCGCATGTGCCCGCAACCAGCCGGGAATATCTGCCACGAACGAAAACCATCGGCTCGGGATTTTCATCACGATTGTTCAAGCGGTTACGCGTATCCTGAAAGTCCGCGTATGCCCGTTCAAAACAGCAACCAAGTAGGTGCCCTCGTAATACTGTCAAAGACGAAGGGCAAAACTGCCACGTGTTCCCAGGGTTTATGAGCCCTTTAAAGGAATATATTTACAATTACATTGATACAATCATTGTATACCATGGATTCTACTTTATTATAAAATTTCAACTAGTATTCAAACGTCACTTTTGCAAAGCAAAATAGAAGGTTAAAGCAAACGAAAAAAGGGGGGAAAGATATTGATTATACAAACGGAAATGTTCAAGTCCACAACGGCGCGGCGTTTCCATTGCGAAAAGTCATCTGCAGATCATAGAAAATAACTTGTTTACTAATCAAAATGTGTTACAGGAGGTTCTACGCTCTACAACCTGCCACAATTAGGGCGTTGCGAATTAAACTGTTTCTTGTGCATAATCAAGACATTTCTTCTGTAAAGCATTTGCTATAACATTTTATTAAGATTTACACTACTTTACAATCAGCATGTTTCGTACAATTCTCAGAAAGCAAATACTAATTTACACATTTCGCTAAGACTGATACCTCAAAAAACATACCTAATGAGATATTCCAATGCTATTAGTAATCTATTTGTATATCATTCAAATGTTATGTAATACACAATGTAAGCACGACAGTGATATGTCTCCTGGTACAACAAAAATAAACTACGGAAGCACTATATTACTATTTTATAGAATTTCGACCTATGCTGCAAAATACTTTTGCCCACAACAAAAGTCAGTGGAAGATTCTTATTTCATAGTAGTATTATACTCGTACAAACTGAATCGAAAATACTGCTGCTCAGAATGCCTGAGTCATCAGCGACAGTCCGAACGAGTTGCTCATCCCAAAATAGCAAATAACATGCTACAAAGATTTCAGCAAACTCGGAACAGAGGTCTCAGACTCGTCATCACTCATCATAACAGCACGGTTATATTCCAGAAAAGTGCAATTGCATGACCAAATCATGTAGGCACATGTTAAATACACGAACATCAAATATCATGAATTTGATGGGCCATCATGTCATCGCAATAATTCTTAATTTGAGGGCTTAAATAAGGAATTGAAAACAATAAATTGGTATTTATTAACCGGAAAAGCGCACATGTAGGTATAATATAAATATCGCATAATAAAATGACTAATTTCAAGAAAGCCTGGGGGCCACTAAGTTACTCTAATCAAAAATGAAATTCTCAGCCGAGGGATACATTCTAGATTCACAAAGAAAACAGAGCAAATAATACTTCATAAAACACAATCACACGAAAATAAACATTAAATACGCAATGTTTAACATACAACCAACAATCAGTGGTACTAAAATAAGTAATTTTAGTAACTAGTAATCATTAACAAGCTGAACAAGCAAAAACATGTGAGGATTCTCAGCAACACTAATACGAGTATTAGAGACCATGTTTTCTTCTTTAAATTCTTCACATTGAATTGTAGTGCAGTTACCTAATAATTCATGCTTTGTTCGATACATGAATAACCATTTTTCAAATACTCGTATTTCTCTGTCATTAACAGGGTCCCCACAAATCTTACAAATATGGATACAGCAAAATGATTGACTGCAGGAGTAAGGAACACAATTTTGTTTTTTTAAAGAAAATTGTAACGTTTTCAAATTTGGCCACGTTGACCATGGATCTCCCGGGTCACGAACGGCTACACGCCTGTTCTAGAACGTAGATCCGCACATGCTCTGACCCATGACAAACTTGTGTTCGGCAGCGCACCGGCACTACATACGTCACTGGATTCAGCAACGCTCCCCGGACACCGGGACCTCCGCCTGCAGTCCGCTTACCTGTAAAAGGAAGAAAAGGTAAGATCTCACAGTAGTGAAGGATTTTACGGTATCAACCGCGCAATGACATGGCTAAGAAACGATGAAGAGGTTCCTCCGCAAACACAAATAATTGCAAAACTAAATTGTTTCATCAACCCACATAGAATAAAAAGATCTTAAAACATTTTTGTAATTGGGTCGGTCTTCATTGCAAAGCATTTCTAATATTAAACGTACTTACAAACATGTAGATCAATTTGGGTTACAAATTACGAAATTATTATAAACTGAATTCAGTTATAAATTAAGAAATAATTTATAACTGGATAATAAATAATAAGAAATAATTATAAACTGAGTTTTTTCTTATAAATAATACAACGTCAAAAACAGTTCAAAACCCAATTGCGTAGAACACGTTATAAAAGTTAGCGTAGCAAAAGTCATTTAAGTTCAAACCTACGAAAACTCAATTATTACCACGGGATTTGAGGTCAACGAACCTGAACCGACCGCCTTGCCATCTCGCTTTCTAATTTTAAATTCATCATTAAATTCAGAAAAGTACGCGGTTGCGGTCGTGATGCTGAGAAACAAAAAAATCTGAAAGTTGGCACAGAAATTGTTTCTGAGCGTGGCAGAGAATGATTCATCTTGGAGAAGGTATATCGCACTAAAGAAACGCATTCAAGCACTCTAGGAATGGACCGCTGGAAGTTAGTGCCCGTAACTTGAAAGGGAAGAAAGGAATGAATTTAGTCACATTGCAAGACGAAAGACAGTTTCGAAATATCGAGATTTAAACTTACAAAATGGATAATACACTAACAGATAATTGACGGTCAGAAAGATGAGTTTCTTAGTGGATACTTGGCACATTTCAGCTACAGTATTATAAGTAAAATATTATTTGTGCAACGATACAAAGACTCAGAATCAATTTGATTCAGCAATATGCCTGAAAATTAACAACATAAGAAACAATTTTTGATGTTCCTACAAAGCTTAATGAGGGAAACAAATATCAAATGACCTCGGATCGAAGGATCGCAGGTTCGAGTCCCGCCTCGGACAAGGTTGTATTTGTGATCGTCCTTTCACCCCCTGTCATCACCCCCCTATCATGTCATCTTCACAGTTACCGTAACATCAAAACCAATAGTGGTCGCTAATGTACAAGATGTTGATGCGACCCTAAATTTTAAAAAGTGAACTATAGTGCAGATAAAACCTAAACAGTTTCTTTACTTGAGGAATGAGAAAGCTCTTACAGTTTTTCTAATAAAATGGAACAAGAACTGAAGATGTTTTCGTAAAGCGTTTGATGAGACATGAACAGCAGAGTCAAGGATATCACGTTTACTAACCGATTGGAAAATTGCTCTGTACAACGTGCGAAAACATGTTTGTGCAAATTAATTTCCTTCTCATAGAGTAACCGTCTTCACAACGTGCATCGGCGTACGTAGTGGCATAGGTTCAAGACCCACCGATGGCATTCCGACTCCCGCTAAGTAGCAGGTTCGGACGATGACAGCGTATCAAGGCCAACTGCCCAAGTCGATTGTTTGTTTCCATGGTTTCCTCCGATCACTTTGTACAAAGGGCCACGGAACGCGCCATAATCATTCGATCCACTCTGTTCTCTCTCCCATCCTTAGATCCGGCCAATAGCCTGATCTCCCTTCTCCGCATGGCCCATTCCCAATTATCTGCAAGAGCCCTTCAAGAGACAGTACAGCAAACACGTATGATCCACATCTCATTTAATAATTTCTCATTTCATTAATCATTTTTCTACGGTGCAAGCACCCATCCGAAACCCATGGACGGTTATAGAGACGAAGAACCGCTCGTTCAAACTCAAAACTTTAAAACACTAATAACACAAGAACCAAACTTCCACCCCCTTCTGGTGATTCCCAAAAATTTCGAAATACTCCTTGCAATCCTGCTAAGACACGAAATGGGTTGTGACGCCAAAGGAAGATCCAGAAGCAGCAGAAGAGCAGGAGGAAAAGGAGAAACGGTGTTCTCCTCCTTGCCCGCGACCTCTGACACGGGCCGGTGGTTCGCCGGAGGTCTTGCCAGGGCGCTGCGGCGGCGGCGGCGGCGGCGGCGGCGGCGGCCGGGGTCGCGGCAATAAACCGCGGCGATATCTGCTATCGCGGCGTTTCACGACAGATTTTACGCCCGCCCGCCGCCGAACCGTCGCCAGCGCGTCACTCGCCCTCGCGAGGCCCATAAAAAGCGATAAGTGGCGGCGCGAAGGAATGCGTCGCGACGTTGCCGACTGTCCAATTCGCGCGATGGCGCCCAAATCCAACGTCCGCACTCGGCCCAGATACGCCGTTGAGGTAGGTTAGTTTACTGATATGCTGATTAGCCTACGGTTACACGTGTGCTCGAGAAGGATGGCGGACTTGATTTCTTCCGATTACGCTGTGCTAGACACCGCCATGAATAGCCATCTGCTTATACGGCATACGGCTTATTTCAATAATGAGTTCACAGAGAAAATTTTAGATAAATGAGTAGTCAAAGCAACGAATGGATCCGGGTCGAAGGATCTGAAACTTATGTATGGAATGTTGGTTTTCCATATAAAAAGGTCCATAAATGAACAGTTTGGCCACTCTATTCTACAATCTAGGTACGCAGGTAGCACATTTATTACGAACATTATTGCAACGATGAATATAAAGTATCAATCATGCAGCGAAAACGCAAATAGACAAAGTATGTGATTGCTTAGGATAGGTACTATCTGTTTCTTTGGAAGAAATTTCCCAGCTTTCAACGAACAGACAGAAGTGTATCTTTCAATTAGTTCTTTGCTTCTACTAAGTATGTAAGATCAATACGCAACTAAATAAGTCATAATGTTCACATACAATCATTAATTTTTTGTAACAATCTACACATTTTGTGTACTATTAATATGCATTTCATTTCTCTCAACAATCACATCACAATACGCGAAATGTATAGAAGTTCATTTATATTCTAAATTGCGATTCATAATTAACTGCTAGAGAACACTAAGCACCAACTATTCATGGCTTGTCCTTAACAGTTTCGGTATTTTCTAAAAAACATGTAGAACGAATATAAAAAACGTGAAGTCTATTTCTAGTCTCCGAATGAGTCCACGAACGTAACTTTCCGGTAAATGGTTCACCAGTCTGATTGGAAGCCGGTAAGCAGCCAGAAAAAACATGTAGAACGAATATAAAAATGTGAAGTATTTTCACAGTCTCCAAATGCGTCCACAGTCGGACCTAGCTGGTAAATGGTTCACCAGTCTCCTTGGAAGCCGGTAAGTAGCCAGAAAAAACATGTAGAACGAATATAAAAAACGTGAAGTATTTTCACAGTCTCCAAATGCGTCCACGAACGGAACTTTCCGGTAAATGGTTCACAAGTCTGATTGGAAGCCGGTAAGTAGCCAGAAAAAACATGTAGAACGAATATAAAAAACGTGAAGTATTTTCACAGTCTCCAAATGCGTCCACGAACGGAACTTTCCGGTAAATGGTTCACCAGTCTGATTGGAAGCCGGTAAGTAGCCAGAAAAAACATGTAGAACGAATATAAAAAACGTGAAGTATTTTCACAGTCTCCAAATGCGTCCACGAACGGAACTTTCCGGTAAATGGTTCACCAGTCTGATTGGAAGCCGGTAAGTAGCCAGAAAAAAACATGTAGAACGAATATAAAAATGTGAAGTTATTTCACAGTCTCCAAATGCGTCCACAGTCGGACCTAGCCCGTAAATGGTTCACCAGTCTGATTGGAAGCCGGTAAGTAGCCAGAAAAAAACATGTAGAACGAATATAAAAATGTGAAGTTATTTCACAGTCTCCAAATGCGTCCACAGTCGGACCTAGCCCGTAAATGGTTCACCAGTCTGATTGGAAGCCGGTAAGTAGCCAGAAAAAACATGGAGAACGAATATAAAAATGTGAAGTTATTTCACAGTCTCCAAATGCGTCCACAGTCGGACCTAGCCCGTAAATGGTTCACCAGTCTGATTGGAAGCCGGTAAGTAGCCAGAAAAAAACATGTAAAACAAATATAAAAATGTGAAGTTATTTCACAGTCTCCAAATGCGTCCACAGTCGGACCTAGCCCGTAAATGGTTCACCAGTCTGATTGGAAGCCGGTAAGTAGCCAGAAAAAAACATGTAGAACGAATATAAAAATGTGAAGTTATTTCACAGTCTCCAAATGCGTCCACAGTCGGACCTAGCCCGTAAATGGTTCACCAGTCTGATTGGAAGCCGGTAAGTAGCCAGAAAAAAAACATGTAGAACGAATATAAAAATGTGAAGTTATTTCACAGTCTCCAAATGCGTCCACAGTCGGACCTAGCCGGTAAATGGCTCACCAGTCTGATTGGACGCCGGTAAGTAGCCACTAAGTACAACGTTGGCCGCAGCTGCGTGCGTGGGAGGATCGAAATTGCGGCAGCGCGCGGACGGCGCTCGTCTTCCGAGAAAGCGACGCGCGGAGGAGACAAAAAAAAAAAAAAAAAAAAAACGCTCGCCACCTCGTCGCACGAGATCGCTTTACGGGCGCCGTTGCGATCCGACGTGGCGCAACGAGCGGCCGCAGCTTCGACTGCCCACAAAAACCATGGCACGGTTTTCCATTTCGACTTTCCTCCTCCTCGCTTCCTCCTCCTCCCCCTCAACGAAAAAACAATACGTCCATCTGGTACTTTCAAAGGAAAGACAATTTTAAATATTCATAAATAAATACCGGTAATGTAATTATTTCCTTTAGTCCTCTTTCAGAACATCCACTGTTCTTTTTGTTTTAGCGGTAAAATGATAAATACTTTTGCAATTAAATCCTCCACTTGGAACATCTCTTCCTTCAATAGAAATTTTAATTTTTTGTCACCCCGTTTCGCTGTCTTGCAATATGCACAATATCAATAGTAAAGAGCTGTCTTTGTTCCATTCCAAATAAAAAAAAAGTAAATTTAATTACAAAGCATTTAGGATTTTCTCTTGGAGGATTTTTTTGTATTCGGTAGGGCAGAAATTACCAAACCACCAATGACTTCAAATTAACACTGAATGGACGCAGAACTAGTGCATACATACGAGTAACTACATCGCCAAATTTAAAGGTGCTGCTTGTTAAAATTCTGTCCACCTTTCCGTGAAAAGTTAATGTAAAAATCAGCTCTTCGATAGATGGGTTTAATAATCGTTAATAAAATCAAATGTTCACTTTTAGATGACGCAAATCCACATTGAAGGAAAACATTCTAATATTGTGTAAAACTTATGTCGAATAAGAGAGGTTCATAGTAATATGATACAAGATTATTTTGGCGTATTGGATTTTTTCTTTCGCTTTTTCTGTATCTTTTATGTGTATATTACTGGGTTTACTTTCAGATCAGAAAGAACCAGTGGGAGATTCTCAGAAGGCCCAGTTTGACCATTCAAGTTGAGAATACCGCGACACCCTCTTCCTGTTCACTATAATGACTTCCCGCCTGCACTTTCGATGATAGGGTCCCGGGTGAATGCCCATTGATTGATGTGTCTGTAAAGCAGTAAATGAGCCATGTTTATTTCGACACTCCTTTTCGTGGCTTATAATTATTTCTCGCTAACCCATTTCACGCGCTTAGTATAAGGCATACTCGTGAAGCAATTCCCATATCGTCGGTGAACAAGTGACACTTCTACACAATTCTCACTTTGCAGAAGAACGGTTTTAATTTCCAGAGGTTGCGTTTACTTTGCGAAGGCAAAGTATTTGACTTTACCTATCCTGTGCTGTGAACTGTATGTACGTCAAATAAAATTATACTATTTTCTTAACGTATTTCTTAACTTAAATTAAAAAATACTTTTTTTTGAGACAAGTCACTTTTATTGCGCATTGACATTACGGCCATGACGAAAAAAAATCAGAAAATGGGACAAGCTCACAAAAATGTTCACTGAATTTCCCGATCCGTCAGATCCATAAAAGACCAAGAAACCCCTTTCCCGTTTCTGAACAATTGTTCCGAAAGAAGTATGTAGCATCACTGTCAAGAAACAAATACCGATACCCCGAAACGGGCGAAGGACGACAAGAAAATCGGAGCGATCGCAGCACAGCCAGAAAGGAAAGTGAGGAAACAGCCATGCGGGTCACGTCTAGGGACGTCGCAGCTTCTCTGGCACTCAATTGGAGAAACTCAAGGCAACTCTGACACTGATAGCACGAAACCGTCCCTAAAATCTCTTCGGAACAGTAGGATAAAACTGTCTATTCACAACAGAAACATTTCTTCGATTCCCTATTTGAGAAGAAAGTCTTCGAAAATGTCACCAGGAATACGAGTACAAAGGTATAAGATTACGAAACCCCCCGAAAACATAAACGTTGTGTAAATATCTATTGTTAACTTGCAATATAATATACACAGTATAATAATATGCAGTCCAATAATATTTAACTTTCAAAGTGTAATAAGCCGGATGGCCGAGATCGCTAAGGTAGTAGCGCCGTAGCGATCTCGGACCGAAGGATCGCGGGTTCGAGTCCCGCCTCGGGCATGGTTGTATTGAGTTCGTCCTTTCATCATCATCATCATATAGTGTCATTCTCACTATCATCATCATCATATAGTGTCATTCTCACAGTTACCATACCGTTACAAGCAATAGTAGTCGCTAATGACCTAGAAGTTGATGTGACCTTAAATAACAAAAAAAAGTGTAACAGTCCCCATTAGCAAATTCTAGAATCTTAACGCTGGTTTCTATTACGGCAACAGAAATCAACAACTTGCACGGGAACAGACTTTCGCGGAGAGAACAGAGGCGCAAAAATGCAAGCTGGGCGAAGCTTCTGACAGATAAGAATTGCAGCGAGCAAATGGGAGAAAATCAAAAACGAAGAGTTAAAATAATTCTGTTATTCCTTTTGCCCGTCAGCTTTCAGTTTCAAAGCTGACTTCAAGCGACCCATCCACTAGCGAACGCGGCTCGCGAGCTTGGTGTCGACTGCCCGATATCGTGTAAATCTGTTGCCGCCGCCAGTTGCCACATTGCTCCGTCAGACGATTTTTGGAGTCATCTGAGCCCGAGCCGGAGCCAAGTTTGTCAACCCGAACTGGCTAGAGTATAGACACCTTTCAACCAAATGTTTACACGTCGATCACTTCATGACTGGCACGGACAATGGTTGGGGTGGCTTCTTTTCAAACATGAAGAGACGGAGACAGTGGACGAAGATGAGCCAGAACGTGGTGATATTACGCTATTAGCTTCACATAAGCGAAAATTAAGGTTTTGAGATTTGACGATGTTATGGCGATGACGGTGTCCGCAATGCCAATGAGAGAGGCGGCGGCTTGGTGTTAGGAATGGCGAATACGACGCATAGTTGCAGCGATAGAAAATGCTGGCTCTACTGGCAGAGGTGAGGTTGCGATAACGATGGCGACTGCTGGGCATAGCGCTGGCGATAGACGCAGGCTGGAGTGGAAGAGGTGATGGTGTGGGATACGTTGGAAACGTTGAAAGTTGTGGCCACGGCAACTGCAGCTTCAGTGTCAGAGGCGGTGGCAGTTCAGGTGGGGCTGGGGTGCAACGGCGGCGGTAATGGCACTAGTGGCGGTGGTGGAGGTGGAGGCGGGGATGGCAGTGAAGGTGGTGGAGATGAAGCAGGTGGAGGTGGTAGCGGTGGAGGCAGTGAAATCGGAGACGGTGGCAATGTCAGTGGTTGTAGCGGCAGACGCAGTGATGCAGGTAGCGGTGGTGATGTTGGTGGCACCGATGGTGGCGGTGGCGTTGGTGATGGCGGCGGCGGCGGCGGCGGCGGCACGGCGAAGGCCGCCGAGGGACCGCCCGAGTCTAACGCAAGGCGACGCACGCGGTCACGTGGAAGCGCTACATACGCCACTGGCGCGTCCGTTGCACAGTGCTTCTTTCGCTCCGTCAAGGAATACGAACAAGCATTTCATCATCCTTGCTCACGAAACATCGCGATGGCGTATTTTATCTCACGGTTAAAACGCCTTTCTGAAGTTAACGTTATTAGCAATACAAACATTACCTTTACTGTTGCAGGTGATTCGTTAGAGCGAATTTTTAAACGTAAAATTTAAATTATTTCAGAATCCCCAAATGAAAATTGTACAATTAGTTGACGGTTTTTGAAAACGTATGCGAAGATTTAGGTTTTTACCCTCCATTATATCATTAGATAGGCCAAAATCGAAGTAATCGAAGGGCTTACATCTCACTGCAGAACGTGAGTAAAAGCATACACCTGTTCCTGCGGTTTGTTTTAAAAAATATAAATATTATTCGAAAACATCCAACATGCAAGAAAAAATAGTATTGTTTTACTCGGTAGTTGGATGTGAGTACATTTTTAATTTTTAAGCAGCTTTGAACTCACAGATTATCATTCCACATGTCACGATTTTCTCTATCGCAGAGTGTCTGAGACCTTGAGTAAGACGCGGCCTCGAGAGTATGGGCAGTACGCAGCATTCGCGTCCAACGCGACTATAATCCATTCCGATGATCGACCTTCCGGTGAGATGGGGAACGCTTCTCACTGTGTGCGGCCGCCCCCTCGCCTGCCGGAGGAGCAGCCCCACGGGCTCCGCGGCCGCACGAGGGGCCAGGAAGAGGGTGGACGGTGTCCGTGTCCGGACACGGAGCGCCGGATCGCACGTGGCACTTACGCCCTCGGGAGGACGCGCCACATGGCTGGCTTCAGGCTGGCCAACGTTGGAACACGGGAGTAACGAAGATCGTTTTACACGTATTTCGCAGACAGACATCCGAATACACGGTTTCCACATCCAGGTGCGACTTGTTCCTGGAGCCTATTCGATCGGGATTTACATCTGATCCATCGAGATAAATATGCCGTTTACAGACATGTTTCCTGATGTTAAAGAACGACACATGCAAATGAAAAGCACTTACAAATTTTAAACACGCATGGTAAAGATATCTGCATCGAAGCAAGAATCAGAGAAGTGGAAAATTATACCGTTTTGGGCGTGAGAAGAGGACAACACTTCCGGAAACAATACAATAAATTACGCATTTCTCTACTGAGTAATTTTCTTGTACAGTGAGCCTACAATCAGACAGAATATCAAAATAATATAATATCCGAGCAAAACGGTAAATACATTTCAGACAAGGTAGAGAAGGAATCAAGTTTATTTTCTGTAGAATATTGTATAAGGTAAAACTTGCCATACTTGTCCATATTTCGCAAAACCTTTTCTTATGATAAGGTTCAAAAATCAACACTCTAAAATCAATATCAAAAATATTATTACAGACGCAATCTGAAAAGAGGGCCGTGTGACTCGTTGGTAGAACGCAGAAAACAGTTTAAGCTGCGTGCCCGTCTGGGCATCAGCCACTTCCCCTCAAGAGGCTGAAGAAGTGTGCCGAAAAGCTTTCGCCACAGTTAGGAGAAATGGCGGGGGGAAGAGATGAGAAAGGGAGGGAAAGGAAACGAAAGGGAAATTAAGGAAAAGACAGTGAAGAGAAAGTAAAACAAGAGAGGGGAAGGCGAAGGAAGGCAAGAAAAGGCAAAAGAAATGCGGGGATGAAAGGAAGGGTAAGAGGAGAAAACAGGAAGAGAAAAAAACGAATGAGGAAAAAAAGGATAGAGGAGAAACGAAGAGGGGACAACTAAAAAAGAGACGGGGGCGAGAAACGGGGAGAAAAAAGAGAAAAAGGTAGAGAGGAAAGGGGGAAGGTGAGGGCAAAGAAAGGAATAAGGGTGGCAGGTGAAATGGAGAGTGGCAGTGAGAAGATCCCGAAAGAAAGTGAAAGGGGGAGGGAGGGAGGAAGAGGAAGCGAAGGGAAGGGACGGGCGGGAGATGCGGGCGCTCCAGTTCGGAAGGTAAACATTTGCGCGGGTTTTATTAAGGCCCGCAGCCTTGGCGGGGTGGGGTGGGGTGGGGTGGGGTGGGGTGGGGTGGGGTGGGGTGGAGTGGGGCGCCACCCTCGAGGCGAGCACCCTCCGGCGCGTGTGTCGCTGAGCGAGCGGGTTAAAAACGCCGGCACCAGCGACGGCGACGCAGACGGATGGTCGCGCGGAAATAGGTCGCAGCTGCGTCGGACGCGGGCGCACGCGGGGGCGGGGCGGGGCGGCACCGGACGCCGTCGCGCGCAGGTGGCGACGAGGACAGCCGCAAGGCGAAAGGGCGGGACCGAAGCACGGGTGACAGACAGAGAGTGAGATTCTGAGAGGGACTGAGAGGGAGAGAGAGAGAGGGAGAGGGAGATAGCGAAAGCGAGAGACAGACAGAGTGGACATGGACGAGGTGTGAAGTCTGCGCCGCGGCGCTTCGATCATCGTTGACAGGGATCACGGGCGCCTGTGATGACACCGTTTGCGGGGATTCGATGACGTAACACTCGAAGAGAAGGTGAAGCAGCTATACTCACATCACGAACAATGCGTTGGCGACTGCAATGCAGAACAAATAGCGCTGCACACTTTTAAGAGATGTCAGCAAAGGAAGGTACTTATACAGTACGTGACGGACAGTCAGTACATTTCGGAATTAGTAACATCAACATACTATTTATTAACTTGCTTACTGGAGTTTACGAATCATCAATCTGCTATGATCCTTAAGGCCCATGATCAGCGATAATCAATATTAGGTTAATGTAATCGTGGAATGAAAGGCAGGTAAAACTGTACAAACCCGAAAAACTGCCGTGATCACATTTTGTCCACCAAACATTTCACACGAAGGAATTCCAAGTTTCATATAGATTGATCCGGGGCCCCCGCGATGGAAAGAGTATATATTACGCCACCAACCGCAATCGAAATAAAAATAGTTTCATGAATCATTTTTATTAACAGAAAACAAAATGACAAAATAGACAAAATGACAAAATTGTTAAAAGTATACTGCATGACGATTCCACCAGCTTCCGAAAGAGCTCTTGCCCCACAAATTCACCCTTCCCCCCAAAAAATCGGCTCATGTTACATAAAAATATCTACAATACGCTGAATTCGTCAAAACGAAGCAAATAAGTTTAAAAAAGACTGCCAGCAGTGTGTGTGGCAAGAAATATGTGTCATTATGTCAAGATAGGAAACTTAATGCATACGACGCTCATTTTTCATTACCACATCTCTAGCTGGTCATCATTATCGAGAACATCCGTCATATCTGACAAAATCCTCTTCAGTGAAAGGATGCCTCGTAAATCAAGCATTGGGAAATTTATTTCGTTTCAAATGCTCGAAAACATCCATGGTTGTACCCAAGTAGAGATATCGTGTTTACTAATCAGAGAATATTTGACATTCAAATCTAATAAAGCATTATTGAGAACCTCCATTATCAGTAATAGCCAGTCGATAAGCCTGTTTTATTTTTGGAGCGGAACAACCAGACGGTTTTCCCTTTCTCACAAACTTTTGTGACCATTTATTTCACAATGATCCGATATAGAAATAAAAAGCTTTTAAAGAAATTGCTGTGGGAACACGGAATGAAATGTTTTAGTACCCTAGGATTCTGCCAGCATGGACAGACGTTGTGATCCAGAAAAACACGAAGGCATGCACTAGGTTGCTCGTGGTTGCCAAAACTTGCTAGAAATGCTCTTCCAATGTAATAATAATTTAAATGTGTCCATGCTATTTTTCTGATCTATCGACATTAAAACATTTAACACATTCTATAAAATAGTGATGATTAATAAAACTCACACTGACGAAATATTTTGTTATCTAAGATAAGCAGCGGTTATATTTGGGTGATAATTCAATTTGTAATCGACTCGAAATAAAACACACACACACACACACACACACATACACACAAACATTATTAATGTGAGGAAAGTCTCTCTTGAAATATTTTCATTCAGTATTCCTTCGGCACAACGTATCGATAGCAAAGACGTATCGATTGCCGCTTATCGCGCCCGGGGGTGGCCCGGGCTGCGCGACGGCAGCGCCCCGCGGCACCGAGCGCAACTGTCCCTCGCCAGCCACGCGCGCGGTGGTGGGGCGAAATGAAACCGAAAGCTCGCAGCACTGCCTTTCTTTTATTGAAGGGCAATCATCAAAACAACACACACGACGAGGACACACAATCGAAATGAAGAAAACTAACTACATTACAAAACTAAATACGTTTGTTTTACATTTTCAATGCTCTGTATATTCATTACGAATTCGAAAGAATCTTTTAATGATAGCCTTAAGCAGTAATTAGTTGATTACCCTTCAAGAAGACTTACGATATCTAGTATGTGTAACCCTAAATCAGAGCTCAAACTCAAGCTTCGTTATTAGATCTCCTGGAAACGTAGAAAATTTATATTTTCCCAATATTTTACCGCAGTTTAAAATAATTTGTTTCACCTCTTATTTACAGAGTTTTCAACTTCAATTTTTTTTTATCACTTCAATAAAGAAGGTGAATTATTTTATCTATAGTCACCGGATCGATTAAAAGCTTCAGTTTTGGTGAATACAGAAGAGAATTTCGGGTGTAAACACACACAAGCGTCTTCTGACAAAGGAAATGAACTAATGTTTATCATTTTGAAGAGAAACGCTTCGTTACCGCTCGGTTGTTTGTTGACGATACCTATGGTTTCACAACGTCCAAAAGTGCGTCAATATGGCAAATCAAATCAACAGTTTATTTTCACTAAAAAGACAATCCCTGTTAGAACAGAAACGAGAAAAGGAAAAACTTGTGAATCGGTGGAATTCCCAGGAGAATAGCGAACTGTATCAAATAGAAGCGCGATAAAATTCAATGTTTCCTCCCGACGAAAATCAAGAACTGAATGCCCGTTCAAAGTCATCATATCGCATCAAAATCGTCAAACATGCTAATGACTTCGCCAGTCTATCTAGCGACGTTTCGTAAGAAAAGTAAGTTGTTGTTATTTGCCGTTGATGTTCCCATGAAATACAACTGCGACACAATTCGAACATCACGCAAAACATTTCCTAAATGGTTGTGTTCCTCTGCTGACAAAACAATATATTATTTATTAAAAACTATTGGTTACATATTAGTTACAAATAACACGCTGGTAGTGTTTTGTTTTACACCCATAATGACTCACCATGCATAAAGTAACGCATGTAGTGCAAACGCAGATCTATTTTAACTTCTAGGACATTATTGTTGTTGTTGCCGTCGTTGTGTATTGCTCGCGTACGGCCGCCTGACGGGCTCCACTGGGCCCACTGCAGAGCAGCGTCGAGGGCCGGGGCTGCATCCCGCGGGAGAAAGCCGCGCCACCGCGCCGAGCGCCAGTGGCGCAACGCGCGACGCACTCGCACGTCACGTGACTACCCCCCCCCCCCCGCTGCCAAAAGGGCAAAGCACCAAATGAGCAGAAGGGCGCTCGCGTCTAGTTGAACTTTTGGTTTTAAATTGGTGGCTTAGTTGCTCGTCTCTCGCTTCCGCCTTACAGCGTATGCGAGTCAAAGCGAATTTTGTTTCTATGAAATTTATTTAAATTATCAATTTATCATATTTTCAAAAACGTTTCAATTTCTGAATTTCAATAGACCTATTATTGCGGTACAGCCGTCAAAATTTGGCAATGATATTACATTAATAATATGATGTATTTTGATGTATTTTGTTTTGTATGGAAATAATACAGACTACATCAATATTTTCAAAATATTACATTGATGTAAACTAAAATGTAAAAACAAAATATCTGGTATTGTAGAGAAAATAATTGAATATCGCGTCTTCTGAAAGTCTCTTTCCGAAAACCTTATGTTTACGGGTATTCCTTCAATAATCAAACTATTCTGTACGCGAATCAAACCTTTTCTTTCTTTTCCTCTAAAACACAGATCTGTTACGTTTAACAACCTTAACCCACATCTCTCCTAACATCTAGATAGCAATTAGATGTAGTAACTGCTCCTTAATTTTGTTTAGCAACCCTATTTACTACTAATGATTTCCAATAATTCTCATGCCAGAACGCGAGACATTACAAAAACCGACCTTGAAACACGCATTGGTAAAACGGTCAGAAGTTTACATATATCTGATTTTTTATAATCCCTTTCTATTAGCAAATGCTGCAATGAGAGAACGGCCGAATTTCAATTTGTATAGAACCCACGAACAGTTCAGAGAAGTCAAATAACTACGAGAAAACCTTGTAAATATAGACGTTTAAAACTAGTCATCAACATGGATCTCTTTAATAACCGCTGGCCCAAATACGTCAATTGTTTTGTCTCATCGCATAGCCTGCACGCCCTGAAGGGAAAACGTCTCCGATCACTGCGACGTAAAAGCAATACGTTCAGTCCTCCGAAAAAGATTGACCTACAAAGAATGACAATCCCAACAGAGGGAATTAAAACGTAGAAGCATCGCATCGCATGCCACGTGAACTCTGTGACGGGCGCGGAGCGAGGCGGGCGGAAGGGGCGGGCGGGCAGACTGACAGCTCTTGGCAAAACAAGCGGGCGATTAAGGCCCATCTCCCGCTCGGGTGGCCGCCCTGCGGTTGAGAAGTTGCGGCGAGGGGCGTCGCGTGCGGAGCAGCTGCTGGTGCGGGGCTCCGCCATGCGAAGAGCAAGGGAATGAGGCAGTGCGAAGTACAGCGCGGGAAGCTGAGGTGGGACACTGGGCTGATTGCGTTGCAAAGAAGTTCGACTGGCCGGAGGTGGGCTTATCACGACGGTGTGTAACAGAGCAAGACGCAATGAGGGCGGGACGGTGTCGAGCGAGGCGGTGTGGAGCGAGCCAGGGTGAGCCGTGCCTGGAGCGAGGAGGGTTGGCGTGAGGCGTGATGGGCCGAGGCAGGGTACAGCGAGGAAGCGTGGAGGGGCTAGGGGAAGTGAACGGCGAGAAGCGCAGCAGGGAGGAGCGAGGCAGGCTAGAGCGGGGTGGAGTGGGCCGGGACCAAGACGGACAGAGGGGACGCGGCGGCGGGGGAGGGGGAGTGAGGGGGCGTGGCGGAAGAGCGTCGCGTGCAGGCGCCGGCGCCGCCGTCGCGGGCCGCGGCGGGCGCTCGTGCGCGGCGACGGCGTCGGGGGCGTCCCCTGCACATGACGCGTCTGCCGGCGCCACCGCCCCGCCACCGCCGCCGCTGCAAAATCAATACGCGACGCCGTGCGCCCACAGTGGGCCGAAAACATAAACAGCGTATGCTCTTTATTTTACAGCATTTCAACTGATATACATATTAACAAAACACGGGTCCTAATTTTCATGAAACCATAGTTTCTTTTCTTTTTTCGTATTCATGGTGGTAAATCTCAAAATTATGACTCTCTTACAAAGTTTATTTTTAACCAAAGATTAAAGAAAAAAATTAAAGAAAAGATTGTATTTATTATTTTCAGCAGTTTCATGAAGAATTGTGAAATGTTCGGGAATTTATCCTTCCATATTTCATCCAAAGCAACAATGCTTGACTTGTCACAATATCATTAAAATTCAATGTCCGAAATTCTTGTTCTGACACTCCACTTTTCTAAATAGTCTGCATCGAAAGGGTAT
This sequence comes from Gryllus longicercus, assembly GCA_038098605.1. Taxonomy (NCBI): domain Eukaryota; kingdom Metazoa; phylum Arthropoda; class Insecta; order Orthoptera; family Gryllidae; genus Gryllus; species Gryllus longicercus. The sequence continues at coordinate 837,579 of JAZDUA010000303.1, forward strand.
CTAGAGGATATAACAGTAGATGCAAGTCTTACGATTTTTGCCTTAGGTTTTCCCTCCTACTCCCCATCCATTCTCCTTCCCTACCTCTTTCCTTCTCCTCCCTATTCCTACCTCCTTCCGCACTATTCCTTCCCTATCCGCTTCCTTAGCATCTACCCGTCCTGTTTCTTCGCCTTTCCTTTTTTTGTTCTGGGGGTGTTTGGGCCCATCGCGTGGGCGTGCGGCCGGGGTCTTGCAAGCGGCTGGCGTGGGCGGCGGGGGCGGCGTGTGGCCGGGCCCGCGCGGGGGCCGGAATGCCAACTGAATGGGGAGCGAGCGAGCGCACGCACGGGGCGATTGCGATTGCCTGCGCCGCCGCGCCGCGAGAGGTCAAGAGGAGGCGCCCGACTGGAACGCACTCGCCGAGGGCGAAAAGACGAGCGTTTATCGCGTCTTCCAACAAGATTAAACGGCTCAAAAAGGGGCACGTCCCCAAAAACAGTTTATACAACCAATACGAAGTTCATGAATAAAATGAAAAATTAAAGCATATTCAAGTATCGTGTGACTGATTGTGAGTGATTCCGGGCACGTGAACTACGAAGGTCATTAGTCCCGTAAGTGTAGTGCATGGGTATTACTCGTGAGGGGGCGGTGGTCTTCCCCAGTTGCATGGCGAGATCTGGTGCAATTTCCGTGTGAGATAAGTGGGTTGTCGCGGTCGTTGAGATTTGTTGTTTGAGAGATTGTACTCGTGATAATGTAGAATTGCACGGTGTTGTAGAGCGGTGCTGGAAAAATAATGTTGTTTTTGAGAACATTTTGAAGAACGAATGTTCGTACATCGCTTGGCTCGAGTTGAAAAGCTCTCGGGTTTATTTGAAAAGAGTTTCATTTAGCCAACTGACAAATTTAAATTTGAAAAAAATATGGAGGCTACGAAAATCAAGGTTTTAACCTTGGCCAAGTTACGAGGTCCCTAATAACACTGAAATATTGATCAGATGAAATTAAAAATAAACACGAAAATAACTTTTGCAATTTAAAAATTTTATATAATGAACTGGTATAAAATATTTCAAAGAGTAATTACGATACATTACTCGACGGGTCTCTCCGTTAGTGCCTAGCGTGCTCATTAATTAATTCACGCACCTTTACAAGAGATGCAGCAATGTGGAAAGATGTATTACACAAAGGGATATTCTTCCAATATACGATTGCGTTAACTGGCTTCAAATACCGAGCGATCCATGTAGAATTTGTCTCGTGGACATTTCTCTAGTGGAATCTGTCAAGTGGAATTTGTCTAGCGGGTACGTGATCGCGGGATTTCTCATTTTTCCATGCCTCTCATTCCACATTTTCCATAATTCTCATTCTCATTACAAGTTACGTCCATTTACATATTTATAAGAATATTTGAAAGTTGATATCGTACCGGGGAAGCGAAAGTCTGCTGTGAAACTAAATCAATCGTATTATATCCCCGCAATACACGATGTACGAAAAGTAAATACATACTAAAGAGCACTCGCACAAGAACGATGCGTTCATGAGAGAAGACAAACATGCCAAAGGCTCTTTCTCAAGCAGGCACACGCTAACAGATACTAGAGAGGATGAGAGGAAGTCAAAATACAACAAGTGAGCATTGCGTGACAAGTAACAAAACCAACCCACAAATGCTTGGGTGAAGGTATGTTACGGAGAAAAGCACGAATGGAGTGAAAATGCTCAAGTGCAATTTGATTCTTCATGTTATTTCACTCCTGAGTTCAGTTCTGAGTTCCTGAATACGGTAACCAGGGGATTAGACTTAATGTTCACAAATCGATAGAGATAATTTGATATGCGTTAAGTACTGTAACAGCAACCATTAAAGAGAATTAACGACGGTTTTTTTCATTATTGCTTAAACCCGCAACGACATCAATTCTGTTCAAAAGACTTTCTCAATAATCGGAAATTCATGCCATCAATTTCTGTTAAGGGACTACGATTCTCCGTTAATTATAATATCGAAAGTTGGTAAGATGGAGTAACTGAGGAAGAGCCGTCGATTTCCGGGATCAGTTTTCACTGCAATTAAATAAATTTGTACAATTACCTCTATAATGTTATATTAATACATATTAGAAAAAGAAAATACTTTGCTGTAAATATTAAAAAGAACAAAAACGTAAAACAGCGAAAAGTTTACTCCAGAGAGAACAAAGGCATGTTAAAAACAATTGAATCTATTAACGGAACATCTGCAAAGGTAGGCTTTTTCTACTATTCTTGCCTCCAGGATTCAAGGAACTGGATGTTCCACCGCTTCTGATCACTCGCCTTCGAAGGTTATCCGTTGCCAATCCTCCTCACCTCTTCCCGCGCAGTCGAGCTCGGCAAACTTCTTCCTGAGCGGAAGCTGAGCAGCGGGGCCTCTGTGAGACCGGGCGCGTCTTGTAAGGGCCGAATTAACAGGGGAAACCTTAAGCTGAGTGTTCGTCTGTCATCCAGTCTGTAAGGGCCCACACACGCTCGGGAGACAAAACTGCATCGCAGGTTCAGTTCTACCCGTTCGAGCAAACCTGAGCGCCTGTGGGCACAACCCAGAGGCAACGCTACCAGGAACGAACCCCGATGTCTCCGTGACTTCGTTGGGATATGTGTTCGTGATTGCCCGAATCTTGAAAACGCCCTCGCAGGTAACCCCGTTCAGGATGTGGCCCTCAACATGACACATAGCGATGCCCCTCGCTCAATCAAAAGAGACCGTCGCCCCTAGGATGGGTCAACAGAGCAAGCAGACAGTCGCTGTGCTGTGAACACGAAACGCTGTAAAACCGGACGGGCAAAAGCGGACGGTCTCGGGATACGGTTAAGCACGGACGGGTGAACTGTCACGTACCCCGAGCCTTGGGTCTCAGGAGACGCGGTGCCGCAGAACTCCTCGGCGCATTGTTCTTTAGCGCGCCCTGACCCCCACAGCCCCCGGGGCGAGGGCCGAGCGAGTCCTTTTATTACACTTTGGGCCCAGTTTCACGAAGCCCCCCAGGGAGAGCGGCGCCCGCTTTCTCGCCGTTCCGCATTATTTAGCATAGGTTGCGTGCTAAAACCCTTTTGCTGTTCCTGCGGAGTGCGGCGTAGCCCCAATCCAGTTTTTAAACTTGGACAGTAGGAATGTGATCTAACAATGGAAGAATTCATTAAAAACAATCGTTCAACCAATTTGCGCTACGCAACGACGTTAATTCACAATAAATGGAACTCTTCTCTAGTACGCAGAACTAGGAAACGTGGAAGATGGATTGATTCTGCTATTCAAATGTGAACAACCTCACATTTGGCATTTCTGCCATTAAGAGACATACTATAAATCTAACCTCAAGTTCTTGTACACGGTGAAAAGAAATACAAGTGTAAGTTCTCAGAGATCAGACTTTGAATAGTTCTTGAAGAGACAGCTAACTTGACGAGACTAACTCTCCCTGGCTGAAAGACACATTTTAAACTGATTTGTAAAAACAAGTATACAATTCTTTCAAACGCACGGAAAGCAGAAAATCTAATCAGCAAATTACATTAATTATAATAATAATTTATTTCAATAAAACTGATTGTAAAGCGTGATTCACTACGGCTGCCCTAAAGTGCTCTATCCACAAACCACAAAGCAGCGATCGCTCTCCCACGGAACAGAAAATCGCGGCGAAGAAACAATTTCCTTAGCAAGTAGGGCGCGCGAAGACGGCCCGGCGCACGCCTCACGGCCCGCCCGCCTATCACGCTCATCTATTTCAGGCCTCACCGGAGCGCCTTTCGGACAGCGGCGCCCATAAAATTAACCGCCTGCAGCAGAACAGCCTCGCTCCACAATGCACGCCAGCGCACAGTATTTTAAATCCGCTGGCTATTTCGTTCCGCGAGGAAACGCTAAGGGCGAACCAAACTGCACGAAAGAGACGTCTTACTGCGGTTACTGCGGACTCGAGTAATTCCAGGAAAAGATACGCTCATCAGTCGTCCAAAAAGGGATGGTTTAAGCGAAACGAGAAACGCGAGGCAAGACGAGATGGTGAGAGGGAGAGGAGTGAAATGAGAGGAAACAGCAGGAGATAGAAAGAGAGGAAGAGAGCGAGGGAGATTAAGTTTCACGAGAACAATAGCGAGACGGAATCCTTGCATTTACGAGATGACGTAAAGTCGATGTCGAGAAACTCACAATAGACTCGTTCAATAGTTATTTTCTGGCTCGTATTCGAAGCTTGTTTCCTGCCTTTACAAGCACACAGCTTGTTTGTGAAAATAAGCAAAAATCAACGAAGAGGCACAAAACGTGATTGAGAAAACCGAGCTGTTTTCATTTTAACAATCAGAAAATAAATGAGGCAAAAAATAAGACTTTTAGTTTAAAATAATAAAAGAGGATACTAAGACCGAAGATCAAGGAAAATATGGAGCAACGAGATTTTCCGGTACCATCTTATTCACATTTCCACCAATTACTGATTGCAACCTTCGTCCGATTTTCAAACTTCGCTCAAATCGCCACGCTTGAATTGTAATGGACGGGTTTCCGCAATCGAAGAGCTCAGTAGAACAAGGGGCTATTCCACATTTTTTGTTTGTTTGTGAAAAAGAGGCATTCGCACTAAATAAACTTCAAACAATACTCTTTGAGTGTAGTATGTTATTCAAATCCAATATGGTAGTATCCAATCCAAAATGTAAGTGTACTGTGTTTAAAAGTTTACCAGTGTACTGAGATATGTTATGACTGTTTTATTGAAACCTTCAGTATCTCAGAACTAGTTCAATGTGAGGTAGAGTAACTCCTTGTTCTACTGAGCCCTTCAACTGCATTACAAAATCCTTTAAAAAAACTCAAGTCTTGCAACTAATTCCATTCTCCTTCCACGTAACCCCTTTAAAATCCCCAGCTACTCGGAAGCGAGGAAGGAAGTGAGCCCAATGGCCCCGTCCGAAGGGAGGCGGGGGGTCGCGTTGCTGGTATCGCGTCACGGGGGAGGCCGCCCGCGCCCCCACACAGCACAGCCACAAAGGCTATTTTATTTCCCCAGGCCCCGGAAACGACCAGGCGGGTGGCGGCGGCGGCGGACGGGCGGGCGACAACGACGTGTCTGGCTCTCCACTCGCTGTGGGCGACTCCGGGGGACGCGTGTTACGCATGCAAGTTCCCTCTGAACCGCCCGCCACGCGACGCGACGCGACGCCGCCAGCGGCAGAACTCCCACGGCAGGGTCGGATTATCATCTGAAGGACCCTGAGCAGGACCAAATTATGGGCTCCTCTGGTTGTATTCATTTTGTATTTGTATTCAAATACATCGCAATGAAAATTAACCTTTACAATTGAGATTACAAAATTTCACTGTTTATAAACGCATATATAATTTTGTTTAAAAAATATTGGACGCTCCAACTCGACCGGGCTCTAAGCACGTAGACGTAGGCCGCTTATGCATTATTTCACCACTGCCCAAACAAGTAATGTTCCTAAATCACGAAATACACGAAGATAAATTTTGATATTATCTATTTATTTGAAACGTACATAAACAGAAACTCTCACAAATAACTAGCTTAATGAATCGTGAGCACTTCGTTCCATACAACTTCTAACACCAAGGCCAAGTATAATCTCGTCAGGAAGGTCACGTCGAAATGATGAATAGTGTTTGAGTAAGTATTCACATCGATTACAATTTGATATCTATTTTCAACTTGAAATATAACTTAATGCAAGATAAATCCCTTTCATTCCGAATACTGTATAATGCACAGAACAGTAACCAGTCAAGAACGACTTTTTTAAACAATTCAGAAGCTCTCTTGGAACCGAAGCTCTACAAACCCATTACGGAAGGTAACTGTGGCGATGTAGTGTAAACAAGAGATTAAGGCTGTAAAGTAGAACAGAAAGAAGACAAATTAATGCAAAAAGGGAAAATAGAAAGTAGCGAAAAGGCGTAAAAAATTGAAGCGTGTAAACAGATGTGCATTGCAGAAAGGTTAGCAGTTCAGAGGCATGGAAGAAGGACAGGGCGGCGAGAACATCAAAGCACGGAAAGTCGACTCTAACAGCTGCATTTTCTTATCCTTGATATACACTCATGACGAACGATCTTAAACGATGATGCAGGCTGCTTTTTCCTTTTTTCCCTCTTTTTTTTCTTCTTTCTATCAGAAAGGCTTGGAATAAAATACTGACTACTGAACAAAGTATATGAAAACAATACAACAATAAAATTACTTGTGCATGGAACAGGGAGAATTCATTACAATTTATTCGCTAACTAAAATGAGATTCTAAGCTTTTGCCTCCGATTCAACCTGGTGCGTGGGCAAGTTTAAAGTAAAGTGACAAGCTATCAGGTTTCCTATCTGTAACTAATGTAACACGAAAAACATTACCACGTATTGTCAAACATACAAATATGAAGTGATTCCCACAACAAGAAAACACGCCAGACTTGATTGTTCTTAGATACAACACATTCCTTAATTATACAGAAATAAATAGAATCAACAAACTCGACAGATTGTACATTACACGAGAAAAAAATTCTAATCTCCTTCCACACTTTTTTTGGCGCGACAGCAACTTCCGGAGGGAAAACGTGAACGCGGGCGATGGCAGCCGATCACTGCGCAGAGGCTTCACCGCTTTCTCTTGCCGCCTCCGCATTTAGCGACAGGCGCGCTAATTCAGGCAGCCCCCCCCCCCTACCCGCGGCCACTCACCTGCAGCGACGCACGTCCGCACTGCCGCTCATCGCTCACGCTGCCCCCGCCCCCGCCCCCGCCCCCGCACGCCGCCCTGCTCCGTCACTACTCCGCCGCCCCCTCACCGCTGCGCAGCCCGCCCGGCCGCCCACACCCCACCCACGCACCTGCCCGCACGAGTAATTGATTAATTTTTTAATGAATCCGGGCATGTGTACTAACAGGGCCATTCGTCCCGTAAGTGTAGTACATGTGTTTGCGAGGGAGGTGATATTTCCCACGTTGTAAGGCGAGATCCAACGCCGACCTACAGTCGGCGAGCGGGGTTTTCCACAAGCAGGTAACCTTCCACCAGTGGGGCACCGTCCCTGCCGGGACAAGCACGTAGCTCCTGACCGATCTCCAGGCATATGTGGTAGTGTAGTGCACGTGAGTGTAAGTATGTGTAAGGGGTAAGGAAGGGGTACTCCGTCGCCCCCTCACCGCTGCGCAGCCCGCCCGCCCGCACCTGCCCGCACGAGTAATTCATTAATTGTTTTAGTGATTCCGGGCACGTGTACTACCAGGGTCCTTAGTCCCTTAAGTGTAGTACATGTGTTTGCGTGGGATGCGATATTTCCCCCGTTGTAAGGCGAGATCCAACGCCGATCTACAGTCGGCGAGCGGGGTTTTCCACGAGCAGGTATCTTCCACCAGCGGGGCACCGTCCCTGCCGGGACAAGCACTTAGCTCCTGACCGGTCTCCAGGCATGTGTGGTAGTGTAGTGCACGTGAGTGTAAGTATGTGTAAGGGGTAAGGAAGGGGTACTCCGTCGCCCCCTCACCGCTGCGCAGCCCGCCCGCCCGCACCTGCCCGCACGAGTAATTCATTAATTGTTTTAGTGATTCCGGGCACGTGTACTACCAGGGTCCTTAGTCCCTTAAGTGTAGTACATGTGTTTGCGTGGGATGCGATATTTCCCCCGTTGTAAGGCGAGATCCAACGCCGACCTACAGTCGGCGAGCGGGGTTTTCCACGAGCAGGTATCTTCCACCAGCGGGGCACCGTCCCTGCCGGGACAAGCACTTAGCTCCTGACCGGTCTCCAGGCATGTGTGGTAGTGTAGTGCACGCGAGTGTAAGTGTGTGTGTAAGGGGTAAGGAAAGGTCAAGGAATGTGAAGGAAAGATTGCGCGCGGGACATGCAAAAGTTTCTCGAAAACAGAAGAGGATAAATTATAATCGATCAATGTGATACCAAGCAGACAACGAAAAAACAACCGGCTCGCCGGGACCTCAAGGCGGCTCCACACATTCGGCATTCGCCGAACAGCGAGCTACTGCACGCCGAATCCCGAACAGTTGATGTGTCCGGCGAATGTTCGCTCCCTTGGATGTGTCCTAAAGTCACTCGGCAAACAACAAGCAACTCACCTACACTACTCGAGATTCGGCGAGCTGTTGCTCGCTACTCGCCGAATAACGAATGTGTGGAGCCGCCTTCAGCCTCACGCACAGCGGTGCACTCCTTACTCTCTATGCTCACATGCCCCCTGGCCTCACCACGCAGCCATGCTCCCGCTCCTTCTTCGCTCGTCACTGCCTCCCTCTCGTCCCTCCTCACCTGCCCCACTGCCCCGCCCCCGCGACGCGAAAAGCTGACAAGTGACTTTCGCCAACACCACACCGCAGCCGCCGCCTGACAGTCGTCCAAGTGACAGAGATATAGCGAAGGTGTTAAGACTCAAGTCATTTTTTTCTTCTTGTGGATTTCTAAAACAAGCTGGACAATACAAGCTATTTAAAGTAATAATGTTACGGAGTTACTTTGTGTTTTTTTACGGAGGGCAGTAAGACTTTGTAGCATTTTTGATGCATTGATTTCAAACGCAATGGTGAGATATCCGCTCGTAATGTACAGAAAACTGGTGATGCTATCACATCACGTACTTTCTCGTGGCATCTTTAAATTTTGCGATTTTCGAACATGAGGCAGCACCACTTTTTTAAAGCGTCCATTACGCTATCCGATGACAAAGTTTAATTGAAAAATTTCGAGTCACTATTGAGAAAGTTTCGAAAATGTTGAGGCTTCATATAAAGTACTCTCAAAGATCACGATATCCGTTTCAATCTCACAGGGCTTCGAGATAGTTCAGGTCGATCGAATAATATCAATTTTGGAGAAAATCGACTACACAGTTTAGGCGCTGGCATTGACCACAGACGGCCGGTCGGGCAAACGTTTGGCTGTCCATATCTCGGTATCAAAGACCCACAAAAAGTAGTCTACACGTGTTAGAGGAAGTAATTTACTACATACAGCAAGAATATTTATTACTTTTCCATAACTGGGGCTCCACATTACGCGTTTCCAACAAAAAATAGCCGAAGAATTATAATACTTTCTCTTTACTAAATACGTACGTAGAAGACGGGAAAGTAAAAAGAGCGTGTCTAAAGACACACCTCAAGCCAGTCATAACCTCAAGCCAGAAGCTTACATTGGAGATGCGAGGCTCCACTCCAAAAGGATTCTCAAGTATGCCCTCAAAGCACTTAAAATTCCCTACAATTTTTACTTCAATATCGTAAATATTTTTCGTGACTCAATGCCCTTCACGTGTCGCGGTAAAAACCAACGTGGAACAGCCGATATTCCCCTCGGTTCCGAACCCCGACTCGCCCACATGGGAGGCGGTCACGCACCGCGTACCTAATTCACTCACTCGCTCGTGAAGGGGCAGTCGTAAAAGAGAACGCGGGTGGGGGCGGGGGGGGGGTGTCACCGCGGGCGGCGGAGGGCGGAGAAGTGACCAGTCCAATCGGCGCCTGGCGGCCGCCACGCTGCTGTTCCTGCACGCACACGGGCGCTGCGAACGGCCCGGGTTGGGAAACAGCCCCCGGCCACGACAGGTGATGGGACTGTTCCGTGCGTCATCGGCTCTGCCAGACGCCAGCGCTCACGCTCTTGGCAGTCGCAGCGCGTGCGTGCTGCAGGTGTAGGTAGTGGACGGATGATGCAGAACTGAAGTTTTTATTACGACACCCAATAACGTTCAATGCAACAATTATGTTCACTGGACAATCCTGAAATCAACAACATCCACGGTAGTAGAAGTTCTACACGAGAATTTTGATTTGGTATTATAGGTTATTACGTACAATTTTCTAAATCTCAGGATCGATTTCCTTTTATTTTATTTTCAAACTTTTTTAATGAAATTTATGTCAAATTTGCAATGCTTAGTGGGAGAATAAATACGTACAATCACGATTCGGTAATATCTCTATTCAATTTGCTTTGTCTTAGAAAAAATCAATCAGCCTAGTATTGAGCGAAAGTCGTCATCATGGTGACAATGTTGATGAGAATTCACCAGGTCACATTCGCTACGACAACGACTAATATGAGACTCGAATGTTATTTTCTAATCCCTCGGAGAATAGTGACGATAATTTCTGAATATGAGTTAGATAAACACATTTCGAATCCATTGCTAATGTAATGTTGCAGTTGGCGCATTTGTGACAGTCCACGCTTAGCGTGAATGTGACCATGCCAGACGGTAGACAATGAGCATGTTGAGAGTTTTCTCCAACAGCGAGACCGTGGGCTGGAGGAAGGCGAGGGGCAAGAGCCGTCGAGAGGCTTTCGAGTCGAAGACGCACAAACGAACAATTGGCGGGCGGATTGCGGCCAGGCAAGCGAGAGATAGAGTGGCGGGCCGTTGGCGGCGCATGGTGGGCGGCGGGCCGCTGCAGCAATGTGCGCGGGCGAACAAGAAGAAGAGACGGGGAAGGGAATAGGTGCGGAGGGAGGAGGCGTCGCTGTGGTCAAACAAACGCGTGGGTCGTTGGGCGGCAGGGGAGCGCAAAGGCACGGAGATTGATTAATATTTCCGGGATACGTTCACTACTAAGGTCATTAGTCCTTTAAGTGTACTGAATATTTCCATCGCGGGAAATGACCCCCGCTGGATGACGAGATCCGGCGCTGACGTACTCGTCGGCTACCGAGATTTTCGCAACCGGTTATCTCCCACCAGCGGGCCAAACTAAGCTCCCGTACGATCTCCCGGAATGTGTGGTGTGGTGCGTAAGTCTGTGTGTGAGCGCGTGTGTGTAATTAAGAGGTGAGGACAGGACAAGGAAGAGGAAGGAACGATCGAGCGCGGACCTTGGCCCGTTTGTTAGGATACCAATCAGAGCAACCGGTCGCTAGGATTCACCTCCACACAGCGGCTGAACTAGTGTCTCAAATCCTGCCACACCGTCGGGACTGGCTCCCTAGGACCTTCGAGGACGGAGTCACTGCAGTGACATCAATCGACACTCTTAGCCATCTAAGAAGGCAGAGAGAGGTGTCGGGGAAGCGAAGGGTCGGGTACCGTGATACCGTCGAGGCGGAGTGGGGCGGGCGGAGGTGGCGGGGCCGAGCTGGCGGGTTCAGACAGGGTGGGGCGGGGCTGGGCGGCACAGGGCGGGACGGGTTGGGGCGGGATGGGGAGAACGGGGTGGGGCGGGACGGAGCGGCGCGGAGCGGGGCGGGGCGGACGGGGCGGGGCGGCGGCGGTGCGGCGGCGGTGCGGTGGCGGCGGGGCGGCGGCGGGGCGGCGGCGGGGCGGCGGCGGGGCGGTGGCGGCGGGGCGGCGGCGGGGCGGCGGGGCGGCGGCGGGGCGGCGGCGGGGCGGTGGCGGCGGGGCGGCGGCGGGGCGGGGCGGCGGCGGGGCGGTGGCGGCGGGGCGGCGGGGCGGTGGCGGCGGGGCAGTGGTGGCGGCGGGGCGGTGGTGGCGGCGGGGCGGCGGCGGGGGCAGCGGGTCGCGGCGGCGGCGGGGAAGCGAGTCGGGGCACGGCGCGCGCGACCGGTAGCCGCCAAAGCGCCGCTTCGCGCGGGGCGGCCGTGTCTCGCATCCGGTGGGAGAGGCCGGCTGTTGCTGTTGCTGTTGCTGCGGCCGCGGCGCCGCTCCGCTCTCCGCCAGTCGCCGGGCGACTGCAAGTTGTCGCCGCGCGCGGAGGGGAAATCGCTATTGCGGCGAGTTTTAGAGGACAACTTTTTCGGCTCAGTCCAATTCAGCACAGCCAATGGGAAACCTACATATTGAAGTATTGGGGTCTGAACGCAACGTCCTGAGCACGGCTGAGTTCCAGAGAATTAATTAAAAGTACACTGTTAATATATTTCACTTAGTATTTACAATTTTTTTCCCATGAGAAAACGTTCTCATTTTAATGTAAGCAAAACACTGAAGAGGCACATGGAAACTTCATATGGAGCCATACTGCTTCACAGTGACTACTACAGAATGCACTGAAAGGTCAGTTACGATCTAGTATCTTAGTATTCCCGTAATTTTTCGCGACAAGTATAACCACAAATGTTGGGTTCTTTGTTCCATTTTAAATAGTTTATGGATCAAAAATGCAATCAATGAAGGATTGTGGAGAACATGGTATTAAAAAACTCTCCATAAATCATGCACATCGTATAAAAGCCAAAGCAACGAAAACCAGCACCTTTTCATTGCTAACCCGAACGACGAATGGGGGTCTACTTCTTTATTATGCTATCAGTTCCTAGTCCTTTGAGCTTTCCATAGTTTGAACGAATGATTACAATGAATAAGTGAATGTGATGGTGTCCTATGACTAATAGTCTAACAGTGGTGGAACGAGAGGCAGGGAAAACAAGATCGTGCAAAGAAAAGCTGCCCGCGAGCCCCCTTCGTCCACCGCAAATTCCTCTCCGGGGCGTGATTCGAAGCCCGCCCTGCAGCGTCGGAAGGCGAGCGGTTTGACCGCGGGTCGCCCCCTCGGCGAGTGGAGAGCGCGAAGAGCAAGCGGTCTTTCCAGCCTCCGCGCCGCCGCTGCAGTTGCTCCGCCGCGAGCCGGCGTGCGTACCGGTTTGACGCGGCGTGGCGGCGCATGTCAATGGCGCGGGCGGGGCGAGGAGCGGGGCGAGGAGCGGGGCGAGGAGCGGGGCGGGGAGCGGGTGGCAGAGCGGTGGCGGTGGCGGTCGCGGTCGCGGTCGCGGTCGCGGCAGAGCCCCGAGGCGCAGCCCCCGGCATCTCGCTCGCTCCTTTCCCGGCCCGGCCCGGCCACGCCGCCTCGAACGCCGCTACCGTTACCGGTCTTCGCAGTCGCTCGCCACCGCCGCCGGCGCGCAATGCAGACGAAAGGAAGCGACAGACCCCCTGCAGGTCCACGAACTAGCCACCGGGCTCATTTACAAGACACTTAAACGTGACGAAAATAATTGCACGATATTGGATACAAAATTCCACGACGCAGAGGGAAAACAACCAAAACAATAATATGCGAAAATACGTACATCCATTTTAAACTTATTATTGTTTAAAATTAACCAAGTGAAAGGACATTGCAAAGTAACAGGATTTGCTTTTGGGCCACGAGACGTTAGCAGACGTGCAAAAGCGATAAGGGATTCATTAAGAAGTTATATCAAAAGTCATGTGTGTATCAAAAATCACTCAATATTTATCTATAGCAGCCCGTCATTCAATAAAAGTTTTATTTTGAAGCTCATAATAACACACCAATTCGAGCGGATTTCAGCTGTTAGCGCACCGCCGAACATAAAAATAAATTTAAGACTTTGTTACTTGTGAAAAGGAGGTACTGCAATGCATCGATAACGAGACCATCAGCCCAGAGATGGATTGTCAATTGCAATTACAAACGTAATAAGTTAAGAGATTACTATTCCCCTTGATGCAGTCATGGTAATATGGGCCGAATCTACTTTAATTATCAATCAAAAGTAAGATGAATGCAGACTCACCAACACAAAATCACTGTTCTAAAAGCAAGAAGGTTTCGCCTTCCTCTGTTTCTATTGTACACAATTTTCAACGGTTCTCAATTGACACGCCTCATAAATCGTGTTAACTTTTCTCGACTTACAATACCCCGATGAATCTTTCTGGCTTAGCATTCCTCTCTAAGTAGTTTTTAGTCTACTACATCCGACGGCAGATACTTGTTCCTGACAAATTCGTATTCCGCAACTTTAAAGTTAACTGTTGAAAAAAAAAAAGTCACGAACATTTGAACTTTTATGGACTAATGTCTCTCAACGAATCCATCACATCCTTTACTACCTCTCAGATATTTAATATATTCCATTATCTATATAGTGAGAAATACATGTCATATTTAGTTGATCAACTGTCCACATATAAATCGCTTACAAATAAATACTTTCACCAATCAATATAAATACAATAATACTCCACATATAGGGTTTTCAATTCAGACGTATAAAATAACATGTTTTCATTAGGTTATATGGATCGTGAGCAGGCATTAATGTCGTACAAAAGAAGCACAAATGCTCTGATGTCATCATATTATTAACCATGCCAACGGAGCATTAGTCATTCTCGAATACAATACGCAAATGTATGAATCATCTGCATGTTTTGGTCTGATATAATACATTCTATTCAATTAAATATCACTTTGTTCACCACTTTCTTTTTTAAAGGATATGATTTTGAATGTACGAAAGGGCACAATTATCTTCATAAGATTTTTTTTTTCATGGCATGAAGAACTTGTTCTTACAATAATATATCAGTCATAAATTAATGCATTGCGGACACATGTTCTTGTTTCTTTTTGAAAAACATCACAATCTCCATTTATGATTCCCTCGCCGAACTTGGGAATGGCACGAAAGGAAACAATCAGTTTCGAGTTACGATACCCGGCCGTATTATTCCAATGACAGAAACACCACGATTACGTTAATAGTCCGAGTAACGAAGTAGGAAGTCTGTAACCAACACCCTTGAGCTCCGTCCAAACGAAGCACGGCCGTGAAGCGAAGCCGGCCATGATATGATGCAATGACGTAAGCGCGGGACCAGGTAGAAGGATTTACGACTTATTCCTCGCCCGATCTGGCGAGGCGATACAACGGAGAGGTGCTTTTAAATGCGGCTCTGGGTCAGAACGATACCTTGAAAGCAGGGATGTTACTTGCATTCTGCATCATTGTACGTACGAAACATACTCTATAATAAAATTATCAATAACAATAATGGAACGCCTAAAGGTGGAAAATGGCACGCTTGATTTTGAAGTGGTTGATTGTATCGATTGGCATTTACGGACAAAACTATTTGGGCTATAGCGACTTGCTTCATCTGTTTTATAAACTAGATATTTCTTTCTGTACTTCGCAGGCTTTTTTGAACGATTACGATACATTGATCATTCGATTCTTTTGCAAGAGCAACCAATTGTTGTGGTTATTAGTCTCGTAAGTGTAGTGCACTTTTATCTTGGGAGGTGGCAGTGACCTTTCGCTGCTGGAGAGTGAGAGCTGAAGAAGCGTTAGGGTGTGTCTGAAAGCGAGAGAACGGGACAAAAACGGGGAAATAAAGATCGCACGCGGCTCACGGCCATTCGCGAAGGTACTACTGATTAGAGCAACCTGCCGCTAGAACTCCCTTCCAGATAGCGACTGGATTCTACCTTCCTATTGAGCTACTGTCGAAACTCCGCTCCCGGCGGCACTCAAGCCCTAGGACCTCCCGGGCAGACACACTGAAGATACAATGGAAATCATCACCGCCATTAAGCTTAACACAGACATTCGTTACGATATTCAGTGACAACGGTCACCCGATCTCTGCACCACCTCAGCCGGTGATCCTCGTCATCCCTCCGTCAATTCGCATCGAGCGTCAACAGTGCAACAGCAGACCCTTCGCACCGACCCGAGTCGAGGCCTCCTATTACAAATTGCATTGACGTTGGTAGCAACCAGATCACTGGGAAATCAGTGTCACCAAGGAGGCAACACTTCCAGCACCTGTTATAATTGTGGTGATATATACGATATACGCGATTTCAGTTGCCATCACTCTCACCCGCCGCGGAGAGACTTCGCTGGCGCACCGTACCATACAAAACGCTCGCGGACCGAATCCCGCGCGGAACGTCTTGGCGCAGGCGGCAGCGGAGAAGCTCTGACCGCTCCTGGGCGGAGAGGCGCCGCGCCGCGCCCCGACGCCACCACGAAGAGCGCCCGCATTCCGCCTCACTTCGCCGCCGCCGCCGCCGCCGCCGCCGGCGCGCGGACCGGTCGCCTGGCCGGCGCGGAGCGGCGCGGCGCCGCGACGCCTGGGGCGCCGGAAGCCGCCCCGCCGCCGACCGCGGCGCCGCCACCATTCACCTTCAGGCGCAGCGAGCGAACTACGCTCCAGCGGCGCAGATTGGAACAAGAGGTTTTTGCTCAACTCAGCGTAAATCGATGTATGATTGAGCCTCTACCGTGTGATTGGTATAGTTGCAAGTCTTAAAAGTGTAAAGCACGTTTTCCATCCAACAAGGTACATGGAAATAATGTCGAAATGCCAATGAGGTATTAGGGTGTGAGGCAAAAGCTAAATTTCCATAACACCTCATTCTCTTTATTGGCATTGTTCCTCTACAACTGTCTATTAATATGATTATGGGAATATATTTACGAAGGTAAGGACCCCAGTGGTTGACAGGTCTTCCATATCTGACATTTTCAAATAAATTTGTACATTTTGAGATCTCTATTCATAGGTTGGCAATGAAAATGCGTTTCCTGAATGAAGGTAATCTTGAGAGGTGTGTTGGAATCCGTGAAATAGCAAGCAGTTTTGTTTTGGGGAAAGACAATTTTGCTGCTTTTTTAGTTTCTTTTTGGAAACTTTTGGTTTCTACTATAGGTTGCTACTTACCAAGAATATTGTGCACGTAAGAATGAGTAGCGCATGTTTTAACGATCTGAAATCAATAGCTTACGCGCAACTTTAAATGATTCATGAGCCTTGCATAAAATTTGAATGTACGAACTCTCCGTACGTGCTTCTGTCAGTTATTGTATCTATTTTATTTCAATACCACAGACAAGAGAAGTACACACTACGGATACCTATGTATAAAACAAAATTGCAAAAAGTGCAAATGTTTTTCTCCTAAGATGACAACCACTGGTGCTTTATGTTATCAATGCGAGCCACTTCGTCAAAGCTCAGGCAGTGATGTCGGGACAAAATGAAACTGACAAACACCTGCACCAAGGCACGGATTTTCCGAAGTGAAAATCTCCAAATAGTGAATACCCCATAGTTACGACCATGAATACCATTAAAATGCACTCGTTGAACCCTTGCAGTACTTTAAGATATTGACAGCTAGCAGAACTACGTAATATCTCAAGAGCACTGACGAATTAGTGCCAAAACGCTCCGAGGAGGATGACCCGATGAAGCGATGCGCTTTTCGCCCGAAAGGAGGCGCCTCACTGGTGTGCGCAGCGATGCGCGCGCAGAATTTCCTTTCGGAGAATTACGCCTGAGAAGACAGATCGGGATCTGTCTTCAGCGGCTTCTTACTTCGGTTTCTATCTTTGCTCCCTGTCAGGGAGGAGTCTTCTGACTTCTACTTTGAAAACAGACACCGAATGGAAGAAAAGTGTGTGCCGCAAAAATATATTATGCCGTGTTTTGAATAATTAGTTTCTTTTGTGTTTGGCTTATGCCCCACTTTACTTCACTTCTAACATTCGCCAAACGGGTCGCCCACCACGAAAACGAAAGTGAAGCTGAAGTGAGCTTCGAGCGTTCCGATGGCTGCTCCCATTGTCGGGGCAGCGGGGGCGGGATGGAGGGGCAGAGGCCGCCCGCGGTGCAGCGATGCGATGGATGGTGGGATAATCGGCGCAGTGGCCGCCGGCGCTTTCGCTCGAGGGGGCGAGAGAGGCACTTGCTGCCCCGTTGTGCAACTGCTGCTGCCACCGCCACCGCCGACGGCGCTTATCGTCGGCCGGCGATCTGCCAGCCCGGCCCTGCCTCCAGCGCAGCGCGGCGACGCGTTGGTATCAATTCGCTTCACTGATGCAGCGGAAGCACCTCTCGCACGTTGGGAATGGAAGCCGAAGTACCTTTGAATATGACGATTAAAACATTGTTCTTGCGTTTTCAATCTGCATTTAATACTTAATTGCCATTGTGAAACGGCGCTCTCCCTCCCTACAAACGACCCCGAAGTTTGTGTGTGTGTGTGTGTGTGTGTGTGTGTGTGTGTGTCGGGGGTGTGGGGGGAGGGGGGCGACGCGACAGAGAATGCGGACAAAACGACGTGAATCACATACAGCAGAGGATTCGCATCGTGTTAAGGCGTCGGGGAGAGTTTGGGACGCCCGTGACGTGCTGGGACATCAACAATTATGAAGGTTGGGTTAGTGTCAGCGAATTAATATAGCACTCACTTTCGAATTTGAAAATTCAACTTGACTGATAAAAGGTATATACTAAAACGTTTATTTGGGTCTTCCTGTTATAATAGAAGACAGGATGAAGAAGTACTGTCATCTCTCAATTCATATTCATTATAGTGTCAGGATTTTTCCATGTCTGTGAACCGGAGTGATCTCAATAAGCGATATCTCGTTGAGGCTGCAGATTGCGATTGTCTCGCCTACTTACAACGTAAGCTAAAGGAATATCATTTGTTGACAAGCTCTTCACTTACAAAATATTGTGAAAATTTTGATAAGACGTCACCAT
Organism: Gryllus longicercus; assembly: GCA_038098605.1. Lineage (NCBI taxonomy): Eukaryota > Metazoa > Arthropoda > Insecta > Orthoptera > Gryllidae > Gryllus > Gryllus longicercus. Next base: position 855,844 of record JAZDUA010000303.1, read on the forward strand.
CTCACATTAAGAAGTCATAGATATAAGCTTGATTTATCTGATATAACAAGTTCGCTCTGCCTTGTGAACATGTGATAACTAAAGAATTGCTTCTGAAGACAAATTTCCTCCTCATGTATTAATTTACAACTATTAATACGCGAAAAAATCGTGGGATTCCAAAACCACTATGATTCGAATTCGAGAAAATTTTAGCTCACTTCTGAACAGAATAAGAATTGAACATGTCTTCAGGAGGGGCCATTCAAGAACGAACGAACGAGTGAAACAAAAACAATCTTCACTCACGCAGCGCAGTGTCAATGAATTCTAGGATTGCGGGAAGGAAAGTTTTCTCTTCCTTGATTTGGATGCCTTGATCTCCATTCCTCCATTTGAACATTTTTACGTTTAAATCATAAATGAATCACTAGATTTAGATTAACCGCGACCCTAGCACGAACAAATTCGCATTACTTTGCACTTTACTGCAGTCTCCCATCGATTCGCACCCTGCATATAGATTCAGGACAGAAGTATGTTCTAACGAAAATTAATGTCGGAAATCTCCAAAAGTAACATTTGGCCTCTCACTCATTGTGAGAGGGATATTTCATTTTGCTGTCAAAGCAAAAGTCTTGGACTGTCCTATGAACACACCCTTAATTCAATTTTTTGGATAAAAATAAAATATGCTAGAAGCATTTCATGTGACTAAAAATTAAACACTTTAGAGATACGCCCCACGACGTGCACACATTCCAGCGCCTTGCCTTCCTCCGTGGGCGCGCGCGGGTCCCTCATGCTCTTTCAGCCCGCGCCTCCGGGTCGCGCGGCGGGGCAGACAAAATGTCAACCAGGGGCAGGGCCGCTGCGCCTTCGACAATATACAGATTGACCTAAATAACTACATTAAATGGGCTTCAAACTGGAAAATAAAGATTAACGCATCTAAAACTCAAGCAAAAATATTCACACTCCGCCAACTTCCTCAACCACCCCTCCTCAGCCTCCAAAACACAAATATAGAATGGATGAGTGGAAATACACCAGCAAAATACTTAGGAGTACTACTTGACACCAAACTAAACTGGAAACAGCATATCAAATCTATAGGAGATAAAATTTATGCAAAAATATCCAAACTATATCCAATAATAAATAGAAATTCCGGACTTAGCACTGACTGCGGCTTAATCATCTATAAAACAATAATAAGACCAACGCTCATATATGCCTGCCCGATCTGGAATAACGCCGCAAAAACAAACCTAAACAAAATAGAAATAATACAAAATAAATTTCTCAGAAAGATCATTAAAGCTCCTTGGTTCATAAGCAACATACAAATCCAAAATGAACTAAATATATCATCCATTAACGAATATATAAATCTTATGACTCATAAATTCTTCTCATCCCTTCCCCAATCGCGCAGTACAACAATATTCAAGCTAGGTAAAACGTATGGTTCATCAAAAAGAATAAGATCACGATTCCCTAAAGACTCCCTTCGTCCACCTTAAATCACCTACCCATCTTCCACTTTCCAAAAATTCCACCCACTGACACCCTCTCCTCAAAATTATCACATATAACTCCAAAAACTGTTATCCACAGTTTCTTCTCAAAGAACAACGTTTTATCAGACCCCTGAGAGAGGAGGTAACGCATGCGGATGTCCATCCCTAAAAGTTAATGTGTAGAATATTGTACAATGAACACCCCTGAAAGTCAGAAATGCCGAGCAGGTAGAAATAAATTTAAAAAAAAATAAAGGGGCCGGGCCGCCGGGGTCGAGGGCCGTGAGTTCGACCGCCATGCGCCCCGCACGTGCTTCGGCCGGCCGGTCGGCTGACGACGGCCAAGTAGGCGTTGCCAGGGCTGGCGCGCAGAGTTAAAATGAAAGTTTTATTCTTTATTTACGCGCCGAATGACTGCAGTAAAATCGTATTATCAAATTAAAGAGAGGAGCGCGTGGAGATGTGTTGGGTTGTGCGTGTGCGTGCGATGAGTGCTCTTTCAGAGCTTGGGCGAGGGAGGCGACTTACGCCTGTATATGTCATCTCCTCAGCGGGGCCTGTCCAAAACGGAGCGAAGATCTTGTATTAAATATGTATTGAATAAGTAGGCATACAATCTGATCCTGTCACTTGGCTTGCCACAAGTTACAGAATGTTTATTTAGAATTTAGATGACAGAACCCTCTGATTTTTCCTGTATACGTTTACCTAGGGTGATAATAGGAAAACTTGCCGAATTCCACCTTACAGACTTTCCTAAAATTCAGTACATTAATGGAAGTGGAAGATGTAATGCATTGTAACCACAACAAACCTAGCGTGAGAAGTAAAGTATGTTTTCCTAATATGTTAAAAAATGATAGAAATTTTTTAGTCGACGAGATAAGGAAGAAAATAGCATTTAAAACAAATTCTTTTACAATCTACATGGATTCGACAATACCAGAATGTTTACATTCATAATATGGATACAAAAAAATACTTAAAACGAGTACTAAGCTCTTCAAAACCATTATGTTGGCAGAACCGATTCGGTTTGCCGAAAACGCTACCGGGTTCCCTCCATCTTAGATACGGTAGCTTTCCAGGGCGAGATAAGGCGCAAATATTGGCCGGGCGGGCATTCCAGGGCGGGAAACGCGACGCGGAAGGAAGCAGCCGGCTGCAGTCGGGCGCGCAGGAGAGCGAGCAAGCGGCAAACTGCGAAAGTTTTCCCCCAAACGGGAAACGCTCTCTCGCGTCGGTCGCCAACCGCACGGCACTAATGGGGCTACGTAACCGCTCGCCGCTCGCGCGTACACCAAGAGGCAGATTCGCAATGCACTCATCTAGTAAATGCCAGAGCTCAAAAGTGGTTGCAGTAATACCGACAGGGGCAGTTCCAGAGACGAATGTGGAAGGGGAGGGAAGAAATACTATTTGGGAACTCATGAAACTTATCTTGTTGGTACACTTGGAATTGTTCTTGAAGGTGTAACAGCAGATCTTACAATATTCCCTAAACGTAATAGAACGATCATTGTTTCATCGTGAAAAAATAATCTGTATCTCTTACTGTAAATTCGTAAGACAGCAAAGTATCTGAATCTTTATTAACTTAAGTATTTTTTAGCCGTGAAGCGTTCATTGTCAAAACTAAAACAATTTACAAAACTTACGTTAGAAAATATCAAATGCGTAAGAAAACTTATAGCGTATTCTCTGCAGCATCTATGTGATTTTCACATGGTTTCGGTATCATTGTCACCAAAACATAAAATCCTATGGTAATTTGCGAGTCCACTTTTCAACCTTTGAACTCAACATGCTGCGTGGAAAATTCAAATTCATATAAAGACAGAGCGGTTGCTACAAAGCAGTCCGAACACAATTCGTGTTAAAAAAAGATCCAAATCGAGTGAATTTAACTAAATGCAATATGAATTTAACCATTTCCTAACAACTTTTCATTAGCTAAAACTCCACGGATTTTGTACGTGGAGACAGAGGATAGGGGTCACCGCCTAATAATCCTGAGAGCTTTTGTCAGCTTTTTCTCGGAGCACCGCGTAGAGGTAAAAGTGCGCAAAGTAGTTGATAACTCCACTTGGCCCCGCGTGCTCTCGTGGGGCGCCGCGGCTGTCGCCCGGTGGGCGGCACGCGAGTGGCGCGGCGTCCTTTGGTGGCGGCGCCAACAGCTCCCTCTAACTAAACTTCCGGCGCTCGCGTGCGCTGCCGCCGCCCGCGCCAGGGCCCCGCCCCCGGGCGGAAGCGGTGCCCCCGGGGGCGGCCCGCCCGCCAAGCGGCGCGCTTCGGGCAAGGAGCGGGAGAGAAACAACAGAGCTGGTCTGGTCTGGTCTGGTCTGGGCGGGGCGGGGCGGGATGTGTCAAGTCGGGTCGGCACAGGGTGGGGTGGGGTGGAACGGAGTGAGGCTGGGCGGGTCGGAGAGGGGAGTGTCTAGTCGGGGTCGTGTGAAAAGGGTGCGGCGCAGGGCTAAGCCGGACGAGACGGGTTAGGGTTGGGAGGAATGGGGCGCGGCACGGCTGGGTGGGACGAAGTTGGGCGGAACGGGGCGGGACAGGGCTGGGCGGGGCAGGGCTGGGCGAGGCGGGGCGGTGCGGGGCGGGGTTGGGCGGAATGGGGCGGGACAGGGCGGGACGGGGCGGGACGGGGCGGGGCGGGGCGGGACGGGGCGGGGCGGGACGGGGCGGGACGGGACGGGACGGGACGGGGCGGGACGGGACGGGACGGGGCGGGACGGGACGGGACGGGACGGGACAGGACAGGACAGGACGGGACGGGACGGGACGGGACGGGACGGGACGGGACGGGACGGGACGGGACGGGGCGGGGCGGGGCGGGCCGGAATCGGGCGGGACGGGGCGGAGCAGGAGGCGGAGTGTGGGGAAAGCTGTCGTGAGGAGGAAGAGGGCCGCTTGGGGCGCGCACGCGAGATGCTCTATCGCGGCGCGCGGCATCTACTTCTCCGGTAACGAGGGCCCTCGTGCCGTGGAAACAGCCCGCCTGGCTACTAAGAATTAACTACTGATGAAGTCACACATAAATATTATAACAGACATCGTTTACGGATAACAAATGATATTCTATCAAATAATGGCATGAATGTGGATTTGTTCGCTAACATCCCAATTCTCTTATTCCAAAATTGGCCCAAATAGCCCCTTTGACGGCGCAAACATCATCTCAGTAAGCCTTCTGTAGAAAGGGAAGAAATGCAGGAGGTTCCAAGTACATTCATCGCGAAAAAAATCATTCCACAACTAAAACCGTCTAAGAGTATCGCTCCGTAAAACAGTATGGACTTTTGTCGCCTGAGTCTTCATCTACTAGGCTGTCAAGTAACAGATGCCAACGCTTTGGCCGGCGTGTATTTCGCCCTGAGGAAGGTCGCAGTATGGCAGCGGAAACGTTGGCACCTGTGCCTAGGACACGGCGTCTCCCGGAGAGCCAAGTAAACACTGATCCCGGCCGCGGAAGCCCACGCTCTCGCCTGGGTCTTTACTTCGTCGCTCGATGACACTGACTTCTTATTTTTACAGCTTTTCGTCTTATGTCTCTTCCTACACCTATTGCCCTTCCTTCACGTTACATCACCGCCTCTTCTGTTTTTTCCGTAGACAACATTACGGAAACCATTACAAGTGACTTCTGGCGCAATGACGAACGTTCACAGAATCGTTGAAGTGAGACTTTTAAGTATCATGGATCTCTTGAAGCCATTTCCTGCCAAATGACGTCGAATACTGTTTGAGTGAAGGGAAACCGATCACAATACAACATGCTATTTGTGAAATCTGATGCTAAGTTACTACGACATCATCAACATCGCTTTTGAATGTATCTCTTTTTACTTGAAACCAAAATATACATTTTAAAACACGATCTCAAAAAGTTAAACAGTTTTTAACGGTAACCAAAAATCATGTCGCAAGATCGCTAATTCATTTCAAGAACTTTAAACACATTTCACCACACACATTTCTGTTTCATTAATTTCACTAATACAAGTTCGCACGGCAGTAAAATAGAACTAGTGCTGCTACAACACCACATACTCTCTCGCATCATCAATAACTTTTGCAACTTTCGAAACTTCAAAGAGTACAACAAAAATGCTACCTGCACCACTTTTTAAGTGTCTTTTGCTCTAACAATTTAATCCAAAATTTTAAGACAAAAATGTAATCAAAAAATTAAATGTTTGGTAATTTCGAGAAATTTTTGATAATAAAAAGTATCAAACATCAAAATATGTTTCAATTTTCAAGGTCTGGACTTCTGCCTCATCAATCGAAGAATATTACACGACGTGCTAGCTGGAAGTGATCTAGTTCATTGGGAACAAGATTTATCCTCCTTTTCGATATCAGAGTTCTACAATAGCAGTTAACCCATCGAAAAATCGTTACATTCCGCTACAGACTACAGTTTTTCTTTACTACAATAGTATACATAAAATAAAAATGAGTTGACATTAAGCTACACCTACTCAAAGTGTCCGACGATGGTTCGTGTTCCGACTCGTTAACTCTTGGAGAAGTAATCTGAACTCACTTTCGGTTGTTTGGAGCTCGGCTTCACCCAGTTTCTCTCCCTCGCGGTGTGACACGACACAACCACCTGTTCTCGGGCCTGAGCCCACACAAAGAGAAGTCGTTAACTCGCCTGAAAGTGAAAAGTACGTTGCGGTTCATATCACACGCAAGGGCAAATTCCTCCCGGGTGGTGGAAACGGGGGCGAAGTAAACTCCTCGTGACACGGAACTTCCGGATATCGTTAAAACCTGTCTAAATTTGTGCCGTACAAAGGAACGGTTTACACTAGCACCTGAAACGCGATGGAAATTAGAGTATCTAAATCAAACGAGTAAGTAACAAGATTAGGCCTCTCAGATTTACAGCAGATGTTGAAGTATGCGTTGTTTTCACAGTGTCAATCCTGCAACGTGAAAAACACCATCCTAATCATCCTTTTTTATTGCATGTCTCTATCATTCACACGGCCATTTCTACGAGTATTATATCTACCTAGACTAATTGCAAATGACTTATTACGTGAAAGTACAGTGCTGCTGGTAATCGCTGTCATTTGAAGACAAGAATATTCACTTCCTCTGAGAGGCATTAAAAACATTATGGATAAGATCTTCATCGTCCTCAAAAATCCTCAAAAACTCTCTCTTCTCCTGACTAATGAGGTAGGAGGTAAATGTCGTAAGGCCAGGGTCGCCAGGAGCTCACGAAGGAAGTGAGATTAAATCTACTTGTCAAAAGTTAGATCAAGAACACCACAAGCCAACTGGTGTCATATCACTCAAATGGCATTAAATATCTATTAACTTCGAACTTCGCCAACACATTCTTTCAAATAGGGCAGGAGGACGACGACAGCCATTGTTTGCTAGGGTTCTAACAGCGAATACGCGATGAATGTTTTATGATTATGGTGCGAAGAGCGAACCATCACATACCCCATACAATCATATAAATCGGAATGAATTTCATAATTGCTCGGGGAAGTAAATCATCAATTCTCTGGAATCAGTCATCTGGCACAAGGGACAAAAAAAAAAGAGTTCGTTGCAACGAAATGCAATTTTTAAATGTTCTTCTCCTGATTGCCCGCGCTGCATCCGTGGCGTCGCCGCAGCCTGACCTGGCACGACCCGAGCGTTCCACAGGCGTGAACACAACGCTATCAGCGGCCGCTCCGATGACCTCTGCCTCCTTCCGTCTGCCGGCCACGCCCTGCCCCCGAACTCAGCCCAGCCCAGCTCCGCTCCGCTCCCTCGTCTCCGTTTCAATGCGTTGTGCCTAGCGATGCAACCAGACTCCGATTTAAATACAGTGGCACTTGAAGGTCACGAGCTGGACTGAGAGGAGTACACAGTCACCCAATCGGGAGCTTCGTTACGACTTAAATGACTGGAATTTCACCCCCCTGTTGGATGGCAACGCCCCCTTCTCTGTCCACCTCGTAACTACGTTTAAATCGGAGTATACCTTGAGACTACAATTACCTCTTCGACCCGAAGCCTCAGGCTTTAAGTTTTCGGACTTCGAGAACGTGTTCCAGACCTTCTCACCGTCCTCCTCGTATAAAAATGATTAGCAAAAGAATATGCCATAATAAAAACGTTTTTACAAACTATAATAATGTTAAATGGCGCTATACATACAGGCATACATGCGCTTTAAAGGTACTGCCGTTTACTTAATCTTGTTTCGATTGAGTCTAGATCAGAACGACCTGAAGCTTTTTGTCTCGAGGATAATAAGTAAATGTGAATGTATATCATCTTCATATATAAATATTCAGCATGTGCATTTTTATGACTCTTACACGAATACTTTTTTTAACTTTCTCAGAATCAATATTCGTTATTGATTTTTCTTCCCTTACTTCCAAGTACGTCCTTGCTGTCGGGTTTGCGGAAATCATTCTGATGGGATTGAACATCAGACAGCTCTTATGAAGATAGGTTACATGATGTTCTTTGTGCATCTTTAGATGACAGGAGATAAATTTGCTGGCTTGATGGCGCAGATTGAGCCCGTTACTCCAAAAGACAGATCCTCGAAAGGATCTGAAATCGAATCTTGGAACGTGGGAAAAAAAAGCTAAAATTTCCCCCGGTCTTTTCAAACAAGCTTTCACCCAAACCACGCAGAGAGTGTTCATCCGGCGGATTACTTCCTCTTTTTCCTTTTCCATTGTTTCACCCTCTCCAATTTACGACCCGGCCGCGAAAGCAACCCGCGAGGGGTTGCAAGAAAACGCACAGCTTCTGGGAGGGAAAGCTCCCGGCGCAGCCTGCGCTTGTAGAAACACATACGGCTGAGAGCGTAGGCTTCCGCGGCCGGAGTCAGTATTTACTAGGCTGCCCGGGTGACGCCGCGTCCATGGCCTGAGGAAGGTCGCAGAATGGCGACCGAAACGTCGGCACCTTCGCCATGGACGCGGCGTCACCCGGACAGCCTAGTAAATACACATACGGCTGTTTCTCGTCGCCTGCCGGCGGAGATCGTTCGAGATGGTTCGAGAGTCTAATTTGAGACTGAGTCGAATAAATTATCTCCGAATTGGATTTGATCAACTAGAGCGGCGAGCGGTCGAGATTGTGCTTCGTAAAAGGCAGTCAAAATAACTCCGGACATACTTCAGATTACTTTTAAAAAATCTGCAATATCCTCCCGGAAAATATCACTCGTCAAAGTTGCGTTATCATAATTTACGTTTATCATCAGGTATGAGTAAATATTATATCTTTATAGCAAAACAAACAGAATACTGAATATTTTATTCAACAGATTACCGGATTTTCTTAAAAGACAAAGCTGTTTTGTTTTTTAATACGTAAAAAGAGTGCAGCTAAAGAGTAATTTGTTGTATGCCGCGGCGAAATTAAATAACGATTACGAAAGCTCCCTCTTAATAGCACCAGAACCATTTGTCTTCTTTGTGTCTACTAATGGAAACCTCAAAAAGTGGATTAAGCAAAAATGGGATCACCTCTAATTACATGTCACTGAAACGATCATTCGGAGAAGAAATATGCAAACCATTCACACTGCACCCCTGCGGCTCCACAGCACAAAACATCGTGAAGTATGACTTTATTACAAAAGAACCCTACGCCACAGAATACACGCGTGGCGCATATCATTGCAAACTTTCTACAAAACTGGCCACCTTTTCGCATGCCGCTGGCCCCGATCTACGTGGGACTGCGTGGGACGGCGTATCACTTGGTCCGAAGAGCGCGAGAGCCGCCCGGCCGGGCCCCGGTTCGAAAGGCCGGCGCCGCGCCGGAGGAGGCCGCGCGAGATAAGACGCGGGGGAGGGGCCCGGCCGGGGCGGCTTATCGCGCGGAGCGAGGCGACGACGCGTCCACGTAGGCGGTCGCACGGCGGCGGCCGAGGCGAACCGGAAGCGGCGCGCACACGCCCTATTGCCCGCCCAGCCCCGGGGGGCGGACAGGAACGCAGAGGGAGGGGGAGGGCGAGAGGGAGAGGTGGAGCGGGGCGGAGAAGCTGCCGTCAGAGGCGAGCTGGACAAAGGTGCGGCAGGGGAGCGCAGCTAGACTGGAAAGAGACAGCAAGTGGGAGGGGTTGGACCGGGTGGGTACAGGTCGGAACGAGTGGGAATAGAACGTTGCAGGTGGGGACGGGACGGAGTGGGGAGGGGCGGGTCGGGCACGAAGAAGCGGAGGGAGGCCAATCGGGGCGGACCGGAGCAGGGCGGAGCGCGTGTGGCGGGATGGGGGCGGAGCGGGGCGGGGCTGGCCGGTGCAGGGCGGGGGCGCGGCGGGGCGGGACGGAGCGGGGGGAGGTGGAGCGGGGCGGAGCGGGGCGGGACGGAGCGGGCGAGGCGGGGAGGGCGGGGCGGGGCGGGGCGGAGCGAGGCGGTACGGGGCGGGACAAGACGGGGCGGGGCGTGGCGGGGGAGGGGAGGACAAGACGGGGCGAGACGGGACGCGGCGGATGTGTGCGAAGAGATGCAAGAGGAAAAGGAACAGAACGGGTGGAAGCGGGACTGAAGTAATGCAGAGGCGGGAGGGACAGGGCTGGCAGAAGCGAGACGTGTGAGCCGGAGGGGTGGAATGCTTGGAGAAGAGTGCGTCGGAGCGGAGCAGGAGGAGAGCGAGAGATAACACATCGGGCGCCGCAGACAGTTCTACCTGCGCGTGGCCTCTCCGCGCCTCGGGCGTCGCCTCGAGCGGAAGCAAGCACTCACACTTGACACTGGAGGTCACTCTCCGAATGGACGAATTTCAAAGAGTGCAACACATTTCATCTGCAAGCAACAATGAATCCTCAACTTTCCAAGCCAAAACTTTCTATTAATGAATGTATTTTCTGGACAAATCGAGTTTAAAGTTTAACCTAAGTTGTGGATCTTATCTCCTAATAAAGTTATCTTCTCCGCTTTTCGCAAGAATTATGGTGAGAAGGTAAGAAAGACCTACAGGTGTAAGCCTGACTGACATTATAGCTGGGGCAACTGGATACGCCAGGGGACGTAGTGTGTGCGCTGGAAAGAAGGCGTAACACCTCCGATAGCTGCTTACTTCAAACATAAAGCTGTTCTATCTGAGCTTATTGACACAAAAAGCTGACTGTTGGTGTCACTTGAGTGTCTTTGTAATCGAAATTGACAGCCGATACCGAAAAAGGGTCATGGACAACGAAAGTCACGTCTAAATGTAAAGGAGGCAGGGCGTCTCGATTCGAGACTCTCGAAGCAGAAGAATGAAAACGTGAAACACAGAACGGAAAGCGCCAAAGGGAGGAACGAAAGCCCGAAACGGAGGAACTATTGCGCGAAATGGAGGAACATACGCATGAAACGGAGGAACTATTGCGCGAAATGGAAGAACATATGCATGAAACGGAGGAACGATTGCGCGAAATGGAGGAACTAACGCAAGAAACGGAGGAACGATTGCGCGAAATGGAGGAACAAATGCATGAAGCGGAGGAACGATTGCGCGAAATGGAGGAACAAATGCATAAAACGGAGAAACGATTGCGCTAAATGGAGGAACAAATGCATGAAACGGAGGAACCATTGCGCGAAATGGAGGAACAAATGCATAAAACGGAGAAACGATTGCGCGAAATGGAGGAACAAATGCATGAAACGGAGGAACGATTGCGCGAAATGGAGGAACAAATGCAAGAAACAGTGGAACGAAGGTGCGAATCAGAGAAGACGATGACAGGAGAGCGGAACCAAACTGTGGAAACCAAACCGCGGAAACGGTCGAATGAATGTCCGAAGGGAAAAGGCCGTGTACTGAAGCGAGGCCGAGCAGAAGGTGCGGCGGGAAATACATAAATCAGAACGGGGCGCGGCGAAGACGCTGCACTCGAGACGGAAAGCGATTCCGCGGATCTTCCCGCTGGTTGCGCGGCGTTTACAGCAGCCGTGGCTGCTTGGGCCGCCGCTGCGCTGCGCTGCGCCGCGCCGCGCCGCGCCGCGCCGCGCCGCGCCGCGCCGCGCCGCGCCGCGCCGCGCCGCGCCGCGCCGCGCCGGGTCGTCCGCATAAATTCCTCTTGATGAGTTCGGGGAAGAGGCGACGGGTGGCGGCGCGATAAATAAATCCATTCCCCGGACATGGCCAAATGGAGAGCGCGCGCGCTTCGCGGAGTCAATTGGAGCTGCCTGCTAATACGGGCGGCGCGGGAAAGGGGCGGGGTCTCTCAGCGCATTACTATTCAGGAAGAATGAAAAAGACAATTGGCCTTTGCAACTTCGTTTGTGAAGTGTTTTTTTTTTACTACGTTTGTAAAGGAACTTTGTTTGCTTCGTTTGTAATATTTGTAACAATAACAAGTGCAGGAATTGCTTTCAGATCTTCGGAATTTTCAGTATCCGAATACTTTATAAACTTCAATATAATGCATTCATAAACTTCACAATGCAAAACACACCTATAGAGATAAACAATTTTAGTACTTGTAAAAATCACGAATTCATCAATATTAAAAGACATTTTTTAAAATCTCTTTATCTCTGCGTTTTGTTGATTCTTAGAATTGAAGGAGGCAGTTCAACAAAATAATAACCTTCACTTCATATATCCAAAATATAATTCCTAGAGTTTTTATCCCTTCAAAAATACATGAAGGCCCATGCGACGTACAATCAGTCTACGCATAATGTGTGTTCAAGAAGTACATTACATTTCACTCAAAAGGAGACACGTATGGATTTACAAAAAAAAAAAAATTTTTTGTCTCTGGCTAACTAAAATCACAGAAGTGAGAGGTATATTTAGTTGTCCCGACCCCTTCAATTTACAGATGAAAGTCCAGCTTTAAACAATACGTAATTGATTTCAATACAATTCACGTACAAATAAACAACACGAGCCCCCGTTTTGTTGTTCTCGTTCAATCTCGAAGCACAGAAAACATTTTCTCACATGCCTCGACCCATACTCTCGCTTATCTCTGTATTTACTTTAATTATCTGTGAAACAAATTGACAAGATATCGAATTCGGTTCAAACGCCACCCTCTCATCTAATTAGTCACCAGTGGTGAATGTGATTAGTGATAACGGATATGACAAATGGAAAGATAATGGTTGGAGACTAGAACTTGTGCAACGTCGTTCATAATAAATATCGAATTGAGGAATGCTAATTTACAGATCAATAACCAAAGTCGATTTCCGAAATCAAAAATTACGGTCACCATGTTTGCCCTGAAGATAATCTAAGAGGCTTGACATACTTTCCAATGATAGGGTATTCAGTCGGCAATCAAATAAATTACAAGAGAAGAAACTCTCCAGTCACATTTCTCAATAACAAGTGGGCAAACACACAGAGAACACTTAAGCATTATAAGATCGTACTTAGAGGAGAACCATCCAAAAATATACCACGTTCATTGCATGGATGATCTACTTCAATGCAGAAAGCATGTGCAGTAAAAACGTTGACTTCGGGAAATAGTATGAAAACGTCCTAGTACCAAAATCATCAGACGTCACTACTCCGATAAAAATTCTTCTGTGAATCATACAAAGAAACAAATAAAACTGGAATTCCACTATAATAGAAATATTGCCCCGAAATATCACATTTCCGACGATACACGTTTATGACTAGTCATTATGTATAAATGCGACATTGTTTTCAAAGATAGGATTGAATGCGTAACAACTTGCAAAATACAATAGCTTCGTGAATATGAATCAAGAATTTCCATAAGAAAAGGTTACAGGAATTCCATGTGTCCATTAGAGCAGAGTAGAATAGTTCTACCAGTACATTTCACAATTCAAAATTCTGTCACTTCAATTTCTCGGTATTTACCTCATATTGTTTTCTTAGCCTCTTTACCGTTGTAACATTGCTTTACGGTAAGTGTAGCCTATATATTGTAACAATGTTTTTCTTTTTACCGTCAGTTCGAGCTATCAAGGTTCGACAACGCCAAATGTGTAAAGGCGTGGTTATGGTATATATCATGAGTATAGTCGTATGATTATTGACCCTTTTTGTTCCACTGGAAGTCAACGCTAAAACCCATATTTGCGTCTGTTTTAATGGACGACAGGCTGGGAAAGAGCTTACAGATCCTTAAAAGCTGAATATGGTTTCATAAACACAGAACAATATTCCAGTTAAATAGAAATATTTCGATCGAGTTTGACGCACCCTTTTCAGTGCAACAATACTTTATACAAATTGAGGACAAAGCATGTTCCACGCTGTGTTCTTTAGAGGTTATTCCAAATCGCTTTCTCTTATTCCACCAAATACTATTGTGTTTCTTCTGTGTAAGCTATGAAAGCCTACCCGAAATGACACGAAATCGGTGTGGGCCGCCGGCAATTTTGGGCCCGTGCGCCCTCTGTGATTGAGTAATGGCGACTTCCGTCCAGCGGACAGCCCGGCCGCGAAGCCATTGCCCGCGCGAAATGATGACGGGTCGCCGCCCATCTCGAGCCACCATTTACGCTGGACCACTTGAGGACTCCGCCGGGTCGGGTCGCGTCGCGCAGCTCTTTCGAAACACAAATCGCCGCTCGGCTCCACCATTACCCGGCCTTGCCGCTCACGCGAAGGCAACACAGACACACCAGGAGCGAGTTAATACACTGGGTGCAGTGTCAATTATCTTAACACTAGGGCATGCCCAACTAAATTGGGGGGAGAGCGAGGTTGATGAATGTAGTAGAATGGTTCGCATACATTTACAAACCTCGAAAAACTTGGGCAGGGAGATATGGTAGTCCTTATCGTTTTGTCATTTCGCCAACTGGGCAAAGCTCATATAAAAATACTTTATTTATATTGAGGAAGTTCACGAAATGTGTATTTGAAAACTACTAGTAATATTAGGAAATATTATTAACATGAATTAATCGATAATTAAAAGTTGCAAGTGGGCAATACAGGCACTATTTAGTGACTGTGGGCTGACCGTACATTCAATGCGCATGATATCACATCCATTTCTCTGTCACAACAGCATATTCTCACAGTTTTTGACATCACTGTTACCGAATCTTACAATATTATTTTTATAGACGACACCGGGACAATTGAAATCACGTTGGAAAACGATCTGTGCCTTCTGAAGTGATCCTTCTATTATCAGCCAGCGCTCCAGACCAACTACCTTCTACTCTTAGATCCCCCTCCCCTTTGCTACACTAATTATCTAGACTACAAACACCGGAGCGTCCTCAGGCACAGGCAGCTTGATTTCTGCTCAAACCACGGACGGTACTCTAATGACTAATCTAACCCGGAAGAGGTTAGGGATCTACAGCTAGCGCTAACGACTCCAGACAGAAGATTAACAGAAAGTAGATTAACACCTTGGCTTCAAGTAAATGCAAGGTGTTCTTTGATCACCGAAATTTGGAAAATATATTCTCGGATTAACATGAGCCTGCCGTTTTCCTTATACCATTATCTAAATTAAATTCTTTTTTCATACGCAGCAAACCAAGTACACTGAACATTTCTGGTACATTATCTGGAAATTTTCAAACCGCGGGTGAACATTTCCACATAAGAAATAATCATCAGAAGTTTCAAAACGCGTTTAATTTCAATTTTGTAACCATGTTTTCAGTGCGCACCACCTCCTATGATTGCAGCAGATGACTGCGAAGTTCGGAGACGAATAATCAGATGGAAAACGCTACACTTTTTTATGGATACACCGCTCTGATTGGACCGTAGCTAATATAGTGTTAAAGACTATTGGTGTTAATTTCAAGACAAGGCTAGCCGTCTTAAATCCACTTAATGAACGCTTCAGGGGGAGGGGGGTTCCCTATTCTGCAATAGCACACTGACGGGAGTTTTGCTGGTGGTGTCTTATAAATGGCTCAAGCCCATCATCTTTTCTTCAGCAATAATACGTAGAGGGATAACCATACCCCTAGCCAACAGCAAGCGGCGTTCCTTTCCACCAAACCCGCAATGGCAGGGAACGTCGTCCACGACATCTTTGTGAAATCACGTTCATTGCGCACAAACCCAGGCGGCGCGGGCGACGCAAGGGCGCGTGCAAGGTGACCGCTGCGCCGCTGTGACACTTCGACCCATCCGCCCTCTTCTTCTTCCCCCGGCCGGCGCCGCCCCCGCCGCCCCGCCTGCGTCCAGCTGCGGCCCAGTGCGTGACGCAACGGTGAGTCAGGCGGCGGCGGGGGCGGCGGCGGCGGGGGCGGCGGCGGCGACGGCGGCGGCGGCGGCGGCGGCGGCGGTGGCGGCGGCGGCGGCGGCGACGACGACGACGACGACGACGACGACGCTCCCGTCAGCCCTGCGCCCCCGCCCGCCGGTTAACTTTTCAGCGACTTCGGTGGAATTAGGTATTAACGTCAATAGGCCGGTAAACAGAAAATACTAGACGCGGTTGAAGTGTTTAAACCTCGACGATAACTAAGGTTTATTGCCAACCGAGTCTCTTTATTACTTCAACACTAATAATCATTGTCGTTTAATACTTTTCGTAATATCAACTTCTTATACTGGATATCGTAAACAAATCCCAGTTCTTGGAATAAGAGTACTGATCTTTCGCTTCAACTTATTTGTTTCGATTACGCACAACGAAAGGCGAACTGTGAAATCATTGAAGGACGCCGGCCTTTAACGGTGGCTTTTCGCTCCTCTAGTTGCGACTCCTCGATACAACAGTTCAGTATTACATAAAGAAATACGAGTATCCCCTTGCAACCGCTCTCTTATCCCTCCAAAATTTGCCCGAATAATGTACGTACACATTCGCACAATTTGTAAATACTCAAAAGGTTTACGTAAAAAATAGCACTTGTGGCATATGATTCAGTGTATTGTGGTCTATCGGTACAATAAGATTGAAGGAAAAAAAAGAAGAAAAAAAAAGAAAAAGATGGGGTCATTTTCAGAAGATTGTGTTTATCTATTTTACAAAAAATATCATTGTTTTAGTCCTGTCGGAGCGTATTTATGCTGGGGAAAGTTAATCATCTTCTCTACAATCAATCTTATGCTAGCTTTGCTAATTTTACCATCACCGCCATTTTTCAAACGTTTCTGTGAAAACATACCCCGCTCTTTCTCTCTGATCATCTTGTTCCCCTTGACAAATTACTCCTACATGACAAATTCATTAATTTCAGTGGCGTGCATACAAAAACCTAATATAATTCCTTCACCTCAGTATGTACCAGGTTATAGCAGGTATTCCCCGTAAATTCCACGTAAGGGCGGCCGAGCCTAAGTTGCCATATGCGCAAAGCTAAATTAATCGCATTATCGGATCCTCGCCTTCTCTAATTCGCTTTCCTAAAACGAATGTGCTATTCTTAAAATATCATCTGGCTCACCTATGGGTATTTTCTCTATTTCCAAATCAATCAAATGTAATCTACTCTTTCCTTTTACCAGGACAGTCTATCTCATTAGTACGCGAATTCAAAGCCAAAATCTTAATATGCATTCGTCGGTAATCTTATGATACTCGTTTCCCAAATGACAATAATAACTTTAAATTCTTTATAACCACTGCTGCTCCATCATAAGTACAATTTCAACAGAGTCATTCACGATTTCAACCGATACCTGATCTCATAAATTTGGGATCTTGGAAAATCTAATTCCATTTGTAAAGAAAATTATTTATAATGTGCGAGACCATCGGTCACTTGTCCTTAGACTAGGAATATCAGCAATTCTGTTTTCAATTGACTTGAATTGAATTGACTCTATCATCGGTGGCTGGCATCAAGCGCATAGGGACTTCGAAAATTGTCTAAGTGTGCGAGGCCACAAGGCTAGCGGTTCCGAGACGAGCATGAAGGCATGGTTGTTTTTAACCATGCGCTTATAGCATTGTTCAATTGAATTGAACCGATTCCTTATTTTACGAGACGAGACTCAGGCCATCAGGCCTACTCTTCCGTCTGACCACGCAAATTTCGCTACGCTCCTTTCACCAATTAGCAGAGAAAAAAGGTATTTCTAAGGTGACGAAATAGGCAATTTGAATTTAGCTCAGAGTGGGCTTAAGTCTTTACAAGTAGTAAATCTAACATGGGACAGCCGGCTTTACTTCCCCTCCAAAGGAAGACTTATGAAGGATTTTTTCGCCCTTAAAAATCCACGGCTTCGGCCGTTACACCATCGCCGCCGCAAAAAGGTTGCCGTGTCACCACCACATATACCATGTGAACAACCCACTCATCCATTATAATTCAAATTTTATCGTTCAACCTTCATCTATCCATTACCCATTAAATGGAACGAAAATAGGACGTACCATCGCCCCGAAGGTCGTTGTTGCAAAGGAAAAATGAGTAAATAAGCACTGCATTTAGGGTCGTGGGCTTCAGTCCGGCTTGGGAATGGGCACTTACTTATCGGTTGTAACGTGGCTGGCTTTCGCCATCTACCATCAATCATTTTTTCCATGTACCACTAACAACATACTTTCATTCTTTCTCTGTTTGGATGGCTTTTCTGATTCCTGTAGTGTTGGAGTAAGGCGAAGAAAACTCATCCAACATTCATCACGCTATACCCACTAGCCGATATCGGTTATCTAAGTCTCTGAAGGCCCTAGTGAAACACGGCAGCTCTCCTGAGCCCTCAAAAGACAAGCGAATTGCCTTTCGGCTACCTCTAAAAACCGACGGAGTGCATCCTAAAACGACACTAAACAGAAAAAGGCCACTGTTCCGGTTACTGGCGTGCTACAGGGACTTGGCTTAGGCCCCGCCCTCCTGTTTAGGCTGAAACGTCCTGATTCGAAAATGTGAGAAGGGCCCAGAGTGAATGGAAAATTACATTCTAAATCTTGAGAGTAAGGGTTAACTAAAATATTTCCGTTTCGTACTGCAATACCGAGAATTGATTAAACATACGCAGAAAATACATTGTGCCAAGCTTGGGTTGGATTATAACATTCTATAAGATAGTTACTTTATGCTCGACCGATCAAGTGAATATGATTTCAGACAAATGCGAGCCTGTGAATGATGATTGGGTCCATCTCTTCGTGCAGCTATCAATCATTCGTACTAGCGTAGTCATCCGTTGAGTTTCACTGCCTGCGGTCTGTCTCTGATGGACAGATATAAGATTTTGTCCCTCTCATGCACCATTATATTGTCCGGCGTGCAGTACTGTTTCTCAGGTGAGACCTTCGTGTCGAATGATTGGAAAGGAAAGGTTGGAAAAATAAAATGTTACTCTCGTCGGAGAGAATTTTCAAGTCATTCGGGTTACGCAGCACAAACAGAGACGGCCTTCGTTTATCAACACCCGGCACCCAGGCCAGACTCCACCCATCTCCGGTCGCCCATGGGCTTGTGCAACGGGTCAGGACGCGGGAGATCCGTAGCTCCTCAGACAAAGAAGTAGAGCCCGGGGAGGAACAGATTCTCCTACTTTATCGTACATAAGCCGACGTATTTTAGCGTATTTAGACGTAAGCCAAGGGTATTTTTTAATTGCTGATTTATGCGACAGCAACCATAGTTTCGCAGGCTTTTTTTTTTACTTTTTTGACAAACCACTAATGCTTATAACAAAAATATACTGATCGACTAAGTCTATGTGTGAGATACGACTCGTTACGGGAAAAACAAGGTTATATTCCTTAAAAGCCGAAAAGAAATACTTCATAGCATAGGTTGGCAAAGCTGACTACAACGACGATCTTCATTTTCTTCTCGCATAGATTCGACACAGCTATCCGGAAACTAGTTTAAGCAAAATGTGTTTACAATGGCAGCGCGGACAAAGAGTCGCAACTCGCAAGTGCCCTCAATCGTAACTTTTCATCGCGCAAAAGGTAAGAGCCAAGGGGTGATATCGACAAATGAGTAATTTTCCACTTCTTGGTCATGTTACGAGTCTGTAACTTACAATTAAATTTTGCAATGAGTCTAGATATTCACGATGAAAAGGAACAGTGGGCCGTATGTCGACTCGGATTATATGCCTATGTCATAAAAGCTGGAGGGGGGGATTGAGCCCAGAAATGTAACTGGCCCACTTTCCTGTCCTGTGATTTTATGGGATTTTGCGTGAAATATAGACAATTTGGAAACAATTATTTTCTCAAAAAAGGAACAATTTTTTTCGTTATTTACCCTTGGTTACAGAAGGACGCTAAAACACGGCATAGGTCTCATTTTCGGCGAACTCTGTATTTTTGGAAATCGCAAAACATTCACATCGGGCAACTACAATATGAATGATAGAAATATTTCCCTTTATGAAATCTGTTCTCAAAAATTATCTTTAAATAAGTGATGTTCAGTGTTTTGAAAAAACAAGTAGTTTTCGCATAATCTTTGCTTGAAATTAATGAAATTTATAAAAACAATATCAAAAACGGCCCCATTTTTTTCTTAAATTGTTTCCCTTGAAAAACGCTTAAAAAATAGCAAATGTCAAAAAACACAGCTTGAAGGTATGCGCTATCGTAGTAAGTTTATTCTGTAACGCGCACACGTTAATTCACTGGGCTGAACGGTTGGAAAACAAAAACTAGTGGTATTAAAACACCACGTACTTTCTTGCAAAATTACGTGAAAAGTACTCTAATTTTCGAAAAATTGTACACTACTTTATTTCAAAATCTACCGGTAAGGAACAGAATTCATTACGGAAAAACGTATCTATCTTTTTTAGTGGGAGGAAGTCTTCAAAAAAAGTTTGAACTTTTGCAATTTTACGAAAACTTAGGTCTTTCAACGAACATGACACCTGCACACTTATCTTAAATGACCTTTACTCTATCCAACGACAAAATTTAACAAAAACAATGAAGCCATTTTTTTGAAAATTTTGATAATGTCCCAGGGACATTCATGTAAACTACCTCCCAAAATCAAATAACAGTTTTCAAATTCAATGGGATGCGTCTCGGCCACATCAATTGAGGAATATCAATTTTGGAGAAAGTCGGCTGAATGGCTTTACCGCAAGCGCTGCTCACAGACGGACAGACGTTTTGCCGGCAGTCGACGATTCGGTATCAAGTACCCACAAAACATGGATTCTGGCAACATCCCGTGTTACAAGATGATGTTTTTTTCTTTCTAAATTTATTGGAACAGGATTTATCCACTTTTTCGTTACCAGGGTCCTTGTAATAAGAGTTTTTCTGCCGAAAGTTCACCGTTTTTTTACACGGCATTACCTAACTTTCTCTCTACTCCGTAGCGAGAGGTCAAAAGAGATAAATTCCCGCCTATCCCGGAGACGCCGCGTCGTTGGCTGGGAGGCCGACGTTTCGCCTGGCATGTCGCAGGCTTCCTCAGGGCAGCTTCCTCACTGCCCTGAGGAAGCCTGCGACATGCCAGGCGAAACGTCGGCCTCCCAGCCAACGACGCGGCGTCTCCCGGATAGCCGAGAATTTATGGATTCGAGCCGCGGAAGCTTGCGTGTACAGGTCAAAAGAGAAGCACTCACCTGTGAGCGGGTGGATGGCGGCGGGGGCTGTGGCGGGGGCGGGGCGGGCAGGTCGAGGGCGTGCTGCGCCTGGAGCGCGCGGAGGTGGCGCGCGTGCTGCGCGTGCTGTGCTTGCTGCGCTTGCTGCTGCTGCTGCTGCTGCTGCGAGGGGCGGGAGCCGCCGCTGCGCCCGCTGCTGCGCCGCGCGCCCTCCATCGTCGCGACGACGGCTGCGCGCGCGCGCCGGTCACCTGCGCACGCACACAAGGTCTTAACACCCGTTCGCAATGGACACTTAAACCTAAACGTGACGTAAACAGAGAAGGTTGGTGCCATTGGCGGCCCCCTTACGAAAAGGGATCAAGTAATGGCCGTAGTAAAAAATAAAGGCCAACGAGCGTACTTTTATGTAACGGGATATCGTTGCCGTTGTCTATTAAGCAACGGAACAACATAGCATGTTAGAAGACCCTGGATAAACAAGCAGAGCGCTTCGTAAGATCGTGGAGACTAGATCGTCGTCTTCTCGGTTTCACGGATTGAGGGTTGCATGTAATATGATGCACCATTTGCTTAAGAAATTAGCAGTGGTAATTTCTTAGTGTTTCGAGATGTGGATTAAACTTTATGTTCGTTGTGAAGCCGTTTGATGCAAATCTTAATAATTAAATCGTTATTTTTGTTGTTGAGAAAGACTACAATTTTTCACTAGAAGAAGAAGAGGCGGTCGACAGGAAGTCCATGACGTTTCTGTGGCCGACTATCGAGATGTTACATTTAGCATATGCATCTGAAATTCGATACGATAATCGCGCAATTTGTAATTGAACACCACTTAGACGCTTTACCTGCAGTTTCTAGTGCCAGATTAATTCAATAAATGTGTAAACTTCGGTCCCTCCGTATGTCCCACACGTATAGAAATCGTCTCACACGGTGTAATGGAGCAATCAACCTTCCTGGCAAACTTTCGCACAAAACCCTGATATATACTTGAAAAGTCGATTATATGCCTACCAGTCGAGAATAAATGTAATCAAACATAATTGTATAATAGTATTGGTGCTAAGTTATTGGCAAAGTTCAATAGACGAGTAAATAGAATTCTATACGACTGACAGTGAAATTCAATATTAAAGTAACACATCATGTCTCTCACTAGCGTAAGAAATTTCCCCACCAGCAGACTGATTTTGGTTGATGTAATATCTGCTGTCACCGAAACGTACTTCTCCTATCTTAGCCACTTCGCGTTGGCTAATGTGCATTCTATCCGGCTAAAGAGTGACATATGTTTCGAAGCTGTACATATTTCAGACTAAATCCACCGCTTTTAGATAATGTGAACATTAACCAGCTAATTCGCGTATGAGCGTGACGTATTGCTTATTTCACATCGTCTACATATACGTTTCTATTAAACGCCCTTTTAAGCTTGGCGCAGACGGGTCAACGTTACTCGACGAGCGTGCCTCGCGCCCTAATTCTGACGTCGCCGCTACGTACTGCATTGTTTGCACAACGGGAATGCCGCAGCGACATATTAACAACCGGCAAAGCCAGGGTCGCAGGCGCGATTTAGTCGTGTATAGGGGCCAAGGTTATTTTTGCAGGGTTAATGGTTATTTTTACTGATCAAACACGTATTTGTTCCCGAGCATTTACTTATACCGAAGCCAGAAGATTAAAAATGTTCAGTACTCGCACGTTTTGAATAAGTAAATTTCGTATCAGAGTGTTTGGTTATTTGTTTCAGCATTGCTAGTGAACACGGCTGCTAGTTTACGGCACATTGAATATGCGTCGACTATGATGAACCAATTACAAATCATTGTGACACAAAACATAACCGGTTGAGTATGCCTCGGTAAGTACTGATATAATCACAAAGTATCAAAGATTGTATTTTAATAGAGTTTGCCTTGAAACATATTGCAAAACACATCAATGTAATTAATGTGTATTTTATGAGGACCGTAAGAGCAGATGTTCACATCGATCGTGAAAATACCGCTGCACTTTCAGTGGTCAACACACTTCATGTCGTGTAGATGCATGTTTGAATTCGGAAACGCCATTTATCTTCATAATATCGAAAGCGTGAGTGACTCTGAAAGAAACATTGAAATCAATGCAGTAGCGTTACGCACAGCTGCTTGCCCTCAAACCAATCGTTTGAAATTGCCAACCGTTCTTTCATAACGTATCGATCACGTACAAAGGTAATTCATTCGCACACTGTCAATCCTTTACAATACTCACAATCCCAGTGAAACAGAAGCACTGTAAATATCACTATGTGCAAGTCAAAAATAGCTGCATTGGGTAAATCAGTGCCTTAGGCACACACAATATGCACAGAGCAACTTTACTTTGCTTTCATGATCACCATCGTAAAATAGAAAAACAAGACAAGATAACAGATACCAGCTAAGCGAACACTTCAGATTCACAGAGAAACTTCGCAATTCCAACCACCACTTACATGTGCCATTCACCGCATTGGAACGTCTCTGCGACGTAGAAGATTGTCACAAAACATTCAAAATAATACATCTTACAAGTTGACAACAGCAGTATCAACATAACTTCGAAATAACCCTTATCGGCCTAAGAATGCATACTATTCCGAGAAAAATATATATTACCAACACACCTGTCAAATAGGCAATTCAGCGCACAAAATTTAAGTTAGTTTTCACAGAAGGCTTACAAAAAATCCGCATTTGCAAAGCTGAAAAAGTATAGAGCAACATTCTATCAGAGGCACAGAGCAGATTACATGTAGATCACTAACCCACCACCGCAAACAAGTTGATTCTACTCGAAGACGAATCTTTTAAACTGAAACCCGCGTCACACATGCAGAATTTACGTTGTAGCAACCTGGAAAGGTTGTCCCAAGAAAAACGCAAAAAATGCAACATTTTCCAATACGTAACCGCAACAAACTACCAGAGTACCAGACGATACTACGTGCTGTACACCGGCCGCAAAACTCATGGGATTTTAAATGAGGACTCCATTCCAAGCCGAATCTCATTCATAAACACCCATCAAAACGGGTCGAATTCATTCTGCTACAACTCACCTTCAAACCACAACATAGATGCCCTAACCCAAGAGAACAACTCCACATCTGTTCTGCTGGAAACAGCAATGAACAACCCAACAATCTCTCATGGAACGCACACGTCACACAACACACCGGGTGCCAGCGACCACGAGCAAGCTGAGGATAACTGTCGTCGGGGCCGCGCCCAGCGCGTCTTATATATATTTTGCGTTTGAGGCAAAGCAGGCGGGGGACGCCCCACGGGACGCATCGCCGCTTCTTTAGTGGCCGAGCGCGCTTGACTCGCGGCCAAGGGCTGTGCGAGGGCGGCCGGGCCAGGCGCGGCCCGGCCCGGTGCGGTGCGGTGCGGTGCGGTGCGGTGCGCTTAAATATTTGAAAGGCGATGCAGCACGCGCGAGAGACCGCGCCGCCGCGGGCGGCGAGGCAATGCCCACGAGGTGTAGCTTCCTTTACTTTTGTTCTTGCTTTTATTCTTCCCCCCTTCTTCTTGATCGCCTTCTTCGAACACCGGATCCTTTCATTCGATAAATCGCTAAGGCGCTATCAAAAATTTAATGCAAGCTGCAGTGAAACCTGCTCAAATGGACAACTCGATAAAGCGATCGCTCCATTTTGGTGCCATTTTTTCGTGAAATCGATTGACATATCCCAAAGGAATTCATATTTCCTACATCTTTCAAGCGGCCACCATTCCCTGCTTTTATGTTATTGATATCGAGCAATATCATGGTACAGATACAAATCTTTTTTTTTTTTTTCTTCGGAAAAATCCAGTCAAGTCTGGATGTAGTGAATTCGGATATAATGAACTTTCGACTATAGTGAACTGAAGTAACCAGTCTCATTACGTATTCATAACACATTTGCACTAGAAGATTCGGTTGTAGTGAACTTATTAAATACAACATACAGAAAAATACATTTCGCTTCAGTTTCTCGAAATCATAGTCATGAGGTACAGACTCTGGTGAATTATTTTTTGTAACATTTATGTTGAATGAACGCGATGGAGGGAACCGAGCCATTGCAGAAATTGCTTCATCTTATCAGTGAGGTTTCTGAAAAGTCTGAAGACTTCATGGACGCAGATCCCAAGTTGAACACTAATGATAGTGTGCGGCACTAGTGATAGATCTTTGTGTGCGGACAATGTAGAATTAAGTGTGAAGAAAGCACGAAGATAATGAATGTTTGAATTTGTGGCGATTGGATATTTGACTATACCTCTTAAATAATAATAACAATACCAGTTGAAAAACGATTGTATTTTGGGATCATCGGTTATACGTAGTGAACCTCTGATATCGTGAACGAAAAATATTTGACCTGGTTCACTGTAACCGGTGTCGACTGTATATTCTAAGCATGGAATGAAGTTATACTACAATGTTAACGGACTTATACGGAAAAATAGTCATTATTGTAATGTAAAATGAATTTAAAATATTCTGGAAACGTAACGATTGTTACAATACACTTCATTTCCTCTCATTTGAATGATCTACGAATACCAAGGAGGACTGGATACATCGGTTCCTGAGATTCGATATCACTTAAGTATTATTATTATTATTATTATTATTATTATTATTATTGTATTATTATTATAATTATTATTACTTCTAAAACTAAAATCAATACGAAATCTCGGTTAAAGATCGATACTTTCTTTCCAGCTATTACCTCGAATTCTCAAACCGATCACGTAAGTGCAGATGCGGTGTGGCGACTCTACGAGAAATGCCACGATACGCCAATGAGAGTAATCTACCGGTATGTATGGAAGAAACAGTGACGTCCGACCACACAGATGACACGTAGTGAATGAGGCGGAACAAAAGAGGAGCGAAGCGCGGTTCGAATAAGTCGTGCTAGACAGGTCGGAACGAGATGTGCTGTATTGGGGTCGTTTCGAAAAGCGACGAGTTGCTTTCGATGGGGTCGGCTTAGGTACAAATGGAACGGTGCAGAGGAGACGGTTGCGAATGGCGGCGTGATTGGTTTGAGAGGGGATTGATCCCCTTCTGGAGGAGCCGACTGGCAATGAACGCGGTCGCAAATGCAACTGGAGGAGAACCAATCGTGAACCGATGGCAGGCGCTGAGAAACAATTAACCTGAATGGACATACGGGAGGCACATCGGAAGCAAGTCCGAATGACGTTTCTGTACGCGTTAGGAAATTATGATGGAACGATATTGTAAGTGGTGAATCCATGTCGTCACACTCGAAGCACTGCGTGAGGAATGAGGGGAGGCGAAGCAAATGGAACAGGTTGAGCACTGTGGAGCGGTGCGGAGCAAGGTAGGGTAAAGAAGAGCGAAGAGGAGCAGGATGGGGCGTGGCGGGGCGGGGTGAGATGGTGGTGGGGCGAGGAGAGCGTGCGAGGCGGAGCACAAAGGGACAGACCAAGGGGAGGAGCGGGGAAGAGAAAGATGGGTCGAGTTGGGTGAAGCCGAGCGGAATGGCGTGGAGAGTAGCAAGCCTACGCTGGTGGGAGCAGGGGAAGTGTGATCAAACGGGGAGTGAAGGAATACAGCAAGATGGGGCAAGAGACAGTGTTATGCGAGGTGGAGGAGGGGGGAAAGACGGTGCGAAAGGAGGCGGAGCAATGCGGGGCGGGGAGAGGCAGTATAATTCGGAACTGGTCGGGGCGAGGCGGAGTAGTACAGGGTGGGGTGGGGTGGGGCGGGGCGGGGCGGGGCAGGGCGGAGCGGGGCAGGGCGGGGAAGGGCGGGGCGGGGCGAGGCAGGGCAGGGCGGGGCAGGGCGGGGCTTGGCGGGGGCGGCGGGGCGGGGGCGGCGGGGCGGGGGCGGCGGGGCAGGGCGGGGTAGTGCGGGGCGGGGCGGAGCGGAACGGAGCGGGGCAAGGCGGAGCGGGGCGAGGTGGGGCTAGGCGGGGCAAGGCGAGGCGACGTAGGGCGGTGCAGGGCGAAGAGACACCAAACGGTGACGAAGGGAATAAGGCAAGACGGGCAGAAGGGACAGGGGCGGTGCGGAGCGCAGAATAGCGGGGAGAGGCAATGCCAAGCGAGGCGGTGCGGGGCGGGGAGAGGCAACGCAATGTAGAGCGGGACGGGGTGGGGCGGAGCGCGGTAGGGACCGCCAAGGCCGCGCGGCGCCGCACCGCGTGGCATGCGCCCGACGCGCCGACCTGCCACGACAAGTGGTCTGCGTGCCACAGATGATCCTCGTTAACTGACTCACTCCACAACTTGCGACATCAACGTCAGCCGCCGCCGCCGCCGACGCCGCACCTGCAGGCGCCTGCCCGGCTCAGCTGCTGCAGCCAGGAGAACGTCGGCGCTCTGGCGGTGCTCCTCTGCAACCTATTCCACGAACGGCGAGCTACTTTTTAAAAAAAAAACATTACAAAAACGCGATCAAATTCTCTGCCAAGAAAATTCCAGAGTAAAGTTCTTATCTCTCAATTCACCTACACCAGCCCACGATCACGTACATCTCCAGAAATTGTCCCAAGGTTTACATTTGAAAGGCAATGGTCAAGTTCACTGTGTAAAATGTGAACCTCCTGTAAGTTACACAGCTGGGTATGTTTTCTCCCTGCAAGGCACTGATTGGCTGGTTGGTCAATTGAAAGCGTCTGGGCTGGGAGCCCGGGCGCAGTACTTAAATCCGTGCAAGATACTGCTACGCCATATCTCTGTACTTTTGTCAGCCATAGCAAATTCATTTATTTTATTTTTGAAAATTCAGACATTACTTCTGAACTGCATTCTGTTTCACACACATACTATTGTTCTACGTAGATGTTCAGTTCCAAATTTGACATTTCATTGTTTGGGGGGACATCCTACGATTTCTGTGTTGGATTTACAAAACTAGGGTTACCACATATCTTCTCCCGACACTTTCATATGCAAGAGCCAACCAATGCCTTCTTCGCTGTCCGGGTGGCGACACGTCAGCCCGAACCCGAACCCGAACAGCCAAGAAGTCATGAACTGGCTTCTAGCTGGAAGCTCAAGTGCACAAGAGCCAGCCTACTTTCAGAGACTTCATTTAGTTTCACACAATCCCAAAAGCAGCTATATCGCTTCCTGTAATTTTGATTGCACTCAAGACACTTATGCCAGAGAAAAAACACCAGTTCCTCGCCTTTGAGTCAACTGAAGTCCATAAGACTCTTCAGCGCAAGACATCTTCAACGGAAACTACTACTGCTCAGTTCGATTGATTTTTTTGAAAATAAATTAAGAATTAAAGACGCAGTAACCCACTGTCTGAGCACCCGTGCACCAATTATTTAGTGGTTCGGTTCTGTCACTTTCCAAAAACTGTACCTCAAAAAGTTTGGCTACGAAGGAAGCAAAACCAACGTAGAAACTTAACATTGTTGATATGACATTGCCGATGAACAAGAACATTTGAAGATAAATTGATCACTAGTTTGAAACTAAACGCCACAAAACGGTAACGTACAACATTTTTGTATTTTATTATTTCATTTCCTTCAGTATAGAATAACCAGCTTTTTCTGGTTTTTATCATACATCTTACCCCAAAATTACAATATTCTTAATTTATATATTAACGACAGAGAAGCACAATGAATATTTTTCTTTTGTTATTCTTAATTCACGTTTATTTTTCTCTTCATTCCTCGCGAACATAGCAAGACAAAATTCATACAACACCTACGTTATTTTACATGGTTTGTCCAGAGCATGCCCGTTTTTTAAGGGTAAAAGCAACAAGGTTGCAATACCCTGTTTGAGATCGTACACTAGCTGAAGATATTTGACGTGCAACGCCGACAACCCATAAACGAGGTGTGGTCTTCGTGCAACTTGACAAGCGCATACACAATCATGTTTTCATTCCTTGGAAGTTGCATCCTTAATACTAACACAACGCTACAACCCTGTTGACTGAGGTCGGCGCGCCAATGTGAGAACAAACGATCAAATACCATTCCAGAAACAGACTGGTATACTCAAATACGTCGTTTTACCTTCACCTAAAAAAGCTACCCGAAGACTGAGACTCTTCAAATACATAAAGAATTCCAACGGAAACGTCAGAAAACGCCACAAATATTGAACTGCCACGTGAAACGATATTTCCGTCCTGCAGTCCCTATACTCAAATTTTCTGTGAAAATCAGTTACCCCATTCTGCCACAATCGCTGAAAGATCCATTCTGTCAATGATGACACTAAACACTGAACAAAACAATATAGTTAACATGTCCATAGAGAGGCAGCAATGAAACTGGTGAGAACAATATTTACCCATCATAATAAAACTGTATTATTTAACTTCCTTCCACGAGGAAAACGCGCTAAACTTCGCGTATGAAATCACCTCACTATCATTTTAAACCGGAGCCATTCACGAAAACTTCACCGCCATCTGACAAGCCTCTGTAGGTCGGCGACGGATCGCGCAATCTCGCCGGAATCCAGCGGGGGAAGATCACCACCATCACCTCCCGCGATGAAAACACGCACTACATGTACGGGACTAGCGACGGTAGCAGTTGACGCGCCGGTAATCATTAATTAATTAATCGATGAATTCCCCGCTCGCTCCATACCTCCTACGGAATGCAGTGGCGGCGGCTGCCCAGGCGGTCGTCTGGCGGCGGGTGGCGGCGGCGGCGGCTGGGGCAGCGGGGGGCGGCGCGCGCCGGGCGGGGGCGGCAGGCGGCGGGCGCGCAGGGCGCCGCTGCGCACGCGGGGGCCGCGCCCTCCGCCAGCGGGGGCGGGGGCGGGGCCGCGGCCGGGGGCGACAGCCGCGTACATCGCGGCGGCGGCGGCGCGCAACCGACAGCCGCGAGAAACTCTCTTCCACTCGGACACGCGCGCGCGCACAGTCGCCACCGGCGTCGAGCGCCGACTGACGCCCGCCGGGCCGTATCGCCTCCGCCACCGCTGCCACCACCGCCGCTGCCGTCGGAGGGGCAAAGAGCGCCCGGCGCCGCCACCGCCAACGGCGTTCGAGGCCGCGGCCTCCTCCTCCTCCTCCCCCTCCTCCGCCGCTGCCGCAGCCACCGCCGCCACCGCCACCGCGGGCACCGCCGCCGACGCGACGGGGTCGCGGGAGGACGGAATATCTCGAGTACCCGTTCGACCGGGCTGTCCGATTGAGAACTTTAATTTCCGTCCAACTTGACATTTGCTGCAGTTTCACTCAATTTCACTTAGTGCTCGTCAGTTGAGAGACGCAAGTTTTCAGCGATTAATAGAGGTCCTTGGTGACATTCGAACTTGCTACATCGATCTCTATCGTAAATAAAACTTGATTCATTACCTCTAAGTGTAACAAGAAGAAATGTCTCCCAATTTCCCACACGTTTATCTTCGTAAATCGGTCACGAGATTCTTCTATGTGCTTTGGACGAGAACAGCTACCACGAATATTCTTCTTCACACATTTATCCTCAGACATATTGAATCTACTTAATGTGTCCGTGTACTCAATGTATTCATCTGTCAATTCCGTTTCCTAAACAATGTTAATATAATTCAGTGCCCTCAATGTATCATACTCGGTCGCTGAGGGCCTTCGGAAAGAGCAGAAATATATGGGGACGAAAAAAAAACGGTTATTCATTACTAGTTCCGTGTAAGTATGTATACTATGTTAAGTACATCATAAATCCCCAGAACAATTACGAAAAACAATTTCTCTAATCCAGACTTATGTTATCTATCAATTCCAACAGATGAATAAATGAATGAGGTCCTGTAAGAGGTGTTTTTGCTTTCGCATAAAATTTACAAACATATGGCTGAGAATATTCGACCAGGCAATGTTTTCAGTATCATTGCCCTCATGATCACTGTCTAGACCAAAAAACAAAGTCCCATACGAAAAACTAATCAGCGCTTTACACTGATCAGAGATTTGCACTGTCTTGCCCGAGTCAACAAAAAAATCAATCTCTCAATGAACTCATTAAAGAGTCGCCTAAATCGACACCGCTTCCCAAAAACTAATCTGAAACGCATGCAAAAGATAGTCACAGAAAAGTGACGTATTGAAATGCTGAGAAATGTGACGTATTAAAATCCTGACTGAAGTTTTATAATTATTTACACATTATCACGAAGCAATGTTTAAAAACAGAATTTTCAAACACGTGACGGTTTCATCACTTCACAACCGCTTGGAGAAACGCATCAATTGTTTACGTCCTTATACAATTAAAATTCCCACTTTCAATATCCGTTCCCACAGACACAAGCTACTTCCGAGGGAACGACAGTCACGCCAAGCACGACAGCCTTCGCGCAAATGCGCGGCCGACGAGCGCGAGGCGCCAGGCGCGAACAAGTGGTGCGCGAAAACGTGCAGAGTGCGAGAACAGTCGTCCAACGCCCGACGACGACGCCGCCGCCGACGCGTGGTCGTTACACAAAGCAGGTCGAAGCACGCGGCGCGCCCGCCGTCTTCTTCGCGTTTACTTAGCATGCGCACGCACACCGAGGAAAGGGGCACTCCACCTTCGTTGTAACATCCTGTTGCGTCACACCGGCGTTATTAGCGAAGGCTCCCGCGGGCCTGCGCCTAATTTACCGCGTTTCGGAGTTGCACGCCGGCGCCCACAACACCACGGCGAGCGATCTTACAGGTTCGTGTTATTTCGTCGCTGAGCTTCCTGTGAATTTTGAGCTTGATGCCCTCTCCTCTACCTCGATTTTTAACGAATGGAACCAGACAGTGTGATAACGTTGATCCCGGTGTCTTCCGAATCATGCACGTCCAGACGCACCAACCATGGTTTACACTAGGATTTCCTTCTGCGCGGTCGGGTTGTGTTTGATAGGAACCTATAAAACCAACTTACGAATCCCATCTTAGGTTACGATAGCCTGATAATCGTACCTCCATGACAAAAGTATGTGTTCAAAAATTCTCAACTTATAAGACCTACTTTTAAGGAGAGAGAAAATAATCTATACAAACAAAATGTCTTTCATTAAACAGCAGTCCTTTAGGATCGGCGTGGCCGCAGGTATGAGATAATTGTTAAACATGCAGTATTGTATTCGATGCTACAATGAAGGCCCACAATTTCCTGATAATCGACTTTATTTACAAACGAATGTATGTATATCGGGCCGTTGCCAGTGATGTATAAATGCGAATCCAATACACGTGCTCCATTAAATAGAATGCGATTTCATAATTTAGTTTGACTTTCCGTCATGAATACCTATATCACAGTCTCTCACAGATGTGTAAAGAGACATAGACACACACACACACACACACACACACACACACACACAGATTTCTCGCTGCACCCAGAGCAGAGCAATGCAGCGTCAGGCGGGATGGGATGGGATGGGGTGGGGGGTGTGGAGTGGGTCGAGCGGGGCATCAGCCGTTGCAAGGACGCGACCGACAGCGGAAGCGAAGTCAGCAAAGCAACCACTATTTTACCACTACAACGACGTCAGCAACTTCAACTCGCGCCATTGGCACTGGTGACACACTTGCATCCTTTGTCATATGACGTGGGTAGGAGTATCGAAGTGACGTAGTACAGATCCAAACTTATAGGGAGAGGTCTTCTTCATACTTTACAGATGACTTTGCAGATGTTTGCTAGTGTAGTACGGTAACATTGTCAAAACAGATCTCTTCGAACCTTCCAATTCAACCCATCCACCATTCAACCAATTCAACTCCGTAAAATCATACAAGGTGGTCAACCACAGTCTTCGCGTCTTCCAACCAATAAATCCACTACGATGCCAGTGATATTGGGAGAGCATTCGGAATTCAACTTTTCTCGCTACTTACACAACTAACAAGATCTAGTCCTTCCCATTTACTCGTAAGATTCTTTAAGGCTTATCGAATTTTTAGTGCCGTATCTTTTTTACCAATACCAAGTCCATTTTCCTTCCTCAATTATGCGAATTATACGAATTTCCTTTTTGCCGTTTGAAAAATACGTAAATCTGATATACCTTTTTCCAACTAACTTTCAAAAGTCGGCTCTACGTATTTTTGGTGCACAAAATGAAACGCATAAAAGAATATACAAAAATTTACCACAAGGCTCTTCACAAACGAATCACACTCCAAAGTAATGTAGTTTCTTCACATTATATACTCGTAATATCTTTTGAATAACTCGTATTACTTCTATTGCTCTCAATTAAGATACAACTATCTTAACCGAGCCTTAGATTGATTTCATATTACTGACAACACAATTTCCAACACGCAAACTCTCAGATTTCCAGGCTAGATCTGAAAACCACTGCGTGTGGCCCGAAGGCCTCTCTCGAAGCTAGAGCGCCGCCGCCATCCACACGGAAGAGCCGAGGTGGTCGCAAAGCCGGCGCAAGGCCTCCGCGCCCGAATCCGAGAACCCGAGGAGGAATCGAGGTCGCCCAACCGCGCGGTCGCCTACGGCACAGCGGATTCTCTTCCACGGCGCGTTCAAGGCGCGTGCAGACCGCAGGGGCAAAAACGGCCCCTGCAACGAGGCAAGATGATCGGCGATGCAGAAAGTACGCTCAGCTAACAAATTCTGAAGAAAAATCCAGATCAGTTGATGGTATAATGCTCCTGTTGATGGGAGGTTCTGGTGTGGCATTGATGAACATATTTAATCTTTCAATTAAAAAATCCCTTTACGCATTTGATAATAACTGCATTACAAACGTTACCTAAAGCACATTTTCGTGTGCTGTAATGACATCGCTGCCAATTACTGGGGGCGTTGATCTCGAGACTTTGTATGCTTGTTTGTTTGGATGGCTCAGGGTGTTACTGCAGTCCCTCTGACCCGGAGGTCCTAGGTTCGAGCCCCAACGGTGGCAGGGTTTTTCGACGCTAGCTTGTCAGCTAGATCGGATTCAGTTGCAGTCTGGATGAGAATTCTAGTGGCCGGCTGCTCTGATCGGTAGTTTTCCGTGGTTTCGTTGATCAACACCAGGCGAATGCCGGAGCAGTACCCTCATAAACGGGCCACGGACTGCGCGCGATCTCAGCTTCCTCTTCTTTGTCCTATCTTCTTCCCTTACACACACACACACTAACATGCACTTCGCAAACACGTGCCAGGAGACTGGTCGGGGCTTAGAGCATGTCCCAGCGGGGGCAGTGCCACGCTAGTGGGAGATACCTCGTTGGGGAAAACTCAGCTAGCCGATCGTTGGTCGACGCCGGATCTCGTCATCCAGCGGAGGAAAGATTACCGCCACTTCCCGTGAAAAATATGTACTACACTTACGAGACTAATGACCCTGGTAGTCCAGAATCACTAAAACAATCAATCAATCGTTTGTTTGACTCATTTTGTATTGGAAATGTTTCCATTTTGGTTCTATAACTAATGTCTCCATCCATTAGTCACCCAAACTCTATTTATATCAACAATACTTCGAGTTTCCTGTTTTACACATGCACATAATTCGTAGCTCTCATTTCCTATTCGTGACTTGAGACCAAACTTAGCTTCTTCTGTGCAGAAACAACTTCACTTATTGGAAGACAGGGGACAAAACACAGGAACACTGGACAAAAACACTCCATACTCATCCGCCTAAGATAGAAAAAAATATTGACCATAAATGATAAAATAGCTAAATATAAAAATTCACAGCCACCTTCAATATTCTTCACATACGACGCTTTTAGTGCACGTTAGATTTTGAAGTAATACTTTCACGTAACTCAAGACGAACCACAAAAGTTACATGAACATTCAAAACTCAATGTCTGAGGTGTTGAGTGATTGGTGTTTCCGAGTGAGGCAATTGTTACACAATTAGTCACGTAAGTGAGGTGCATGTGTTTTTTTTTTTAACACGGGAGATGGCGGTGATCTTCCAGCGCTAGATGTCGAGATCTCGCGCCGACCTAAACATCGGCTGGCGTGGTTTCTCTCAACCAAGTATCTCCCCCTAGCCGGGCACCATCCCAGCCGGAACGAGCTCTCAGATCCCGAATGGTCTCTTGACATGTCTTGTAATGTAGTGCATGCAAATGAATAAGCCACGGAAAACAACCGATCAGAACAGCGAGCCACTAGACGTATCCTCCAGACAGCAGCTGAATTCGACCTAGCTGTGTAGCTAGATTTGAAAATCCTGCCGCCGCGGCCGTCGGGACTCTAATCTCAGGACCTCCCGATCAGAGGCACTACAGTGACATCAACTGATACCCTGACCCACCTACGCCGGTGACTGAGGTGTTGATACAGTCCCTATAATGAGTACCAAACAATTCGCGTCGTAAGTTCACCAGATGCATTTCATTCCCTTCTACCATCTCCGCGCATTCGTGATGGCGACCTGTCCCAACTACGTGGCAACCCGTACTACATCGCCCGTTTCGGTTGCCTTCCGCGCTGGGCTGAGGCCTGACGCGGCCCACAAGGGACTGAAAATCCGCAACCGCAGCGCAACGCGTCCGGGCAGAGAGAGGAACGCGGCGTACCGGAAAGTCTCCAAACTCTTCCGACGATGCAAATATAATGTCTTGACCATAAATTTTAAAATTAATTCGAAAATTTAATATTCTTCGTGTACGTCGCTTTTTACTGCACGTTTCATTTTGAAGTTTGTAGCTTCATGTAGCTCCAGACGTATTGGAAAAATCCCAAGAAAATTAGTAACTTAGTGTCTGAGGTGTTGATACAGTCCTTAACGATGGGCATGGAATAATTCACGTGTTCAGTTTTCGAGATGCATTTTATTTCCTTCCCCTCATCTTCGCGCTTTGGTGAAGGAATTACCCGAGAGCATCACGCGGTCAGTTTCCATCACCTCCGCTTCCCAGCTAATCCCCTTTCACTTTTCTTTACCTGAGAAGGCATAGCCCAACACCATCTTGTTTCGTCCATCCGGTGTTTCGGAAAGAAAAAAAAAATAAGCTTGCAAACACAAATAGATGTTCTTGCACCAGTGCAGAGAAAACCTCGAACGAACGAAGATGGCAGAATCTTTGGAGTAATGCATGTTCAGTCAGAGGGCAAGAAGGTGCTCGTGAGGTTAGGAGTTTCAAGTTGGTATTCACAAGGTTTTAAATGGGATTTTCAACGTCGACAGGGCTCCAAAAGCACGTGCAAATGTTCCTTAAAAACAGACAGAAGCGGATCAATTATAATCGATAAATATCAACTAAGCAGATAGCGGCTAACGAAGAAATCAATCCTTACACTAAGGAGTAAAACGGAACAGGTTATAATCTATGCATTTTTTGGGGAAGGTATGCCAACGGCTCGGGAAACGTTCATCGCGAGATGCACAAGCACAAAACGGCAAACGTTGAAATCAATCCTTACACCAAGGAGTAAAACGGAACAGGTTATAATCTATACTTTTTTTGGGAAGGTATGCCAACAGCTCAGGAAACGTCGACCGCGAGATGCACAAGCAGAAAACGGCAAACGTAGAAATCAATCCTCTCACACCAAGGAGTAAAACGCAACAGGATATAATCCAGCTATGCATTTTTGGGGAGGTATGCCAACAGCTTAGGAAACGTCGACCGCGAGATGCACAAACAGAAAAAGGCAAACGTAGAAATCAATCCTCACACCAAGGAGTAAAACGCAACAGGATATAATCCAGCTATGCATTTTTGGGGAGGTATGCCAACAGCTTAGGAAACGTCGACCGCGAGATGCACAAACAGAAAAAGGCAAACGTAGAAATCAATCCTTACACCAAGGAGTAAAACGGAACAGGATATAATCCAGCGATGCATTTTTGGGGTGGTATGCCAACAGCTTAGGAAACGTCGCCCGCGAGATGCACAAACAGAAAAAGGCAAACGTAGAAATCAATCCTTACACCAAGGAGTAAAACGGAACAGGATATAATCCAGCTATGCATTTTTGCGGAGGTATGCCAACAGCTTAGGAAACGTCGCCCGCGAGATGCACAAACAGAAAAAGGCAAACGTAGAAATCAATCCTTACACCAAGGAGTAAAACGGAACAGGATATAATCCAGCTATGCATTTTTGCGGAGGTATGCCAACAGCTTAGGAAACGTCGCCCGCGAGATGCACAAACAGAAAAAGACAAACGTAGAAATCAATCCTTACACCAAGGAGTAAAACGGAACAGGATATAATCCAGCTATGCATTTTTGCGGAGGTATGCCAACAGCTTAGGAAACGTCGCCCGCGAGATTCGGTATACGGCCACTGGTGACGCCGACCAGTCTCAATAAAATGGCAACCCGTACCTTTTTCTTTTGTCCCCTCCACAGTAACCCTGTGAAGGAGGGGAATTTATTATCTATAAATATTTTTACATTACGCTGCTGCCTTGCGGCTTAAGCAGCTACAGGCGGCGCTTTTTCTTACAACTAACTTACAATCTAGACTTAAAGTTATCTTAATTGCACTTTGGCATTACTAACTTACACTAAAATCATTATTGTATTTCTATTTATTTATTCTACGTGAATTGTTTGTATGTATTGGTACATTATTATTATTATTATTATTATTTTGCTCGCGAATAGGCCAACTTAGGACCACGCGTACATACATCCTGCATTTACCGTGGCTCAGTATCATATATCGCGGTAGCAGGTGTATGTAATCTCCACTTGGGGGGGGATCAGTATTTTTTACTGAATCCGATTTTTATCCCCCAGGGTTGTTAGCCCTGGGGGTATGAAAGATGAAATGATGATGATAATGAGGGGTGAAAGGACGACACACTCATACAAACACACACAAATACACCCATGCCCGAGACGGGACTCGAACCCGCGATCTTCTGGTCCGAGACCACTCCAGCACTACTGCCTTAGCGATCTCGGCCATCTGATCGGCACTATTATTATTATTATTATTATTATTATTATTATTATTATTATTATTATTATTATTTTCTTTTTTTTCTCTACATTCACACATCATTTATACTACATTGCAACCCGTACTACATCGCCCGTTACGGTTGCCTTCCGCGCTGGAGCGAGGCCTGGCGCGGTCCAACTCCCCAAACGCAGCGCACGCGCCGGGGGCAGAGGGAGGGGGAGGGGCGCGAGGCACGCGCCGGCGCACTTCTCTGACGTGGCGCCACGCGCGGCCGGCCGCGGGCGGGCGGGCGGGCGCTGGCCCGGGCCCGGGCGCACGCAAGGCCGCCATCAAGAGACGCCGGGAATAATTTATGCCCGTACGGAACGGGCGACACGTGGAGCAGCAGGCGCCGCGTCGCAACGCGTAGCGCAGCGCAGCGCAGCGTCGGCCCCCCGGGCGGCCGGCCCGAGTACGGGCGCAGGTGGGGGCGAGGCGGCGGCGCGCGCGGGGAGAAAGCGAGGGGGGATGCGCAGGGCCACGAGTTGGGCCGTGAACCTCACATCCTCTCTCCCGAAACTTCTTTTTTTTTCAATTACTGTAAACCCTCATTAACACGAATTCCAAGGGACCGAAATCATTCGCGTTCGTGTTATAACAATTCATGTTAACCGAGAATTATAAATAAGCGTTTTACTGTAATCCTTCGTCGGGACCAAAGTTCTGTTCGTGTTACGTTGAAATTCGTGTTAAGCGAGTTCGTGCTAACGAGAGTTTACTGTATTACTTATTACTCGTTTCATTCAATGATTGATGTGTCCGGGCGCGTCATCCGTTAAGGTCATTGGTCTCATAAGCGTACAGAATGTGGCTCTGATCTCCCATGCTGGATAGTGAGGTCTAGCGCCGAACGGGCGTATCCGACGTAGAAGGGACACTTTAAAAAAAGGCACAGGTCTCACTTTCGTTGAACTTTCTAAATTTTTGAAAATTGCATATTTATCATGCGAGAAAGTATGCGCTGTTGTAGCTCCCTTACTTTCTCTTGGCTCTCGGCAATAGTTCACTACAATATTTATAATTAAGTTTCTGCCAGAAAGCGCTCTCGCATACGGAAGTAGATTTCATTTTTCCACAGACATCACAGAAACGACAAAAACAAGAAAAGCACTTTCTCAGCTGGCGTCAGCATTGGTTAATGTTGTCAGACATCGGCAGTATTTGTGCTTTCTCGGATGTGTGTTGGGGTCCTCACTGTCAACACAACAGTTCCTAATTCTGCCGTCTATTAATCTACATTCAAGGAGCAATAGCTACAGTTGAAAATTATGTCCTCTTCGAGACTCAGCAATTATTACTCGACTTCTTGAAAACAATTACACCGTAGTGCTCGCATTGCAATACAAAGGAATATTCGCATTGTAAGTAAACACTTAGCAGCAAAGAAATTTGTTTAATATTTGAAATATATTTGTTTTTTTGTTTTTTATAATTGCCCCCTCTCCTGGAAGTACGTACTTTGTGGATCCGCCAAGGCTGCGGTCTGATCGGGAAAGGGGAGCCACAAGCAGACAGGAGGCTTCGCTGGCGTAGGAGCTTGGGGGAACATCCATGGGTGTCCCCTAAAGGCATGGAACATCATTGGAGACTCCTCGCTTGTTGGATCGCTACAGAGTGCTTGGCGTTTGGTTCGTGTATGCACACCGCTAGCTTTCCCGTTCTATTCGTGCTTGTCGCGGGGAAGTCTTGTGAGACAGTCACGCTCCTAGTCTCTTCTTCCACACCTCTAAAGGTAGCGATATTTTGTTTCTGCTCTCAGTAAATGAAATCCCATCAATCGCTTGTTGTTTAAAAAGTGCCGAGAGAATTTGTTTTACTATTACTGTAATGCGCGTTTACATTAATAAATTTACAAAAAAAAAACAAGTTTTTTAAAGAAACACGACCAGTTAACACCAACACAATGTCTTGCGTGATTCTAAGTTGGCAGTAGGCGACAGATGTTGGACACTTGGGATGGGAAGGTATTCACTTCTCTTACACTAACCTCGCTCCACGTCAAGCACCGTGCAACTGGCCGAAGGATGAGGGCAGGATCATTTCCTATCCCATCGTTCACATCTCAAGTTCTCCCTTCGATCTGTACAATGGAATGGAAAGGTGGTAAATTTCGCTCAACGACACTGCCCAAGGCGGAAAAACAAGTTTGGAACAAAATCCTCTTATAAAAACTTCCACTTCTATAATGACATTCATAAACCATCAATTCCAAGATGTCTATAACACGAGTGAAGATTACATCTTGGTGACTCAAAAACAGTCCAGTACAAAGAATAGAGTTTTTTGAAATTTTGAAGAAAAGGTACTCACATTTTTTTCTGACGATTAATGCTACTCCTAACAAAGAAGATTCACTTCAGTAATAATTAATTTCTACTACACATTTTATGAGAAATTAATTTCCACTCTACAAATTGCAGCAGCACTATTACGTGATATTCATGACTATTTATTCTC
The DNA here is from genome assembly GCA_038098605.1 of Gryllus longicercus. Taxonomy (NCBI): domain Eukaryota; kingdom Metazoa; phylum Arthropoda; class Insecta; order Orthoptera; family Gryllidae; genus Gryllus; species Gryllus longicercus. The sequence goes on from JAZDUA010000303.1 coordinate 896,115, forward strand.
GAATAAGTGACGAAACTTTTGTCTTGGAAACTCACATCGGTGATCTGACATTGCAGTAAGAGCCACAGCTTTCTCATTACCAATAAGTATAATAAATTGCAATTAAAATGCATATGCGTTAAACTGAATCTTGCATCATTCGATTTCCTTGGCTTCTGATGGAGTGTTGGAATTAAAGAGTGAAATGCATCTGCAATCAGCGCCATCAACCCCACCACTGACGCTTCCCTTGCCATCGCCAAGGTCTCGTCCACAGCTACCTGCTCCTCGAGATCTTTCTCTGACCATTCTGCCTCCGGCTGATTAGCTCAACCTTCGCCTTCTTCACCCCTGCTCCTTTTGGTTTTATGTAAGACGTTTTCAGACGCTCCACAGGCAGCACAAGCTCTAGCAACACCGGTAGGGATATTCTGGAGCGTGTCAGGGACTCACAGGACCGGATTACATCCCTACCGGACTCTGGCTCACTAGCGCTCCCAACGTTACACCAGCAACAACGGATTAGTCATGTGGGAGCAGTTGCTCGACAAATATTCACTGAAACGTATCCGCCAAGAAATCGTTTGTAGACACCTCTCACATATTTCAATACACAATATATAATATATTCTCACATATTTTATCAGTGGAATTAACAAAAATTTTCAACTCCATGAGCATCGAATTTGAGTTTACAAAATTATAATTTATCAAATCAGACTTCAGTATCAACATCTGTATAGCAGCTTCTGTTGCTAGAAACAACTGGATTCACTAAAAACATGCATAAACAGTTTATGGAAACGTAACTTAACAAATACGTGCAGCTTAACTATAACATATGCCTTACATCTCCACTTGTCTTTCACCCTTTTTCAATCACCATTATCCATTTTTTTCATTTACATGAGTTTCCTTACAGTTATACCGTTACATTACCTCATTACACCATTACTTCCACCACCAAGTTCAAAATTTACCAATTTTACATAAAATTTAAATGAACTTTTCAATTTTAAGTTGATCTAATGATGTTTCCTTACCCTTTTTTTTTGCCCAGCTTGGTGCCACATCCTGATACGAGAAGAAACATGCAATTACTTACTTCTTTATCAACGTCAACTTGAAACGCATTCAATATTCCAAGAATCCTTATTACACCATACTGTTTGCTCACAATTCGTCTGTATACGCAACTAAGTGGCGTTAAGTGATAACAGAAAAACATGTCCTACCGACAATTTTGCTTGCATCCTGAAGGGGGGGGGGGGCTGCCGCTCCCAAAACACAGTAAACCACTCTAATCCATTAAGACGCCCGCCGCAACCTTGGAAGAGGCCGCGCGTGATAAGACGGCCTCACGGGCGCCGCTTGATAAGGCAACAACCTAAACACACGACGCCTCGCATGGCACCCACGCGTCACCTTGACAACCTGCCGACGATCCACTTTCGTCCATTTATTGCAAACGTTCCATAGGCTTAGCCTAGGCAGAGCAAGTATGGCCACTTGCCTACATCCCCCACACCAAGAAAGTTAAAAAATAAAATTAACACTTATAATGCGACTATAAAATAAAATTTTGAAGGAACAATATTATTTTTATTGGCAACATTACAAATACAATTGTTAATCTTATGTACTAAAGTAAGTGTTGTTAAAACGTGAAAATATATGAATTTATCGTCAAAACAAAAGTAAAGCTGTAAATGACATGTCACAGGAATAAAATATTGGAATGTTTTTTGAACTTTGAAGTTAATCACTATAATTCTAACACCACATGACAAATGTTTAAATTCGCATTCATTCTTTCATGTGTGACATTCTTTTTATTTTTATTACGCGCCTCTTCATACTAGCACATCGCTACCTTCTACTATGGAATTGCCCAGTTTTGGAACGTTGTGATCTAGTTCTATACGGCTGATACGGGCGTTGCAAAAATGCCGAAATTTCCTTCATTGATAGAATAAGAAAGTTACAAGAATGGCATGTCACAAACAAAATAACTATCTAGGTTATGACTTAATATGACCAACTTTCCTGCAGTACAACTAGCGCCGCAGTTACACTGTAAAATTTGTCGCATGTTCCTAATTTTTCGATGATACGTAATATATTTAAATCAAGTTGGTAACACATGAAATGAGTATATTCCAACCACTAAAGATATAGAATTATCTTATAGATACCTGAAAACTTTTTCGAGATTTGTCTTTTGGGAGAATTGAGTTTTACAAGAGATGGGAAAAGAAGAGAGAGAAAGTTGAATGTGCAGTAAGAATACAATGCCTAAATAATACAGCTAACCCGCATAATGTATCACGCAACGCTACATACGACATTATCATACATTACATATTTAATTCACAATCACGGCAAATTAAAGAATCTGATAATACCCTGCCTTACTCTCGCGGGCTCAAAAATAGACTTAGCTGTTGAGTCTACCCTGACGGAACCCCCGAAGACCCGACAAACACACATAATAGTTATTCCTTCTGTAACACTTAACTTTTGCTTCCGTTACACGTCTGCGAGCACAATGCGTTGTGCACCTCGCGACAATAACTCACGGCCTGTTGACGCACGCTATGACGCATGCGCCTGTCACGAAAGGAAGTAAACGCACTTCGAGATTAGCAGCTTTTGCGACGCACTGACAAACACGAGTCTAAGGGCGCGCTGGGTGTACTGCGCCTTCACGTTGAAACCCAACACACCAAGGCCAGGGGGAGAGAAGCACATCGCATTCAGCTTCGCGCACGAACAGAGAACAAAATGCATGAGCAACCACGCTTTCTATCTACTATATTTTATAGTACGTAGTAATATATAGTATGTAATAGTACGTTACAATACATAGTAAAAATTTTGTGTTTAGCCGCAAAATAAAAGGCTCCACTGACAATAAGCTTAAAATTGGTTTCTTGCATTCTTATGCACCGACGCTTCAATACATAAAAAAACAATCGTACATAGACAACATACCGAAAGTTTATTCGCTTTCTGCTTCCTTCTTTGGAAAAACTGAGACGCTTTCGTACCTGATAAAATAACATAACTTACGTAAATGTTGCGTCCACATGCTTCGTCCCCTAAAGAAATTAGTCGTACAACAGAATGGCACGGACTTCCTCGCACTAGTTTACTATTCTCTTGAATCGGGCTAGCGTTTCGTTTCCCCCTCCATCTGTGCTATCCACCGATGCCTAAAAGACCTACCAGGGTGTCTGGCCGTATCTACCGCTTCCGAAAGGCCATTCCCAGTGAAAAGCCCCTTCAAGCTCACGGAAGATCGACAAAGGCGGCTCCTGTGTCTTACCATATTTGCCCATGGTGTCTTTTGGCGCAGTCTCCGTGCTTGCGCTACTGTTTTGGGTGTAGGGAGCAACTTCAATTACACCAACACATGTGAACACAGTTTCCTGACAGGCCAAGGGATTATGGAATAATTAGGGTATAGGAGTAATACAGGAGGAACCCGAAATGCCGCCATGCCACGACTGCAAATTAAAACTCATTTTTACGAGGGTTTCGAACCCACACCCTTAAGTGTCCAAATGCTTGAACTCAACTGCTCCCAAGCCGCTATCTCACAAGGTCGAATCACTTGACGGTACTATTTATAAACGTGTTAGGTTCTCAAACAATAAGTACCAAACGATCATTGAATTTGAACCCCACATTCAGACGAAACCTTGAATTTACACTGTCGTACTTATTCCAACAAATAATACAAAAAACTACAAAATGTAAGCAGCAAAATGACGCAGAAATGAAACACACTTAGGAATGTTATCAAATAGATACGATAAGGAAGCAGATGCCCAGACAATTTTAGGCAGAATGTTCGCAGATAATCTCAGTGAATTTCACACAGGGTGAACTCCATCAACGAATCCTTAACATTTTTGAAAATGTATCAAAGGGACGAGTTGCAAATGTTTCAAAAATGACAATTTTCATTTTGAACGAAAAGACAACCACGAAAAAAATATTGTATGTAATAAATGTTTTTGTATTAATGTCGTCAATCAACACCAAATAATGTGGGCTCCACCGTCACCGGAAGTAATATGACGCGCATGAACCTAGCTCAAAATTTACGAAGCGATGCTACTTCTAAAGTTTCAAGCCTATTTCCTTATAATGTCTTTTATTGCCTTCTGAATCTCACACTGTTAACGAGAAGAACATTTTTGTTAACAAAAAGAATGAAAGAAGTCTGAAAGGAAATACATCGTAACCGTGCGACTCGAAGTTTGCATGGCAACACCAACATCTAATCAATTAAAACGTCAATACATTCCCACATGCCCGATAATCACTTATCTCATAGCTCTTCACCTGATTTCCTTTCGCGAGTCCACCTAATCGTATTTTATATGTTTATTATATTCACAGTAGTAACGTTTCACGCCATTATGGAGGGTTGCGGTACAAAATAAATGGGTGTTTGGAAGAAACGTCTTTGTGGCGATTTCTTGTCTTCTGGAAAAGGACCTCTTTGATGTGCAACAAGTACCTGCGTGTGTTTTGATACATCATTCTATAGCTACACAGCATTAATACATACATCATAGTACACGCAATTGGATATTGAGGCATGCAGCAATAATAAATATCATAGTATATAATTTCTACAATTGGAATACTCTTCTATTTTTAATACATTTCACAACATTCAATAGTATGAAAGGATTATCTTACTGCCTACAATGAAATGACATTTTGTTACGGTTTTACATACTGCCGAGAGAAAATATACGAAGTAGTGTGATTCATAGTAATTTGAATTTAACCACTAGAATTAAAGGGCGTTGCAAACCGGCCACGTCCGGCGCCACGCAAAGAAGCCGGCGTGGTAGGTGGCGCCTTCGCAGGCCCCTAAATAACCCCGGCGGTCAACCGGGGAGGCCTGGCGCGCGCGATTTCACACCCGAGAACAGGGAGAGCCTGTCGGCCACACGCGCCGGGGGGCGGGGGGGGGGGGGCGCCCCGTGGCGACGATGAGTCACGCCCCTCCCCCTCCCATTCTCCTCCCCCTCTCCGTCCCTTCTGCTCCACGTCGCCGGCGGTCGCGTCGTCGCGACGTTCAAAGTGCACAGGTACACGAGGCCGCTTCCCCACACAAAAGCGCCAGAATTCGCCCGTTCCAAACCGGCAGAGCATGGCCTCTTCCAGGAAGGGGTGCCGCCAAACCCTCCGGCCGCCACTCACCTGCAGTTTCCTCTGAATACCGTCGGCGCGTTGGAACTAGTGATGCGACATCGATAACAAAACATCATGTTCGCCAACATCGATAATCAACATTAAAACCTCGATGGTAAAAATACATCCACCAAAAACCATCGATGTTTTTCGACACCCATGTTTTTAGACTGGCTTAGTAGCCTCCAATATTAAATTCGTGTGCATGAAAATTTAATTTGACAATACTTCTGATCATCAATTCGCTGAATAAGGGTACGAGAAGAAGGGACAGATCCTATGCCCAGAGCGTATTTGTTGACCATATCTCAATGTGCCAAATAAATATGAAGAAAGGCGAAATGTAAGGGAATGGAGGGCACCTCAGACAAAAGAGTTTGGTCGGTGAAGGTAGTGTAAACAGCGTTCCTTCGGTTTCAACGATGTTTTCGGCGTTAAAATACATCAGTGTTAATTCATCGATGTTTCTACAATAACATCGCTGTTTTGAAAACATCGACATCAATGTGGCATCCCTAGTTGAAACTATAGCATACGCTCGTTGGCTCGAACTCTCTTATCACGAATTTCACCGAAACACGAACAAAACTTCGGCATACTTGGGCTTAAACTTCGATACCCGACTCAACTGGAAGCAACATATAGAGGTAAAAACTCAGCTAGTCACAACTAAACTAATTCAACTACGACCCTTACTGAATCAACACAGTCAACTCTCCCAATCCAATGCTCTATTACTCTACAAAACAATAATTCGGCCGACATTATTTTATGCTTGTTCTATCTGGACCAATGCTGCTAATACCAACTTAAACAAAATACAAGTTATCGAAAATAAATTCTTAAGATTAATTACAAAAGCACCACACCACATCAGTAACAATCAATTGCATAATGATTTAAATATAAACACAACAAAAAAACAAATATCCTACCTTGCACACAATGTTTACACTAACCTTCCCCTAATTCAAGTATCATCCTTCTATAAACTAGGCAAAACCCCCAATTATCAAACGAGAATTAACAACAGATATCCCCTCCATTCATTTTATAAAATGTTCGCAAATTTGGGAATAATTCTAATCTGAGGTGCTTCCTGCTTCCTCTCCCAGTATATATTTTTTATATAATTGTAATGTATAATTTTAAATTACTGTAAGTTAGTATAAGATAGATTAAGACCATCAAACATTTGCATGTTAATATGTAAACTGAACAATGTAATGTTTACCAAAAATAAAATTACAATAATAATAATAATAATAATAATAATAATAATAATAATAAAAACGTCGGCCCGGCAAGGGATTAAATACGGAAATTTATAATACTCGGAAAACACGAACTCCGATTATTTCGATCTCTTGGAATTGGTGTTAATGAGGGTTTACTCTATTTGTTTTCAAATTTATCCGGCAGTAATAGCCGTGTGAAAGTATATTAAGACGCACAGCTTTATGTTACTGTTTTGCGTCTTTAGTACATCTGGGCGGGCCCGTTTATCTAAATTATATCATTAAAACTGACATACACCATTACTTCTGTGCTACTTCTCATGGCATATTAATCTGCGAAAATTTGAAAGCACTCCAATCTGCAACATTCTTACATCAGCAGCATACTGACACAGTACAAATCTCTCAATTTCGCGCATAATAGTTTTGCCTACTTAGCACATGAATTTCGTGCGTCGTTTGCTTCATAGTCCGCTAGGAAAATCGAATTATGTACTCGGGTTTTCCTTTTTATGTAGAGGCGGTAATACGACGCCAATGCCGGCAGTGCAAATTGCACATTCCTATTATTTTCTTCATTACAGCAATGTTTTTTGTCATCGCCAGATTTCATCCATTCACCCATTTTTGACAGAAAGGACACAACACCTGACCCTTCAATAAGGGACAAAAAATATTCCATCAATTTGTATTCATGCGTTCACGAGAGCTTCAAAAATTTTATTTCTTTATTTTATGCTCTTTTTTTTTTGTTTATAGAAGTCCACTTAGTCTTCATTAGCGCATCCCATGGATAATTCGTAGTTCTAAACTCAGTCATACAAGTTCAAAAACATTTGTTTTTATTGTTGCACAATGTAACACAATGTTTCGGGAACACTTCCACTTCTTCAGCATTCAGTAACGCAATAATAAAAACAAATCTTTTTGAACATGAGTATCTGAGTTCAGAACTTCAATACGTACATGTAATGAATAGATATGGCACAGTTTACCGCCCATAAACAACTAAGAATGTAAAATGAAGAAATGAAACAAAATGTAAGCCAGTTATAAAAAAATATAAAATTATTTCAACGGATCCTTTTTACGATTACGAACCACGAATATACACACACGTATCCTCATCCTCTCAAAATTTAATTTCGTTTCTGACCATTATTATAATCTGCACGAAAGACACAGATTCGTTTTAGGATATTTTGTTGACAAAGATTTAAGGTAAGCAAAATCATTGCGAGTTTATCAGTTCACACCTCTACACAACACAGTGAAAAGAGATGACAGTCCACAGCTATTATCTCGTTCCTGGATACGATGAATGGACGGATGGCCATTCACTCGGACCACGCGTGATAAAAAGTCAACTGATTAAACTTCAGATGTCCAAAGGGTGGCACATGACCCTAAAGATCATAGGACACGTTTTACACTGCCCAAAAAAGTGTTTTGTTCCTAATGTTAGACTGTCGTCATTACTATTCGTGCAGACCCACCTCAAAAACGCAATCAGCAATCCTCTATTGCGGGCACTGAGGAACTCTTCAAACGACACTACAAATGTTTCAATAATCAACGGGATCAAATGGAAAAGTAATTTTGACTGTACATGAGTTCTGGCAATAAAGATCTTCCGTTATTCACGCTTATATTTATTTTATACCCCTCATATTAACAGTTTTCTTTTTATTGGGGATAACGTAACTTTGCAGCCCTTAAATTAGACCTGGATTCGCGCAACGGCTTTCTGCAAGATCGCCTCAAGGCATCATTCGACTCGTAACATTCCAGCGAACATGTGATTTCCCTAATAAGGGGGGTATTACCATGTTACATCATAAGTGGGGAATAGCGTGACCCTCTCGTAACCCGTACGATGCTCATGTTGAAATGCAGAGACTGAGCTCTTGGGCAAGGAATTTGAAATTTCTGGCATCCGCAAAATCAGAGATTACGGACGTACTCGGGATAAATCCGCGACATTCCGTTTGCTCATTGCCTTTTTAGACTCTCACAACTGTCGTGTCGCCTGTCTCTCTATCCTTCACATACTTAATTTTGTTACTGCAAATATACTGCCCAGTCTTTCCAAACATTTCATATGCTATTAGTTTTTTAGCGCAGATAATAGAACACTTCAGTATATCACTTTGTTTTGTCATATGACAGGACATGGGGTCGTGAATTTTCAGTAGGTAATATTGTTCAGGTGTACAACAAAATTTGAATTCATCATAAATTATTTATATAATGTCATAACCACAAACACTGAATTCAACATTAATACGTACCATAGAACCCTAGTATCATTATTTCAACATCGCATGTATTCGTGTTTTGATTGTGGGAAAACGTATTCACAAAAGCTAACAATAACCCCAAAATCTCTTTAATGACTTACAAATTCACTGAAAAATACGTTTAATAAAACAACAAGAGGCCACCTATTCCAATTCAAATATTTCTAACCTGCAATCTCTGGGATTCCAGTCATCGCGACGGCCAGCAAAATCCAAGAAGGTGCTGTAGCAATACCTCGCAAATATTAATCACCTGTATTCGTGAAATATTGGGTTTTAATTTCTAATTGCGATGCGTTCCTGGCACAGATTATTGTCTAAATGAAGTTTCTAAGTGGCGAGATAAACTTAAAGAGTGAATTAATGATTTTAATAACATTGCATGCCGATTTTTTTTATTTCGTTGTTTTACTTTAACATTATATAAAATTAATGTTAGTCTAAATGTTTGAAAAGACAACAAAATTGTATATAAACCAAATAAAACTGAAATGCTGTTCAGACTGCGAATTGTCATCTGCAACTCCCCAACGAAGCTGCCTTCCCCAATACGACAAAGGACTTGCTGTAGAGGTTCCAGCAGCAACGTACGGAGAGCTCAGTCTCGTCATCGAATCATCATAACAGCACAAGAACGCTACAATACATCGTTGAATGAGCCTGACAAGCCAACCACAAGGCTGGTCTGTCAGAAAAATTCCCGACCCTTCGGAGACTCGAACCTGGGACCTCTAAGGTACAAGCCCAGTACGTTACCACGTGAGCTACTGCGGCCCACATCCTCAAGGGCTGTAATATACAATTTGTCGTGAGAATAACGTGGCTCTAATGAGAAGCCTTCAGGTTCAGCTGAAGGCCTTTGTAATGCAATAAGGTTGCCTCGTGGCAGGCAGGAATGTGTTGACCGGTGTGTTCAGTAGGCAGCTTAAAACGGGGCAAAAAAAGAACTAACGAGAAAAAGATGGATCTTAATGTTCTTCCAAAGAAGGTTAACGTGTCTTTTACGAATCATAGAGAAAGTTAAGGAAAACCTTCGACAGAAAGACGTGTGGTGTTTTTCACAAACGCATTAATTATTTGATTGAAAATAGAAATCCAACAATTGTAAATTATGTACGTCAATTTATTACTCCCATAATCAAATACCATAAATAATTTACATATAACGATATATGTAATTTGTCTACGCATTTGTTCAATCACATTAAAATAAAAGATTTATTTAGTTAGCGAATACACATTACAATATTTAGATATTTCATATAAATTTCCCAGCTCTGTTGACCTACGGGAATGGAATAAATAATGTGATGTACTCACAGAGGACTAATTGTTGGCATTTCGTGAGTGAAACGAGAATAAAATCTTATTAAACAATGCCCGATTCGCATGAATTTTATATATCCAAATGAAAAACATGCATAATTTTAGAATATAAAAAAAATCAAATAAATTATACTATGTTTATATCCTATCAATAATAAGAACATAACGTCAGATAGTTACACTGCATACCAACCACAGTTGAGACTACTTATTTCACAAATATTTTATTTGCAATTTGATCCTACACGAACATTTCGGAAATTTGTATCATTTTAAAATGTAATTGGGAGACGTAATCGTCCTTTGAGGTATTCCATAAATAGCGTTATACGCAATGTTTGACCGGGCATCTCTTAATATTCTATAAAACACGATTCCTGGAGTAGGCAAATACGACTACTGTCCTAATTAACAACACAAAATAAATAACACTTAATAATTAACACACTAATATACAATTACTAACCAATTTACAAACATATCTTCAAAGCTTGTCTAACTATTCTGTAATATATTATTGAACATTTATCAGGAATTGAACATTATATTGTCTTCTCGCTGAAAGACCTCTCCGCTTTTATAAAAATTAGTGGCCGAACTATTGCACTTTTTATTTGCTAATCGTGAAAGCAGTCTCGTGATTTTCCCTGTCGCTTTGCAACTATCTTCTAGAACAAATAATAACTTATTAATCTTCAACGGATTTTAATGAACGAAGAATCTATTTTCAGCTTGGAAGAGATACAGGCAGTGTAACGTTACTTAAAAATCTATATAACAAAGTAAATAAATAAGTGTGCGAGCCAATTGATTTCCAAATAGTTTATACTCGGATATTTGAATGCGCATGTGACTATTTCGTTGTCTGATCGCTACAATGACTCCTTTTACATGTGTTTTGGAATTGATCTTACCCGCACGATCACCTGTATTGTCGTTACTTGGTCTGTACATTTGGGTCAAAAGAGACGCTGTTACTATTTTCTATTTTTAACTTTCGTTTTAACTACGTAGTTATGAATGGATAATCAGTGGGGGCATTAACGATATACTTCAAGGAATGTCTATTTTACTTTCAATATATTAATATAGACAATCTTTAGAATATAAAAAACCGAAGGCTCATCAAAAACAAGTGCGGCGGTTTCACTTTTAACAGTTTATAGATCGAGAAACGCAACAGAACTGCACTGTCATTTCGTAGTTATATTTTCGGCTTGGAGATTAATTTTTATAATGGAAACATAGTGTTGGCTCCTTATATATATATATATATATATATATATATATATATATATATATATATATATATATATATTAAAAGGGCTTGGAATACAATTGAGAGTTTCTTCACGTGTAAATAATATTTTAAAACAAATAATAATTCCGTCGACATTAGTGCTGTATTGCTTTCGTTCTGAGTGTTTGGCTAGATGCATCATTCATAATGATTAATGGCAATCATGAATATCTATATTACGTGTAGCTATAAAACACATGTGGGTCTGTTTAGAATTGCACCAACTCTCACCTCATTTTTTTTTTTCAAGGAAAAAAGACAATAAAAATATTGCAAAGATACAGGTTAAGTTTTCAAAATAATTTAGGTTGGAGTAAATTTCTATATGAATGGATACGGAGAAAAGTATCGGAAATTATTGAGGATTTGGAAAGAAGAGTTAGAGATACCCCAAGATTAAGAATTGAAGGAAAAATTAGAGGTCAGTGTAATAAAATATAAATAAATAAGACAGTTTATTTCCAGAAAAAGAAAAGTACGTAGAACACGGTAAGATATAAAACAAAAGCAACGATTAGATGCGGAAACACGGAAGGAATAAATTTGGGCTGGAGAAGAAAGAAAATGTGGGTAAGGATGGACAACATAAATCATTGTAGTATAACAATGTGAACAAGCAAAAAATTGTCTGAGAAAATGGAAGGAACTGATAAAGAGAAAATAAAGGCATTAGTTGGAGAAAAAAACAAACAAGAACGCGTAAGACGAATGGAGGTAAGTAAAAAATAATATAGCAAAAACGAGTTAAGGAAAACAAGAGAAGGGAACATGAGAAGTGAGATTCAGGAACAAGGAGGTCTGAGAAGGACGGTAATTGGAGGATGAGAGGGCATCGCGAACGGTGGATCGAGTTGCTCGAACTTGGGGTGGGGACTTTCATTTACAAGAGAGGATAACTGACCAACAAAAACAAGAGGACTACGAAGTCAATTTTGGATAAGGGACGGATCATGAGTGACTTTAATTAATCTCTGAAGTATACGTAAAGTAGTCTATGTAAGGAATACATGTTTTGAATACAAGGCTTGTGTAATATATACATACATTCGAACCACGTAAGACAGAAATAAACCTACTTACTACACCCGTTCGTCTGGCAACCCATGATGTGTTTGTTAGCAGACAGTATCAAAGGACGATCTCCCGGACTGTACCAATGTACACGGTTGCTGAGGACAACCGACATTCATAAGAGGTCTGGTGGAGAACAATGCGCGCCTCAGCCATTTCTGAGGATAGGCGATGGAAAAAGGCTTACAACTTTATGCCTTGTCCTCTACTGGCCAGGCGTTTACAATCTGGTTTGCCTTTGCCTTCCAGTGCATGAAAGACGGTAGGATAATGAGGGAGCGCAATGGCAGAGGATTGATTTTGGAAGGTTGCACCACCTGAGTGACGATAACTAACGACGGATGGGATGCAAGGCGAAATAAGGCACGCCACAATCACATCGCTCACTTGCTACAAAAGTAACACAACTCAGGTTTTCCATAAATCATAAAAACCTTGGTGGCAATAATGAAACTAGTAGGCAAATAATTTTATCTTCACTAATGAGAACGGATATAAAACCAGCATTAATTTTTTTAGTGGTTTTTAGCATGTACCTGAAAGAACTGACCTTTGTTTTAGTTATGTCACTTTTAGTGTCTTGATCCGTCATTTAGCCGCCCTCTACAGATGACCACACAACCGCCCACGACCGGCTATATTGTGATGATATAGAACCACACTTCTGCTGACTAGTCAAGTATCGTTTCTACAACTGTATCATAGTAACAACTGAAAAATGAAACTTTGCGAGTTCTGTCACTTTTGTAACAAGGGTGCGCCATGCCGAGAACCCTTACGTTCCACGTGAGCTGGAACCCGCCCTCTTGAAGCGCACTACTCGAGTCCCTGTGCCGCCAAGGGGCCAGCCAGCAAGAGCGGTCTCACGAGCGAACAAATACGGAGCGCGAGTCAGAGAGGGTCTTTCCGCGTGCGTGCGTGCGTGCGTCGCGGCCCGAGGAGGCAACGAGGCGAGCGAAGCGCGCAGCCACCAACTGCGTTCCTATCTCTCGCCCGATAGCACACGCGCTCCTCGCAGCCAGCCGCGCCCCTCGCCCGCCGCTGCGCGCGCGCCCGCTTGTACGCGCCTCAAGGCGGCGTTGATATCGCTGTGGTGGTGCCTCGACCGGGAGGTCCTACGGTTCGAGACCCGACGGTGGAAGGGTTTTTCGACACTAGCTTGTTAGCTAGACCCAATTCGGCTGTCTGAAGGTGAATTCTAGCTGCCGGGTGCTCTGATCGGTGGTTTTCCAACACCAGGCGAATGTCAGAGCAGTATCCTCTTTAACGGGCCAAGTACCGCGCACGATCTTTCCTACCTCTTCCTTGTCCCACACACAACTTACACAATCTTCAATCTTCACACACAACTTACACACACATGCACTACACTACCACACACGCGGGAGATCGGTCGGGGTGGTGCTCAGTTGGTAGGAGACACTTGGTTAGGGAAAAACTTCGCAAATATTATACCAATCGTTACTACTTGTAATGTTTTTACCGTGAGATATTTATACTTTGAAATTCACTCAATTCGAAGATTTTGGAAGGCCAACAAAATGTCACAACTGTTTTCCGTCTTGAGTGTATCAAAAGCCGATCTTCCCCACAAATTTATTTTCGCCAATTCCTTACGTACAGATGTGAAATTCACGTTATTTTTATTCATTCAAATCTCAAGCATCTTCCGAATTGGACATGTTCGTAACGTTCCTTAGAAAACATTTTTCCTTAGAGAAATATTAAGAGATACGCAACGAAGCTCAAATGAATTGAAGTATTCCACGACTGGATATAATGCGATAGCGATACTGTCACAGTAAGCATGAAAAGAATAAACACACTTTGCCAGGGTAGACACTTGCTTGCTTAGAACAGACCGTCTGAGAGATTTCACGACGATACCCAGCGAGAGAGCGAGAAAGAGAGAGAGAGAGAGAGAGAGAGAGGGAGAGAGGGCGCGGGTGGGAAGGAGCAGGAGACGTACCAGCGAGCTGCGTAGCGAGATGTTCTTTTTACGTCCATTGGGTCGTGGGAACCGACCAAGAGAACTGAACGTCAACTACGATTCCTCATGAATGAATGAAGGCGCGCTCAAAGGGCTCTGATCCAGTCCGCGTGTAAGGAGGACGCCCAAGAACCATTTGTGACGCATGCGCGGCGTGAATGGTGCGTGAATTAGTACCAGGCATTGAAAGGTGCGGTGAATCAGAAGCAGGGGCGCCTCCTTAACGCTTGCGCCGTGAAAGCCCCACGCATTACGGACAATACGTCTCAAGGCTGAAGGAGACAAATTTTATATTCATTTGTCTGACCTTACATATGCAGTACGCTCATTCAAATACATTAACAAATGCATATTTTATTTGAGAGAACCAAATGAATTTTTATTATTCACCTATGACCTTCTTTAAAAAATGTTATCTATTCGTATATTTTAAGCGACGCCACTAGTTATTAATACATTCCATATGTTCCACCTGTTTCATTGAGCATTAATATTCACAAATATGGTCACAGGGATTTCTGTAGAGCAGTAGTCCGTTACGCGTCACTTTGCACTCTTCAACACCGGTTGTGTTGTCACAAATGACACAAGTAGCTTTTGTTCTTTTTGATGAAAAAACTAATAATATATAATATGTTATGTTAATAATTAAATATTTCTGATATAATATAAAGCAGTAAATAAGAACTTCATTGGACAAAATTTCCCTTGAAATTACTGGTAGGCCCGGAAAACACACGTTGTAAAAACAGGACATATTATCAGATATTTTTCAAGATCGTAGTGTGAAAAGACTCCATCCAAGAGCTGTATCAGTAAAGCAATATTTACAAGCTTTGATAACATTTCACGTAACAATTTTTTATGTATCTCCGCGTAGAACAAGATATCCTAACAGATCACGGTAAAAGATGATTGCGCAGGAGGGGTGATTGCACACGTAATGAACAAAAGTTTCCAAGCAAAACAACAACCTCAAAATAATCGAGAGCACGGACTGTCGATAAAAACAGTACACCACTTTCTACATGCTGCTCTATATCGCAGGCAAACTTAGTTTTCAACTTCCCGACATTCTAGCAGTTTACCTTGTGCAATGTACAAACATCATTGATTTTCCGGCCTTTGTACTGAACTTATTCACACCGACGCTCAATCGACTGAAACCATCGACGTCTTCGTGACCCTTCTTGGCGGAGGGGATCAAATCGAGTCTTTCCGAGCACTAGGGCGCAATCCGCGCCGAGGCGCTGTGTGCAAAAGCACGTCCACCGTCATTACGGGCGTCCGCGCCGCGGTCCCGGTGCTTCGCCGCGCACGCGGGCCACCGCGCGCAGCCAGCCACCCGCATCTCCCAGCCTCCCGCCCGCCGCGCCGCGTCCGTCGCGTGACCGCGCGGCCGGGGCTCGGCTTTACGTAAGACGCGCCCCGCTCGCCCGCGCCGCGCTCCGGCTGGGCCGCGCCGAGCCGCGCCGTTCCCGTCGACCGCAGCGGAGCGGAGGGCGGCAAAAACGCCGGCAGCCCAAGGCGGCGCGGCGGCGTTGATGGAGGTGGTGGCAACGGAGGTGACGGCGATGGAACAGGCGAAGGCTACGCGGCGATGTTTGTGGTAGCGAACGCAACCCCGGAGGCTTGACGGAGGTGGTGGAAGCAGGTGACGGTGGTGGTAACGGAGTTGACGGCGATGGAAGAGGCGAAGGCTACGCGGCGATGTTTGTGATGGCTGTGGTAGCGAACGCAACACTGGAGGCTGCGGCGTTGAGACGGAGGTGGTGGAAACAGGTGACGGTGGTGGTAACGGAGTTGATGGCGATGGAAGAGGCGAAGGCTACGTGGTGATGACAGTGATGGCGGTGGTGATAGAAGCAACCCTGGAGGCAGGAGCGTTGAGACGGAGATTGTGGAAAGAGGTGGTGATGGTGGTGACGGCGATGGAAGAGGCGAAGGCTACGCGGCGATGACAGTGAAGGCGGTGGCGGTAGAAGCAGCACTGGAGGCAGCAGCGTTGAGACGGAGGTTGTGGAAACGGGTGATGGTGCTGGTAACGGAGGTGACGGCGAAGGCCATGGGTCGGGAGGTGGAGCGGTGATGGCAGAGATGGGTGATGGCGGCGAGCGTTGAGACAGGTAGAGGTGAATTTGGCGGCGGCGATGCACGAGGTTAACGGAGGTGGAGGCAACGGAACTCGTAGCGGTGACAGAGATGGCGGAGCGATGGAGATGCAAGGCATGGAGACGGCGGCGGCGGAGGCGACGGGCATCGCAAGGGTAAGGTGCCGGTGCCGATGAAGGGGGCAGCGGCTCAGTTGTAGCACTGGGAAAGGAAGGCAGAGCCAGCAGAGATGGAGGCAGCACCGGGTGTGAAGACAGACGGTAATACGGCTGCGGCAACGGAGGGGAAGCTCCCGACATAAACCGATCGATCTTTAAGCTTAGGAAAACGCATCAATTTAAAACTATTCACATCTATGCATTATTTAAAAAATCCCACTATAAAAATATTTTAAAATTCTTTTGTCGACCCGACAATATAACACCGTCATACAGTGAAACAAGGTGATGTAGTTGCACAGTTATAACAAATAAAGATCTTCTCGTAAGCATTTGAAACTCATAACTTCGTATAAATGACACTATGCCACACTTGAGTACAAAACCGGAGTTACAATGGCGGCTAATCTTAACCCAAATCTACCAGATAGTAATATCTTTCTACGCGCTGATTTTATTTCTTCCCAAAAAGGGTCCACTAGGAAGTCATTCGCTGGCCAGGTTTAATCTCCACTTTTATAACGGAATGCTTTTCGAGCTATAAACGCCAACAAAGAGCGGAACTGAAACATTCATAAATGTGCCATTCAGCTGTAGGGTGCTTCGGAAGGCATTTGGCGGCATATAAAACTCACATAGGAACGGCTTCCAACGACAAGCCGATTTATGGGTTTTGGCCCGTCTAGACCAGGAAACCTTCTCACTGTGGAGGAGCGACAGAGCGAGGGGGCGGGGCGGCACAGCGTTTCTTGTCCCCTCGTGCTCCGCTCCGCTCCGCTCCGCTCCACGCCGCGCCGCGCCGCGCCGGCCCAGTTGGTTGACCCGTTCCTGTCGCCGCCGCCCAGCACCACTTGCACGCCCCCACCACCACAGCCACTGACTGCCGTCTCAGCCTCCACCGGCCTTCGCCAACGCTGCCGCTCCAGCCGTCTCCACTTCCACTGGCACCCCCGCCACTCTCAACGCCTTCGTTAACGCTACCGCTTGTGCCAACTCCGCGTACGCTGTCACCCCTGCCATCGCCAACGCTACCACTTCTGCCATCTCTGCTTTCAACGTAACCCCCGCCATTCTCTCTGCTGCTGCCTATTCGGCGTTCACCGTTTCCGCCATCCCCGCTTCCACCGGTACCCCCACCATCACCGCCACTTTCTCTGTCGATCCCACACTCCCGTCTTTGCCAATTTAACCGCCTCCCTCCCCACTCCCATCTCCGCCGTCACTCCCGTGCCCGCCGCCGTCAGGGGCTCCGCAATCACGAGCGGCGGGCGGCTGCGGAGGGCCGCAGCACCGGCGAAGGCCGGCCACGCACGCGAGCGAGCGAGCGAGCGAGCGAGCGCCGCGCAAAGGTTAGCGGGGCGATCGACAGGGGCAGGCCGCCCGCGTCGCCGCACGGGGCGGATCCCGCCCAATTACCCCCTTCGCAGCCTTCCTCTTCCTTGACATCCCGCTCCAGAGCTCCTCTTTCTCGTTTTTTTCTCGTTTCTCCACTCAGACTTTTCTTGCCTCCTGGCAATCTATTTCCTTGACTCCCCTGCAACGTTTTCTTCTAACCTTTTGCCCGACACACCGTTCTTAAGTTGTCTCCTCTCTTCCCCTCTTCTATTTGTTTTTCGTAATTTCTCACTTTTCGGTAGACATTTCTTTTTCATCACTCCTCAGCTTTTTTTTCTGCCGTCAAATTTTCTCTGCTTTTCTCTCGATCAATTCCCGTTTCATGATAAAAGCTAAAAGGTTATTTTCCTTCTAGTCGTTCTCTTTTTCAAATGCTACTAGTAGTTTGAATATTTTATCTTCTAGATTTTAATCAATATTTATCGTCCCGTGATTTCTTTCCAGACAATTTACATTCCTTTTCGGAGCAGTTATTTCTTTCTGAGATCGAAATCTGCACTCTCAGCGATGTTGTTATTTTAAAGCGCAAAAACACAACCACTGATGGACTGGATAATGACATTCTTACTACATTCTGAAACGCAAGATCGTAAACGCTTCTGTGTGGTAACAAGTAGAATCGCAAGGCGGAAAATGAATAAAAGAAGTTTCTGGAGAACTGAAGTATCAAGAAAGGAAAGAGAAGGGAAAGAAGCCAAGAAGACATGTGAATGAAAAAATGGCAAAAGAAGCATTGATGGATGGAGATTAAGACACAGCTACATACAATAATGCGAAGGTGAAAGGAAAAATAAAATGTAATGAAGGGCAAATGAAAACCTAAACTAATAATGTATGGTACAAAAGAGAGTACTCGCAGTTTCTGAGCAAACGAGTGATTAATACTAACTATGTGAAGCAGTTATTCTCTCTAAAGAACATTGCAAACTGACACTAACCTCAGCATTTGGATGTCAATTTACGCACCATTTTATCTTTCTCATCTGAAAACGTAAAGCTTATTACACTTCGGCACAGTATGTTAATGCGGCAAAGAAATACAGTGTGTTGCTTCAAAGATATAATTTCAATTTTCTGTAAAGCCAACAGTATTATAAAAATTTTCATTTTTATTTAATGACCCATAAAGGCAATGTTCTCAAACCAAGATAGAAATCTCCTTTCTCGTAAAAATTATAAACCCCGAACCGGGACGCTCATACCAGAAGTCACCGAGAGAGACATTCGTACAAATACTCCTTTTTGTTGGATCAATTTATAGGATTGGCCAGAAAAAAACAACAACCAAATAACCGATCGCGGCCACTAGCAAGCGAACGCCCGACCGCACCGCCCCGCCGCACCCCTCTCCGCCCTTGCAAGCGCCGTCCAATTACAAGCAAAGCCAGCGCGCGGCGCGGCCAATTGCTTTCGGGCCGTCCGACCAGCGCCGTCCCCATAAAGCACCGCCGGCGTCCGCGCCTCTTCGCAACAAACTGGCCCGCGATAGCAACAGCCGGCGCCGGCGCCGGCGTCTCCGAGACGTCCCAATGAAAAACCCATCAGTATAAATCTCTCCCGACATATATTTATCACGCGGCCGATCGACTGGCGAGGGGAAGGGAAGCGACGCGCCAGCGGGCGCCGCTTCTGGAATCGATAACCTGGCGCCCGGCCAATTGCGCGGAATTGGAGCGGGTCAGAGGCGATCGGCGCGGCGCGGCGCGACGCGGCCCGTCCGGAGCAGATGTCGCCCCCGCCCCCGCCGCCGTCGCTGGACCGAAGGGCGCGGGAGACGACCATGGCTCGTCGAAGAAGAAAAATCGATCCGCTCGTACGAGATGTCTCCATTAGGGATGACAGATTCTAAAAAGAACACGGATCGAAAAATTGAATCGAATTATATAGTTTCTGACTCGATCGGCTGATGAACCTACTGTATAACGATCCGACTCTCGATGGATATATTTAGAGATATGTTTGTATTATTAACGCTGCAATTAAGTGTGTCGACTTGGTGGCACTGTCTCATACCTTTACAGTCATTAAACCTGCAATCGATTCGATTAAATAAAAAATTATTTACCTTTTTTAAATATATTGTATCTTGAGACATCACTAAAGATTGGTTATTAGGGATTAATTTGATTGATTACATAGTATTTCCGGGTACATCAACTAATAAGCTCATTAGCCCCGTAAGTATAGTGCATGGTACATTTCCGGAGCTAAGGTGTTACACCCCGCAGGAGCGTGAAATCCGGATCCGAGTTACCCCTCAGCTGGCAAATTTTCTACCTCAGCAGGACATCGCTCCAGTCCGGTCGACCTCCCGTCCGGTCGCCCGTCATGAGTTGTGGTGTGTAGTGCTTGTGTTTACGTGTAGTGGGGGTGTAAGGGGAAAGGAGGAAACAATGTAAAGTCGAAATGATCGTGAGCGGCCCACGGAGAATTTGTTCAGTTACTGCTCCGGAATTTGCCGTAATGATCAAAGTAATCACGAAAACAACCGATTTTCAATCGAGACTTCAACGCGGAGTCCTTCCGGCCAGCGACGCTGCAATGTTCGTATAAGGATTTTTATTTTATAATATTTTTTAAATGTTTCTGAGTACACCTTTTGTAACAATGCCCATAAAGGCCATTGGATTAACTAAAAAATACAAACCGTTACAATTTTAAAGTTTCAAAAACCTGAATCGGCAAAGAATCGCTACTGCTCAAAATTAACGATTAATCATTCTGTCAAACAATCGATTCTCGAATAATCAAATTATTTTGCTCATTTTTTCCACCTCTAATCGGAATTGAGACCGTCTAGGCTAACAATGCCCAGCGTCGCGTTTAAAGGCAAGCAAGGCGAGCACGTTTCGACAACGAAGAAACCACGAAGTGGTAAAGCTTTCCTTCAGGCAAATGCCCCAAGGGACAGGGTCATCTTCACGCACTCTGAATATAACAAGCGACATGTGTGACGGTGAATTGCAGACCGGCAGTAAAGATCATGAGCGAATCATGTGGACGTAAATGTTGAATGTCCTTCTGCTATGAGAAAATGAAGCATCCCAACAACTTGTAACGAAAAGGTCCTAGTCAGGGCCCCTTTGGTTTCGCTACAAGTCGCTTCCATTGTACATTTGGAAGCTGCTACGTCCCTATACTCCCGTGTTTTCTCTCCACACCGTCAGACACGTGTACCTATACACGTACGAATGTGTCTAAGTAAGCACTCCTCTTCCTCGTGATTCCAGCCACTATCGGAATAACATATAGTCAGCACATCACGTTTCACACTACTACCTCGTCGATTTTGGATGAAATTAAATACAAGAACTAGTAATTCCCTGGTTTCATCCCACAACAACCAGACGGCGATCCAGGAATTTCCAACGCATGACATTGTCTGATATCCCGGATCTTTGTGGAAATATACACTTTAATAACGATGGCAGTATCGAAATTACTTTCAAAGAAAACGAGTATTAAAATAACATCTGCATGTATTCCAATTTGATTCGTGCAGATCTGCGTTGCAAGCATGACACATCAAGGCTGCCACAAATCTCGGATTAGATGAGGCTGTCGATCTGGAAGAAACGAATAGAGCCTTGGCCACTCCCCTCTCATGTATTGTAAAGTCATGTGACCTTGTTTGATGCAGCCAGCAAAAGCTGTAACAGAGAAGTCAATTGACAGCGACCCTAGACTAACGGGCAGCAAAGAGGATAAGAATTGTCTTCGACGACATGCCTTCATACAGCGAAAGAGCCTTCTACTAGAAGTAAGAGACATTGGATCTCTATGTCTGTCTAGTGCGAACAAAGAAAACTTTTAAAATCAACAACGAAAGCGTTCGTCCATTCGAAGTGGATGCCAGTTTACAAAAGTTAATTCCTTATTCCCCACCCTTGAGAATTATTCTTATGCCACATCCTTTAGGTATAATGATGGGATATAATCTTCGGGTACATTATGGTGTCAACATAAAGATTAGGGGTTCGAAACAACTGAGAGCCTTACAAAAAAGTAAGTTTCCCTGAGAAATGGATTAACGCGGTAACTTATTATCTGAAACTTTGGAATCATTACAGGGGAAGAAGCAAACTCCAAACCAGAAAGAAACGCCCCAACCTATTAACGAAGCAAGCTGGCGTTGCTGGTGCTGGTGAGAGCAAACACCTGAACGAATTTCGAAAGTACGGGGTTTATCGAGCCATCGGAATGGGAGCCGAACTTTCTTCGAAAAAAAGAACTTCGTGTATAAAAATACAGGAACGGAGAGAAAAAAAAAGATGATTCAGGTCTTGTCAGCAGCGCGATCTCGTATTTATTTTAGTTCGCGTCCAATCTCATTCATTCCAGCTCCACATTACGTCACGCGCAGGGGTCATGGCGAGCATCGTTCATCGCACGGATTGGGAAAAAGTTTACACGACGGCAGCAGCGGCGCCGCCTCCAGTTCAAGATCCCTTCCAGAGGCAACTCGCACGCGAGGCGGCGCGGACGGTTCCCACTGCTGCTGCGCTGCAGCCACGGACGGATCCATCGGGTTCCGTTCGTTCCGGTCAAGTCACGCGGGGCGGGGGCGGGGGCGCGGGCGCGGGCGGGGCAGAGGCCAAGATCGAAAGCGGAGCCCCGAGATGTGAAGAAGAGACGGGCGCGAATGAGGGAAGGGAGGGGGGGGGGGGGGCGAGCGAGGCAACAACAGAGGAGACGATCCGACGCGACGCAGCAAACTGGGACAAGCACGAGGACGAAAGGGCGGAGATAACACGGAGCGAGGACGGAGGAGGGGGTCATCACGGAATCAAGGAGTCGAATATAAATACGACGAGAATTGTTACGATGTGGGCGTGGCAATGGGGACGTGTAATAAGAGTACATTCAGTTGAGAAGGGCTGGCGTTGAGCCAGAGATTGTGGAAAGTGGAGGGGCGGGAAAGGTGCAGCAAATTATAAATGTGAAAAAAGGTCATAAAAGCGTCATTACTTGCTAGTGGTAATGGTTAGCAAAATTCGATTACGCATATAAACATGATTAAAATTTGGGAAAATGATCGAGAATAATGATACAAAGACAAAAAGGAATAGACAATTCACGTCTGTGATAAAACCCTTACAACTCAATATTACATAATAAGATTCCATCGGGAAAAGTAAACAGTCATCAATGAAAATGATCAGTTTAAGTAAATGAATATCCCTGGAAAAGATCCAATAATTACGAATACATTCCACATACAAAACAAGCAATACTTTCCGACACTGACTCGAATATATTTCGTTTTTTTTTTTATATATTTCGCTCAAATAATATGTTAACGTAAAGTTTTTTTCGTTTTCATAAAAAAAACGACAAACTCACTTGCAAAACACTTCAGAACCTCCCTCGATCTCTTTCCTTACTACAGCGATTCACTATCAAGACATGAGAGCATTAAATAATCATTCGTTATGGAATAAGAAACCCGGATATATTCAAAAGATATGATTCTTAAAAAGAGAAAATAGATATATCGATATACTAAAACCTGTTTAACTCACATCACAGTTGAATGACTCTTTAAATATAACGTGCGTATCTTAAAAAGGAAAAAAAATTAAACTTTTCTACCTCGCACGAACGCACCACTACACACAAGTCACGACGAAACGACTTTACTTAGCTTAAAAGTATTTTCCAACACGCGAACCCTGAAATGCGAACTCCCCACACACACACATAGTCGCTTCGCGCGGTATGCAAATGAGAAAACAACCGAGATATGTCTCCACGAGAGTTAACTCACTCCCCCCCCCCCCCTCGCCAATGTTCCCACCGCACTTCCGACCGAGCAGACGGCTTCAAAGGAGCGAGCTATTCAGAACTCGCGCCCTTTACTACCGTCTCATTGGCGACGCGGGGAACAGGGCGGCTGTTCGCACAATGCGCTTACGGGAGCGAGAAGAGAGAAAAAAAAAGAAGTCTCCCGAAAGAATGGAGCCACACGTTAGCCCGCGAGGCTGCGAGGGGGGAGAGGAAAAATGGGAGCCGCGCCTGGGGGAACACGGCCGGCGCGACAAGCAAGGGGGAGGAAGGTTTTGGGCTCGGTGGAGGCAGAACGGGGCTGGCCATTGTACGGCAGCCCGAGTCATTTCATTTAACTTCTATTAGAAGAAAGATTTTATTTGTGTTGTTGCAGCGCGGAAGGTAAGGGAATAATTGGGTCACAAATCGAAATCGAAAAAGAGCGTCATTTCTTCCTCGAAATTATTTGTTGCTTCAGTAGTGCGTTCATAGATTTTTTTCATCTGTAATTGACTTGTAAACTTTTCGCGGTAACTAATAAACCCCGTATTTTTTCATCAATCATGAATTTACATTCAAAAATCAACACGAGTCATTCGCTCTTCTAATATGTACTTGGACCTCATGAATTTTTAAAAAACGAAATACAATATTAGGATATACCTTGTATGCAGGATCATTCTTACGAACATATGAGGAAAACTTAACGAGTACGACAAAGTACCTAAACCACTAAACATTATAATCTAAAAACGAATCCGCTTTTGCCAGATTAATTCTGGAAATTATATTTCCGATTTCTGAGTTACCCTTTTTCAATTCACCCCCTTAGGTCATATTTACCCATACGTCGGCACCATTTTTCTAGTTTGCGAGCGTATATAGACTTTCATTCGTGGAAACGTGTTCTCGTACATCGCACAAAGTACAATCAGCGAATCGTGTATTACTACCATAACAAGATAATATCGTATTCCCTGTACTAAAGTAACACCACTGCGAGCGTTTCTTAGCAAACGACGCCTGTAAATCAATTCACAAGGTCGTTTACGGCATCACCATAAGTCAAAATACTTTTCACACATAAGCAGCGCATTATGTAACGTGTTTTGCTTTGCAGGGTCAGCTGCACAACCTAATGTTATCTCCCTCATGCTCGTTAATCAATTAGCTAGAGATATTTAGTTTCCAAGATTCAATTCTTACCATTACGTAATTATAGCGAAAAATAAAATAAATTGCTAATTTATTTCTCGTGAACTGTCAATCAACAAATTGATAAGTAAAAGTAGCGACTGAACACTCACCATTTGGTTTTAACACATCCGTTCAACAGCTAATAAGTCTTTCTTACTAAAATGCACGAAAACAAAAAACGCCAATTAGTGAACAAAAATATACAGAGATTATTCTAAAAGGGACTGCTTTGACAGCTACTGCTTGGCTACTACAGAGAGCAAAACTGCATTTTATGCCCATGCGCTCATTTCGTCAATTTGTTCGTTAGCATTTGCCCCGCTTGTAAATGACTACCTCGCGCAATATCATCGTCCGACACGACGTTAATTCGTTTCGCGAGCTGTCAAACTGGCCCTTTCTTAGTGTAACTTTTCTACAAGTAGGAAAGTTAGAAGAAAATAAAAAGGTGGAAAATAAGCAGACCAATAAGGAATTCGGTGTGGGTAAACAACACGATACAAGGCTCTAAAAGTAACCACGATTCCACAATCAACAATTATCAATGTTAATTTATTTTTCTTCAGAATTTCATTCTAAGAATCACTTTGTATCATTCTCTCCAGAAATATTCCAAGATCAAAAATATCGATACGTCACAGATTTTTCATACTTTTTTCACCGTGTTCTTCCTCACAACCCCTCAACAACGCGGACCAAAGAAATTCGCGGAAACCACCTCTCACAAACAAAATTAACAGCGTTTGGCCACCCTCCCGGCAACAACGCCGGTTGGCAGCACTGAGGGCGTGCGATACGCCAGCAAAACAGCATGCGCTTACGACGATAGGCACGTGCACGGCAACACACACTCCACTGCCACGCAACCTTGCCCCCTCTCTCTGAGTCACGTTGCATACGAAGCGCGAGCACTGCCAGGGGCACATGCGAACCCTGGCACTCTCCTTCACACTTCTTTTTTTTTTTTTTTTTCGTCCGGCGTAGGACATTGCACTTGATGAGCAAGAATTTGGCATGACACAATCTATTTGGGGAGATAGGAGGTCCACTGAACTAGGAATTAAGTAACGTTAAGAGGCTTTAAAACAAACATTCGAATTTACTTACAAACATGAAGGAATTAGTTTAAAATCAAGCAAACATAATAATATAACACAGCTATTCCATCGAGGCCTGATGAGGCATCAATGAAATCACTTTACGTCGAACTTACAATGAAGTCACTTCGTAATTGCTTCGCTAGGGGCTTGGCTCGCACTCGGGGGTATGTGATGACGGGCAGATTGTCAAAGGGCTCTCCGGGTGTTCTTTAAGGAGACCAGTTTTCCTCATTTATGTAGATCCTGTGCACGTTCGGTGCCATCTACTCCTTCAAACAGGCTACGGGTCGCTGGTTCTGAACCCACGAAAGGGCATACTCTTCTGATATCTTGGATGAAACATGGAGGAGTAACCCACCATGATCACCACTCATCAATTGATTATCCTTCCATAACATTCGCATCTTCTTCTTTTTCCAATCTTCAACTAGTATATCACACTACCAAAGTAACCCGGCGTCATCCAGGGTATTGCAAAATCTTTGCAGGGTGCAAAATCACCTATTACGAAGGAAACGGAACCAATTCTAAAGAATAAGATGGAAGAACATTTATTTACATCCTCTCCACACCGAATCCTGCTTCTTTCCTCTATGGTCGCCCATACGCCATTCCTGCCATTCTCTCTTATCCCACCTTGCATCGAGAACACGTAGATGCATTGCGGATTGCACTGAACCAAATTCTGTAATAAATTATTGATGGAATTTCAAGATGAAAATATGTTATCTTTTCCCACGTACGATAAATCAGTAGAGAAAATTTAATGAAAATAGGATTACGAGTTGAAACGTTTTTTCAGGCCATAACTTATTTATTTAAGTTTAAGAAGTTTGCAACATAAATAAATTAACAATTTAATGAGAGATTGATGTAAACTTTCACTCCCGTCTCTTTCGCGAGGGGTAAATGGTTTCTCAGCACCTATCACCTCCAGCTCTAGGTTACTTCAAAGCTATTCTCGTCCGTCAGGTGGTTCTCTTGTTTTACTAGAGCAGGATGGTGTATATTGCATTTGCTGGAGATTGCAAAACGAAACATTGCGAGCGCCTACACGTGTCACGGAAATTTTTATTGCTCATCACAGCGACAAAGAATAAACGAAATCCACATGTAACAGCTGTTGTGGGTAAATGCAACTGAATTATATGGCATCGACTGATATTCCTAAGAAAGGGCACTGCTCCTTCGCAACAACAGGCCATTTTGAAACTCCAAAACAAAACATCATAAGGAAAGAGGCAGTATGATTCCTCCTTAGCTTGTCAGCACATTAAGTAGGGATCAACTGATTCAATGATAACATGATATAGTGTAAGCACATCGCTATCTGATATTGTGAAACCACTCATGTATACTTCAAGATTGCTACTGGTGTGTTGAACATTCCTACAATAGATACTTTTCTCTCGAAGGGAACACGAAATACATTTCCAAATCACCAGGCATAGCCAGATAAACTTACTTTCACACAGGAAATACAAATAAACACAAAAATTCTAGACAAAAATTGGTTACCATGATCTCCATCATAAAATACAATCATCCGTGTAATATAACCAACCCAATATCCATTTTTAACGAATCCGACCTACCCATTACTGCCAGGAACGGACGCACGGTCGGACACACAATAGAGCGAGAAGCATTCTCCCCAAAACAGTTTTTCCTCGAGGAGAAAGTGCCGTAAGAACTACGTTGCGGTACTAAACTCCTCATACTACCGCCTGTTTTCTCGCCTTCTCCGTGCCCGAGCCCAACAATTTCCCTTTTTTCCTCTCCGCCCGCGGAATGACGCGCAATGAACGCCCGCGCGCCTCGCGCTTGCTGAGGTTTGTGAAAAACGCGAGTGAAGAGGAAAGGTGCACCGTGGAGGTCCCTCACACGACGAAAAGAATTTATCACATTTTTGAAATTATAAAACCTACGTTTTATCTTTTTTTGTTTAGGATTTTCAACAGGCAAATCAACAATTGAAATTGTTAACACAATGCCATAATTCTTGAGATAGTACAGTTTAGGGAAGGAAGAGATGGGGTCCCGGCTGATCGAACCCGCCTTCGGTCTAGAAAAAAAAATCTTTATTTGTAACACAAAATATACTTTTGAATGCATTTCTTGCTCTTGGTTATTTAGGAATCCATCAAAGATTTTAATTTTTCACACATTTCAAGAAATATGTAAGTGTTTTATAGCTTACGTGAATGATAGTAAAAATTATCAAAGATTTCGTAGAAAAGATTTCGTTTTCAAAGAAAAGTAGGCATTTCGGGTCATCGTCTCAATTCCCCAAACAAAAACCTTTTTAAAACCATTTTTGGCCCGGATTCACGTCAATATGTAGAATTCACAAAATTTTAAAATAATTTGTATTGTTATTCCAATACAAATATAGAAACGTTTTGTTACATTCTGGCAAATTCACACTTTAGAAGAATCTCAATTTTTCTTCGTATCATTGACACCTTCCTAGAACATAGTTGGTATTTCGTAATTCAAATCTCATTTGACAGAAAAATTCAATTACTTCCTAAGTTTAATTTTTTGCATCAGATTCGAGTTACTGAAACATCTGCAATTGCAAGACATCATCAATCTTGCTTTTCAGGTCCTTGAGCAGGTCCAAACCTTCTCCGCTCCTATCTCTGGCTTTAATCGCTGTCTGAACTCTTCCCTTCTATTTTCTCACTCAAGATTCTCTTCTTTTATCACGACTGGATCCTTGAAAGTCTTCCTATATAATCCCATCCGTTTTTCTCAAAATATCCTGTTCCACTTCCTCCTCTGTATCGTCTCTTATAACACCCTTTCCACGCCTACTCTTCTTCATGCTTCCTCATTCTTTAGCAAGGAAAAAAAACTATTCAAATATTTTATGTTTTCGGGGTTCTAATTTTCTGTGTCAAACACTGAAACATCGTGTTGATACAACGTTCGTTAATACGGACACATTTCCTTAAGTCCGATTGGAAACCTTTTATTTATTTTATTTACTTCAATATATGAATAAACCCGATGGAAACGCCGTCTTGGCGCTTGGCTGCTGGCGGAGTGCCCGCTCGCCCCGCCAGTCGCGCCGCCGTCGCTGCCTCGCGCCGCCCGGCCCCCAGACGGCCTGCCGGCTACGGGCCCTTTATACCGGGAATCGACGAAAGAACGAGAACATCAACTTGGCGGCGACTGGGTCGTAGTCTCGCCCGGGGGGAGACCGTCGCCAGTTCGTCGTGCAGTGGGCTAGGACACGTTCGACGAGCTGCCTTAAAGGCTCGAGTCTCCCTGGTGGAGAACAATCGGTGTTCTTTCGGGAAAGGGCCCTTTTAGGTTCGGGAAACGACTCGTCCAAACGTCAACTACTGTACTCGAAATGATATGTTGGGCATACGCCTCAGATACTTAGCTTCAAACCAATTCTAATTCAATGTCCCTACGCACAACCTATAAATGTTTTAGGTTGGTACCACCAAATAACATTTGTAAATTCTGATGAATATTAAAAAAAATAATTTTTCTATAGTTTCTTAAAAGACCAACAATTGCTGTTCGAACCTAAAGAACCCGAACTGGACAAATGAGGTGGGCGTTTGGGTTCTTCGTGGGCAGAAAAGGTAATGAATTTGGAACAAGCGAGGGAAATCGTCACCATGAAGTTCGCACCTCTCTTAGAAGTGTGTGACAACAGTTTTTCCGCATTCAGGCGGAGTTCAACTGAACACACAAGATTTAGTTCATAAAAATCTCAAGAATTTCTTTGATTAGCGCCATGCGAAAAGCAGATTAATGAATATATTTCAGCTATTAAAATCACGACCGGGGCTTCAGAAATAATGGGATACATGCTTTAATTATTTAATCAAAACATACAATATCGTAAACATTTTTTCAATTTTATAAAAGCCAAAAAATACTAAAAATTTCTTGTATTTTTTTAGAAACGAAAAATTCGGGACGAACATCACACATGCGCACAAATAACAGACACTAAATCAAAAATTACCCACTTGCTCTGAATATGTATATTTCAATTTCATTAAGTTGTTTGAAGAAATTGCAGATTTTTCAAGAGCGATACCTATCTCTAGCACTAGAGAGAGCACCTTTATTATTTCTACGAGAATATCCTGTTTTCATGCCTCAAAATATCAAAACGGTTCTCATCCATGCGTTCAGCATTGAAAGCGCAAATGTCAAGGTTACCCGTGTGAAATTTAAAATGACCATAGCAAGATATAATGAAGCAAGAGAAAGTAATGAGGAAGCCGCGAGGTCGCGAATAAATCACCCAGACCATTGTTGCCTTTCAAATCATAAACTTCTGCTTATCTGATTGCAGTGGTCGTCACCTCTGTCATTAAAAAATCGCGAGATCGGCGAGAGATTTAACTTTTCGTAGCACTACGACGACTAAAAATAAGAACCTAATTGGATCAGCTATCAACCCTTCAATTACATAAACTTGGTGATAAAACAGAACATAGTGCAGCCAACTTTACGCCAGAAATTAATTCGGTACGTATCAAATAATCTGCCGATTCTCACAATGTCTGAACCTATTGCTCTCTTTTTGTCGCGTCACTCTGGTCTCACGGATACTACTCGCGACGAGTGCTAACGCCCTCTTCACGCTCTCGGCCGGGGATAATGCATTCTAACTACTTTGTAGTAGTCATGGCATAGAAGTGAACGAGTCAATCGGGACGCTAGTAACTAGACGCGAACCGTTCACAGTAAGTCTTTCCCTTCCTCGCGTTGACATGCTAACGAGTGGGAACGGGTGTTTCTATTCATACCTTCTCCTTGCTCCCCTCATACACGTCATTTCTGACACCAATACTTTCATCACATTAGGCTGAAAATTGCAATAAATGTAGGTAAAACACATGCAACGTTTTTGCACAGTCGTGTAGGAATAAAATTCTGAATGTGTGCACCAAAACTTACATTAAGCTGTGATCAGCATCCATTACAAAAACATTTCAAATTTTCTCCTTGCCACTGAGGCCAAGTCTGTCTTTTTCTGTTGTTTGGGTGTAAAATAAAGAGAACAAGGAAGTTACGCCTCTGAAACCTTGCTTTTGTGGAGAATGTATGCGAAAAATGTTTCTTTTAATACTTTTTTTTTAGCCAAAACCACGCAAAAATCAATCATAAGCATCACGAAACTGCCAAAGGCCTGTGACTTTTTGAGCTTTCTACGGCTCTACCTGTACGGCAAAAAACCAACTTTATCAAGTAGGCTTCCATTTTACGAGAATACTTATATTTTCCCGACAAAAAGATTTACATTAAGTTCGTTTTAACTGATTACACAGTTGAGAGACGGTTTTATGTCCATGCATGTCTATTAACTAGCCAATTATTTAATAAACGCATTAATTTACTCAGACTTTAATAACTAGAACCCGGAAGTTTGGCAAAATATATTTTTATTAATGAACCAAGCTGTTCGTTTTTTGTTTTTTTTAAATACGATTGGAGCCTACCGAAATATTGCGATCGCAAGTTCCTGGTTTGCTTCATTCACACGCTTTTCAGCGGCAGCTGGCAAATCAAGAGAGTTGCTCCTCAAGCAGCCCGCATCTGGCTTAGCATCGTCATCTTCAAGCTCACGTGCATCAAGACGTTCCCTCCCACGCCCACGACCGTACAAGGCAACATCCAATGGCGCAGAGAGATTTGACCACTCGATGCGTCAGCGGATTAACCGCAACAAGTAATACTCGAAACGTCCATATTAACCGAACGCGTCTATTTCCGTGCTCAGATATTCGTTTTGATTTCGGGGGCCATCCGGAATTGACAAAGCAAAACCAGTATTCATCCAGAACAAAAAAAAGGAAATATTAATTTCTGACAAAGATGAATATGAGTTGCGGAAACAACAGAAATAAGGAGTAAAACATCACACCGCAAAAGATTAAAACGCAAATTCCTGCGTCAGTTTTTCGATCGACAGTAATTGGCACTCACCAGAGGTGGCTTCCCATATTAAACAACTCATACAATCATGTACTATTAAATCAAATAACAAAAATAATTTATTAAAACTACAATCAACCCGGCTACTGAAAGCCTGTTGAGCAATTATGAGTTTTTAAATTGACGACAAATACGATACAGTAAGGGTTTTTTAAAAAATGCATAGCTTTTTGTGAAAAAGGTGACACAATAGTGACCAAAGCGAACGAGGGAGGAGAGTGTTCGGATATCATACACAGGTTCTAACAAATTTGTGATAAACTGGAAATGCACGTTCAAATTAATAAAAAAAATAATGTAATTAAATCTGAAAGATGTTTTTTAAATATGAAATCTCTCTCAATTTCTAGTGCCAATTATGAAGTCACTATTGTTTAATTCAGTAATGGGGGTGGGTTCGGAACGTTTATTTCACGGCAGAGCGATTTGTATTTCATATTGTTACAAGGGGTGAGGGTAAAAATCTCAACTTACTTTTCGAATCATTACAGTTAACTCTAGCGTCTCACGGAGTGTTATAAAAAATATTAGCATAGAGATTGAATTACACACCACTCTTCCCACTGTTTCCCACCACTTGTCATTATTAAAACAGACATTCAAAAGGCAATAAAATTCGAATGAACACTGCAATTTACAGTAGCACACAAAGATGCAATGCAGAAAGCCTCACAAGACTTTAGCACACGATCTCTAGACAGCAATATACTTTTACACAACCTACAGGACACGTAGCAACGACTGTTAACTGAGTAATTCTTATAGCTAACATAAATGAATGCTTTTTTAACGAAACACTCCAGTGCAAACATTTACCACAGATTAATTAGATCGCTGGTGACCTTTTAATATTTAAATATGATAAATAAAAGATGTTGTCAGGTATCAAAATTTATTTGGCTGATGATCGTTTCGATCGCGTAGCGATCATCCTCAGAGCTAAAATTAGAATTATGGAAATAAATTATATTAATCCATGAATTATATCATACATGTATAAATATAATTTATTTCCATAATTCCAATTTTAGCTCTGAGGATGATCGCTACGCGATCGAAACGATCATCAGCCAAATAAATTGTTGATACCAGACATCTTTTATTTATCATACTTACGAACCACAGACATTCGATTACGTTCCCCTCAATAAAGCTGAAATTAAAATATACATACCGAAGAGCAATGAAGCATCAAAGTCTTGCTGATTTACCGATATTCCACATCGGATCAACGCACAGGGACTGCGTAAACCGTCATCCAATTATCTCCACCACAACGCACAGCAGACGCAACTGCACAGTGGTCTCCCGGCATGCGGAGGGCTATTGCGAACGGAATGAATAAACACACTTTTACGGCGCCACCGCTCCCGCTGCCCGTCCGGCGCAAATTGCACTAAAACGTCGCAAGTACCCATTTCCTGAGCTCTGTTTCGCGTTACAAAACACCGCTTATTGCGAACTCAAATTTCTACAGACAGAAAAGGAGGTTGCTTCTCTTGTT
The DNA here is from genome assembly GCA_038098605.1 of Gryllus longicercus. Classification (NCBI taxonomy): domain Eukaryota; kingdom Metazoa; phylum Arthropoda; class Insecta; order Orthoptera; family Gryllidae; genus Gryllus; species Gryllus longicercus. Next base: position 929,744 of record JAZDUA010000303.1, read on the forward strand.
TCATAGGAGGGTAAATACGCAAATGTATTCAGTTCTTCACGACTACACTTTTTGTTTCACAATTTCATTAATTGAGCCTTCTAACTCAAATTATAACTGCACATCAAACGTACAGGTTTACTTATTTTCCACCATATGATACATTTTTAATTAACGGGTTTTTCTTCTTTTTAAAACGTTCAAAGCCAAAAGGCTTTTAACCTGGAGTGAAATAAATAATATTTCTTCATCCCTTTAAAATCACAAAATATCTTGATAAGACATTATCCCTTTCCTCTTGAAATGTTAATATACATACAAATGTTTATTTCCTCACAGTCTCCCTGCTGAAAAAGATTAAGCTGAAGAAATTACCTGACGGCAGAAAAGTGACAGTTTGTATGTTATGTCTCGGTTTCGGGATTTAGGTTTAATTATTTGCTAAATTGTAAACTGTAAATGTTGCTGTATATGAAAGCTAACTTTGGAAGCCATCAGAAGAATTCAGTCTAAGAATTCTCAGAGAATTAATCGGAGACTTCGTCTGAGAACGTGTATACCGACAACCCCCCCCCCCCCTCTTCACGGCTCCCACACATACATACAGAAGTGTTCTTGGTCATCTTCGACTTCTAAAATTCAGTAATTTTATTTTCATAATGAACTGAATTACGCAATGTTTCCGAAGGTTTACAGTTTTCAACAGCAATGTCATGAATGTAAATGTAAATCCTACGAAACAATTTTCCAATAGCAGGGTGGTCTTTGGCACTAATAACAGGTACAGATAACAGATTAAGTACTTTCCTAAAAAAATTCTTAATCTTTCCAAATTCATTTAAATGAATCGTAGAATCGAAAACACTATTTTGTGAATGAGAGGATTCTTGGGGAATGTTCAAAAGCCTGTATTATCGCAACAAATAGCAATCGCGATGATGAAATATTTCTAGCTGAGCATGAAAACAGACGAATGATATGAATAAAGTAAGTCATCGATTCATTTTATTTTATTTTGAAAACCGAACGCCAGTATTAATCAATGAATGGAAACAAACCTCTATGGCAATATTGATTCCATTGACATGGTGTCACACAAGTGCAACATCGAAAAGGACCAATACAAACAACACAATGTCACTTGTAGGGACCGAATCATTCTGGCTGTAGAAGTGAGTAACCCCTTTGGCAAGTTTCCATTCGAAATCCTGGAATGTGGAGCATGCAGCAAAAAACACGACGGGATCCTAAAAGAAGTAGTACTGTGAGCTGTCCAAGGAGAATTTACATTTCCCACCTTGTGCCAAGTTTCTTCTGTTTCTTTCTTAAGCTTGTGTCAACGAGTCTCAACAAACGTTTTCCCTACCTGAGGTTAATATAACACAATCCACATTAAAAAACATAATCATAAAATATTCAATTGTTTCCAGAAAACAATAACAAACGAATAATAATAATAATAATAATAATAATAATAATAATAATAATAATAATAATAATATTCTACGCAGTTTTAATAAAGCAAAAAAGAAAAATGTAAAGAAAAAATTGAACAAAATTTACAATAATCTCTTTTGCACACTAAACAATGATATCTCTGAGATAGAGAAGTGTTTTTATCATGTTTGTTTCTTACATATTTTACTGCAAATGTTGACATTCGGTTCGACTTGATATTTTTAAGGGGGAAATGGTAGGCGTTATCAGTAAATGGCTGAAAATATTACACTGACAATGTATTTTGGCATGAATTACAGCTATTAATTATAATCTTACTTATTTGAACGACAATGTTAACAATATTTACAACGACGAGATCGACGTCAAATGTACACATGTAGCACGCGAAAGCGTGTGCGGAAATCAAAACATCCATGCGTGTTTACACTCACAAAATATTGTGAACCATGAAAAAATGACAGAACATGCAAGTTATTCCAGAGAATTTGTTTCGGAAAAGAAATAATGAGGCCATAACATGTACCGCAAGGCATCGACGCCAAAGTAATAAAATAAAAAAAAAAACTTTACTGAACCACTGATTTCTCTTCGTCTGATGACTCACCTCATGTAAGGTTAATTCCGCGGCGGGCTGTCACAGAGCAGTTCACCAGAAGCATATTCCATGGCACTGTCACATCACGATTCACACGAACGTAGTTCGTCGATCCAAACAACCACAGAACTATTTAACACAATAAACACCGAAGGACCGCTCGTAACAGCTCCATTCACACTGGCCGAACTCGTTATAACATGGCGACCCTTTCATCAGGTTAGCCACAATTCTACAACTAAACTAAACTCCAATACCTTATAAGCATTTTCAATTACTTTGATCGATATCAGCTTTTACTTTATTTTACATTTCAGATCCATTAAAGAGGTAACGCTTTCTAGCATAGAACACGATAATTACAATAGCTGCTCCGAAAATATTAACGTTTTCATAAAGATAGTGATGTTTATTGTGGCAGCGCCTCACTTCACTTTACAACCGGTTACCGATACAGGCCATGCTCCCAGGTAGTACACATCTGTGCCGCAAGGGTCCATGAGGACGACGCTCCCGCCACTTGCAGACTATAAAGTGAACGCCAAGCGCTGGTCCCGCTATCTACTAGTAATAGAAAGAACTAAAGCGCAGCAGTGACCTCTAGAGAAATGAAGACAATGGCGGTATTATTGATTTAAACATCTAGGCAATAAAAAAAGATGTAATGAATACTTCGTAGTTTTGGACTTTTTTTATCCTGTTTTATATTTTTGAATGAATCAAATGTTAATGTTGTGCCTTGATATAAAAAATTCATTTCACTTTTCTTTTCTATAAAATATACTGAATCATTAAAAAATCATTACTTAACATAATTATTCAATCATTATTTAAATCATTCTTGAAATCATTTAATCCTTATATTTTTAACAGCTCTTCATGATTTATTTTGTAATTATTATGTACAATCATTCAATTTCTCATCTGTTGAATATTCTGCTTGAAAAATGCCTCTTAAGTTTTATAATGAGCTAAAATCAAATTAACTAAAGGAAAAAAAACTAATCCTATGACCATGCTTATTTCTTCCTTCCAAGTCAAAACAACATTAATTGTTACTTTTCTCTGTCATTATCATAGTACACATAATATTGAATAATACATACATCTTGTACAGGTCATTATTACTTTGAAATGTTTTTGTGAGAGATTTGTCTGTATTGTTTTAAAAATCTTTAAGAATTTTGAGACACATTATTGCATTATATTAAATTATTGCAGGATATTAAATTCTTAAGAGATACAGAAAAAATTAATGCAATCTGTATTTAGAAGTCAATGACAGAAAAGGAATAAAATCAGCAATATTAAATTTCAACATTATGTAATGTAGAAAACAAGTAAAATTAATTTCTTGTTTCTGTAATAAAGAGAAACAGCATTATAAAACAAATGCTATGTAAATTTGCCAGAAGTGAAATCTTCTAATCTTACTGGAATAATTACAACCAATCAAGTTATATTGCTTAACATGTAGAACATACTTTAATGATTTCCTCTTGTCAGATTTTTTTTATTTTCTAGTAACTAATTGCAAGATAGACTTGTATGTTTATTACAAGTGTTGATAATCTCTCCGAGTGTTGATAGTTTTTCAGTCTGTAGATGATATCTCAAACTATTTTGAGATAAATGTTTACTATTTATATCTTTAAAATTATTTGAGCTTGCTTCCAAATTTCTATTTTTATAAGTAATCACAATAAATATATAATACCTTTATTTCTTACCTTTATTCCTTAAAGTTGGCCATGAATGCTAAACACATCATATATAAGTCAACTATATTGTTAAAATTGCAGTGTCTGCCTGTGATTTCAAAATGACTGACTTTTATATTCGCATTTGGTTATTTTCTTATTATAAAAAGTCTTTCAAATTGTTAAAAAATATTTGTCTGTCCATCTGTTTGTTGAGAGTTACCTGTTTCAGGTACAGATTAATTAATTTAGATGAGGTGTTTGATTTCATAGTATTCCCAATTGAAGTTTGTTTAGACATTCCCGAAATTAGCTTCAACATAAAGAAAGATGAACATTTTAAAAATAATTGAATGGATTTCTATAGCATGTAAACAACCATTGTTTACAGGAAAATGTGTTAATATGAAATTGCAGGCAGGCATCTCAACAGATTATTTTTAAATATTGATGGAGAATTTTCATGATATATTTTAATTCTAGCTTGAGTTAGCACTGAATTTGCATGATGAACCACGTAATCTATTGTTTTTAATATTAATACCTTTGACATTTCTTTTTTCTCAAAAAGAAAACTTCTTAATATTTACTTGCTATTTGTTTTCATTTTTTTATAGTTTTTACCATCTCTTTCCTTCTCCAAATATTCTCATTGGGCTCAAGTATTTTGTGCTACTCAATAAGAATGTTATTTTGAAACTGACTAGCATGAATTCCATATGTTGTCTTACATTTGTAATCGGCTTTCAAGCACATTGAGAATTTGAATTCTCAATAGGTAGATAAAAATATTTTTCAATGAGTTTTGCAGATAATAACATTCCTACTGAAGTATCTGTATAAAAAATAAATTATATAGAACAGAGTTATTTAACCATTAGTTAACAAAAAGAAAAACTTTGAGGTACTTTTTATGTATTTTTAATTTTATAATTTACCAACAAAAATATTAAAAACTGTGATGTATGGAGGAGAATTACAAATAATCTATGCACTTTTCTTGAACTCCAGAATCCTTACCCCACTCTTTTTCTATGCATAGTTGAATTTTGAATAAAGGCAACAAGCAGGATGGTTTGCAACATTTGAAAACTAGAAATTTTTGCTCCTAAGTAATAGAAAATAGATTTGTATTGGCAAACTATTTTTGGTTATAATTTGTTTTCTTCTTTTTGGTTTTGCTGATAACAAAACTAAACAAAACATTTACTAATAAGTAATGTCTAATAAATATGTTAGAAATAGAATGTTCAGTACCTGGCCACATCTTCACTTCTTCATTTAATATCTATTCAAGTTATTAACATTACAGGTGTTATTGTCAGGCACTTTTGCTTTTTTTATGAACTTTAATATTTACCCTTCCAAATGCACCATTGAAAATTTGAAGAGAATTTGATAATTTATAATTATGTACTAATAAGAGTGTAGGGTGCAGTTACAAGAAGATTTTAAATTTATGAAGTTTGTATTTTTATGCCACATTTGAGTCACACTGTAGAGAATAATTTCTGTGTTAAAGTCAGTCTTTAGTAAACAGAGAAACATTATAAGTGTATTTTCTTTTACATATTCAGTTATTATATTGATTTTTTAGTGTAGGTAATGACAGTTATCTTTAATTTCTGAAGAAAGCTAGAATAATGGTCTTAATGAATAAAATTTTCATAGTGTAGCAAAAATCATATCAATCATATTCTCGTCAATCACATATCAATCAATGTCAATTACTTAGTAGTTAAAAAAATAAAGTATAGTGATGGTTTTTTATACACTGTGTAAAACACTATTACAATGTTCAAGTGAGGAAAAACTTGGAAAATATGACGAATTATAATAAAATCACCAAGAACAGTTTTGTTATCAACATTATTGAACTTGTGAATATTATAAATGGCCTTTTTCAGTATAGGTCATATACCTGAGATTTGTGCATGACAGAACTTCCTTTGATCATGTAATACATACACGTTAATGATCATTTATCACTTTCAGTTTTTGACTGCCTTTTTGCTTAAAAAGTTACAAGTATCCATAGACATGCACAGCCTAAAAACAAGTGGAGGGGAAGTACATTTCTGGACCCCTCTGGGCCCTCATTTCCATTCTATTTTTTATTTTTACCTGTGACATTTTATCTGTAAATAAGTAAAGATACTAACAGAAAAATAAATTAATAACTTTAGTGATAAATTAATAAATACAATTGATAAGTTTAATTTGCCTGAGAGTTTGGAGAACTTCTATTCCAAAGGTCATGTAATAACTTAAAAAAGGAGAAAATTAGGAATTGTTATACTTAAGGAAATAAAAATAACATTTTATTACACTGTGCTATGAGACACTTTTCGAAATTTTCGAGGGTGCCATGGCCTCTCTGCCCCCCCCCCCCCTTCATGCTCATGTCTATGTTAGTGTCTCTCGATGTAAAAACTATATAAGGCACGTGGCCTATTGCAAAAGGGGGACAAACTCCATTTCTGGACCCCTTTTTCAAAAATACATTTTTTAACTTACGGAAATGAAATGTTCTATTACTCAAGGGCTCTTTTAAAATTTTCAGGGAGTCACGCTCCCCCTAACCCCTCACACACACTCACACTCACACACACACACACACACACACACACACTCACTCACACTCACACACACACACACACACACACACACACACACACACACGGCCACAGCTATGGATCAATACATAATAATTAAGTTTTGATGCTCTCCACCAGACTTCAAAATGCTGGGCTTCGTGGCAACAAAAACGTGTAGAATGGTGTCTTACAGTACACGTGCGTGACAGTTTTACTTGTTCGAGTTTGCGTCTCATGTTTCCACGTCGGCGACCGCCTGACAGCACGTGCAAGTGGCGTCGTCCTTCAGGAGAGAACAGGTGTTTACGCACCCAGCCGTTCAGGATTTGTCAACAACGAACCTGTACCCAGGAGAAAATCAGAAGCAGACTAGTTTCGGTCGTGACAGCTTGGCTATAGATGTTTTTGCTTACGCGGGGAATGTGAGCGGGTAAAACCGTCACTGGAGCACCCAGAGAAAACCAGAGGTCCGGGGCAGTTCATCCAAGGAGGGTTCTTATTTCAAGCAAAAAAATCCCTCCTTCCCTACCTCATTTACAGAATTAATTTCTCAATGCATCAGAAATAACTTATAGCGTTAAATTTGGATTAGAGATAAATATATCTTTCATTTCTTTTTAATGAAACAAATCACGGCCCCAATCACCCCCACGTCCGGACCTAAGGCTGCTTGCCCCACCTGTCCCCTCTCCTTCTGGACGCCCCTGTGCCACCGAACGTGTTAGCTCATTAAGGTGCAGTGTTAATAAATGATATTGCAACAACACAAAGAAATGCTACTTTTAATACGAATTTAGCTTCTTGTGTTTGGATATTTCTGTTCGTGTTTGTATTGTTTGGATATTTTAGAGGTGTGCTGTTTCAGGTAATGGGAAATTTGAATCATTGTTGTATTAGATTGGGTCTTCCGCAGTGGCGAATCCAGGAGGGCGAGGGCATGGAAGTCATGCACCCCCCCCCCCCCCGGAAAAAGGCTAGAGTTTTCCTTGGCTAATTTCCTTTATTTTGAAAAATATATTTAAATCTTTATTTATATGAGAATTGTGTAATGATGCAAACAATAATAAAGTATAGTACCATTAAACGTTGAAAAAAATATATCCAAATAACAACAAATGTCTTTATTATTTTTAAAAAAACCTATCATTCACCCCCCGAATGATCGGCTAGGCCCGCCCCTGCTCTTCCAAATTAGAAGATAAAGACAACCTCACACAGAATGCGGATTGTCAGGGGAAATGTCTGCCTCTCCCTAGTGTTTGGCACCTGCCTGACACACAAGACTGGACCATATTGAAACAAATCAAGAAAATTAGCAAAGAAAAATTTGCTAAGAGCATTCTTAATGCTTATTCATTCGAGAAATCCACATGTGTATCGTTATCAATAATTCAAGGCAGTATGTACGTTTGAAGTATCACTAATGTTCTTATAAACTTTCCACAGGGATTCCCTTCAGCAGCCTACTAAATCCTTCCGGACAAAAACCTTCGCCCCCGGGTGGGCTCGAACCACCAACCTTTCGGTTAACAGCCGAACGCGCTAGCCGATTGCGCCACGGAGGCTGGCGGCTGGCATGGTCCCACAAATGGCGGCCACGGGGCTACCTCTACCTGTGCCGATTGCTTCTTTAGAGATAAACTGCGCTCCATCAGTAGGAGAGTTTCCATATTGGCCTGGACATAGCCAGAAGTTGTGGTAGGAGGAGACAAGATGCCTTACAAGGGGCTAAACCAAGAGTTCTGGTAGGAGAGGGACGGAGACAAGAAGTTTTAACTCAGCAGTCATCACCATTTATATTTTATATCGATTTTTCGAATATATATCTAATGCACTTTTTGTCAATATTTTGTTTTATACGTGAATTATACGTTCATTTATTTCTAATCCAATTATCTTGGAAGGGGTAAACATCTCTTTACGCCCATACTTGACAGGGGAAGCTTTTATCGGAAGGTGGAGGGGAGGTTTTATCTCAACACGTATGTCCAGAAACTGTTCACCCTTGATATATTGAAGGTGCATTTTATTCTTTCTATACTTAATATGCCATGGATAGATGACGGTTGTTTTTTTTCGTCGCGAATTTACCATATCGGGTCCACGTGAACCGGGGCTATGGTTATAGGCCTATTTATCGAGGGGAGGTGCTCGTGACGTTATGGTGGAAACAGCATTTTCATGCTGAAACCAATTTTTACACCTAGGGTTGTTTACCCTGGGGGTCAGGTCAAATGATAATAATGATGAAGGATGAAATGGACAGTAACAAATATACAGAGACACACACAAACACAACCATGCCTGAGGTGGGACTCAAACCCGCGATTCTTCGGCCTAAGACTGCGTTGTTTTCTTTTAAATTTTAAAAAATATTTATTAGAAACAATCGGCACGGAATATTTTATGTACTATTACGTAGATAGCGAATCTATCCACGGATTCATGACGAAAAAAGTAAAATTTGTGACAGAGGGCAGATTACTGCAACACATTACAATTGCGCATAACTCGGAAACGTGCTAAACCCTTAAAACCAGATTTTCGTGTCCCTTGCAGAACGCAAGTTCTGTGGGGACCACGGTAAGTTACGTGAGGACATAGTTTTGGGGGTCAGGTGGGAGGTAAACAAGGAAGAGGTGGGGGTTATGTGGAACCTGAGTGATGTTTTTTTAGTAGTATTCTACTAAATGAAACCTTTTTGGGACCGTCTATTACATGTTTGATTTAGCTCTTCTGAAGACGCCTATTTCATTGGCATGGGAGGTCAGATATGAATAGAAAGTATGCCAAATTAATTGTGGTAAGTAAATTGACGGAATAGAGATTTAATAATATTACATGATAAAATTAAAGATACTGTTTGATTTTTTGTGAAATTTAATCCCAACACTCAACAATATTAAGATGGTTACTCATTCACAATACTGAGTATACAATGCTGTAACGTTCTGTTTAAGAGATAGCCGCTCGAATGCAGAATGAAACTATTTCGCTTTTAAAACAATGATTAACTAAGTGCAGAGTTTTCAGAAAGGTACAGCTAGCATTTTTATAAGCACTTTACGATTAGTTCACGACTTCAATGGCTGCCTCAATGCTGTAACCAGAATTATAATTACGGGAAACTCGAATATTAAACACATGGCATATGAACACTTCAATCTGATTTCCTGATATTTCATTGATATTGATTCTTATTTTTAAGTTGGGCGTATTCGGCATGCCGAATAGTTTCAGTCCCTGCAGGGATTCTGGCTTAATTTATCATTCCATAGTACTTACCACAGAAGGTATATGCAGTGTTTTAATTTCTCGTGCATCTTACCATTTTCTCTATCCTTTGTAATTCTGCAGGAAGAATGATCTTTTTGGACAGCAAAACTCGTTCAAAAATAATATTGAGGGTTTCCTACCATTCTATTTTCGTAATTTGCTACGTTTTACAAGGTCCATTGAACAAATAAGACTGAAAGAGTTATCAGATTTAGGAAACGACCTTTGGCTAGTGTTGGATGTAGTATAGATGGGCATATTTTGACCACTATTGACAAGGTTAATAGTTAAGCTGGTAAAACAAGCTCTGAGATCAGCTAATGTGGCATTTTTATAGAGATTAGAGAATATGAAGTATATTTTTCAGCACTAATGCTTAAAATCTATTTCAGGGTTGTCCAACTGGCAGCCCGCGGGGCCATTTATTGTGGCCCGTGAAAGGTTATTAGTCAACAGTGAAAGTTCCTTGCATCCATGTCGGGCGAAAACATTGTGAGCCTAACGCACGCGCCCTGCCGGGGTCAACACCCTCTTAATGTAAAAATAGACTAAGTTTAGATTTAAGGTTTTTTGTGTCGTAAATTCAGCAATTGAAAATCATTCCAAAGTGTTTCACTGCGTAAAGCATGGTGTGGCCTGATATCTCGCATTGTTCCATTCCTCCCTTGCCCCATTTCAGAACAGCGAGGCAAAGTGCCAAAACAAACAACACAAGGACGTCGGATTGTGATCTCCCGAGTAAAGCAAACGTGGCTCGCAACCAAATTGAAAGTTTTAATTGTGGCTCCTGAGGCCTTGCTAGTTGGACACCCCTGAACTATTACGTGCCTTCACTGTTTATTGATTGAAAAGTGATGCTCCGCGGTAGCCGTACATCAAAATAAACTTTTCCAAAAGCGCATCGCAAAGAATCCAAAGCCATCAGTGTGCAATTAGATGGTGCAAAGGAAACGAAACGCCGATGAGACATGAATTAAGTTGTTTGGTTGTTTGATTAGCGATTCCGGGCGCGTCAACTGCTAAGGTCATTCTTCCCGTAAGTGTAGTGAATGTTTTTATCACTTGCTCTAGCAGAGAATTTTCCCCGCTGGATGGCGAGATCCAACGCCGGTTAATGTTAATTATTTGTCGGTTAATGGGGTTTCCATCAACCAGGTATCTCCCACCAGCGGGGCACTGCCCTAGTCGGGACAAGCTCGAAGTTCCAGAACGGTCTCCCGGCATGTGTGGTGCAAGACCACTTCAATTTTGTAACGTGGCGTCTCGAGGTCACACACGAAAAAAGAGAGAGGGAAGGCAGACTCCAATAGGGAGTCGTAAAAGTGGGAGCTATAGTGAGGTTGCAGCTCCCTATTAGAGTCTGCCTTCCCTTTCCCTTTTTCGTGCGTGATCTTGAGTCTCCTCGTCAAAAAATCGAAGTATAATTGTGGTGTACGTAAGTGTGTGTGTTGAAGGGTGTTCAGATCGATCTTTGTCCTCAATTGTCTCCTGCCCGTCTTTCAAGTTCTTATGCCAGCGAAAAACCTGGGCTTTCGACATGGCATTGTTTTCGTAGGTCTGCTCAATCAAGGTAAGGGTCTCTGAAGCAGTTTTGCCCAAGGGACTCCAGAATGTGATGGCGTATCGTTGCTAAATTTTTCGCTCCATTTTTTATCCGATGACAAAATGAAAACACACACACAACAACGGTCGATCTTCACTCTCTCGCCAGTCAGATGCAACTGCAACGCGGTGCAATGCTTAGGCAAGACCCCCCACCACCACCACCACCACCACCACCACCGAAACCTCTCATTGAGAGCGCTCTGGTGGCGACTGGAGAGACGCATGAAGGCCAGTCTCATTACTTATTGGACAGACCTAGTATACGGACCAAATGGTAATTAATACATTAAATATCAATGTTAAAATTAACATTACTTTCCTTTTTGATACTGGGTGTAGTCTCCAATTGTATAGAAGCAGTTATGTAGCAGAAAATATTTTACTTGAGACTTAAACTTGTCGTCGCCTTGACCGTCAGATCAAATCTTGTTTCTGTATACTACCGTAAATAAAAATTATTTTAAGCTGTTTTGGAATGTAATACAACGTGCAGAAAACAAAAGTATAAAAGTATAAAGTTAAGTTTCAAAGTACAAAGTTAACAAAAAAGAATAAAAAAGTTAACAAAAAACTTTAACTATGAACCTGGTGAAAGTTAACAAAAACCATTTCCCTGGTACGGCCTTCAAGTAAATTAAAGTTGGTATTTTATTCTTAAATATTTTATTTATGTAATAACATTGGCTCATTGGTTGTACTGACGTTGTACCGATCTTCTTTGTGCTTGATTTTTGAGTAATTTTTTTAACGCCTACATGTCCTTTATAGGGACAAGTAATAGCAGCGGCTCCTCCGTGTATGTAATTTTACCTTGCTGCCACCAATTCGGAGAAAGGAAATGAAAAATAGACCTTAATTTATTTACAGATAAGCATTGGCGAGCACGGAACTAACACAACAATGTAACTGCTCTGATGAGCATAGGAGCCATGCAACCGCAATCAAATTTTTATTCAATAACTGTGAAATTTTACTCAATTTAACCAAAACATATTGATCGAATCATATTCCAAAGAAATAATTACAATTTGAAAAGAAATTTCTTATTTCTATCAGGTAAAATTGTTTAAATGCTGAACAAAAGTGACCCTTCCCCCATATTAATAATTTTTTAATCAACCACTGCGGTGTGTAGAGTATAGTTTGGACAACAAATATTTGTCGTTCGTCATGTTAAATGTTGGAACAAATTAAATTCTTTGAAAATTTGGGGTAGTAACTATAGATGTCACAAATTGAATACAGAGATACTAAAATGAAATTTTATTTGCATACAAAAGTTGGTTTACACGTAGAACGCGGGGTGCCGCAGGTTTCAGGAGATTGACGCGCGCCAACGAAGACAGATGTACGCGAGCAAGTGGAAGGTGCAGTAGAGCGTGCCCATGGCCCAGAGATCCGTGGCGAGATGCTGCGGCAGGAAGCTGTACTGGTCCAACACCTGCGTGCCCTCTGACAGACAGGGCAGGTCCGGCCGCGCCGTGTTGCACGCTGGAAAACGCAACACGCAACACGCTTAGCGTTATAGTTATTTTTTTAAAGCGATGGCTGAAGTGTACGACAGAAATTGCAATATTATATTGCACCACCATTACTAATAATATGAGATAGTACACGATGTTGTGGTACCACTAGTTTTATTGGATTTAATAAGGTTAACAGGGTAGATGGAAAATGAAATGAAGTAGCCATTCATGAATTCAATAAGGTACTCTGACAATAAACTGAAAGAACTACGCTAGCCATGGAGACACGATGGCGATGCCTGGGGTAAAAAGCTATGTGTTTATTGGTCCTCTTCGTTGGATATGTAAATGCAGGCTTGCGAAGGATACTACATCTACCCACCAGTATGTGAGTAATGTTTCTTTCCCATGGATTTTTGACTGTGTGACTAATTAAGGATGGCAACGATTTTCTGTGTGTGGTAAAATATAGAATATACCTATGAGCAAAAAACATCATGGCAGCACCGATAACATAGATGCAGCAAGACACGTACATCAAATGATAAATTCCTAAACTTTCACGCTTTACACAACTCAAACAAGTTCTAATACTTTGAATGAAGATATTACATTTTCGTTGGGTAGACATTTGTCTGTTCCAAAAGTTATTTTTTACATTTTTGGGTAGTAGTGAATTGTTGAAATAAAGTAATCATTTGACATATAAATTTATGTGTTTACTGGATGACCAAAACGATTTATTTGCGAGGTGAATTCCTATCACAAGATTCCGGCGACAAGCAACATAATTTGCCAATCGTAAATAAAAGGAGCTAATATAAAGATTCCAAATGAGCCAAGGAGTTAAATATACAGTTTTTTGAGTTTGCTTTTAATCTGGGCAATTTCATTTCATCCAAACATATATTCGTTCTCGTACGTCAAACTTACACGCCGAACCACTCCTAAAATAAATTTATTTACTAGATTTCCCTGATAAGAATCAACATGATAAGCAACACCAAATGGTTTGTGAAAATAAAAATTTAAGACAGTAATGGAGAAAGGTGAAAAAGAAGGGAAATCTGTAATACCAAACAAAATATCCAACTTTAAAGGGTCAAATACCTTGACAAGTACAATTAGTAAACGGAAAAATATATGTTTCTTTTCAAAAATTATCCTATTTTGTTTTTCAAATGCTTTTACCATGGTACACAAGACAATCTCTGTGTTCATCATTCAATAAAGTTCTGCAGATTCACTGCAAGAACGTACGATTAAACAAAAGGTGGTTTGCTTGTCAATTGTAGTTAATTTACTTTACACCTATTACATATTGATATTGAACTATGATATTATCACGTGAATGGTCAACATGAGCAGATGTTATGTGTTTGAATGATTGACCATCACATCCCCCAACGTCTCATTTTGGTGTACAAATCGTGTTCGCCTGACCCCTTGCGGGGTCTCTTCGAACAGTGGGCTTCCAGTGGGTTGTTGTTTACGGTTTTTTGACTCCTCTCCCCCGTACGGGACGGGGATCGGGAGTCTGGGTTGTTGGCACAACCCCCAATTTGAGTAGTGCTTATATACGTACTGATGTTGGACACGCCGTCCCACTGCAGAATGCTGAGGGCCTCGTTGGCGTACATGAACCACGACGCGTGCCGCACCCAACCGACCAACGGCGGGAGGGAGCTGCAAGCAGAAGGAAACAGCACGAGTTAACATGACCTTTTTGTTTGTTTTTTTTTCGTTAATCGGCCAACTAGGACCACGCATGCAAGCATCCTGCATTTACCGTGGCTCAGTTTTTTATTTATTATCACGGTGGCAGGTGCTTGCGACAATTTTTGGGGGGGACCAGCATTTTAGCTGGATCCGATTTTTATCCCCCACGGTTGTTAGCCCTGGGGGTATGGAAGATGAAATGATGATAATGGGGGTGAAAGGACAACACATACAGACATACACAAATACATCCATGCCCGAGGCGGGACTCGAACCCGCGATCTTCTGGTCCGAAACCACTCCGGCACTACTGCCTTAGCGATCTCGGCCATCTGATCGGCTAACATGACCTTTTATGAATGAAAAAAATCTTAAGTCAAAAATTGAACTTCAAATGGCGAAACAACCACCAAGTAGACATGAATGAACTTGGCTGCCCGAGTGACGAAGCGTCGAAGGTAGAGATGCCGATTTTCGCCTAGTTTTGTCTATTTTCCTTTTCTTTTTTCCCGGCACCATAGCCTTCGATGAAACGTCTCCTGGACAACCAAGATCGATTGCATGACTGGCTGCAAAAGTTTTCGATATTACCAAGTAGCTAGATGAAAAATTGTATTGCTTTATTTTTGTTAGAATTGAATTTTTAAAATGAATTTATGTCAAAAATAGCACTAGCCTGAGCCTAATGTTTATGGGGACGGGGGGGGGGATGAAATCTAGATTTAA
This sequence comes from Gryllus longicercus, assembly GCA_038098605.1. Classification (NCBI taxonomy): domain Eukaryota; kingdom Metazoa; phylum Arthropoda; class Insecta; order Orthoptera; family Gryllidae; genus Gryllus; species Gryllus longicercus. The sequence continues at coordinate 944,868 of JAZDUA010000303.1, forward strand.
ACGGGTAGAAACACGAGAAGGGACAGTAATGCTGTTTACATCAAAGGAAACTAGACAAAAATCAAATCGAGATTGAATTGAGTGAATGTTGTAATTGATGAATTCGCTAAGTGAATACAGTTAGGAGTTTAATTTTCCGAGTATTTATAGTGTGTCAATTATGAGTAGGTAACATAAATTATTGATTAAGTTGGTGTACAATCGAAGAATCAAAACATTCGGCACAGTCGCTTTATTCTGTACGACGGTGATGGTTTCAAATGGTTATTAGGGCGTACAGAATTTCACATCTGGCCATCCACTGAGATTCTAGCAAAGTTAAGAAATTTTGAATAAATAGTAAAAAAATTCTTCCTTTTTTTTTCACAGAATTTTAACGTCTAATTCAACAGAATTTTGAATTTGTTTTATAAACTTTGTGAAAATATTAGAGTACGAAAAACACATTGAAAGTAGAAAGAAATTTTCATTCATCACTTCACTGTATAAAACAAAAATAAGAGAATTTCCTTCTTGGACAATACTATCTCGCTACAAAAAAGATGCTGGAAAGAGTTTTTGTCTTAAAATGGCTAGCTTCCTGTCAACTGCTTGACGCAGTGAGAAAGTGTTTTGGGGCTGTGCACTACGTTAAAGAGACATGAAAACTACATGAAACGCAGTGCTCCCGAAATGACTTCCGTCCCGTGCGACACCCAGGATCTCAAGAATTTTCTGAGATTCATGTGACTTTTTGTCTCACGTATCTAAAGAATAGTACTTTAAATAGAGGTATATATCGATTTTTTTATCAGTTCCGCACTTGCCTCCACGTCACCAGATCAACCTGCAGGACGGTGACGTTCTTGCCGATAACAGGCATTCCAGTGACGAAAACGTACAGAGGTAAACAAATTTTAATGACCTGTATATTTTGAGAATACAAATTTTACTTAATACATACTTATTAATTGGTGTGCAATTAATCAGGTGCACTAATAACTCAGAGACGTTGACGGGTCTGGGAGATTTTTCACAACCTTTTTAACGGTAGTGATTATTTAAGTACGTGTCTCTGGTTTGGGCGGTCAATTTACTTTGACAATGGTAGCTGCAACTGCCCAGCCGTAACAACGTATGTGAGATATTGGGGAAAACTTCGGAGAAGTGTCGAGTTGTGATCAAGTGTGTGATGCGTACCTGAGTTTGATGAAGAGGCCGGAGGTGATCATGAGCGCATAATCGAAGGGGACGAGGTACGCCATCGCCACCGACACCGACTCGAAGGCGTTGCCGAAGAAGCTGCCTGCGAAACAACACCATCATTTATATTGTCCGAGTTTCTTTAGAATGGGATGATTCGACAGCTAGTGCTGGCAACACAACTGACGACTCTGTCGTCGTTGTGTCCTTGAACTTATTAGACGCTCCTTCCTCCATTCGTTTGTTTGCAGTTGGCTAACTTGTAAATAGTTACGACGCTCCCTGCTGTGATGTCCTCGTCCGACGAAAATATAGCGCGCCCGAAGAAATAAATAAAAATTAGGAAGTGCAGAGCTTTGTGCTCTTCTGTAAAAATTCTTTCTTTTTATAAAAATTACACTGAATTTAGTTTTCATGTGATAAATATTATGTTAGTTTTAAAATCGAGTCTTGAATGTGAGATGCGTACTCGTGACGGTGCACGTAAGGGAGCCGTAAACAAACACTACGAAGGGGCGTAACTAAACAGCTGACGCGGCGGAGGGATACTTCTCTGAAGTACACCTGATGTTCACTTGTTTCGCGAACTGTCACTTTTTCCCATTCTTAAGAAAATCGTTCTATACCTTTGCATTTAGCATTGGAGAACAGCGTGCTTCAGTTTGAAGCGCACAACACGGTTACAATACTCAAAGGGCCCATGCATCTTAATGATAACCTTCATTTCATGCATCCAAAATTCAGATCTTAGAATGTACCTAAAAGACAAATAGTATGATGCAACGTAATTATACAAACCTGTTTATTGTACACAACAACTTCAAAATGTTTGTAGAATGTAGCAGTAAGTGTATATTCAAATTTCTAGATTTGCGCAAAATTTTACTCTTGCTTACGAAAATTACAAAAATTAAGGTTGACACTATGATGCACAGACTACTTTATGTTATTCTCATCACTTTGCATACTTACATAATTATTGCAACCCAGTAAAGTTTGATAACATATGAGTGTAGATAATGGTTTCATATTTCGAAAAAAACACGTCGACTTGCGGAGGGGGGGGGGATTCCCTCTCCCTACATCTCCGCCCCAGTCGAGGCACCGCCCCCGCTGGGACAAGGTCTCAAGATCTGGCCGGGGCTGACAAAGTCAGCTCCTGACTGGCCACAGTGGTTGCTGTGAGCCGTCTCGATTGGAAATCACCGGCGTTTAGAGAATTCATTCGCGTGTACACGTAGGCTTCCGCGGCTCGAGTCCATTACTTCTAGGCTGTCCGGGTGACGCCGCGTCGTTGGCAGATAGGCCGACGTTTCGCCCGTCATGTTGCAGGCAGTAATACATTCATTCGCGTGGCTAACGTACCACAGGCCGTGGCGACGTTCATGGTGATGGTGACGACGAGCAGCGACATGGCGAAAGCGTAGAACGTCGGCCGCAGCCCCACCAGCCAGTACATGATGAGCACGAACAGCACCGGCTCCACCACCAGCCCGGGCAGCTGCGCAGATCGCCACACGTCAACATCAGACTGACTTGCTTGGAAGTAATCTCATCTCACAATGTTTTACAACACTTAAAATCTCACCATAAACTTATTACAATATTTAAGATTAAACTTTAAAAAAATCTTATTACACTTAAGTTAGACATGCCAAAGTGTAGGTATTTTTCACTGTGTCATTAAATTAAGTTAAATTTGAGTTACTAAAACAAAGCCCCACTCTATCTGCATAAGCCGCAAGGCAGTACCTCAATTGTACACGATACGCAAATAAATTCCCGCCATCACAGAGTTTCTGTGGAAGGGAAATAAATGGAAATAACAACACACGTTTCGGTTGCAGAATTTTGAGGAATATAAGCCCCCATCGCTTATCAGCTCCCTCAGTTTTGGGGATGAAAAATTTCGGAAAACTTCAGTATAGAGTAGGTGTGGTATTCGATGCATTAATGAATAAAAATCGCTAATTTCCTGTAATACCATTGTTAGCAGCACTCGAGAAAATTGCAGGTGGGATATCAAAAATAAAAATTCCTATCGACATTCTTTGAAAAATAAAAGACAATTTTTGACACATTACTTCGCTTCTTTTCGTGATATTTGCGTGTTCGTCTCCTCTATTTTTATGGTTGCCAATCCTTGGAAAAAAGAGGGGAGTTACGTTCACGAATATACGATAATTTTTCAAAAACTTTTCGTTTTATCTATAAACCAGTGGCACGTAACAGCACAAGCTGCCAACCTCCTGGGCGGCATATTCAAAACACGACTAAAGCAATTTCATACAATAATTTTCGATTAAACACACTACACTTAGTACATTATTTCGAATGAAAATAGATAATTAAAGTTTATAAGCATATTTCATAATGTTTCATAATAATCATATTAAATCGACTTCTTTTGAAATCAGTAGTTTTCTTAATCCTCAGAAAAAAATCCAAATAAATATTATTTCATTAAACATTTTGCAAATTTCTCAGAGCTTCTAAAAGGTTCGTATACTTAATTACAATAAGGTTTCAAGTACTGCTACTGCTGTTATTCACTTGGTAAATATTTTATGTCAATGATATAACAACAGGGATTCATGACATATATTTTTATTACGATTTTGTTCAGTTAGTTGTTTACATATTCATATATTAATGTATTTCGATTATAATTTAACATATTAGTACATACTCCCAGTTCAGAATTTTTTATTTTAATTAAAACTTTGAAAGTTTTATGTGCAAATGATATTTTACGTACATAAAAGTAGGACAATTTTCAGTTTTTAAATAACTTCCGTTAAATTTTTGAAAAGTAATACGGGATGCCAACACAGGGTCGTCACCTGGTCTTGACTCTCAGGCACTCCTGTACACATACCTACGATGTTATCGCTGGAAAATGTTATATTAAACGAATATGTAACATAAAGGAATGTTTTGAATAATATGAAGGTATATACTGTAGTACAAGAAATGAGCAAAAAATCGATTAGGGGCTTTGGTGCAAAAAAGAATACTTGCATGAAGACTTCAAATGTTGGCTCTAAGAGGGAGACGTAGACGCAAGCTATACTTAGTACTGTCTTGTGCCGCTAGATGGCACTACATGTATCATGGAACACGAACTGTGTGGCGGTTCTCGGGAGTGGACTTCAGTCGAGTTTCGACCTTTCTTTTGCACATATGTAAATGAATTGCTTTGAAAAACACCATAAACAAGAAGAGAAACACAATATGTAATTACTAAATTGAATGGTTATGCAGGTCACTGATAGATTGTAAAACAAGGCAGTGATATTTACAAATAGTGGAATTAAGAGAACTGAGTTCAATGGATTGTGTCTTATGATTTGGCTAAGATCAGGCCTGTACGTGGTTAGCCTTGAAGGAGAATATATTAGTAGTATGCACTGATAAATTCTTCTGTACTGTCGAGTAAGCGACATCGATGTGGAAAAACTCCATTCTTCTACTCAAGCAATTCGCACTTGAAGAGTTGCACAATGGTCGTGACTTTCAAGAGGAGAGTTCAGCATACGCGTGCACGCGACAACAAATAAGAAATAAAACTGCGAGTGCTGCTGCATCAAAGATACGTAGAAAAGTATTGAACTCGGTAGGATGATACAAGCCTCCTACGGAAGTAAAACTTATTGAACAATACTTCTAAATCAAAATAAAAAGAACATTCAATTGGTTAATAACTTCCTAAACTCACTCGCCCCTTCCAAACAACGAAAAACCTGATTTTTTAAAAAATTTTCATGTGCGGTTGGATATACAATTTTTTCAGATACAAATTATTCCTCCTTAACAAATAAATGTCCTCGAAGTAAACTGTGAAAAAGTTCAATTATCCATTAGGATTTTAAACAATTATTTACTTGCTCTAAATACATAGAAATGAAAACCAATATTTTTGAAAGAAAAAAATAGAAGTAATTTCTATGGCTGTTGGATCTTTGAAAACATATCACAAGTTCCTTTTGTCTGAGGCGATGTTAGGTCCCCTTCCCACGGCGCGGCCGCGGCGCGCTTCGCAGCAGCGTGGCGCGTAGCAGAGCATTGGTTTGAATGGAGGCCTTCCCACGTGTAGCGGGTGGCGGCTGCTGCGGCAGCCGACGCCGAACTCCAGCTACGCGAAGCGGAGGAGGGCGCACGCGCCACCGCTAGCAGAACACAGCTGTAAATGGGAGCGTTCCCACTGCGCCGCGGCCGCAGCGTTCTACCTGCTCCGGTCCCTTTGTTCGTCTTCGCCGGAGGGTCGGCGAAACCTACCTCTCCAGACCCCACCCCCTTCCACGGCGGGCGGCGGTGCGGCCGTGGCTCCCTCCGGCGACGACGAACAAAGGGACCGGAGCAGGTACAACGCTGCGGCCGCGGCGCAGTGGGAACGCTCCCATTTAAAGCTGTGTTCCTCCGCCCGAGCTCGCGGGCGGGCTGACTCGACATGAATCGGCTCACACCGGTTGCTCGCAGATACGCTCTCGTCCAGCGCACGCCACGTGGGCGCGGGTGAGCGGCCCGCGATGTAGTCTCGAGGCACACTTAGATCGGAGCAAAATGACAGTTCGGAAAACAAGCGAACATCGTGTTTGCTTAGCAGAAGTATCCCTCCGCCGCGATAGCTGTTCATTCGCGCTGTTGTGTGAAGTTTTAAGTTCGTTGGCTCTCATAAAGACGGGATTGATGGTCATTTACATGCTACCATACATTAAAAGCTCGTTTTAAAATATAGTAAATACTACCAGAAACACGATGCGAAACACTGTTCCTAAAAAACAGGATTAAAGACGTACAAAAGCATGGAACGTCTTATTTTAAATTATTTCTCGTAGAGCGCTAATTTTCATCCGGCGATTAGGTCGCAGAGGGTGTGTCCAAGACAGATAAAAGTGAACCAACTGCAATCAAACGAATGAAGGAAGGAGGACCTCAAGACCTTCGGTTGGTTGCCAGCAGTAAGCAGGCAGAAGTTGCCACTTTGGCCCTTTCACACAATAGGTATTCGGCAAGTACGAGCGACTGCTCGCCGAAACCCGAGTAGTGTAGGTGGGTCGCTTGCTGTGTGCGGTGTGACGAACCTGCGGTGCTCAAAAGTTATCGTGCTGTCCGAGCTTCACGCCTTCTGCATGTCCAATTTGCACGAAAATTGAACAGTGTTAAAGGGCCTTTCGGTTAACTTTTATCCGGAACACGTGTCCGATGCGTGCTACGATGGTGACATTGACCCCTTCAAAACAAAACATTTCCCAATATTAAGATAAAAATTTCTTATTTACCCGAAAGTTTGGAATGCCAAAGTGCATTCATTTTTAACTGTGTAATTATTTTAACTTAATTATAGTTAGTAAGACAAAGTTCCTTTCTACTTGCTTAAGCCGCAATGTAGTGGATCAATTGTGTACAGTTCGGTATAAAAAGTAAACTCCCCCTTCAGGAGGTGAAGTAATAAGACTGCGAAACAGGTGATTCTCGCGTGAGTAGGGTTTGACGTCCGAGCTACGAAGAGACGAGTGCGGGAGAATCGCCTCGCGCCCGTGTTGAGTTTACTAATTTTAACAGTGCCGTGAGCGATATTTCGCAAACCGTGAAAAAATTAGCTGTTTCACACATGGAAAACTAGCACGAAAAACTGCGTTTCGCGCACGGCATGATAAAAAAAAATATTATTTAAGTTAGGCATGTCAAAACTGTTTAATTGGATTAAGTTGTATGATTTGTATTGTAAGGTGTTATTTGTTAAGACAAGAGTGATATTTGTATTGATTTGTATAATATTTGTGTTCTTATCGTGATATTGAAGAGTCATTTTTTTTCTTAATTTTATTTCTGTATTACTCTGTATTTGTTTATTGAATGACAGTCCGTAAATAAATAAATAAATAAATAGATAAATAAATAGATACATAAATAAGTAGATAAATAAGTAGATAAATAAATAGATAAATAAATAGATAAATAAATAGATAAATAAGTAGATAAATAAATAGATAAATAAATAGATAAATAAATAAATAAATAAATAAATAGATAAATAAATAGATAAATAAGTAGATAAATAAATAGATAAATAAATAGAAAAATAGTTAACTTTAGTTAGTAAGACAAATTCCCTCCTCTAGCTGCTTAAGCCAAAAGGGAATGGCTCAATCGTTGGGCGTAATAAAGAGACTTCCCGCGTTCACAGGGGGTTGCTGTGGAGGGGGAAGGCGAGAAGAGTACCATGGCGGCCTGCTTGGCGATGTAGTAGAGGTGCGGGCGGTAGAGGCCCGCGCGCAGCTCGCGGGCCAGCAGCGGGCGCTCGGCGGGCCAGTGCGCCAGCACGCCGTACATGGGCGAGAAGGTGTTCTCGGTGACGAGGATGAAGAGCGCGCCCTGCACCGCCTGCACGCCCGACTGCGTCAGCGCCGCCGCGCCCACGTAGCACAGCCCGGCCGTCAGCGCCACCGCCTGCGCAGCGCGCGCCGCACGTGCCACGTCAACAACCAAACATTCACGTCCATGTACACGTAGGCTTCCGCGGCTCGAGTGCATGACTTCTAGGCTGTCCGGGTGACGCCGCGTCCCCCGACCCCCTAGGCTGAAAAAGTTATCACATCGAAGGTGGAGCTTTACTGTGTCTCCCCCTGAAGAAGTCTGCGACATGACAGGCGAAACGTCGGCCTATCTGCCAACAACGCGGCGTCAGCCGGACTGCCTAGAAGTCATAATTCACATCCATGTTCAAAATACATCGCACAAAAATCATAAATGGTTTTAAACATCGCGCCCACTGCCGCAATAAGCGCACCCGTGATGCAAAGACATGGGTGAGCTGCTTGGACGCACTGGTTTTTGCTCACCAGATACGCCACGAACTACGTGACTACAACACGGGCACAGCGTTTGAAAAGACAGGACAGACGCTGTTCGCCATGCAGTATGGCAAGCGAGAAGTGTTGAGTGGCATGAGGCGACAATTTTCAACGGTGACCAATTAAAAATAACATGATGAAGGTATAATTGAAATAAAAGATGCGAATTGTTTTAAATGCATCGTATATCTCAAAGACTTGTAGGAAAGTGATACTTTTTTTTGGCTGCATTTAAAATTCCTGCTAATATTGCGACGCAGACTCGTGGAGGAAGCTCATTGGCTGAAGCCGGATGGACCGTGTAGCGGGTCACCCATGTCCTTTTATCATAGGGTGCACACCAGAAGCCCCTACCGCAGCTCACACTGGGGAGGGTTTTTTTTTTTTTTTTTAAGGGAGTTTTTTCACGGAGAAATGTTACAGTAATTGACAGCACTATCCATTTTCTACGCATGCGAAGTTCAAGCTTCGCATCGCTTTTGTACATCTGCGCATGCGTAGAAGATAGTAGTCTTTTGCGGTATGCTATGCCGTGCTAAAACTAATAAAACGAAACATTTAAAATGAAGGACCTAGAGATACCGTAGTTTTTCGATACCCTCGTCTTTTTTTTCCCCTTAATGAACATTTCGGGAAATGCCGTCGTATTCTTCGTGTGTTATTAGTTGCACAAATGTGGTTTGAAACTGTTAAATACTTTCATTTTTTATTCTTATCAGATATTAAGAAAATTGTGCCTTGGATATTTAAAATAAAAATATCTATATAGTATGTAGGTAACGATGTTTGAAAAAAATATTTCGCTTCACTTAAAAGTAATTCCATATTAGCCTCCGCCATTTTTGTTGACAATTTTTTGGAAAAAAAAATATAATATTCAATTGCAATTGTTTGAATTTTGGAAGTGTTGTTTAAGTAAATACTTCCACTCAAACGGCATGATTACCTCCTTATATTAACGGATGCCAAAGCAAATGTGCGTCGCTCAAAAACTATGTGGATGGAAACGTTGCAACATACCGCCGGTATGCGCGTTGCGCATACCGCAACATGCCGCGCGTTGCAACAGCCGACCATTTTAGTGCATATTTCCAATCAGTATTCGGGTTAGGATCGGTTACTCCCAGTACTTTCGGAACAAATGAGGGAGAAAAATTTCAAGTACAACCACGACTCATTAGACAAAGAATTCGCAATATAGGAAGTAATAAATCCGTAGGGTTTGACGGTATCGCTGGAGAATTATTACAAATTGGAGGGGAACCGATGATTACATACTTGACGCGATTATTTGAAATAAGCATAAATAATTGTAGCGTGCCTAACGATTGGAAAAAGGCTATAGTGGTTCCAATATTTAAAACCGGAAGTCGTTCTTGCATTTCCAATTACAGACCAGTAAGCCTAACGTCAGTGATTTGCAAACAAATGGAACATCTGGTAGCTGAGTTCTTGCGTCGGGAATGGGACAAACTAGGGTGGTTATACGAAAGGCAACATGGATTTCAAAAATCCTTCTCGTGTGAAAGCCAAATTATTACAATGTGTCAAGATATTGCTGAAACTTTAGATTCGGGTAAGAGAACAGACGCAATTGTTATAGATTTTTCAAAAGCATTCGATCTTGTTTCGCACGATATACTACTTACGAAAATAGCATCTACGGGAGTTGACCATCGCGTAATAGCATGGATACGGGAATTCCTGATAAATCGGATTCAACAAGTTCGAGTTGGACATGAACATTCAGAGGAAACTCTAATTACGTCCGGCGTCCCCCAGGGAAGTGTCTTAGGACCGCTGTTGTTTTGGGCATTCATCAACGATCTGCCATCTTGTATTAAGTCAGTAATGCGCTTATTTGCGGACGACTGCATAATTTATCGGCGAATAGATTAGGATGAAGATATCCTCACACTTCAAAACGATCTTAATAACATTCATTCCTGGGCTACCATTAATAAAATGAAGATAAATGCCGTAAAAAGTAAATCACTAAGCTTTTCGAAATCAGCAAAGAAGGTTTCTTTAGAATACCAAATGGGAGGCGTATTCATTCCACAAGTATCGTGTTGTAAGTATCTGGGTGTCATATTACGCCAAGACTTGGGATGGGGGAACACGTTACTTCTATTGTCCGAAACGCGTGGAAGTCACTACACTTTGTAATGAGAACACTTAGAAAGGGAAACATGGAGAGTCGAAAAATAGGATACACATCTTTAGTTAGGCCGATTCTTGAATACGCATCAGCTGGATGGGACCCATACAGATTAGGTCAGATTGAAGAGTTAGAAAAAATTCAAAAGAAAGCAATCAAATTCATAAATAAGGGATCTTCGAGTAGTTCAAATCCACCAAAACCTATAGAGGCCCTCAGTGTACGAAGAAAAAAAGCCAGATTGTGCTGCCTCTTCAAGGCGTACAGTAAGTCACCTGCATGGGCAGAAATAACGAAAAGACTGGACTCCCCTTTAAGAGTTGGGAGAAACGATCACAAATGTAAAATAAAAAGTAGATGTCAGAGATCCGACATAGGGAAATATTCATTTGTAAATCGTACGGTTAAAAATTGGAATGAAATCCCTGCAGCGGTCGTAGAGCCTTTTCCTGGCTCTGTTGGTGTTTTTAGAAGACGACTAAATAAGTACTTGTAGAGGATGTATTTTACCGCACAGTTCAGAATACACAATTTGTAAATTATTATAGATAAAGTGTAGTGTAGTGTAGTGCAGTGCAGTGCAGTGCAGTGCAGTGGAAAGCTACTTTAATTAGTTATATGGCATAACCAAAGAAAGATGTAGTGAAAGTGTAGTGTGGTGTAGTGTAGTGTAATTTAGTGAAGTGAAGTGCGACAGTAGGTGGGAAGCAAATCTAAATGCTTAAAGAGCTAACTTTAAAAATCCACATTGTGTTTATATTTAAAAATCAAATTGTGTAACTGGTTAATTTTATGTATATGTATATATGTGCATGTTTACTAGGTGTAACTAAATATATGTTCTTCATTTAAATGTAGGCATGTATATTATGTAGGGCAAGTGTGTGTGTGTGTGTTCGTGTTATGTGTGAACGTGAGAGTGAGCATTCATGTATAGGAATGTGTATGTATGTATGTGTGTGTATGTATGTATGTGTGCATGTATATGTATGTATGTATGTGTACATATATATATATATATATATATATATATATATATGTGTGTGTGTGTGTGTGTGTGTATGGGTGTATATATGTATACAGGTCTGTGTATGTTTATATATTGAGTGTATATGCTCGAAAGGAGTGTATTGTAAATTGTTTTTATATGGTAAATTGTTTTTGAATTGTAAATGCTCATATATTGTAAAACTGTAGGGTTATGGCTACCACCTGGCAATCAGCCAATTGTAGCCAAATAAAAATATTATTATTATATAAGCCCAAAGATAGCGGGTGGGCCGTAGTCCTCCGTGGCTATTTTCACCCGTTTTGCAACGAATACGAACAATCGCACGGACTTTATTGATCCATGAAATAATGATCATAGACCGTGCGATTGTTCGTATACGTATGTGATCCAAAAGAGATTTTTTTTCCAAATTTCCATATTTTTTAAAGTTTTTTATAACTATAGAAATTATTTATAAAGCTAAAAAATACATTTCCTGGTAATTTTCAGCATAAAATATGTAGTCCTGAAATGATCAAATATTATATGAAAGGGCAATTAGATTTTGACAACAAAATCATGGAATGGTTTGCCCTATTAGGTGTAAGAAAAAATTAAAATAAGTAACTGTGTCTTTTTAAATTAATATATTTTGTCAGACAGTCTTTTGTGTGTACTATTTGCTAAGTGTTTATTTTTCTTTGAGAGCATATATACGGTATATACGAATTACATGCACAATGTTTGTGTATGTGCTTAAGAATAATAAAAATTTAGAGAGAAATAATGAAAATTTAGAGAGTAAAATACTGTAATCTGTTCTATTACTGTACTACGCTTTTTTTTACTTTTAACGTATTACCTGCATTTATTATATATTAATGGGGTAAATGTGTTTTGCAACACGTACGAGATTTTCAGTGAAGTGGTTCTGTGAGGAACCCAACATTTTGAGTACCCTTTTTTCGAGGCAAGTTCCTGGGATTGTATTCTGCCATTTATCTACCCATCTCACATACGCAAATTCGGATGTGAAGGACTAACTACTCACAATTTTTTCGATGAGGCGCACAGTGTGTACGGACGAATCTCGCCTAATCTGGAGGGCGCATCGCTGCAGCAGCAACAGCAGCACTAGCGCTGCCGGCGGCGTTTGACTGAAACAAATTATTTTTTCTTTGGAGGCCCCCTAAGGCAATGGCGGATTCAGAGGAGCGAGGCCATGGGAGCAATGGCCTCCCACCCAAAAATGTTTAGAGAAAAAATTAAAATGGGAAGAAAAGTGCAGGAAAAGTTAAAATATATTTATATTAAAATATAATATTGTATAGTATTATATACACTACAAAAATAATATACAATAACAAAATGTTTATTAATTAACAAAAATCTATGATGCCCCCCAAAATGATGATGGAATCGATAGGTGAAATCTATAGAAAATTTTATATATTATTGCCTATTAAAAATGTTGTCATATAATATTTACGTATAAAATGGTAACATTTTCTGAAAATAACACTAAAATTTATTTTATTTTTTAAAAAACTATACGGGTAATTTTGAGAATAAATATACATGGGTAATTTTCATCGAGTCAAGAGAATAGAAGTATTATTCTTAAGAATCTGTGACCAGAGATGGCAAACTATTAAATAGGGGTGAACGGAGATGATAGGCAATACGCTGCAGAATTCTTGTACGGTGTAGGCAAAGCAGTGAGGAGGGAATTTAGAAAGTATTACAGGACGAGGGGAGAAACTTCAGCTCGGTCTTCCGTAAATATTTTTGAAATACTTTTCTAAAATTTTTCTAAAATTTTTAGCTTGAAATAAAAAAAAAATGTACGAGTATATTCATATGGTAATACTATTTTGAATGTGATTAGAACAATATGTGGTAAATATTTTTAATATATTGAGTAAAAGGTGAAGAAAATATTGACTTTGCGGGAGGATGTCTACAAGATAGCCTAAGTAGCTAGACCTCGTGGCCGCCATTAGTGAAATAGGAGTACCGCCTGCCTCCGTGGCGCAATCGGCTAGCGCGTTCGGCTGTTAACCGAAAGGTTGGTGGTTCGAGCCCACCCGGGGGCGGATGTTTTGTTAGGACATCAAACGCAAATATCGCATGATACGGACTTTCTCGTAATGATTAAGAACACTTACTGGGTATTTGTCTCAGTAGTTGGAGTCCTACGTTCTGAAATGCAATTACGTATTTGAAGTTTTGTAAACGCAATTTTTATATGAAAAGGAAGCACGATTTTTTCAGAACACATTTAAAAATTCATTGTGTCTTTTACGCAACACATCTCTTTAGCACTTTTTGGGCATTAAGCGTCATACATTAGAGTAATCCTCCGTTATTTGACACAGTCAGTCGGAGATTTTTATCCCTTCGGACAGGGGCTGGGCCCCCTTTGTAACCGGGGTTCCGAGACGGTTACCCATCCGGAAATCCGTGGTGTCTCAAATTGCGTCACTTCCGTGGCTTAAGCAATTAGGCTAAAGACGCCGATTTCATGAGATCAAACGACTGGACATACTCAGAAATGGTCTTATATTGAAAATAACAGTATACTGACGTGCAAGAACTATTTCAATCACATATACTTTTGTGCTAAACATTAACAATTGATCCAATCCAGAGGGCGCTGGTGTGGCGCTTGGTTTTCAACTACTTTTTAAAAATTACCTTACAATGTATGGAAAACGGGGTTTTATTACGTAAATTACTAAAGTTTATTATTATCGAATACAAAACCTCGTAAAAATCACACATTCTCAAAAATATTTTCGGTATATTCCAACTTTTAAAATTGCAAACACACGAAACCGCATAATCATACAGGATTTACAATTTTAAAAAATGAATAAAATAAATGCACTAGAAGAAGATGGTAGCTATGAAACAAGTGTGGGATTTAATTAAGTGTTGGTGCAGGGCTTTCTGACGAAAGTCTATGAGTATGTATGATGGTATTGTTGGTTCTAGTATTTTGAAATGGGAGACAGAAATTTGGAGATGAAAGAAGAGAAGTAAACTGGAAGCAATACATGAAATATTTTAAAGATAAATTCTAGGAACTGAATATTGCACACCCGATTACATAGTAAGATGGGAGACAAAGATGCAAAAAATGAGAATAAAGAAGGGCTAAATAGCATGTAAAGACGAGAAAAGGATTAGGAGAGGGAGGGAAATAAGTTATTAAAGCACGTTTAGTGGGAATTGCATAAGAACTAAGAGACTGAGAAATTTGATTGGGTAAGGGAAAAGTTTTAGAATGAAGGTCATTCGTTGGAGGAAGAGTCAAGATTAAGAGGAGAAGGGACTGATGTAAGTAAGGAGTTGATCCAAAGAGACAAAGATCAGTTATTGTAGAAAGATTACGAAAAGATAGGAAATTCATCTTACAACAAATGGTGTAAAATTATTGAGTTGGACGATATTCCAAATTAATTTTTGTTTAAATGTAAAGAAAGTGACAGACGAAGAATAGCAACATATAGATTAGGAAATGAAAGCAGAGGAAGTACATTTTGGCTAAATAGTGAGAGGGAAAAGTATGATCTGTGAGATGAAAGAAGAAGAGTGCGAACATATATGAATGAAGAACGTGGGAAAGGTGGAATGTCCAGGATTATGTGATGTGGATATTAGAGCACAAAGGTGAAAGGATTAATATGGTAGAGAGATATAAGAAAGTTCACAGTATGTAACCTTTTATTGCACTCTACGTGTATTGTAAACAGATTTGTATTGTGTTGCATATGTAATAACCAAACTTCTGTGTATTTACGAAGTCGTAAAAAAATTAATTAAATGTACCAACTGCTACTAGATGTTTTCTTACGTTTATAATGCAACTATTAGTCTGGTTGTTGACATCTGCTTGTGGTGTATGAGGGTAAAGATGATTCATTCGAAATGCTTGCCCAAGAAACAATATTGTACATCTGCTCCCTTAAGTATAGTCAGTGCCGGAGGTGGACAATTTTGAATATCAATAAAGAATGCTTTTGAGGTGAGTGGCAGTGCTGAATCTTCTCCCTCCCCCAAATTCAAAATGCGAAATTTGTATCAACAAAACGAGTTATTTCATTTCAACAAATAAAAATTACAACGTTTAAGCTAGAAAAAAGTTTATGGAAATACATTTTAAATAATAGTTTTAAGTAAAAGTATTTAGTAGTCTAATAATACAATTTCCATTGTGAGGTTAAAAAGATAATAAAAATGTTGTGTGTTTCATTAGTGATAAATAAAACCACTTGTTAAATACGTGAAATAATAAATAAAAATAAATATAATAATAAATAAAAATAATAATAAATCAAAGATTTCATTAGAACCTATTTTAATGTTAGCGTCATTTGATTCATTTCATAGAGTCCTACCTTACAAGTAATGACGATGATTAACTATTTAAGGTAAAAATTAATTGAAAATTTTATGAAATAGAAAACTATTGTACTGCGACATAAAATTACGACGACGATTTTGTCGAGTTATGATTCATTTTTCTCCCAATTTTTCCCCTATCAATTCCATCATCGGCCCCCTTGACTATCAGTGACCCGGTCTGCCAATTCATAGCGCCGGCTCTGAGTGCAGTTAATCCCTAAAGAATGAAGAGCGCAGGCAGCTGGATCCCCTGGGAGGTCACAAAAAGACCTGACGCCTGCCTGCGTGGCCACGCCCGGAATGGGACTTGGATACCTGGCTCTTGGACGAGCACACAATAGCGTTGGCTGAGCGTAGGCTCGGTGGCCAACATTTACGAAACTGAGCCCCTCGCCAGCCTCCGTGGCGCAATCGGCTAGCGCGTTCGGCTGTTAACCGAAAGGTTGGTGGTTCGAGCCCACCCGGGGGCGAGGATTTTTGCCTGCGCGATAATCTAAAATTCGATGTGGCCTTTAGACAAATGAAACGGATTTGGAAATAATTGCTTTAATAAAAACTAGTTCTACTGAGTACTTTTCTCGCTCGCATACATAGAATGGAGCGGTAAACTTTGATGCACGATTGGACGGTTATTTCAAAATTATAATCTACAAATAGAAAAACCATCATGAAACAAATACCTACTGTATTGTTATTAAAAGCATATCTACATCAAAGTAGCAAAATTATGAGCATGCAAATAATTTATTACTTTCTCAAGAATGATGGATGAGAAGTATTTCTAAGAAAATGAACAAGAAACTTGATGAAAAACCAATTTTCTTGAAGCCCAAGGTAAGTTTTATATTTTCTAAATCAATTTAAAAATATGAAAATAATAAACAACACTAACGTTCAACACGACTTTTGGGAACATAAGCAACTTTATATACTTCACATGAAAAAATATATAACAACTACAGCATTAAATCTTTAATGATGTTATTTTTTTTTCACAAACATTACACACACACCAACCTCTGTTATGAATAATCTCATACATCTTTATCAATCGATATAAACTAAAGGAACAATACAAACTATATAATTACGGTTAACGTTTTGCAATGCTTTTAACATTGAAATGTCCGGAAGCAAAGAATTAGAAGTAAGTAATACATTAAATTTGTCCACGCAATGATATTAATTGTAATTTAATCTCAAATTAATTAGAACTAATCTTATACGGCTGTACGTATGTATGTGCTTGACACAACAGCTCTTTACAAGCTAGGCCCTACCAGCGGTGACCTGGCTGTGAGTTACGGCGGTACGTGTGGTTAGCTATCCCTACGCCGTATCCTAACCTTCTCAACCTGAGAAGTGTACTTTCTCATTGTCACACACAACTAGAACATTTGCTAGGAAAGCGCAGTTCATTTTTATCTCGACCGGGAGTCGTTGGGGGTCTCATGGGGTTGCGTCGTTGAAAGAGAGCCCGCCAACCAACAGGCCACCGTGCGCCAATCTCATGCAACTACTAACCTATAATTACCAAGAAATATCGTATTTTACGTATCCTATTCAAAGCGATAGGGAATCATTCTCGAACAAATTGCTCTTATTAGTACAATAGTAGCGTCATAAACAGGGGAAGAATTTTCATGCCCTAAAAAAATTGAAATATGCATTATGACCTAAAAATTCTGAAATACGCACTTTAACGTGCAATTAAAACCAACAATATTTAATTTCCTCTATAAACCTTTCTTGTTAAAATTCAGGAGATTTTCTTCTATAATTACAAGAATATTCATCAACAGGAAAAATCGACCAAATATGCACAGAACGTACCAACATATTGATCTATACAGCATCATATTCCAAACAAATGTCAAGAAATTTCATATACCTATGCACTGAAGCAACGGACAAAAATATGTAAAATCATAGAAATAGGCTCCCAAGTCATGACATTGAATCGAGCGTAAAAGTAAAATGCTGAGTGACATACTGTAATAAAAATGAAAAAAAAGTGTTTTTAGTTGTCTAGTCTATATAATCATAGTGTGTTATGGGTACAAGTTTTGAACATCAACACCAAACACCATTAAGCATGAATTTACATCTAAAATTCTCAGCCAGCAATATGGCTAGCAACACTACTGTCTAGAAAAGTCCCACCACATTTGACAATACCTTAGAACATTATCTCACGATACTAAATATTTGGCAGCGGTGGGATTCGAACCCACGCCCTTTCGGACTGGTGCCTAAAACCAGCGCCTTAGACCGCTCGGCCACGCTACCTCACAACACAAGAAGCTTTGTGCAGATGTTATAAGTGTTGCATCTCTACACACGTTTCTTGGCTTTACAACTCCAACGAAGTAGGGGAGACATTTTTGGAATTAAATAAATAGTTCTGGATATAATTCCTATAATGCTAGTTTTCGATAATTAAAAAATTATTTAAAAAAGTCTTTTAAAAAACCTAATAAAATAAGAGTCAAAATTCTCGCTTCGGGCGATTGTTTTTTTTTAAATTGAGTTCTAAATAATATCACAATAATTCTGAGTTTCTGATTAATTATATTAAATTTCTACGAATACACTGAAAGATAGAAATAAAATTTTAGTTATGATACTACAATAGAACGTACTTTCTCAAATTTTGAGAAACAAATGTAAGGGTTACGTAATCAAATTCTTCTAGAACATACATTTATTTAATTTTTGAAAAATTAAAGGGTTACATAAAATAAATTTTAATCATATTATTCAATGTATTTGACTCAATCCATTCATAAAGTGCAATAAAGAAAATATTTGCAGCCGGGTTTGATATACCTTTTTTTAAAATTATTTTTAATTTACAAAAAACAACGGGAACAATAAATTTATTTATGAAAAGAATGTGTGCCTTATAATTGCCTTACTAAATGATACAATTTTCAAGAATATAAACAATTAACCTACATTGGCCGTATTAAAAGAAAGATGATAAGGTACCAAAAAACGTTTTTGATTGGTATCCAAATGGTGAAGAAGAAAAAAGAGAAGGAGACGGAGAAAAAGAAAGAGAGGAAGACGGACAAATGGACATTCTGACGGACAAACAGGCGGACAAACAGGCGGGTGCACAAAGACGAACACACGAACGGACGAATAGAGAGACAGAGACATAATTTGACGTAAATCAAGTTTTCAATATCAAGGACCCATATAACGTGGTTTGTGACTATATTACATGCTGCAGGATGTATTTGATGTAATTTACTGCTGAAAAAATGCCTTTTAAAAAAAATTCTTTGTACTACGTAAGACATTTTCTATAAATTAAAATACAGTTTGCTGCCCTGTTTTTGAATAATTTATTGTTTATTGTTAGAGAACAAAATTGAAATAAGTTACCTTTGAAAACTCGTCGTAAAATAAAAACTTCCACCCAGAATTCTAACCAGAACTCTTGCAGCTCTCAAAAGATTCTCAACCTTCAATATTAAACATTTCTTCAATCCTGAGTCGTAGTGTTTTCCACGAACTGACAGACTGGAATTTCGAAATAAAAAAAACAACTTTCTGGTACTAGAGACAGCTAAATAATATATTTTTGACAAAATTGCTACATCTAGTTTTTGTTCTACTCGTATACGTATATATACCACACAGTTTGGGTGGCCTTACATATTTCTCTCTACTACAAAGTATACCAGAAAGAAAAATGTTTATGGAACTCATGAAATTACACATATGCGTTATTATTAATTAATTGTGTGTTGACATAACTTTCATTGGACACATACAATGTAGTCTCATTAACGAGGGGGAAGAGAATTCAGATTTAGACAACAGAACGATCACCGCATGAGCAAGGGTATACAATTGCGGATGGTGGCAAAGCTAGATTTTGCAGCGGATTTGGCTTCAAATTGCTATTGAAATAATGCTCGGAAGGGAATGATCACGGAAAATATTTTCGATTTTTTTTACTTTCTCGTCTTTACGAAGATACTTCGTAAGAAGAGAAAGTTATATTTTTGCGCCGGAAAATTGGAATTTTCGTTAGAAAACTTTCAATTGCCGCGTCGTGGTATCGAAAAAGTGAATAAATCTTGTTGCTAGATGTAGTAAATTACTTCCTCTAAGACATGATATAGCCAGTAAGAAGAGAAAGTTATTATATTTTTGCGCCGGAAAATTGGAATTTTCGTTAGAAAACTTTCAATTGCCGCGTCGTGGTATCGAAAAAGTGAATAAATCTTGTTGCTAGATGTAGTAAATTACTTCCTCTAAGACATGATATAGCCAGTAAGAAGAGAAAGTTATTATATTTTTGCGCCGGAAAATTGGAATTTTCGTTAGAAAACTTTCAATTGCCGCGTCGTGGTATCGAAAAAGTGAATAAATCTTGTTGCTAGATGTAGTAAATTACTTCCTCTAAGACATGATATAGCCAGTAAGAAGAGAAAGTTATTATATTTTTGCGCCGGAAAATTGGAATTTTCGTTAGAAAACTTTCAATTGCCGCGTCGTGGTATCGAAAAAGTGAATAAATCTTGTTGCTAGATGTAGTAAATTACTTCCTCTAAGACATGATATAGCCAGTAAGAAGAGAAAGTTATTATATTTTTGCGCCGGAAAATTGGAATTTTCGTTAGAAAACTTTCAATTGCCGCGTCGTGGTATCGAAAAAGTGAATAAATCTTGTTGCTAGATGTAGTAAATTACTTCCTCTAAGACATGATATAGCCAGTAAGAAGAGAAAGTTATTATATTTTTGCGCCGGAAAATTGGAATTTTCGTTAGAAAACTTTCAATTGCCGCGTCGTGGTATCGAAAAAGTGAATAAATCTTGTTGCTAGATGTAGTAAATTACTTCCTCTAAGACATGATATAGCCAGTAAGAAGAGAAAGTTATTATATTTTTGCGCCGGAAAATTGGAATTTTCGTTAGAAAACTTTCAATTGCCGCGTCGTGGTATCGAAAAAGTGAATAAATCTTGTTGCTAGATGTAGTAAATTACTTCCTCTAAGACATGATATAGCCAGTAAGAAGAGAAAGTTATTATATTTTTGCGCCGGAAAATTGGAATTTTCGTTAGAAAACTTTCAATTGCCGCTTCGTGGTATCGAAAAAGTGAATAAATCTTGTTGCTAGATGTAGTAAATTACTTCCTCTAAGACATGATATAGCCAGAATCCGTAGTTTGTGTGTTCTTGATATAAAAAAATCGATTGACGGCAAATCGTCAGTTCGTGGTCAACTCTAGCTCCTACACTGAGATTTATTCATAGCTGGCTTCGAGAGGTCATTAGATGTTACGGTTAGATATTACTACTTTCTCCGATATTGATATTCCCCGATCTTAATGAACATCACGCTTTTGGAGTTTCAAATGGATATTTTGATTTTTAAAAGGTATTTTACAAGAAGCCCAAAAGCATTTTCAAAATTTTCTAAAAACGGGTCGAATATTTAGTAAAACTTTGTCATCGGATAAAGTAAGGAAAGCTTAAGAGAATGATGCAGGTCTCATTAATAGATTAAGTCTCTGATTTTTCGAAAATTGCAGATGTGCACTTTTCCCCCGTCTTCGTCTTGTGACCACTATAATGTATTGTAACTATAATAAATGTAAAATCTACCTCCCTTTTGCTTCACATTCGTTTACAATTCAGGCATTCTGGTGTAGAAGATAATTTTTGACATAATGTGAATGTAAAATTATTGATTTGCGACGTTTGTACCCTTTTTGTACATAAGAAACAAATGTTCTCCTTACATCATGTTGGTTTTAGAGTCCATAATACTGACAATGAAAACACATTGTTTCTGTTTCATTACTTACGTACAGAACATTGTCCATTAGCTAATACGATCAATGCAGTAGCGTGAAATATCAGATACCACTGTATATCAGTGCCAGAATGCCTCAATTGTAGTTATATAAATATAAATATTTAAGTGGTTAGGCAAAAGAACAGGCCTTATGGCCTGAGGCTCGCCAGAAATAAAGACATTATTATTATTATTATTATTATTATTATTATTATTATTATTATTATTATTATTATTATTATTATTATATTGAAAATGGAGATTTTTAGTTTTAGAAATCTGTTCCCTCAAGGACAAATTTTGATATAAGGCCATGTACAATTTTTCGAAAAATTGAATCTTTTTCGTGTAAAATTGCGCGAAATACAGGCAATTAATTTTTTATCATATTTTCTCAAAATAATCTGCAAATTGTTTCTATATTTTTTCCTCATATGTAATAACGTTAACATTTCAAAACTACAAAATTGAATTTAGAGAGTTTTGCGTTAGACAAAGTCTATTGTAAACAATTAGCTCTTTAATAAAGGTCAATTGTTTGAAAAATGTGTGGATTTTGCGAAATTTGTGTCTGCAATTTACGCAATTTCTATTTTTTACTCAAAACAGTTCTCGTTCAAAATTTAGAACCTTAACTTGAAAAAATTTAGTTTGGTGTTGGTTCACAAGAGCACATGTTTCTTGAGGTGTAAATAAAAATCGAAAAAGTGCATTATTTTGTATGTGAATTCGACCTTTACGGAACAGGCAAACATAAAATTTACAACCCCTGTCATCACCCACCCACCCTACTGATCATAAAAAAAAACATCTTTCTAATCGGGTACTATTTGACGGTTCAGAAGGAAAACGCGAGTTTCCTTCTGAGAACTCATATTTGAGTGACAGTTATTGCGTGAAGCGTATCCAATTAAACGCATCTCTGAAGAGCCTTCTACTCTCCCACGGAAAAGCTACGTCCAGTTTCATAAGCTGCGTTCCCCGCACGATGGTTCAACGCCTCTCCTGTCAGATGCGATCTTGGCCACGTGGCCACGTAATCCATCAACATCTCCTACACAACGCGTGTAAGCAAAGAACAAAACAGGTCCATTTAAGACCAGAGCCACGATAAGATTCTACTCGCGGGATAGAAGGACGGCTGCGAAAGAATGTAAACTGGAATGCAGATAATACGACGTACTGCGAGAGTATGGTGACCGTTATTTTATGATTTCCGCAACATTACATAACTTTCTCTATACTAAGTATATTCGTACGTATACGAGAAAGTAACTAGTGGTGATACAGAATGGCACAGGACTTTCCCGAACTACCCCTTGGTATTTTTTTGGCTATTATTTGGATTTATTATTTTTGTGGCTTTATTTTGTGCGCGTAACCCTAGAGTAAAGAACTAAAATGTTTTTACTCTCATAGCTATTGAATTCTGAAAAATATTGTGGTACACACGAGTTTTCGAAGGCTTATATAATGTGTCTAAATAGTGTGATTGAAAAGAGATATTCAAAGACTATAGTAACTTTATTGTCCAGATCACATGTGAGACTATTAGAAAATCGTGCAAGCACAAGAGAATTAATAAGTAATATTTAGAAACTAAAAATGGTAATAATGATTGAAGAATGAATATGTAGAAAACTTTATCTTGTTACTTGCTTTATTACAGGCATGTGAACTGCACTTTTCTGAAGGAGATATTAATGTAACAATGAAAAAAACTGTCAAAAATTGTCGTAATACTGAGAGAGCATGTTTGAGCGATGTAACTTTTCCTTCAGTATTACTGAACCCTAAACTCTATCTACATTAAGTACTTTAAGATAAAAAAACGGAAGCTACAAGTTATAATAATAAGTTTGGAGAACGACAGTGTGCAACAGGACTATAGCTGAAAGCTATGTATGGCCCGAGTGTATGTGGAAAGGATTACGTTTTCTTGCTGAGATAATCTTGTGAAATTCTTACAAAGAGAAGTTATTAGTGAGTGATAAAAAGTGGTTGTGTAATTTGTTCTCATTGACACTGTTCTTTTCATACTGACTTATTTACTGAAAAATTCTTATCAACCAAGAGTGCATTCATATCACCATTTTTCATGGACGGAATAAATAAAATTATTGAAAATTACAAACTGACACTGTTTTTGAATCTCCCATTTGTTTATAATATTTGAATTACCTCTTTTTTCATCAGTTGCATTAAAGATTTTAATCGAAGTGACAAATAATTTACTTCATACCAACATGTTTCGTTGTTTCATATTCCCATTTACCTCATGTTCCTACATTGTAATGAATGAAGTTTTTAGTTGAAATAAAAATACTCAGTACTTATATATTATCTTCTTACTAGAAAATAATGTGAGAGTTATTGCAAAAAAAAACAACTAGGTGAATCACTATAACGTAAATTATGACGCATCTTCACCTTCCTGATTGTATTATTTCAATTCCAATAAATCTAATCATTATTTTCTTTCAATATCAGCATCATTAATCTTGACAATTGCAAATTTCAAAATTGTTACGAAAGGGTCGTAGAGCCGTTCGGCTCGATAAGGCGCCTACCCATTCAAGACTTGTGTGTAGTTGGGCGCTTCCCTTCCAGACGTGACGTCACAAACAGGCGCCGAGGCCTTAGTGGAGAGGGCTTTGCCCTGAGCCACCTTCACCGGTGCAGGAATCGAGCCCACAGTGACGGTGTACAGTTTGATTGTAAAATACCCGTATTATTAAAAATTCTACCAACGTTTGTTCCGTGAGGAAAAATGTTTATTTTGAAACCGTCTCAGTTGGGTAAGCCCACTTACCTCCCTAAAAGGTCAGCTCTGGTAAAAGGAAGCAACAAGGTGAAGGATAATAAAGGTCATTAGAAAAACTGCTGGGTCACGAATTTTCGGATGCTTAGCAGTCAGCCCCAGCCTCACTCCTGGCCTTGTACACGTCAGACATGAAAGATGACTGGGCAGTCTGAAGTAGAAATTTACAAACACACAGTGTGCGTGCTTAAACTACATCAGGATCAACTTGAGAGATACAGCCGTATGTGTGTGCGTGTTTGTTTCGAAATACTTTTATCACGATGAACAGAAATATATATTGTTAGATTACATACATCATCAAACCGACAACGGAGTTTAAAAAAAAGTTGTATCCAATAAATTTCAATGTATTCGGTAAACTGCTGAGAAAGCACATTCAAAATGACAAGAGTCTAAAATAGTAGATAAAAACTGACAAAAAAATGATTTCTCCATTATTTAATCACGATCACTAATTTAGGAAAAATCTAAATCATGTAATTCAAAAATAAAATATTGATAAATAGTTTTAGCTGTTTTAAACTACATTACTTTTCTGTTTCCGTCGTTAGCAAACGTGTTTCGGTCTTGGAGACTTTGAATCATTGACTGATTTTGTTCGTGTTTCTGGGCGTTTTCTTAAACAGCTATGGACATTAGTCCCGTAAGTGTAATGCATGTTTTTATCACTGGAGGTGGTGATGTTCTTCCCCATGCTGAATGATGATATCCAGCGTCGACCTACATGCTTAGATGTTTTCCCCATCCAGGTATGTCCCACCAGCGAGGCAGCGCCCCAGCCGGAACAAGTTTTAAGCTCCCGACCAGTCTCCCGACCTTGAGGTAGGTAGTGGATGTTAAGTGTTTGGTAAAAAGGGGGTGAGGTTAGGGCAAGGAAGAGGAATGAAATATCGCATGCGGTCCATGGCCCGTTTATTAGGGTACAGCTCCGACAACCACCTGGTGTTGATCGAAAAAAAAAAAAACAAAAAAAAAACACACGGAGTATTACTGATCAGAGAAACCGGCCGTTAGAAGTCTCCTCCAGGCAGCGGCTGAACTCGGCGTAGCTACCTAGTAA
The DNA here is from genome assembly GCA_038098605.1 of Gryllus longicercus. Lineage (NCBI taxonomy): Eukaryota > Metazoa > Arthropoda > Insecta > Orthoptera > Gryllidae > Gryllus > Gryllus longicercus. The sequence continues at coordinate 970,174 of JAZDUA010000303.1, forward strand.
GAGTCAAAGATCCTGTCTCCGTGGGGATCGAACACTCGGATCTCTGTCAGAGGCAGATATCACAGTAGGTGTTCGAGTATTTGTAACTCTTTCTCGTGAATGTATCTCTTTTAAAATGTCTCGAAAAATGTATTCTTTAATCAGAATGTGAGAGACCTCCTTCAAATTACGGCTTCGTAATGAAACTATAAAGCGAAACTCATTTTAACTGTCTAAACACATTTTACGTTTTTATAACCGTTCGTGATAATGTATGCAAGGCATTCAAATGATGTATTATTGCCAGCAATTTACGAGCTGGAGGTTGAGTTTCTTATGCCCAATATCTGTCCATCGATTTGATCCTTTATATCGATTCGCCATTTTGAGGGCATAGCGTATACTCACTGGTCTCTTTCCCAGCATGTCTCCTGAAAACAAAGAACAAGCCATGTGAGTCCTAAATACATTTCCACAAAAGAGCATTCACCAATATAGAATTTGCATACATTTTATGTATTACTGTTATAGTGATGTATACTAAACGAGGGACATCCGTAAATATGTTTACAAAGCGCGTAGCTCTTGCAAACAAATGTAATTTTCGCAGTTGATACGACTGTTGAGTAGGGGAAAGCTAGCTGAAGCGATTCCATGATAATGGAAATCAATAGCGTCCGGACTGTGGTTGTTGATAGGTTATCAAGAAAAGCGCCACCGCTTTTCATCACGAATACGTTTCATTTTAGGGGAAGGACTTTATGTCAGGCAACATGTGACAAAGTGAGTATGGAAATTCAATTTCAGTGGTAGGTTTACACCCTTTCAAAACAAATGTGCAAAATGCTGCCGAAAGGAGTCTGTCTCCTTTACGATATCACTTATTTGCATTATGCTGTGGCAACGCAAGAATTGCCGTCATTTGGTTGAAATGTTTAAATCCTCTCAGAGTAACGATCTCGCACCTAGCGTCTGACATTTGTTCTCTAAAGGAACATCTGAGTGGAAAACGCTTTCCTGAAGTCGGCGAGGTGAAAACCGAAGTGGAGAAGTGTCTTAAAGAGTTGGCGGCACGAAATGATAACGAAATAATGACAAACGTGGTTCCACGGTTAAAAAATATAGTATGTGATCAAAAGTATCCGGACACGTGGCTGAAAATGTCTTACCAGTTAGTGTCGTCGGTAATGCTGGAATTCAACCCATAGCCTGGCCCACCCAAATCCTTGATGGCAGCTTCCGCTCTCGCAGGCATACTTTCAATCAGGTGCAGGAAGGTTTCTTGAGAATTTTTCATGGAGTGCTGCACTGAGGAGAGGTATCGAGACCTGACACGAAGTCGGCGTTCCAAAATATCACAGAGGTGTTCGAAAGGATTCTAGTCATGACTCTGTGAAGCCAGTTCATTACAGGAATGTTATTGTCGTGTAATCACTCCGCCACAAGCTGTGCAGTATGAACAGATGCTCGATCGTGTTGAAAGATGCAATCGCCATCCCCGAATTGCTCTTGAACAGTGGAAAGCAAAAAGGTGTTTAAAATACCGACGTAGGCCTGTGCCGTGTAGTACAACACAAAACAACAAGAGATGCAAGCCCCCTTCATGAAAACCACGACGATACCTTGACACCATTTTGGACGTGTCCGGATACTTTTGATCACATAGTTTATAGTGATATAATTGGCGATTATGTTAAGAAATAGTGTAATACTCATACTAGTTTCCCTGTAAGTTTTATTTAAATATATGAAATGGTGTATGTTTCAAAAATATTGTAACATTACTTTCCGGATATCCTTCGTAATGGTTACGATTGTGTCAAGATTATGTTATTAAAAATAACAATAGTAACACAGTAAAAACAAAATTCAGGCCCAAAGACCTAACACATGTTTCTCTATGCAAGATCGACGCGATAAATACGACTCTACAGCCAGAATTTTGCCACCGCCCCCAGAGTTTTCTGTAAATCCTGAAAAACCACAGAAAAATTGTAAATTATAAATTGTGGCATGTTTTGCGTATGACAACTTTTCTTGTGTGATCTTGTGCAATTAAGTGATATGAATGTGCTGATTATTGCAAGGAGCATCCATGAAATCTATTTGTTGCTTCAAAATGTTACTATTATATCAAAAAAGAATTGTGAAAATTATAGTCGCGGAACACCACATGAAAGTGGTCACACCGAAAGACTTTCTAGATCCCCTCTGTGATTGGAATCATTGGGATTGCTTTAAAATACATATCCCACAACCCGTTTTCAAAATAGATATGGGAAGGATAAATTAGTCATCGTCATGCTTCTGCCAAAATTCAAATGCAGAACCTCACGAATCTGACAGATTGAACTGCCAGTCCACCCAATGTTGCATACTCTTTTTATGTGTACCAAGCATTTATGGCACTACTATGCATTTTATGAGCACTTGACCGTTATATTTTGTCTTGCAGTGATACAACTTTGCGTCGCAGGTCATAAAATTGTAGGGAGTAAACCCTTGCATTGCTTTGCTTAAAGGCATAATATTCTTTGGAAACGAACTAAATCCACGCAATTACTCTTCATCATCGTGCAATGAAGCTGTAAGATCTTAATTGCTTGGAACGTGTCACGACGTACTTTCCTTATTACTTTATGGCTGTCCGATCATAAAAGAAGTGATTATGAAGCTGTAAACACGCAAAACGGAATAAGATTTCATTCACACTTCTCATAGCTTTACAAATCATGAATGGAAGTACTTACAATTTGCGACTTCTAATTCAAATTTTTTATTGCATTATCATTGAAATTCAGTACATACAAGTTGCAATATTATGGAATATTAAACTATTAATTTATTCAAGAAGTTTACGTAAAATATTTTCAGGCAATATTGAAGTACACGTTTATGTCATTTGTTCAATAGGCACGACATACACTGGCTGCCACGAAATGTATGTAATTCCCATGGTGTTGAGGACAAGTTTATCATCTTGTCCCATTATCCAGAAACGTTGCTTGAGTTGATTCCTTTCGATGGATATCAGTTTTGATGACACCCTCCCGTCCATCTCTTACGTACTTCATAAATAATTGATTGAAATAATAACTTATTCAATATCACCCAATATCATTTGAATGAAGCCCTCAGAAGATGGAGGAAGATATAAAGTAATATGGATGTATTAAAATTGGTGACTGTGTCAGTCTCTCTGCACTTCACAAATGTGGGGGTGTATGCTGAAGATAAAGACGATGTTCTATATATGCCGCGGAAATTATACGAAAAGTACTCGTAATGAGGAATTAGAAATAACCGTTTGGTAATATATCACTCCGGCATTCGCCTGGTGTTAATCAGAGTAGCCACGGGAAACTACCTATCAGTGCAGCCTGCCTCTAGAATTCTCCACCAGACAGCGACTGAATTCGACCTAGCTGACAAGTTAGTGTCGAAAATCTAGCCACCGACGGGACTCGAATCTCGGACCTACCGGCACGAGGTATCAGTCAATGTAGCGAGCCACTTCTCCAGGTGAAGCAAAATCGAAGTACATATATTTTCCCAAATATGAAAGAAAACGTAGAAAATGTGTAAAAATCTTTAAATCACATGATCAAAACCCATTTTTTGCGATCCTGACGTTTCTATGTTTTTCAGCCGGAAGAGCGATAAGACAACGATCTGAAAGATTTTTTTTTTTAAATATTGCTTCTCGTTCGGCTCTTGGGTCTTTCAAGGACACTGAATGACCACTAGTGGTCTCCCAGAGAATGGTAGCACTTGACTCACGTTTTCCCTTCCGTCTTCTCCTACACACGTTTCGATTTATTGTGAAACACATTGCTAGGTGGAGTTCTCCGCGTGGTATAAGGTCTATTTTACGTTGTGGTTTTCATCCTATTAACGAGATTAACTTTAGTACCAAACTATCCCCGCGAATGGGGAAGGGCCATCGGTCCGAGGTATAAAAGATTGAAAGCCCTCGTCCGGAAGCACAATTTCTCGATGAGGCTCGTCGTTAAGTGGATGCAGTGAGGAGCCGGGCGGGAATTCCATACCCGCAGATTTAAAAGCTTGCGTGTCCTCCACGTCGGCTCCGATTCGTCGAGGCAGCCCCCCTCCAATTAGAGGAATTTGAGGCGGCACGAGTCCCGACTTATGTGAGTGGCACTAACCTGGATCGATGGCCAGCTTCCAGTTGATCGAAGCGGCCCATTTCAGGTTATTGGAAAGTTTTCTTCAAGAACATCGCGCTTTGGCGTGTCTAATTGCTAGCCTTATGGCGCTCATTTGAGCATTCCTAGGAGGGTGATGAGAATTATAAAGTAAGCACAGCTAAGACACTGTAAAAGCTCAAAACATTTTCCCCAAAATTGTCACTAATTTGTTGCGAAAGGAAAAAACAAACAAATTTGTCGCTCTAAAACGGAAATCGGAAAAGAGAAATTTTAATTTGGCATTATGTGTTGCGTGCAAGTCAATCCAGAAAGAGCCATGCGGCCACGCTCAATTCACCACATAGGTACCCGACAGTGTTTAATCACGTAATTACCGACAACATGGACTTCTATATCACCCCTGTCCAACTTTCTACCTACACAGGGGCATCTAACGCATTCCTGGGAGGGATGGAACACACTGATATCATTACATCACCATCACTTTACATCTAGTAATAATAATAATAATAATAATAATAATAATAATAGTAACAATAATAACAATATTTAAAACACTTAAGTTTTTCATTTAGAAATAAATGTTGATTTTTCTTTTTAATGTAAGGTAGAAGCTCCTTCATGGTGTATCGATTGCTACTATTAATTGGTTTTATAGTATTAACACTAAACATTACAAACACGAAACTAATAGAATAAACTCTTATCTGCAACACTTTGTCGAAAGTGTTCTGTACTCTAACAGCAGAATTGAATCGTTTCTACATTAATATTATAGATGAGTAAAATATTGTCTTAATTGCAAATTTTAATTTTAAAAATTGGAATATTTTCATTTTCGAAATAATGTACAATATTCCAACTTTTTTGTAGGCAAACAAAATACGTTCGGTGTAAATTATAGAAAAAATGGCTCATTTAATGAGTGGGTGTATCTCTTGCAAGAGAGACCGGGAGAGGCTGTTCAGGGCACTGCAGTGCCTCTGACCGGGAGGTCCTAAGTTCTAGTCAAGTGGCAGGATTTTCGACACCAGCTACATAGCAAGGTCGGGTTCGGTCGCTGTCTAGAGAAGAATTCTAGCGGCCGGGTGCTCTGATCGGTAGTGTTTCGTGGTTTATCCGTTCAATAGGAGGTGAATGCCGAAGCAGTACCCTAACAAATAAGCCCCGGACCGCGCGCGATTTATTCCTCCCGTTCCTAGTCCTATCCTACTCCATACGTACACAATCTTACATCGACTTGCATTACACTACCACACATGCCAGGAGACCGCTTGGAAGCTTAGATCTTGTCCCGGCTGGGGCGGTGTCCCTACGGTGGGAGATAACTGGTTGAGGGAAACCCTGCAACCGACAGTAGGTCGGCATCAGATCTCGCCTTACAGCAGGGGAGGTTCACCGCCACCACCACCACCCGAGGAAAAAACAAGCACTAAACATACGGGACAACGTTAGTCGTTGACGCGTCCGGAATCACTAATCAATCAAAAAAATTAGTTCGATATTTCTATTTGTAGATGCGCGGTGTACATACTACTTTCTGTAAAACCATTTTGTACGATTTTGTTCAGCAGCATTTTTGCTGCTGCAGGCTACTAGTTCAGTGCTAAAGCCTCCACGAAGCAGAATTGCAGCTATATCGGTGCTCACATCGCTGTAGCATGCGATTCCGGCCAGCCAGACACACCGCACACACCAGCTACCGGCTCAAGTAGAAATATTGCAGATTACGCCTCCCACACAAGTGGTTCACAAATTAACGGTTTGCGTGGTTGCAGCTTCGCATTAATGCTGGCTCAAGTAGAAATATTGCAGACTACGCCTCCCACACAAGTGGTTCACAAATTAACGGTTTGCGTGGTTGCAGCTTCGCATTAATGCTGGCTCAAGTAGAAATATTGCAGACTACGTCTCCCCACAAATGATTCACAATTTGATGGTTTCCATGGTCGAATATTCGCATTAACGCTGGCTGATTCCACGCAGGGGTTCTTTAGCGTCTCAAAATCCGCCCTAGCGACAAATTAGGGCACTTTCTTATTTCCGATATTGGTTTTAAAGCGGCAAATTTTCTTTTTCTCACCAAATTAGGTACAGAAACTGGGGATTTTTAAAAACTTTCCAGGACGTTTCCAGGACGAAACTTTCGAGGAATCTGTGCTGTGCTAACTTTATGGACTCAAATGGAAAAGAATGGCTTGAAAGTTAATGTCAGACCTTGGAGTTTGAAAATTCTCGTCGTATAAACAAAGCAGTAAAGAAGAATTCTACGAGTAAATCGACAGACTCTGTAGGCGTCACGCAGGGAAACGGTCAGAACGCTAGCCTTCCGCCGACGGGACTGGGTTCAACTACAGGTCAATCTACAAGGATTTTCTGCGGGACGAAACGGGTTCGCGGTAGGCATTATCGAGGTTTCCCCGTTTTCCTTGTCTTTCATTTCACCAATGCATCATCTTTCGTACCGTATCTCATATTCACATGTCCATCAAATCATTAGTCGATTCCAGGAATGACTAAAAGGCTTGGACACTGACAAAAGAACAAAGAACTCTCTAACTATACTACCCAACCACCTTGGTTCGACAGGGTACTAAAAATCTTTAAGCCGACCCGCCCAATGGTTGATGCATCTCAAAGAGTAGGAAGTTGTAAATGTTACATAATAATAGATATGAAAACTGAAGAGGTACAAAAGTAATGTAAAGTATTGTGAAGGTAAGGAGGTATTGTATAAATGCGCCCACTTCACTTGGATTTACCCAGGTTAATCTTCGGCAGGTACAGGAGACAGGCTTTTATCCAATTTTATTTCCAGAATTCTCTGTCGAGGATTCGTCTAGATATTCTTAATAAATCTTTGATTTGAATTGATTCTGAATAAATCAGCAATGGAGACTGACAAACTTTCGTTGCTCGAAGTGTAAACCTTTTAAAGAAATCGCCATTAATAAAATTATTATCATTTTCTTAATTATTATTTTATTACTAATTTCCAATAAGCGCAGAAATTAAAAGAAAACTATGCAGCCTTCGATCGTATGAGATGTGTCTAGGTTTCTTTAGATTATGAAATAGTAACTTTTTTATATTCTTGGTATCAAAAGAACTAAAAACTCAAATATATCAATTGGATATTAATTAACAATAGTAGAGATATCAACCACAAAGTAGTATATATATTTAATAAAATGAAAACACAGCCAGACACGTTTCGGGACTTTTTCCCATCATTAGTGAGTCGAAGTAACGAGGATTAAATACGTAGTAGGTCTTAGGTTGGTCTTGTAAGTCGTACGGAATTTTGAGACTGACTAGTCGGGGATGGAAAGGAGCTGCGGGTACCGCATTCATTAGTGAGCCGAAGATCGCTAGACAAGTCGAAGTCAGACGTTTACACTAAGAAAGTATAAGTATCATCCTAAGAAAGAGGATTAATTGAATTGATCTCGTTAACTGAACTTTCAATTGATTAGATTATAAAATATTTTTTTCAAAATATCATTGGTCCCGTCGGGAATAAATGTTAGGCAACGATTTCCAGCAATATTGTTAAACTTGTACCGAGAGACTTGATGTGGTTCTCGACCGCTCGTGTGGGTGATGCGCTTTCCCAACTTCAATTAAAAAAAAAATAGTACAGAAATAAACTGAATGTACAAAGAGCCTTGAGGGTGAGGCTGCCAAGTTTTTCTAGATTATTCTCTTATTCTCTCGAGAAAGACAAACAAAGATCCAAAAAAAGTATTTTTTTAATTTTAAGTTTGGACCTTGACGACCTGTTATCGATTTCACGTAGACAGTTAAGAAATGTCAATATTTTTTTTATAAACAATACATATGTTATTCCTTTTAAAGTACGTTCCGTTATGTGAGTTTGTTTCTTTTTACTTGTATATTTAATTAGTAGGCCTCAAAATATTTTTAACACCACAGGTGGTCCGCACAAGCAAAAGATCTTTAGATTGCAAAAAAAATAAATTATTATACTATTGAAAAAATGCCATCCGTGTGATCCCTGTAAGCCTCTTTTTATTGAATTTGAAATCTTACCATTGTATTGCCTATTTATTTACGAATTTGTAATATTTGTGAAAACTGATTTACTTAACGGAGGGAACATATTTTCACGCAATACTGATATTTATAATTACAACACACGTCGTAGAAATCATGTACATCAAGTCTCTGCTCACTATCAGAAATCCACAAACAAAACATGTACGTTACTTTACAACGCATTGCCACATGACACTAAACAATTCAAGTCTGTACACAAATTTAAGTTAAAAGTAAATCTTTTCTGCTACATAACTGTTTCTATACTATCAGAGACTATTCTGATCATCAAAAAGAAAAACAACGTTTATTTTAACAAAACAGTGATTTACAATGAATTAGTTTACACTTGCATTGTTTATTTTTTTAAAAGATTTAATATGCTTGTAACAAATTATGTAGTTCAGCTTCCGGGTCAATGATCCCCATCTCGTTCAGGATTTTTTTTTCAGTTTTCCTGATACATTACAAATTCTGAAATGACTCCTTTTTTTGCTTCTGGACGTAAATGAAGCTTCACTATGCGCACGTTTGGTGAACTCTTCTTTTGCTTCTATTGGTTGGAGTAGAGGTAAGGGTGAGTTACCATTTTGTTAACAATGCAGAAAAATCAAACCTGCAGTGCGTTTACCGTTGCAAATACGTTTTCCATAACTCGGGAACGAAAATGTCTAGTTAGTCAAATGTTGCTAATCTCGCGCTTTTTTATTTATTTTATTTATTTATATACATCTCCGCAACTTTTACTCATTCAACTATTTATAGTTAAAATGACGAGAAGGGATTCTGGAACTCAAGAAAACGTGCGCAGATGATCTTCTCCCTCATACGTCACATACAGTTTTTACTGTTTTTGACTAAATAAATCTCAGTCTAAAAGGTTGGGAACCGATGGATTGGGAAAGTACCTAATAACGCGGATGATGTCCGTGAAATGGCCGCCAGCCCACTCTCGACAGCGGACGCCGCTGCCGGGTTTCTATGACGACAGGAGACGCTCAGAAACGTCTTATTATATTTTTCTGACTTTGATGCTGCAACCACGTGCACAAGGTCACTCGTGCGTGGGTGTGGCGGTGTCCTGACACCCAATAAAACTGACACTGGAGTCCCTATCAACGTTTCAGAAAGTTCAAGGCTCTGTCTTGAGAACGTGTTGTGGAATGGAGGAAGAACATAAAACCGTTAATTAACATTTCCAAAGGAAATGCAGACGTAAAAAACAGAAAAATTTAGAAAGAGTTAAAACACAAAACAGAAATGGAGGACAGGATAAAGTTTCTCACTTTGGACAGTTGCCTACATTTGACCGCATCGTTACTTGTGAGCCTAAGTGCATTTAAATCGTATGTATTGGTACTAAAGATAGGCAGCTCTACCATGCATGCCTACTCAGTAGTGCCTGAAACTAAAATTATGAAATAATAAATATAGAAATTATGTAAAATTAAATTATTTTATATTCTGTGCAATTTAATAACACACATCGAACTTTGATCCTATTCATAATTAAATTTGCAATATTAGCGATATCAGTAATTATCAATATTAGGAGGCGGCCACACGAAGTGCGAATGAAGCTATTATTCTTTTCAATACAATGATTTCCAAAGTGTGCAACGTTCGCATGGTTTCGACAACGATTGTTTATTTGTTAATTTTTTTCTCCTTCTGAGCGCAGATAGTTTCCAATTCGTTCCAAATTTTGCAGAAGGTTATACTCAAGACGCATGTGCACTAGGACGCACGGAATTCGTAAGAAATTGCGTTCAGTTCCCGCAGCTGTCATCTCATTTATGCTAGAAAATTGAACATGACACAATCTATGTTAGAGTTTTGTGAGTTGATTGAGTGCAACTAAGAAGAATGTGCTTATTTGCGCTGTTTTCGTATGAAATATTCTTACGAGGGAAAAGGAAAGAATGGATTGAATTTCTTTAGTTTTCCTTCCGATTTGAGTTTTCGAAAAACACAAGTTGTATGTCAATAGAAGATATGTCAGAATTACAGGAACATTTTCAAAAACAATGAAAAATTTCTTAAATGTGAATATTGATTTGAACATTTCGAATTTAGATTTCACAGATTTGCACGTCACCGAATTTGTTGATATTCTGCACCTCGAAATATTTCTCTCTCATATGACAGAAAGATGATTAAAACCGTATATAGGAGGGTTTGTTGTATTGAAACAAAAAAAAAACAACAACTAAATATCCCGATCTTGACGTACCGACAGTAGAGTAGAAAACATCAAAGAATATTAAATATCAGTGGATAATGATGATAAAGAGGTCATTTGACTTATCCTTCTGTTAAATTAATGCAAGGGATTTTTACTATTATTAAATATTTGAGAGATACCATGTTTAGACACTGCAAAAAGAGGTAGAGATCTTTCAAGAAGTGTGCAGTTTACCTCAAACTCCTTTAAAACCATATGATTTGCCTTCAAAAGCAAAATAAGAGGATTCGCTCTTTTAACTACGTATAACTTTAAATTTTTATTTATTACTCGTATTTCCTTCATTTCTTTGATTTTTAAATTTAGATTGTACCAATAATATATTGAAAAACCCCTACTTTTGTTATTAAGAAATGAAGATATGCGTAATCCTCATATATCTGACAAAAACCACAACAGAAAATATAACTCTCGTATAATAATTTTATGATTAACTTATCATATACATTATTTCTAAAATGAAATGAAAACCTCCTTTTTCACGATGAACTGCACTGTCAATCCCAGCATGTAAAGTGTTACTTATAAGCTGGATGTCCCTGATGACTTCATTTTTGTATATGCTCTCTAAAAATTAATACTTAATTTTTTTAAATGTTGACTTCACGCAAAACCTAACGATGTCGAAAGTAACCTGTTCTGTGACCAACTTGGAAACAAACCCGCAGCTCAGCCTGTGCGCAGCGCTAGAATGTGCAGTTAAACGCACATTAGCATTTTGTGATGAAGTCACATTAGCATTTTGTGATGAAGTCACATTTGCGTTTTACAATGGGCCTTCCTAATACGCTTTGTATTTGTAAAACTTTCGAGGTTATAGCAACGGTTATCTTAATGGCCACGGCAGAGTAAGTCGGGCAGGAGTGGGATCAGGCGAGGCAGCACGGTGAGAAGGCGGTGGGGGAGCTGGGTGGGATCAGGCAGTCCGGTGACGAAGGCAAGGCAGACGAGAGCGAGGACAGAATTCATTCTTTTCCTATCTGAATAGATGAACATGATAAATTAATACTCGTGACCAGAGCGAGGATACACTATAGACAGAATTCATTATTTTCCTATCTGAATAGATGAACATGATAAATTAATACCCGTGACCAGAGCGAAGATACACTATAGACAGAATTCATTCTTTTCCTATCTGAATAGATGAATATGATAAATTAATACCCGGGAATACAGAATTGCATTTTAAACTCTGAGTGCAATTTAATTGCACGGGTTTCCACTTGTATTTTGGAAATGTAACACAAAACTTTTAACGTACGCGGAGCTGAAATTGAAATGGTTTTCTTTGAGAAATAATAAATCCAAATTAATATACACACATTTTTCTCTAAAAATTTGGTTTCACGACAATAAACGGGGTATTTTACTGACGATAAATAGAAAATCAATTATTTGTCGAAATGGACATAGCCCGCTAATGTGTTTTTACGCATACCATCGAGCTACGAAATAAACAAGCTATCCGTAAGACCTCACGACAGTTCAAAGCCAAAGTTTCCGGTGTGCTTGGCCCGGAACTTCATGTGTAACGTCTCAATGGTCAGAGCGTCTCAGTTACGTTTTAATCGACTTCTCGTCGATCTCTTCTTCTTAGAGAGTGCATAGGTCTTTCGCAATAACAAAAAATAAGGATTTATTTTCAAGATTTCTGTCTTATACGAACTTCACTAGTTACAGAACTTCTTAACAACTTCGAAGTTATTATTGCTAATACACCTAGAAGTTATTATTGCTAATACACCTAGAAGTTATTATTGCTAATACTCCTAGAAGTTATTATTGATAATACATCTACATCCACGTTCCCGCAGATCTGAGATTCTTTCGAAATAGTCTCAATGACCCCGCAAAGCTTTTTGCTGTTTATTTAGGGTCTCCTATCATAATACCCCCTTGCAAGCAGAAAATTACTGACAACTGTATACACTTGTAACGCTACCTTACAAGTGTATACGCACTTGGGTTGCTCTCACCAGGCCCGGCGGATAATGTATGTTGGGTAGCTATACACACAAGAAAAATCCCGAATGGGTAAAATATCCACTCGGAATTTGGAGTGAGGGAAATATTCTATAAACGTCAAATTCCAGAAATGAACGAAGTATCTTGGTATTGCGTCGACTCAAAACGTATATATGATCAACTTGAAAGATCGGCTCAAGAGATTCGCGGTTTTACATGTTTACAGCGACATAACCTACAAAATAGATTTGCAAAAATTGTTAAATGAGTTTTATATAAAAACGCAAAGCGCAGCGCTGTAATTGCATTGCAAAAATGAGCTCTGAAGTTACATAAAATAAATGTAATAACAGTTTGATGACAATTTAATGATAAATATGACAATATAAAAAATCCGTTTTGTAATTTTCTCTTCATATACAATTCAATAAATATATACAATTATATTTAAAGTAGTAGTTGAATTGAAGTGACGTGTTGTGAAGTGTAGTGCAATAGAGAAGTAGAGAAAGAAGTGAAGTGCAAGTGTAGTGCAATAGAGAGGTAGAGAGAGAAGCGAAGTGCAAGTGTAGTGCAATTGAGAAGTAGAGAGAGAAGTGAAGTGCAAGTGTAGTGCAATTGAGAAGTAGAGAGAGAAGTGCAGTGCTAGTGAAGTGCAGTGCTAGTGAAGTGAAGTGCAAGTGCAGTGCAGTGCAAGTGCAGTGCAGTGCAAGTGCAGTGCAGTGCAGTGCAAGTGCAGTGCAGTGCAAGTGCAGTGCAGTGCAAGTGAAGTGCAGTGCAAGTGAAGTGCAGTGCAAGTGAAATGCAGTGCAAGTGAAGTGCAGTGCAAGTGAAGTGCAGTGCAAGTGAAGTGCAGTGCACGTGAAGTGCAGTGCAAGTGAAGTGCAGTGCAAGTGAAGTGCAGTGCAAGTGAGTGCAGTGCAAGTGAAGTGCAGTGCAAGTGAAGTGCAGTGCAAGTGAAGTGCAGTGAAGTGCAGTGAAGTGAAGTGCAGTGCAGTGAAGTGAAGTGCATTTATTAGTTAAAAATTCCGTGCAGGACAGTCATAAAGTGTATAGGTAATGCTGTTATTATTGTTATATTATTGTTATTATTGCATTAAAATGCTGTAAAATTACAGTGTATTACTATTCTTAGTTGTAAATCGACTTGTATTGTTCTGCTACCAGGTTGTATACCTACCTACAGAAATAATAAATCAATCTATCTATCTATATAAAATTTTGGTGGGAGATGGAGGGAAGGATAGAGTCAGTGAACTACCCACTCGGAGTCAACCCTAATCGCCGACTCACCTTGTGTTCCTCGGCGTCCCCGAGGCGCTGCTGCAGGCGCACGGTGAGGTCGACGCGGCGCGCGGCGTCGCTGACGGCGAAGTGCTCGCACAGGCGGCGGATGGCCACGCGGCTGCTCTCCTCGGAGCCCGGCGTCAGCGCCAGCGCGCGCATGAAGAACTCGGCCGGGTTGTACGCCTCCGGGCAGCGGTAGCCGTGCCTGCGCCACACACACACACACGAGCTGTCACACGGCGGCGCCACCGCTCGGGGGGCAGCCACTCGGCGGCGCCACCGAGCACCTTCACACGCGGCGCCACCGCTCGGGAGCAGCCACTCGGCGGCGCCACTGAGCACCTTCACACGCGGCGCCACCGCTCGGGGGCAGCCACTCGGCGGCGCCACCGAGCACCTTCACACGCGGCGCCACCGCTCGGGGGCAGCCACTCGGCGGCGCCACCGAGCACCTTCACACGCGGCGCCACCGCTCGGGAGCCGCCACTCTGCGGCGCCACCGGGCAAACCGGCCCCCCTTCACACGCCGCCTCTGGGCGTGGGAAAGGAAGGATTCCTGAGACACGCTGATGTGAGTGCCAGCGGGTGAAAGGTAGCCAACATGTAAGCTCAGTGGCATGTCCGAATGGCGTAGTGTAAAAACTGACGTTTAGAACTGATTCTCCTGGCGGAAATATGTCTTCATTGCAGGTGACGGTACTTCGCCGCTCATGTGAAAACCTCCATTTAAACCTATACTTTGTCAGCAGAGGAGAATCGGAAGCGCTGTTCAGTAGCTCCGTGAGAAGGAGTCGTAACATTGGGCGCGCATTAAGATCGTGGGCGCTTTGTACACGTCCCGGCAGCTGTAGCCGAGCCTGCGCGCACCGCACTGCGGGAGGACACATATTGGTGAATGATTCGCTCGTATGCAGCGTCTTTCCAACTTGTAACCCAGTCTCCTATTCCTCACAGGCAGGCCATAATATCTGCGATAATGATGGAAAGATGATACAAGGTTAATGGGAAACTCATCACATCACAACACGTTCGTAAATACCCCGAATATGCATTGGCAATGCTACTGACCAAGACCGCCTTTGCATTCACAAGTTAATACTCCGCCGATTTTTGTAATCAGCGCGCATTAATGTCGCATGGCATGTCTGCTCAAATGCAAGAATCGAGGTCACGCTGCCCGCGGAGGCCCGCCGCAGTGGCGTGTGTGCCACGTGCCGTTCACTAGACTAGAGCCGATCGCACCCGAGCGTCTCCCAACAAGCACTGGACCCCCAACTCAGAAGCAGCGGTGGTCCGCAGATTATCGCTGGGACAGGGCCTAATAATTGGGCCGCTCACTCGAGCTTAACACCTAGGAGGAGCGCACCTAGTCTTAAGAAGCCGTAAGCATGACGAGACTATAAGGCACCATGAACATATTCAAAATTTAAACAAAAGAAATAAAAAATAATGTTAAAATAAACTATAAGCTTTGTAATTTTAAAACTAAATATGAAATATTGTTTTTAATGTGTGAGAACATTTTTATCATCTTCGACTCTAGCTTGGAACCACTGCTGAGGTGGTTGTTTCATTTCCTCCCGCTAGCTGAGATATAAATTTCTAGGTGTGGTATCATGGCTCCCCCACTGATATCGAAGTGATCCACCGGTTCGCATTTTCGGCATGAATTTACAAAATCGGCACTGGCACGGCACAAAATCGGCACTGGCACAATCACTTGAGCCCCTACCACCCAGCCATTGGAGGGTGGGAGCCATTATCGCGCCTGTCTAGAGCTCCGCTACCTCCCCTCGGATCCCTTCACATGGCGCCACTCAGCAGTGCTTTTGAGTGGCGCTTCAGCAGGAAGACATTGGTTTGAATGGAAGTGTTCACATGACGAGAGGGTGGGTGTGTTGAGGTGAGGACATGAGGTGGGATGGGGAGGGGTGAGGTGAGAGGGTGAGGGGGGTCGGAAGGGGGAGGTGAGGTGGTTTGGTGTAAACACAAAGAAGAGTGGGGTGGGGTAGGGTGGGTGCATTGAGGTGAGGTGAGGTGAGGTGAGGTGAGGTGGGGTGGGGTGGGGTGGGGTGGGGTGGGGAACGCGAGGTGAGAGAAGGGCAGCTCACCCTGCGAAGAAGTCGAGGGCGCTGGGCGCGTCGCCGATGAAGACGACGCGGCCGTCGGCGACCAGCACCAGCTGGTGGAACAGCGCGAACAGCTCGGACGACGGCTGGTGGATGGTGCAGAGCACGGTGCGGCCCTGCAGCGCCACCCGCTGCATCATGTGCACCAGCTTGTGCGCGCTGTACGCGTCCAGCCCCGTCGTCGGCTCGTCGCAGAACAGCAGCGGCGGGTCCGTCAGCATCTGCCAACGTAACAACGACGTACTTAGAAGCATGCGGGCAAGTCTCTCGCTCGAAAATATATATGAAGGAAAAATATTTCTAAATAGTCAAACATTCGATGAAAAATGATGTATTGAAAGATAATGCATTTCATAATATTAACAAGTAACGTAATTTAATTACAATATTTTAATAGTAGTCTCAGTGTTTAAAAATAACTAGTAGATAAGGTATTAGTACAAATATAAAAATACTTATACTATTTTGATGTTTATTTTCAGTATCTTTAAAAGTTGAAATATTCAAATTGAAAGTATCTAATGTGTGCATTAAAAGTTGTTTGACGGTTTCGCTAATTGATCCAATAAACAACAATTACAATATTCAGTTAATAGCGACCCAGTGAAAAATCATGTTCTTAACTTTCAAAACGTTTTTTAAACTTTCTATTGTTAAGCAAATGGAACATTGATTAACAATAGAACAATGGTAACAATGGAAATTGTTTCAAGTGGACCTCTTCAGAACTAAACTAACATTAAAATATTTGACAAGTCATGAAAATTTGTGAAAATGTCGTAACTAAAATTTCTCGAAACATAACGTAAAAACATTGGCACTAGTTTCATTTGGGTGGAATTGAATTAGTTAGCTAGAGATTTTTTCTGTAATGTAAACAATAGTAAAAGAGTTGAAATAGTACAGTAAATACGCGTTAACAGGAATTCCAAGGTACGAAAATAATTGTTGTTCTTGTAAAAATTCGTGTAAACCGATTATTATACACATGCGTATTATGTTTCTCTGACACATTTTTTTGTGTTTTAAAGCGAAATACATATTAAGCGAGATGGCATTATTTCAAAAACGATATAGCGCCATTATTTCAAAACGACATAGCCCTGGAATACATTTAACTAAGAAAATGAACATTTTCGACAAATGTTCAAAAACTTAAACAGAAGGGTTCTAATATTTTTTTCCATGATTTCATAGATACAATAATATACCACGAAGTCGTTTCCGAACTATTTTAATACTCGTACCATCCGGTTTGTAGGCGAAACGGTTCGCACATAATTAACACAAAACTGAATACCCGCGCTCTTGCTATTATGCTTCAGGGCAACAGCTAGTAATGTTCATGTGTCGAAGGCTGAAAGAGTCTCCCTTTCAGAGGGAGGCTGTATACCTGCGCTGAATGGACTGCCATGTTTCCGTAAAACTGGCACAGGTAGACAGGTCCCGTCGAAACGACAGGCAAATTTCTTCCCGCTATCGGCAGCCTCCGTGGCGCAATCGGCTAGCGCGTTCGGCTGTTAACCGAAAGGTTGGTGGTTCGAGCCCACCCGGGGGCGAATTTTTTTGACTTTCTCGTCTTCCTTCGTAAGAAGAGAAAGAACCGTCGTCGTTCGCCGCAAAAATGCGGGTTTTTCAACAGAAAAAAATGTTATTGGCGGACCCTGGTAAGGAAAAAGTTGATAATTCCCGTTCCTATTGCTTTCTTTAACAATTTGTGTAGTTAGAATGAATGCTTTGTGTGTCCTTGACGCCGAAAAGTCGAATTAAAAGCAAAACGTCCATATGTACGTACTATCGCCAAAAACTTTCAACCGATTTTCTCCGGAATTATTATACCTTGATCGAAAAGAAGTAGACGTATTCTGAGATTGAAACGGATATTTTCATTTGTCGGGATACTTTATGTAAAGTTCAATATTTTCAACATTTTCTAAAAAATGGCTCCAAATTTCTAGATTAAACTTTATTCTGGGATGGCGTAAAACACGCTTGCAATAATGGTACAGGTATCATTGTCACTGAAATCTCTAATTTTTCGAAAATAGGATAAGTTCAAATTTTTCGGCAGTCTTACAACTACAATATTAAAGACAAAGGTTTTTCCTTAATAAAATCTGTTCCTAAAGTCATATTTTGAAATAAGGTTATTTTTTTAATATGAGTATGAGATTTTTTTAGGGAAATGTAGGCAGTTTGTAAACATTTTTTCTCAAAAACGGATACAATTTTTTATTTAAATTAGGAGGATAGAAGAAGTGACACTTAAAAGAATGGTGCCGCCTTCAATTTAAGTAAAATTCCTCAAATTCTCTAAAATTGCAACATTTAGAGATAACGCGAGAAAAAAGTATCAGCTGTTGAAACAAGTTTCATTTGGCATGCGCAAGTGTAAGTGTAGGGGCGAAATGAAGAGGAGTGTTAATTGCACACCCGCCTCCGTGGCGCAATCGGCTAGCGCGTTCGGCTGTTAACCGAAAGGTTGGTGGTTCGAGCCCACCCGGGGGCGAAGGTTTTTGTCACATCCGTTCAAGGGATTTCGATGTCTCTAACTCATCTACTTTCGATTTGTGAATTCTCGTAATTCGTAGGGAAGGTTGTGATCGACTTCCACACTTGAAGGTTGCGAATGACATCGCTGCATTTGTAAAGTATGTTGAATGCTGCTGATAGTAGTGGTTTTAAAACGGGATAAGAAAGTGATTTATATTTATTTCGGGTAGGTTTACGTGTTTGTTAAAATATATAAATAAATCTTCAAGTATGTTTACATAATCCTTGAACGTCCAACGAGAATACGTTTGCCATGTACAACTCATGTTACACACTCTGCTCCAGTTTAGATATGTGCTCCTGTATTGTTCTTCAGTATGAATAAACATACGCATTCCGCTCATACTCCTAATTGAACGTAACGTGTTCATTAATAATAAATTTACCAATATACCACCTTCATTCGTAGCAAACGGATAAACCTACTTAGTAGAACGTAGCATGCACGATTCAAGATGAAATAAAATACCCTCTTACATCTCTGCAATAAATTAAATATTTTAACAAGAACAGGTTTCACAACTACAGCAATGTCATAGTGTAGTATAAATAGAGTAAGGGCCTACATCTGTTCTCTACATCTCGTAATTTTTTTTAATAAAAAAAGTTTAAAAAGTCTCATTGAAATGCAACTCTAGCTGTTCCACGACATTATATTTTAAACGGATTGAAATAATATCGGAAACGTTCAAACAGTACTGTAGTTCAAACAACGTTCAAGGATCACAACTGAGAAAGTAGTACTTACCAAACCGTTTAAATATGTAATGGCGTGAAATAATTAAGAGTTATGTCTGAAAGTGATATTGGAGTTATTAAGTCTGGCCAAAAGAAAAAAATATATATATCAAGACACCAGTAATGACCACTATATGAGTAGCCACTTATAGCAGAGAATATGAAAAAGAAGAATCGGAAACTTTCCATTTGCTTCAAACTTGCAGGACACGGAATTTTACCATCTGGCAGCAAGATATAAATTGAAGGTAATTTATTTCCTTTTACTTCTGTGATAAATAAATAAGAAGTTCAATACATCTTATTAATTGCATTTCAATAATGCAATATGAACTGAAACTTTTTTGGAGTTCAAGAGACTAAAAGACGTTCAGAGGGTAGAATATAAAATAGCTATTTTAGAGTAAAGAATCTGTCCTAAATCAAATTTTGCAATTTTCAAATGGCCACTACTGTATAAAAATCGGGATTTGGAAATAAATTATTAAAAAATATAACAAATTAGCATGTTTTAGCCAACGCATTTACGCAGAAAGAGGCATGCTAATCGCCCATTAAGATTTATATAACGAATTTAATACTGTTGCCTATCAATATTAAGCAAACTGCGAACATATGGACGCTGTTTCTCCTTTTTTAATTAAGACAGATTTGGAAATAAATTATTAGAAATATAACAAATAACAAATTCGCAAGTTTTGGCCAAAGTATTCATGCCGAAAGAGGTATTATAATGGCCCATTAAGATTTACATAACGAATTAAATACTGTAGCCCATGAAT
Organism: Gryllus longicercus; assembly: GCA_038098605.1. NCBI lineage: Eukaryota > Metazoa > Arthropoda > Insecta > Orthoptera > Gryllidae > Gryllus > Gryllus longicercus. The sequence goes on from JAZDUA010000303.1 coordinate 990,083, forward strand.
ATTCAGCAAACTACGAACATATGGACGCTGTTGCTGCTTTTGAATTAAGACAGATTTGGAAATAAATTATTAGAAATATAACAAATAACAAATTCGCAAGTTTTGGCCAAAGTATTCATGCCGAAAGAGGTATTATAATGGCCCATTAAGATTTACATAACGAATTAAATACTGTAGCCCATGAATATTCAGCAAACTACGAACATATGGACGCTGTTGCTGCTTTTGAATTAAGACAGATTTGGAAATAAATTATTAGAAATATAACAAATAACAAATTCGCAAGTTTTGGCCGAAGTATTCATGCCGAAAGAGGTATTATAATGGCCCATTAAGATTTACATAACGAATTAAATACTGTAGCCCATGAATATTCAGCAAACTACGAACATATGGACGCTGTTGCTGCTTTTGAATTAAGACAGATTTGGAAATAAATTATTAGAAATATAACAAATAACAAATTCGCAAGTTTTGGCCAAAGTATTCATGCCGAAAGAGGTATTATAATGGCCCATTAAGATTTACATAACGAATTAAATACTGTAGCCCATGAATATTCAGCAAACTACGAACATATGGACGATGTTGGTGCTTTTGAATTAAGACAGATTTTCTCGCCTCCTCCTGACGAAGGATTTCGTCCAACATTCCGGTCCATCGAACGCGGGCGGGCACACAACTACGGCAGAGCCGCTGCGCGTTCGCGCGTGCGCCCAACACGTCAAAATCGTCCCTTAAAAGGAAGGATCCAATTGGCTTAAACTATTTGTTGGTCTTGTGCGTCGTCGAGGGGGGGGGGAGTGGCGAGGGGCGTGAATGGCCCGTGGGCGGGAGAGGGGGGGGGGCGCTCACCTCGGTGGCGAAGGCGAGCCGCTTGCGCTCGCCGCCAGACAGCACCTTGGCGCCGTCCGCGCCCGCCGCGCCGCCGCCGCCGATGCGCGTGTCCGCGCGCGCCAGCAGCCCCAGTTGGCGCAGCAGCTGCTCCACGCGCCGCCGGCGCTGCGCGGGCCGCGTGCGCCGGTCCAGCCGCAGCCGCGCCTAGGCACGCGCCCACGTCATCACCCTGCTCACGTCATCATCACCCGCTTCTCAACTCTGACGCGTGTGCCGGTCCAGCCGCGCTAGGCACGCGCCCACGTCATCACTCTGCCTTCGGCTCTCATCACCCGGCTCTCACCCCTGACGCATGCGCCAGTCCAGCCGCAGCCGCGACTAGGCACGCGCCGTCATCACCCTGCCTTCGTCGCCATCCCCCCACTCTCACTCCTGATGCGTGCGCCTGTCCAGCCGCAGCCCCGCCTCCGTAAGCGCCCACGACATCGCCCTGCCTTCGGCTCTCACCGCTCACGCGTGCGCTGGACCACCTGGCTCATACCCACGCCAACGTCATACTCTTGCCTTTGGCTCTTTTCGCCCCCCGCTCACGTCATCGTTTGCTTCTCATTGCCATGCCATCGCCCGCCCCTCATGCCGGACGCGTGCGCCAGTTCAGCCGGTCCACCTGACTAGCATCATCAAAATGATGGCATCATGAAAATGACTTACCCAGATCCTCATCTTTATCACCCGGCCCTAATGTTGACTATGGCTCTCCGTCGCCATCATCAGGCCCTCATCAACCCCCCTTTTTCGGCTCTCGTCATCACCCGATCCAAGACGACATGTGAAAATGCGTACCCACTGTCAATGGAAAGAAGCTCGTTAGTGAATTCTTGGCTATCCGGGAACGCCGCGTCGTTGGCTGAGAGGTCGACGTTTCGCCTGACACAGCAGTGAGGAAGCCTGCGACATGTCAGGCGAAATCACACTACATCACAAGGCACACTACAAAAATCACACTACATCACAAGGCCGACACGTCGGCCTCTCAGCCAACGACGCGGCGTCTCCCGGAGAGCCAAGAATTTATGGAATCGAGCCGCGGAAGCTTACGTGTGTCAGCTCTTTAGTGATTTGTTTCACTCGCTTTCGGTATTGTCGATATAAAAACGTTTGCTATTCGTATTTTAGTTGGCCCAATAAATTACAGTTTCAGAATATATGACTGCTATCTCAATTCATCAATATTTCGTATAGAACAAATTTCACCCTAGTGTTACAGTTCCACATTTCCCCGCGAGCCGCAATTTCACAGGGCCCTCCTGGGTTCGAGCTGGGAGAATTCTCCGCAATCTGACCAATCACTGTTAATAATAATAATAATAATAATAATAATAATAATAATAATAATAATAATAATAATATGCCTTTATTAATATGGCGAGGCTCGGGCCATCAGGCCCGCTCTTCCGCCTGACCACATGTCACAAATATACAGAGTAATGTATTAAATAGTATAATTACTAAAAAGTAATGTTATCTAAAAATTTAAATGTAATATAATCTACAAGTTATAAGTAGTTAGTGGAAAGCAAACGTTATTTAAAGCAACTTATAAATAGACAACATCAGAGGTTAAATGGATAAAATGTTAATTAATTAATAATAATTTTGAAATAATTTTAAAATCAAGTCTGAGATTGAAAATACAATTTGAATTAAATAAGATTATGTGCTTTAAATATCTGCGCGCTACGCAGAAGCCTGGTATTCACCCCGAGCGACTGTGATCTATTAATACAGAAAGTCACCATCACACGTCGCTCGATCCTGGAGGAAAACCCGCTAGTCGGGGAAAAACCCACCAGGCAGACTGTGTCCTAATACAATGGCTGTCTGTCTTGCCTTACCATGAAGGTGAGGTGCTCGCGAACGGTGAGCTCCGCCACGAACAGGTCCTCCTGGTGCATGTAGCCGCTGAGGCGGTGCATGAAGTCCCCCACGGGCCGCCCGTTCACCCGGATGTCGCCGTCCGCCGTCAGCCCAGCTGCAACATCACCGCCAGCGTGACCCGCGTGACACCGCCAGCGTGAACATCACGTGACGCGCATCGGTCCCACCTCCGGAAAGGTCCGAAGCGCGTCGCTTTCTCCTTCCGCGCGCTGCCTCACGACACGCTTGCTGCCTTGTGCGAGCGAGCGGAGGCAGCCGAGCGCGAGGGGGAAGACTTGCCATCGGCCGAGGGACGCGCGGGGAACGCGACGCCGCGTCCCACCTGCCACGCCTCCCAATGGGCCCGAGCGCCACGGACACTTTGAGCCAAGTCAGTGCCGTGGAGAACAGTGCGTAGTGTAGTGAAGTGCGAATGAATGGGAAGGATGAATGGTTATGTATATAATGAAACACGTATGAATGATGTGTGAATGTAGAGAAAAAGAAGAAAAAATATCTCGTCCGTAAAATAACAAGCTCTGTAGTATTATAGTATTGACAAAACCGATCTTAGTATAAGTTAGTAATGCCAAAGTGCAAGTAAGTTAACTTAAGGACTAGTATGTAAAACTTAGCTGTAAGAAAAAGCTCCTCCTCTACCTGCTTAAGCCGCAAGGCAGCAGGTTAATGTAAAAATTTAAAGTAAATAAATTCCCCTTCTCCAGAGGGTTACTGTGGAGGGGACCAAAGAAAAATCACCGCCAGCGCATCTCCAGTACAGCTCCTGCGAACTCGCACTAACCTTTGGCGTTTACCACTCTATAAACTGATGTTTATGAGGTATTTTCATTTTTTTAATATATCTACTTCAACAGGTATGATTGCTACAAATTCAGAGTGTGTCACTTCATTCGATAAAAACAACGGTCGTATTAGATAAACCTCAATTAGATGAACAACTGTTTCTTATGTTTGCTTGATGAGAAACGCTTCGTTATTGCACAGCAGTGTCTAGACGTTCTCGTTTTTAATCATATCCAGAAGATTGTGCTTACAGTAAGTGGAAACGCTGATAGTATTTTTCAGTATTGATGAAGAAAAATCTACTTTCTTTCGGATACGATCTAAGAGAAACGAGAATTCGTGAATTGACTAAATTGGAGAGCATGCTACGAGAGGACTATTGCACGCGATTCTGCGATCTAACCATACTTTAGGGCGTCGGAACCTTAGCTATTAATTAAACAAATAATAATTAAATAAATAAATATAATATTAAAGAGAAATCATTAACATAAAACACTATAGAATTGGAACGGAGAGGCACAGCATGCAACAGAATGAGACGGAACGGGACAATACAGAAGGGCACGGAACAAAAGGACAGGTGGCACAGAACACGACGAGGGAAGGCAAGGATCAAAACAGGTCCAGTCGGTAAGGGGTGACAAGGAACTTGATGGATGATTTGATCAGATCGGGGTAGACTTTACAGAATTATTTATGTGACATCGGCTGTAAGAGATAAATCCAGCCGACAAAGAATCTGTAATTCAATAACGGAGCGGACGTTGAATGAGGCTGGCAGAAGAGATGGCGTACCTGGCAGGCGGTGCGCCAGCGCGGCCATGAGGGAGCTCTTGCCCGCGCCGCTGCCGCCCATGAGCGCAGTCAGCCCGCCCGGCGCCACCGCCCCCGTCGCTGCGCAACACATCACACTACATCACAAGACATAATGCCAAATCACAAACATCACAAGACATAGTGCCACATCACACTACATCACAAGACATACTGCCAAATCACACTACATCACAAGAATAATGCCAAATCACACTACATCACAAGACATAATGCCAAATCACACTACATCACAAGACATAATGCCAAATCACACTACATCACAAGACATAATGCCAAATCACACTACATCACAAGACATAATGCCACATCACACGACATCACAAGACATAATGCCACATCACACGACATCACAAGACATAATGCCACATCACACTACATCACAAGACATACTGCCACATCACACTACATCACAAGACATAATGCCAAATCACACTACATCACAAGACATAATGCCACATCACACGACATCACAAGACATAATGCCACATCACACTACATCACAAGACATAACGCCACATCACACTACATCACAAGACATACTGCCAAATCACACTACATCACAAGACATAATGCCACATCACACTACATCACAAGACATAATGCCACATCACACTACATCACAAGACATAATGCCACATCACACTACATCACAAGACATAACGCCACATCACACTACATCACAAGACATACTGCCAAATCACACTACATCACAAGACATAATGCCACATCACACTACATCACAAGACATAATGCCACATCACACTACATCACAAGACATAATGCCACATCACACGACATCACAAGACATAATGCCACATCACACGACATCACAAGACATAATGCCACATCACACGACATCACAAGACATAATGCCACATCACACTACATCACAAGACATAATGCCACATCACACTACATCACAAGACATACTGCCAAATCACACGACATCACAAGACATAATGCCAAATCACACTACATCACTAGACATAATGCGAAATCACACTACATCACAAGACATAATGCCAAATCACACGACATCACAAGACATAATGCCAAATCACACGACATCACAAGACATGCCAAATCACACCACACCACAGTACATCACACCACAGTACATCACACCATAGTACGTCACATTACACCACACCACACCACACCACACCTCTGCACATCACACCACACCACTTCACACCGCATCATACTACATCACATCGTATCACTGAAGTCAAGACCATCTGACCAAAGACCTGACCTGACCTGAATTCAAGACCCTATTCAAGACCGTCGCGGCGCGGCCATCGAGAATTTTGTTTTACAAACTGCTGAAGAAAACGGATAAATAAAACGCATAGGGAATGCGCATATTTAATTAAATGGACATTTTCAGTTGATAGTTATATTAGGTAAGTGAGCCATGATAAGCCTTATCCGAATGATGTTGTAACACGTGTTAAGATGGCTGGAGTCAAGGATGTTTTAAGTGCAGAAGCTGAAGACCGAAACGTCGCCGTTGACTTGGAAATGTGCGAGCATAGTCAGTCAAATTGACCTATCAATAAGGCGATTTTTAAAAAAAAGAGAAAAACTAAATAAAGTTCACACAATTTTAGAAACTATCCTATATAAACAATTACAATGGTTTGGACATGTTAAAAAAATGAAAGAAAATTGAATTCCAAAACTAATTTTAGAGTGGTATCCTGTGAGTAGGAAGAAAAGACGAAGACTAAACATGGCTGGTTGAGAGAAATTGAGGGACTTTTGAAAGAGAAGAATTTAACCTACAAGGATTATGAAGATCGGGACAAGCGGAAAAATAAAATAAAAATTATATAAAGTATTAGAATGTTTGTGTAACAGAAAGTTGTTTTTTAGCAATGTAAAACTGTGAAATAAATAGTTAAATAAATAAAAGGCGATTTTATGCCCAGTTAACTTTACCAAACGTCAGTGCTAGTTTTTGAATTACTGCCCATACAGGACATTCGAAGCGTTTTCTATTTATCCATTTGCTTCAGTCGTTAAAAATAATTCCTCGCTTCCCCGGAGCAGGTGCTCGTGCGGCTATTGAGCCGCAGTAGAACCGTCAGCTCCAAACACCTCCCGCGCGCACTAAAAAGTAAAGATGTGACATCGACATCGAGTGTATTTTCGAAACATCGGTGCATTTTACACCAAATTTTTTATGTCGATGTTTTTTTAACATCGATGTTTTGCGTTCGATGTTTTTTACATGATTGATATTTTTTATTGTTGAGTGAAAAAGTACCATCATAATAAAACACTTGAAATAATTTTGAGATATTCATTATTGGATATTTTCGGGAGCAAGGGTGCAAACTAATTAAATTTTTCGTAGATAAATAAAGTTAATTTACACCCCTCCCCCTGCCATGAACATTAATGGTTACTAAAAGTTATGGATATTACTGTTTAAAGAAAGCTCGTTTAAAATCGTCGATGGTTTTGGGGCGATGTCTTATTGGCATACATATTATAATTTTGAACATCAATGTTTAGAAACATTGATGCTATAGCTATAGTTTTAAATACGTCGATATTTAAAATCATCGATAATTTTGGGGCGATGTTTTATTTACATCCATATTTTAATATTGAACATCTGTGTTTGAAAACATCGATGGTGGGGTGATGTTTTATAAACATCCATATTTTAATTTGAACATCGATGTTTCTAAATATCCATGTAAAGGTTACAGTTTTAAAAACGTCCAGGTTTAAAATCATGGACAGTTTTGGGACAATGTTTTATTACCAAGGATGTCTTGCTGGCGATGTGGCATCGCTGTTGAAAAGCCGGCGCTGCGATTGAAGGCGGCTCCACACATTCGGCATTCGTCGAGCAGCGAGCTACTGCTCGCCCAATCCCGAACATCTGATGTGTTCGACGAATGATCGCTCCCTTTGATGTGTCCTAAAGACCGACACGCGGTGGGTAGGGCGAATACCGAACGTTCGGCGCTCGGCGAATTGCAAGGAGCCCGTCCACACTACGTAATTGAGATTCGGCGAGCGGTTGTGGGGTGCGTAGGGCGAATACCGATAGTTCAGCGCTCGCCAAATAGCGAGCAATCCGTCCACACTACATACTTGAGATTCGACGAGCGGTTGTAGGGTGGGTAGGGCGATTGTTTGGCGCTCGGCGTATAGCGAGCAACTCGTCCACTCTACGTACTTGAGATTCGGCGAGCGGTGGGTAGGGCGAATACCGACTGTTCGGCGCTCGGCAAATATCGAGCAACCCGTCCACACTACATACTTGAGATTCGACGAGCGGTTGTAGGGTGGGTAGGGCGAAAACTGATTGTTCGGTGCTCGGCGAATCGCAAGCAACCCGTCCACACTAAGCACTTGAGATTCGGCGACAGAGCGGTTGCTCGGGGTTCGCCGCGTGTGCGGAGCCGCCTGGAGACTCACCGTCCGAGACGAGGCGTCGCTGCGAGGTGCGGCGGCGGAAGAAGCCCGTGTGGGAGCGCGCGTACACGTTCACATCGCGCCACGTCAGCGTCAGGCCCTGTGGCGGCTGTGGCGCCCCCGCCCCCAGCGACCCCACGCCCTCGCCAGCCTGCAACACACACACACACGCGCTCTCAGCGGACCGGCTCCGTGGAGGCTCCCGGTCGTCAGCAGGCGGGACAGAAACGCAACAGACGGGCCACGGGCGGCGCTCAAACGATCCTTCCTTCTTCATTCTTTTCCTCCCTTCTACCTTACACAGACAGACACACACACACACACACACACAGACACACACACACAGAGACACACACACACAGAGACACACACACACAGAGACACACACACACACAGACACACACACACACAGACACACACACACACAGACACACACACAGACACACACACAGACACACACACAGACACACACACACATACATACATACACATACATACACACCCAGTTACAAGCACTCTTGATTGATTGATTGGTGATTCCGGACGCGTCAACTGCTAAGGTAATTAGTCCCATAAGTATAGTGTATTTTCCCCTCGGTGATCCTCCCCCACTAGATGGTGAGATCCACCGTTGGCCTATCTTTGCCTAGCGAGGTTCTCCCCTACCAGGTGTTTCCCATCAGCGGGGCCCCAGCCGGGACAAGCTATAAACTCCCGACCGGTCTCCCGGCGTGTGTGCGTGGTAGAGTAAGTGTGTGGAGAGAGTGAGGATATGACTAGAAGAGCGAAGGACAGATCGCTCGCGGTTCGCGGTCCGTTTGTTGGGTTCTGCTTCGGCATTCGCCTAATGTTGCTGACAGCGGCGGTTTTTACGTAGTGAGATTGCCGTGGCAGTACCTTAACAAAAGGGCCATGAACCGCGCGAGATCTTTCCTTCCTCTTCCTTTTCCTCTCCTCTCCCCTTACATTCACACACACACATGCACTACGCATGTCGGAAGACTGGTCGGAGCTCAGAGTTCGTTCCAGGTGGGGTGGTGTGCCGCTGGCGGAGAACACCGCCACATCCTGGGAGTTATCATGCACTACACCTACGGGAGTAATATCCACTGCAGTTGACGCACGTGAAACACAAAATAGACATTCAATCAATTAATCAATCAACGTTGTCCGTCTGCAACTCTAGCAACTGGTCATGGCCGCATTTACATAGCGCAAGACTGGGAGAGGTACTACTGAGGGTCCCCTCAGTTTTAGCTATATATATTTAACAATGAATGATGATTAATTAGATATAAAGAATTTCCCTTTTAGCTCAATCACAAAGCGAGAAAATCCTTAACGCAGAACGTTACTGTCGCAGCCTTTTGAAATACTGAATTCACTGGAATTGACACACACGTAATTATGATTTGTACTAAATTTTCTTTTCTTTTGGTGCAACTACAAGTTATTTTTTATTAATTTGAAATGTTTAAAAAACATCAACTCATTTTCAATAATTATGTAGCGAAAAAGTCCTTTCAATGTGAGATGAAAAGCGCCAATGCTTTCTTTTTGGTAGTAGAGCTAAGAAACTACAAGGTCAGAACTACTATACCCCTCCATTTCGGCCCAGTCCATTTCGGTGTCATTGATAAATGTAAAATCAATATTTACAAATGTGAGGGGCCGTAAAATAACCAGTTCCGAAGCATGTTAGGCTTCATTCATTCTCAACATAAATCGACTCATAATATTTCTGCAATAAAATAACCTGAATGGCGATACTACAACCGAGGTTCTGTGTTACAAATTATGAACCTGCTGAAGAGAGTGAGATCCAAGAGGAATGTCGATGGGAGTGAGGTAGAAGAGAAGAGTTGGAAGGAAACAGCCGTGAAGACGAGAGAGATCTCCCGCGTCGTATTTACTTGACTGTGCGACGGCTCATGTTTTATTCACAGCTTCACGACGGCTGATGGCGTGGCTGGACCTATGTGGAGGCGGCGAGGCGGCAAGTAATAAGGGACGGCAAAATGGGTCGACGGCGGTCTTAGGCCAGTGGTCTTCAGACTTTAGTAACCAGAGGACCGTTTTCTTTTTGGTGAAACACTCGGACCGCATTGAACTATTAATAACAAAATAACATGGTACTTACGTAACGTAAATGCATTATAATTATGTTACATAGGGATTACTTAACATTCACACAGGATCAACACATGTATGTTTTATATTTTGTCTTCAACTTTGTAAAGTTATTGAATAAAAAAAGCACAGTAACGTTCTTGAATTTAATTGGAGACTTTATGTTGGATCTTCGCCATTTTGACTTAAATTATCAAAAATGCTTTAATGTTGTAAGAATAAATTCGAAAGCAGTTCTCTAAGTGAGCTTAGGAAAGCCTGTTTCTCTCTTCTGACAAAAGGATTTTCGTTATAACTCGCGTGCTTTTGCGAAGGGTCGCCAGCACCTCTGCAGGTAATTTTTTTCAGTCAACGAAGGTCGTCTTCGCCAAGCTGATGTTTCCTCTATCTGTTCTTTTCTTTCTGCATGGTCACCCATACTTAAGTAACATGACATTTCAAGTCTTTCACTGATAGTTTTCCACGATGATTGCTTCGTGTGCGCCTGAAAGATGGCTCACAGCCGTGCTGCCTTTATAATTGTAACTAATGATTTCCAAATAACATTTGCTCTGTTGTTTCTGTTCGCGAATTTAACCTCTTTTTCTGCACTTGGATTAATCCTGTTAACTGACCTTACCTACGACGACCCCAGCAAGCAACTCCGTATTCCATTATGGGACAAACCAAAGAAGTGTAAAACTCCATTTTCGTGATACATTCAGCTTTTGGTAATATGCGCATAACAAAATGAAGAGCTTTCAAAGTCTTCTGTGTAGTATATCTAACGTGATTATCCCAGCTGAGATCGTTTCAAATTATTAAGTTCAGATTTTGACAACTACGTGCCTCAGGGATTTTATTTCTATCCATTGAATAGTGAAGTATTTCCTGTATTCGAAATATCAGTCGTTTTGCTTTTATCTGGATTTATTTTGTTTCTTTTTTTCTGAGACCATTTCATCAATTTGTCGATATATATGTTTGCAACTGATAAATAACGGATTTGTCTCTAATTGTTTGATACACGATGCAGTCGTCCGCGAAAAGTGATTGTCAATCGAATTTCGGTACCGATATCATTAATATACATAAGAAAAAGGAGCGGGCCTTCCCTGACGGACGCCTGACGTTACATAAACCTCTTTGGATAGAAAGTGATGAATGCGAAATCGCTGTGTTTGACCGCGAAGAAAAATTCCTAATCCAGATGACTACTTGCGGGTCAACTTCCAATTCATTTATTTTATTCAGAAGTCTGTCGTGAGAAACTACACCGAAAGCCTTAGACAAGTATATAAAGATTGCACCAATTCTTTCTTCTAGGTCGAGTGAATCGTCAGTCTTGGCAAACGGAGCTAGCTGACGTTTGCAATAACAGTCTGGCCAAAAGCTGTTTTACTATTCATTAACGAAGTTATTCTTGTTCAATTTACGTCGCTAGTAGCCGGAAATTTGATGTTCTGACAGTTTACATACCGTCAACGTTAAGCTAATTGGTCTATAGTTAGACATTAGTGACCAATCTTCTCCTTCGTAAATAAGAACCACCACATTTTTTCCAGACAGGGACATTACCATTGTTAACAGTAACTTCGAGAATTCTCTCAAGGTAAAGAATCATGCTTTATCCACCCTGATCGAATTTCCCCAGAAATTCCATCACGTCCCACAGATTTCTTTTAAGCCACTACAGTACAGCGATGTGGCCATAGTAACAATATTTGTTGTATACAGGTTACCCGTATCTTGATTATGCGTGCAAATGTTAATTGCAGAGCCATTCTTTCGGAGGCGTAAATACGGACGCTTAGTACAAAATTAAGTTCGTTTGCTTTCTCCATAGCGTTTCAAAAGAATGTCCTGTCTCCTGTTTTGAATGCTGTTGCATTACCTCTGTTTTCAAAGGCGTGTTGCAATTACTGGTTCAATTCAGTCGAACTTGTCCTTATTAAGTAAAACCGAATTTAGAATTTTTCTTGTGTAATTTTCTTCGCTTATAATAGCTCTTTTGCCAAAACGCGGATATTATCCTGATAAATTATTTCTTTCTCATATAGTATCCAATCAGCCATAGGGCCAATCCGTAGCTTCCAACTTCTTATTAATCTCAGTATAATTTGATTTGCTTTTCTATTATTATGTCGACTAGAGTTTTTAAATGTACCTAAGTGATTCAAATCACTACGTTTAAATACCGTAAATTCAATCGAGAGCGGAAGGTAAAAAGTGAAGTAAAAATAGGATTAATTTTCTCATTTACGGAGCAAGTGAAATTTCCCAAAACAAGATCAAAGTGTTTCTGATATACATTTATAACATTGTTAAATTGCTGAAGATTATAAAATTCTTAAGTTCATTAGCGATTGAACTCTACTATTTACAGGGAAATTAACTTTTGCACAACATACGGTATATTGATATATTAATATCTGGTATATTAATGTCTTCCATCAAAAGCAAATTATCACAAATTATCATTGAATCTAACGCACCATTCCATTAACAACAAAACACCACTGTGGTCGCTTATACCCGAAACATCTTCACAATAAGCGTTCTTCTGTGCGAACAAGGAAAAACGTACATAACTGCGTGCTCTCTTGTTGGGACCATCTCTTCTTTCCTTAATGCCTCGACCACCTAGCTATATCCGCTGTCCCAAACACGTTTATAGAAGAGCACTTGTGCAGCACTAATCCCTTCACTGTCGCCAGCCACTTTACCTGACGCCAAATATGTTTCGCTTCGTAGAATTCTTTAAGAAACCGGTTCAGTTTGCTAGCCTTCCTATCAAGCGAATATCTAACTTTGGAGCTCCGTACATGCCCATCACAACAACAATTCGATCCTCTTCCTCTGTCACTTCAACGGCAAGCAGTTCATGATTGTCATCTATCCATGATTATACACAATACAAATTGTTACTGACGCAGATAAAATAAAGATCCCCGTCGAAGCCCCTCCTATCCCTAAAGCCACCGTTATGAAAATCATTTGCACCATTATTCCGTTACGTTTATTACAGCCGGATGGTAACTAAATTCCATAAATTTGTGCTTAGTTGTACACAGAAAAGTTAATTAACCTCCAGGAGCATTACTAGAGAAATGAATGAAAAATGAATACCAGGGTAATGAAGGGCTCTTCAGTTTGATATTATGAGATCAAAATGTAATACGAGTATCAATAAAAATTTAAAATTTGATTATACATAGTGTTATTTCACCTATTTTATTTCACACACAATGAAAGTGCAGTCATTTGGTTAGTATGAAGCACCTTTACGTAAAACCCAGGCAATGTCACGCAAGTCAGCTATTTTGTTCACGATTGTGATAAATGCCCAAGAAATGCAGTGTTTCTGAAGCTAGTATTGAAACAATTTCTCAAAAGGTTAGTAATAATTAAACACGAAAAATCGTGTTACAATTATACAATTTGATTTGATTAAATAAGTACTTACAATTCTTCTAGAAATTGTTAGTTTAATACAATACAATTTGTCTTATTACTTCATTCCTCTAAACAACATCCGTTAATCGGTAGGACAGATTAGCTTTGTGGTTGGTCAATCAATTTATTATCTAGATTCCAATTATTATTTAATTAAACTGACTACAGAAAATGAAATTCTTGGTATTATTTTCTTTGTATTGTATATCTCAGAACATGTTTAGTTCTAATGCAAAATGAGCATCTGCTGAAGTCTCATTTTACATAACGTATTTACATTTTATGTACAGTTATTTTTTTCTAATGGTTTCAAACACGTGACTTAATTACATCATATAATTTGTGGAAATTAAATATTTCATTGAAAAGAATAGGTAGAAATCTGGAAAATTAAAATACCAGGTATATCATTTAACTATGAAAGGAAAAACATTTTTTATTTTTGCTTTCTTTACTAAATAAAAGAAAAGAGATTTTGATGTTTATTCTTGTGTACCCATCTAACTTAATAAAATTATAATTTTTTGTTCAAGACATGTTTGCACCTATTCTTTAAAAAATTGGGTTTTTGTTTAGGGCTGATTGTTTCATTAACATCACCTGATAAATTCGTAATTAAAATGGAAAATACATAACTGAACTCATGAAAGACTTTTTGATATCGGTGGGAGAAATGCTTCTATCACTTTTCAAAATCACTTTACATCTCAGTATCACTTCACATTGCTGCTGTCGTCGAAAGCGGTCTACAAGGGCATTTCACCACAGGCTATTTGCCTGAGTGTCGAGGCCGGCAAGGCACGTAAAATCCATCCAAGGTATAGGTATGTCTATTACTTCCTTTTATGCCGCGTGTTTTCTTCGGATAGTTAACGCAATTTCGGCAACATTAAACGTTGTTATATGCGGTCTGATGGAAAATACGATGACTTAAAATGGATTAGTCTCCGGGTGGGCGGTATTGAAAACTGGAGAAACAGGCTTTTGGAAGATCAATATAAGAGGATTATTTGTCACGTATGCACGACCTATCAAGGCTGATGGGTTTACTCTCATAAAACTTCTCTATACTTTCTGCCGGCATTGGGAAATATCAGTGTCGCTGTATTTACGAAGGGCGCTGATTTGTGAAGAACTTTGCAGTTTTGCATTATTTCCGGCAAAGCAAAGGCAAATGCGTGTGGCCCAAACACGAAATCACGAAATTCAAAACATTTACTACGTATTGAACTCATCACTCTAAAGAACTAAGTATCTAATGAATATTTTTTTTTAAACAGAACCTACTAACTATTGTACTAATTAACGAAACGAGTGGATAAACAGGGGTATAATTGCATGACTTATGTTAAAGACAAAGTGCGACGATAGGAGCGAGTTTTCTTATTTATCACAAGTGCAATTATACTCGTTTATCCACATTTTCTTTTCAATTTTTTTCGTTTCCATTTAAGAATAATTTAATTTTTGAGAAGTTCAAGTACATCTTTACCATTCGAGGCGTACATTTGATGATGTCGTATTATTGCTTCTGAAATATATATATTTTAGTGAGCCTTGCATTGTGTTTGTTTGAAAGAAATGTTTGTAAATGGAAAGTATTGAACCTTCCGGATGAAATATTAGAAGAAGCTGACAAACCCATGAAGTTTACTTCCCTCGAAAAGTGAAGACAAGTATGAGAGATCATACAACACGTATAAATATTGGGATGTAAAAGAAATTGTCACTTCTGATAGAGTTTTGCCAGCGTACGTTTTAAGAACGGGTTAACACGATTACTGCTTATAGTTTTTTTTCATTTGTAATGCTACAGTCAGATGTTTTACACGTAAAACATTTAATTTATTCATGTTAAATATTTTATGTTTTTCCGTTATTTCTCTAGCTTAACGTTTACTTTATCAATTTAATTTTATTCATTCGTTGTTTTTATGAAGTTCACGGAGGTACGTAATCTGTGATGTACATTTTTGTTCACATTTTATGGCCGACTAGAAATACCTTCGCCACGTTTGTGTTATAGTGACTTAATTAAACGATTTTGCTCTTTTTCTGAATTCTGATAGGTAATTACGGAGTTTAATGGTGCGGTGGAATTTTAATTGCACGCGTGTTATTAACATAGTGGTAATCAAAGATTTCTCATGTAGTTATTTAGAATATTTGGTTAACTAAACGAAAAAAGAAATAACTTAGTTCTAAAGAATATTTGGGGTGGGCGTCCCAAATAAAATGTCTATAGTGCAACAGGAAGGTCTCTCCGTATTGTGCCGAGTCAGAGCCTCCTATTAAAATAGCATGTATGTTGGTGGCGAACAGATCACGGAGAAACAAATGATGGGGGACAACATTTCCAGCGTCTGTTATGATTGTGGTGAGTACAGTATTTATGTTTTAGTTTTTACACGCTGCAGATCGTTCTACCAACACAACTTCGGTTTCTAGCACTCTCACCAGCAAGATGTCACTGCAGAGACACACTCGAGACGAACTGCACTTCTTCTCTGAAATATTTTCGGGATCCGTGCTTGTGCCAGGGAGACGCTACTTTCGCGTAGTAGTGAGTGTATATACATCACAGGTTCACATATTAATTCGTCATGGCAAAAGTGTTTTGAAATGGATCCTAGGATCCTATGAAAGGTAAGTGATATATATACTTGGTTCATACTGTTCATACTCGGTATAGAAGACGCGGTTTTCCTCCTCAGATGTAATATTTCTCACCTCTCCATCCTACGGTGAGATGACCGTATATTGTTCATTCCTTAATGTAATTAGTAACCTGTTATTGATTAAACATGTTACTACTTATATTAAGTTTAAGTAGTACATATTACATTACTTATTACAGGATAACCTTCGTAACAATACGAAAAGGACAGCCCCAGAATTCGTAGAAGACTTCGAATTCTCGACATACATAAGAGGAGATTGAGCAACATCAAACTCTGATCTTTTTAATTCTCCGATTCTACGACTTTTTAGTGTGTTGTTGTGTCATCATTAATCTAGGTAGGTCCCAAGAGGCCCAGGAACAGGAATATAAAACTAACTTAAGTGCCCGGCGTTGCCGTAATTATTAGACAAGAAGAGGGATTCCACTTATTCATGCCCTGCGGCGGGGCCTACTTCTATCTATTCCATTGTAACCCTACTCCGCGAAGCTAGTCCAGTCTTGTCATGTCCCTATTTGGAAATATCCGGTCTACCTCGCTCACTTTCCCACTAAAAAAAGGTTACATTTTTATTATTAGGAGTTCCAGCTCTCAAACATTCCGCACTTTACAACCACACAATAAACAAATTAAACTACAAAATAAAATACTTCCAGACTCACGTGTATAAGTTTATATAGTTTTATATAAATTGCTCAATAAATTGCCACATAGTAAAATCCTAACTTTATTTTTTTTTTCTTTTTTTTCTTTTTTTTGTCTATCGTATTCATAAAGAAAGGTTTAAAATGTATCTCTGGCCAACTCATCACTTCCTGTTTATTACACACCAAGAAGGGACTTCTTGTTTTAAGCGGAGTATAACATGCGAGTTTACGCACGGGTACGTTAGTAGATAGATTCTGAGTAATATGTAGATGTCATAACGTAACGAATCATAATCATCGAAGTAAATAAAAATATGTATGATGAAACGTAATTGACGGTTTCTGTAATTATTTCCAAGACGAAAAGAAATATATGTTTAAAGTCATCCGTGCTAGTAACATGTAGTATAAAACGTATTTGTTTAAGTAAAGCAATTCATCGTACCTGTGCAACATAATAACAATACTAATCCACCAACATGAACAATAAGCGTACATGATAAATTGACAATGTGCTGAATCACTGAACATTAAAATATTACCTTCATTATTTGACCTATATTGCTCGATACCATGGATTTTGAAATGTGAATAATAGAAACCAGTGACACCTGGAATTTATTATTTGCTTAGACATACATATTTTTAGATAAATTAATTTTTGCCTATTTTTATAGAAACTAATGATGCTGAAACAGCATGTATTTTCTCGCCGTTAGTAATGGTATTTAAACCGCAATTTCTTTCCGATTGTTTTTGTAAAACTTATTTGAAATCGAAGAACATTTGGTGTGAAAAATAAGCAATATATGAGAAAGCAAAATAATTAAAAGTTAATAAATCATACGATACTGATAGCGTTGGTAAACAAATGCAAATAGACCTTTATATATATATATATATATATATATAATAGTAAACACTATGGTATATATTGTATATTCTACAAATATATAAAAGTATTCGTGTTTATTAAGGCGAACGAAAAGCGAACGATCATTATCGCCTTCTGTTATCTATGTGGCGTTAATGGGTAACAAACACCAAATGGGTAACAATTTCCGCTCATATATTCGTTTTCACATTTATCACAATTTATCAAAGAACGCAATTTAAAATGAAATACAAAAAAATATATCATAAATAATAATAATAAAATGTTACATGAAATAATATACAAATTCTAACGTAGCATCCAGCTATGTAAATTGGTAGGGGGCGACTGAAGGCTAGCAATCTTTATTTCATCTTTATTTTAAATAGGTTTTGAATAATTTCTAAAAGATTATTTTGTAAACGAATAACAAAAGCTCCAATATTCACATTTACGAAAACTTGAACATGACCTTAATGAAAATTCGTTTTGATCAACAATTTTAATTAAAAAAAACTATATTCGTAATTGTAGTTGAAGAAACGATTCAATTTTTTAAATTTCCGAAAAACTAGGGTTTTCAACCAACATGAAACGACATCATTTCTTAAACGTTCTTCAGACTATCCAACAACAAAATTTCATAAAAAATGATGGAGACTTCGAGAAAAAATGGTTAAGACATTTAAAAAAATGCCTATATTTCACGCAACATTACGCAAAAAATACTGAGATTTTCGAAAAATTGTACATGACCTTATTTCAAAATCTATCTTTAAGGATCAGATTTCATTAAGGGGAAAAATCTCTCTCTTTGATATTTCAGTTTTGGAAGATGCCGAAACAAATATTGAATTTGTGCAATTTTTGAAAAAGCAGAGTTTTCAACGAAAATGAGATATACGCCAATATCGTAAACGTCCTTTAGACTATCCAATAACAAAATTTAATCAAAATCGATGGCGGCGTTATTTTTGAAAATGTTGAAAATGTCCCAGGGGCTTCATGTAAAATACTCTCCAAAAGTAAAATATCAATTTCAAATTCAAGGGTCCGCGACATCAGACAGGTCAATCGATTTTTCGGTACCAAGCAACAACAAAACATGGTTTCTGGCTACACCACGTATTAGAGATTTTTTTTCTAAATTTAGCAACTGAGTTTATCTACTTTTCCGTTACCAGGGCTCTGTAATATGAGTTTTTCTGCCAAAAATTCGCTGTTTTTTCGCGGCGCATTACATAACTTTCTGTTCTTAAAAAGTTCCTTCTTAAACGCAAGAAAATAAAATGGATGAATTAATTCATTGGGAGCAATTGACACGCAAAACAACAACGTATATTAGCCTTAATATGTAAAGGATCATTGCTTAATTACGTAACACTGCCAATTCTCCTGCACATACGAGGACTGTTCAAAAACATACGCTGACAGATGTCATAACACAAAATGTACTTTATGTACAAGTTAGAGGTCTGGATACCCTTCAAAGTACTCTTCTCCCCAACGCACACACTTATCCCAACGGTGTTTCCGCTTGTTGAAATAGTCCTGGCAAGCTCCTTCGTCGCATTTGCCAGAATCTCTGAAATCGTCTCAAATCATCTTCGTTTCAACGGTCTTTTGAATTTGTGGAACAAAGAAAGTGACAAGGAGCAAGGCCTGGTGAGCAGGGAGGGTGGGGAAGAACAGTGTTTGGACAAAAACGCACGGGTTCAGAGGGCTGAATGGGCTAGAGCGTTGTCATGATGGAAAAACCAGTCGCCACTCCACATTTCTGACCTTTTCCGACGGATGGCGTGCCTCAGACGTTTCAGAACTTCAATATTGTAATTTTGGTTCACTGTGGAGCCTTCTGGGAGATACTCGTGGTGAACAACCACCTTAGAATAAAAACAAGTGGAGCTACAACAGCACATACTTTCTCGCATTATGGGAAACAGCTACGTATTATTAAAGTATTGCATTTTGTGCACTTCTAAACATCAGCCACAAAAAACTGATGACGTCCAATTCAAACAAAGCGCCTGCATATGTGCATTTTTTCCGAAGACAGTCATTGTTTCATAAAACACACAGCTTGGTTTATTATTATTTTTGAAACTGATATATGCTAAGGGAAATGTATACAATATATTTTAATAGAAAGAACATTATATTATTTCGTACCCAGAACCAAACACAAGGGTTAACAAGTTTCCTTTATGTGCAGCACAAAATATTCAAAATTTGCTATGATATGTTCTCCACATGACCTAAGCAAATTTTCCGCGTCTCTTTGTAAAATTTCTTCTGGATATTTTCTTACATTATTGACTTTTACTGAATGATAACTCGGGCGATGTAAAAAAATCATGAAATAATCTTAGTTCACACGTCCTTATATTTTTTTATTTATTTTTTATTTTTGTTCAAACATCAGCGTCTAGGTCATTAGCGACCCCTGTTTTATTTAACGGTACCTGTGAAGATGACGTGATATGATGATGATAGGAGGTAAAAGGACAAACACAAAAACAACCATGCCCGAGGCGGGACTCGAACCCGCGATTTTTCTCTCCGATACTGTCTTTACAATACTGCTTTAACGACCTCAGCCACCGGGACCATTTCATATGTTTTATGAAACACACATATCAAGCGTTTCATTCATAAACACAAACTTTTGACTATGAACGATTTAAAATAATTAACTCAAAATATAGCAATATCATTTACTGTGAATCTATCAGGATTTATCTTTTTCCACCAGTTAACCCTCACCGTTATCTTTGTGGAAAATGTAAACGATGATAAACGCAATGCATTGCAGTAGTTCCTCCTCTAGCCCGGATCCACTACAAAACGATTCCAACTAAGCACTTGAAATACAGTAACTTCGTAATATAATAAATATAAAATTTTATATTTACTAAGCTGAATCTTTATAACCGCCATGTTAATATATTTCATCACTTGATCACGTCAAAATAAACCCATTGTTTATCTAAAATTCTTCCCACGGTAAAAAACGCAATTTTCTTCGTAATTACAAACTTGTCACAAAATCTTTTAGGATACAATATTTAAAGGACATTTTGCAATTAACTCGCTGGTTTACTTTTCATTTCTGTACAATCTATATATATTTTTATTCTGTGTGTGATTAAAAAACATTAAGTTTTTTTTTTTTTAATTTTGCCCTCCCAGAAACATATTTAAAATCAGGCTTCCGTAATATCGTGGAGAATTCTGCTCTTTTGGAATAGGGAAATTTCCGAGAAAAATATTGCAGCTGTTTTTGATTTAAGCCATGTTATATTTTATAGAACTGTGATAATTCAATACAGTTCTAACTACTTAGAAGGGAAACTGTCTGCTAAATAGTTGTAAATCTACGAGAAAAGGCATGGAGTAGACGAAAGGAAAGCTATTCCGATAACAGTTTTAGAATGAGCGCTGTTTGCTTGCTCTATTTGTTCAAAGACGAATTCCAGATTATTCTTTCTAAATATGTGTACGCACGTTTGACAGATATAATATTCACTGTGAAACTACTTTCTTTTTAATTCATTGTGTATCGTAACAACGCATCTCTGATATTTGCATAAACGTAAGGTAGCGTGGCCGAGCGGTCTAAGGCGCTGGTTTTAGGCACCAGTCCGAAAGGGCGTGGGTTCGAATCCCACCGCTGCCAAATATTTTCAAGAAGATATTCAATGTTCCACTTCACTGAAATGCTCTTTAAATGTAAATATCGGGTGGGAAACTGGGTACCTCAGGGATCCTTCCAGTTTCCGCTACTATTCCCAATCTGCCAACAACATACCACATGCGACGTCATTGACAGTACTGTAATCGAAGAACGTTATTACAGTATTTTTTTTCCCAATGGTTCTGGTCATAACGGAAACATACGTTAGAAGAACGGTTCTGCTGACATCACTTTAAGACAAGACCGCTACAATGGAGAAACGAAAGAAAAAGTTGTTGACAGTAGAGGCTTCTTGATAGGCAGCGTAGGCAGTTTCTGGCCGTATTGATTGACTAATGTTTCCGGGCACGTCATCTATGATGGTCATTATTCCCCTTAGTGTAGTTCATATTTTATCCGAGGTTGTTGTGTTCGTCTACAGTGGATGGTAAGATTTGGTGCCGACCTACACGAGAGCTTGCGGGAGATGTGCCCCTCCAGGACACTGCAGCTGCTGAGCTCCAACCGGCTCAAGCTCTACGATCCAGACATTAATTTATGTGTGTATACGTATGTGTTATTACACGTGTTTATGTGTTTATACGGGGTAACGATAGGGCACGGAAGAGGAAGGATTGAGCGAGCGGTCCGTGGCCCGTTTGTTAAGATACTCCGGCATTCACTTGGTATTGATCGGAGAAACCACGAAAACTACCGATCAGAACAGCTGTCCGGTAGACTTCTCCAGATAGCAGCTGAATTCGATACAGCTATGTTGCTAGTGTCGAACTTCCGCCGTCGTCTGGTCTTCAACTGTTGGAACTTCCGGCCAGAGTCGATACAGAGTCATCGCCATGCTTGCTCTGCGTTAAACTCAATCTTCTTACCCTGATGAATTAGTACCAGTGAAATGCATTTCTCTCGTAGTAAATTTTATGTGAATCACTGTTTGTGTATTTTCCTTCATAAATATAAAATTATAATTTAATTATTGTGCTTCGTGTTATTCTGGGTCCAAGCGTTTAATAAATCCGCGCGATTAATCTGGTTCTCTCTTCGAAAACCATCACTTAACTGGGCCACAAATTCCGAACGGCAGACTCTCAGTTCTCACGGCAGAAGGCTATCCGCTGGTGACGTCATGAGCGAAAATCTAGCATGCTGGACTCCTTTCTCGGATAACTGCTTCGACGCTCGTACGAAATCTTTCGCGTGGTCATTCCCTCAACTTTTTAATTCATTCAGTTTGATACTGTGTCGGAACCCTATACATCAGAGGCAGCCATTGGTCTAATTTCAGTTGTTGTTTGTTGCCTTTCTTGTTAGAGGGAGGTGCCGCGCCCTTGCGTAGAACCATCTCGGAAACACTAGCCGGCATGTGTCTCATTGGGAAGGACGAGGGTTAACGTGAGACAGATGGTGGCTGGGACTGTCCCATCATGCCACAGCACACAGGATCAGGGAACGACAGAGCCTAAATGGCACGTGTTCTTGCCTCCCCCACAAGCTTCTCCGCCACACAGATAGGCCTGGACACAGATAGGCCTGGACAAATAAGCGGCGGCGATGGTGTAACGGTTAGCGTTTCGGACTGTTGTACCCAAGTTGGCGGGTTCAACCCCGATCGAAGCCGTGGACTTTTAAGGGCGAAAAAATCCTTCGTACGCCTTCCTTCGGAGGGGAAGTAAAGCCGGCTGTCCCATGTTAGTAGATTTACTTGAATGTGAAATATCCTCAAACCTAAATGACGCCTCTGAGCTAAATTCAAATCGCCGGTTTCTCGCCCAAGAAATTCTCTGCTAGTTGGTGAAAGGAGCGTAGCGAAATTTACGTGGTCAGACGGAAGAGCAGGCCTAATGGCCTGAGTCTCGCCACGTAAAATAAGGCATTAATTCAATTCAATTCAATTCAAATAAGCTTCGAGATGTGAATCGTGAGTGGGAAAGCCAGCCTTGCCACAACACCCGGATAAACAACCACGCCTGAACGGAACTCGAACCCCGCTCCCTCGTCTCAGACCGACAATACCCACTTGCCTCAACGATCCCGATCTGTATCTGCGCGAGTCTCCAACCCAAAGGGCCCCCCGAGCGGCCCTACAGGCCCTCGGAACCCCGCGCAGCTATCACCGTCTGCGCGTATAAAACCGGTTTCGTGGTACGCTCCCTCAATTAATTCAGGGAGCGGCGTTTACACGTCTGCCGCCATCACGACGTCCATAAAGCGGCCGTAAAAGTACGATGTTTATCTGCGCGGACTTCCAAACCCTTCCCTTGGGCCTGGCAACCGCCAACGTCGAAATCCGGCAATGGCCAACTGGACGCGCGCGCAGCGTTGTGAAAAATAACAGAGCACGAGAAGAGAGCGTAGTGGAAGGTGAGAGGTAAATCACAAGCTTTGGTGTACAAGTGCATCCGATTCGAGTCACGTGAGTTTCTGTGTGCCGATAACATTTCTTTGAATCCCATGGCGAGGTTTTTTTTATTTAAGATCGCATCAACAGCTAGGTCATTAGCGACCACTATACATATTAACGATATGGGTAACAGTATGATGAAATTAGTGATGGCGAGGGGTGAAAGTACGAACAGAAATTCAACTATGCCCGAGGCGGGACTCGAACCCGCGACCCTTGAGTCCGAGATCGCTACGGAGCTATTGCCTTTACGATCTCGGCCACCCGGACGACCATGACAACTTTTGGTAAGACACCGTTGATGTATATTTTAGAGGAAGAACGGGTTCAACTCGCAGACGGGTAACACAAGATGAGGTACATTCATGTTCTAATTGGAGCAAAATACTAAATTGTTACGGATTCATGTTTTACAAGTTTCCATAAGACGTTACGAATGTACGACTAGTTTGACTTCTAAATACTTCTTCTGGACTTTTCCCGTTGGCATGCATTTAATTTTTTGCTGAACATACATCGGTTTACGGAAATAACTCAAAATTAAAAATCAAAGCGCATTGAACCTTATAAATAATAAAAACTGTTATCGGTGAAGGCGTATTCACAACAACTACAAGCAAACATTTGTAAATTTAATTATGGATTGGATATTTTTGATAAACCTTTAAAAATGAAATTGTGGCAATTTTCGTCCCCCAAAACGTTA
Source organism: Gryllus longicercus (assembly GCA_038098605.1). NCBI lineage: Eukaryota > Metazoa > Arthropoda > Insecta > Orthoptera > Gryllidae > Gryllus > Gryllus longicercus. Next base: position 1,014,481 of record JAZDUA010000303.1, read on the forward strand.
CATTAGGTGTGGACACGAAATCTGTAAGGCGGGCTTTGAGGTGTCCTTATAGACTTCGTTGGCGTGGATGAAGGAAGCGCCTAAGAGACAAGAGTCTTAGGAGAGAAGAACCTGTCCCTTCTTTTTATATGGTGAAACATCTTTACAATCCGTACAGTAGCTGAATCATCTGGTAAAACACACGTAATGAAAACATGTTACAATGTTATCTCATTTGCCCCCTAGCAACCTGCGCATCTAATTTTCGAAATGTTCTGTAGATGAAAGAAGCCATTACTTGACAACCCATGTATTTCAAAAGTAGATAATGCCTTTACTACTTAGCTAGTAAAGATACTGTCAGAGCTAAATTTTGCCCCTCGAGAGTCCTTCAACGAGACGTAGCGCGAAAGTGCGATTTGTAATTTTTCACAAGAGCAGCCTGGTTAGCGAGGAATCATTCTGTCATTGTAGAAATTATCTATTAACCTGAAACAGGTATTCATTAGTAGTTAAATTTTGAACACTTCATTTTTAATTCCCCCCCTAAAAATGTTACTCTTTCTCAAGCATATTTGATGCCTAGGTATCAGAAATCGTGAGAATGAACTCGAGCACCACATACCTAATTCTTTTCTTTCAGAAATTTCTTTTCTTTCAGAAATTTCTTTTCTTTCAGAAATTTCTTTTCTTTCAGAAATTTCTTTTCTTTCAGAAATTTCTTTTCTTTCAGAAATTTCTTTTCTTTCAGAAATTTCTTTTCTTTCAGAAATTTCTTTTCTTTCAGAAATTTCTTTTCTTTCAGAAATTTCTTTTCTTTCAGAAATTTCTTTTCTTTCAGAAATTTCTTTTCTTTCAGAAATTTCTTTTCTTTCAGAAATTTCTTTTCTTTCAGAAATTTCTTTTCTTTCAGAAATTTCTTTTCTTTCAGAAATTTCTTTTCTTTCAGAAATTTCTTTTCTTTCAGAAATTTCTTTTCTTTCAGAAATTTCTTTTCTTTCAGAAATTTCTTTTCTTTCAGAAATTTCTTTTCTTTCAGAAATTTCTTTTCTTTCAGAAATTTCTTTTCTTTCAGAAATTTCTTTTCTTTCAGAAATTTCTTTTCTTTCAGAAATTTCTTTTGTTTCAGAAATTTCTTTTATTTCAGAAATTTCTTTTATTTCAGAAATTTCTTTTATTTCATTTGCAGCGAGCCACTTATATGGTTTATTAACTTGAACAAAAACATGTTCTACTAATATAGCTTATGAGTTTGCAACGTAGTACCTGCGTGTCTAATTTTGGTGTATTTTTATGGAAAAGAGAAGCCATGATATGGTTTAAGTACAGACTTCGAATTTTTGAGGCTCTAAAACGTTTATTTTAGAGGCCTATTATAGGCTCTTAAAAAGCGACAATATGCATAATAATTTCTTAATTAGGGGGTATAAACGAATTTAAAAATAACTTTTTAAAATTCATTTTTATGTTACTTCAAGTATTTTTGACAAAAAATTTGTCTTGGCCATGCGTTAAAAGAACCAATCTAATTAACTTGCTTTACGTAATATAAGAACACTTTTAATTTTCGGCATTCTAGAACGTAAGTGAAGCTCAGTCGCAATAAAACTCACTCACAGGTTGACGCCAGGGAAAGTTAGCTCACGACAGGACGTAAATTGGAAAATCGGTTGACACAATGAGGAGGCACCTCATTACGATGTTACCACAAATGCCGAACATGAGAGTATTTGCAGTGCAGCATTTGGAGTGGGAGAGAACGGGTTGAATGAATAGTTGTGTGTATAATGTAAGTAAAGTAAGAATGATGATCTAAAAAAGGAAAGAAAATTAATCATCACTATTAGAAAAGAAATAACATTCCCAAATATTAAGGGAAAACTCAAGTTAGGTTTGACAAAGTGCAAAAACTATATAAACTGAACAATTAGATTAAGCAAAAATGAAGTTAGTTTTAGCGAAAAAAAGCCCCTCTCCTCTGGTTGCTTAACCCGCAATGCAGTGGCTCAATGTTGAGCACCAAATTATAAAATAAATACCAGAACATAACAGAATGACTCTGCTTTCGATGATGCACTAGGAAAAGAGCTTGCAAAACACAAAAATAATTACAAAAATAAAAAAAATGGAATAATTAACGGAAGACAGGCATTGTTATTCTCTAACACTGAAATAAATATTTTTAGGCACTAAAATGCAGTCTCTGTAATTTCATAAAGTCATAGAAACAGCTCATACTCAATTTCGACTATCTACGACAAAAGAATAAGTGGGCAATCGCCGAAATATTCGTTGTCTAGCAATGACTGAGCTGACAATGAGTGCGGGCCCCTTCCCACGGCGCGGCCGCAGCGCGCTTCGCAGCAGCGCGGCGCGTAGCAGAGCATTGGTTTGAATGGAGGCCTTCCCATGTGCAGCGGGTGGCGGCTGCTGCGGCAGCCGACGCCGAACTCCAGCTACGGCCTATTGCCCACGCCGCGGCAGAAGCGCGCGCACGTCAATCATCAGGGCTCTTCGCCGACGACGGACAAAGGGACCGAAGCAGGTACCTGCTGCGGTCCCTTTGTCCGTCGTCGCCGGAGGTTCGGCGAAGAGCCCTGATGATTGACGTGCGCGCGCTTCTGCCGCGGCGTGGGCAATAGGCCTTAGGCCCGCTGCCCACGCCGCTGCAGAAGCGCTCGAACGCCAATCATTAGGGCACTTCGCCGACGACGGACAAAGGGACCGAAGCAGGTACCTGCTGCGGTCCCTTTGTCCGTCGTCGCCGGAGGGTCGGCGAAGAGCCCTGATGATTGACGTTTGAGCGCTTCTGCAGCGGCGTGGGCAGCGGGCCTTAGGGCCCCTTCACACGTGAAGCGGGTGGCGCGCCACGCAGCAGCGGGCCGCGTAGCAGAGCATTGGTTTGAATGGAGGCCTTCCCACGTGCAGCGGGTGGCGGCTGCTGCGGCAGCAGACGCCGATCTCCGGCCACCAGAAGCGCACGAGGGGCCGCGCGCCACCGCTAGCAGAACACAGCTTTAAATGGGAGCCTTCTCACTTGCCGCCGGTCGCGGCGTTCTACCTGCTCGGGTCCCTTTGTTCGTCGTCGCCGGAGGGTCGGCGAAACCTACCCCTCCAGACCCCACCCCCTTCCACGGCCAAGTTGAAAGTAGAGTGCGCGGTCAGTGCTCTTCACAGGAAATAGTACGCTGCGGTTTCCTTTATTTATAAAACCATGCTTTAAAATAATGTTTAAAATATTTTTCAATCAAAGATGTCTATGTTGGTAGTAAGTAAAAACATCATGTTAATTTAAATAAATTTCGAAATATATTTCCATTGTAATATGTTGGGAACATATTTATTTATTGCCTTATCGCATTGTTGAATTTGGGGAGAAGGGAGTGTATCGTTTAACTTCCCCTCCCCCCTTCGTGGATCCATCACTTGGTCCACGGTACTACAGTTTACTTGAGAACCGGCTCCTTGTAAAAATTGCATGTGCGGCGAATGTATTTTATATTTAAAATAATGGTAAAAATTAATGTACAATTACATCTGTAGAGGTATCACTTCCTTTCCGCCGCTACGAAATCATGTTAAGAGCATTTCGACGATGTACTGTGCTCAGATAATGCTTGTGTATACTAATTTCAAACACTATAATGAATTTTTATTATTGTTTTCTATTTTCCCTTACATATTTTGAAAAAAAAAACTACATGTATAGATATAGATTTTACTTTTTTACTACAGTAAATTCTGTTTCCTAGCAATGAGATATAAAATATAACTTACGTAAAAGTTATACAACCCAATGCAACAAATACAAATTTATAGAGAGTGAAAGGAAAATTTGGCTGCGTGTCATGTATATTCATGTTTTACGAAAAAATTCTTAGGAGCGTGTGACGGCAATATCCAATGTGCATTATTGGAAATAAGGAGCGTTCCGCTCACAAATTATGTATCGGCAAAGATTTTATATACTGTGTGATAATTTATATAAGCCTTAAGAATATTTCATTAAACTTGATAGAAGAAAAAATTCGGTGGGGATAGTTGTATTTTCAAGTTTTATCAAGAGTTTTGCACCTCGTCGCGTCACCGACGCAGCGGACGTCGTAATCCTCCCTCTTCCAAGCGCAGTGGCGGCGGCGGTGGCTGCGGCGGTGGCGTCGTCTGAAGAGCTCTGCTCCTTGAAGGAAGCGCGCTGCGGCCGCGCCGTGTGAAGCGGGCCTTAGAGCTGACTGTCGCGCGCGAACATCATAGAACCGTTGCTCGGCAGAGTTGATCGGAGCAGAAGTGGTATCGCCTGAGAGCACTCGCACTGCCTTGGTAGCTAGGCATCACCAGGAGCATGACTTCAAAAAGTATGGTGCGAACACCTTAACGTTGTCATGCGCAGTTAACGTAACTACTTTCGACCTACAAACTATATTTCAATTTCTTGGGATACAAAATATCATACAGAGGGGAAATATATATACAGGAGAAAGTTGAAAAACTAAATCGTATAAACGGATCAATACTGAGAACCCTGAAAAAGAAAGTCAGAAAGGACACTATGATTAAATTCTATAAGGCATTAAGTATCCCAACATGTTTATATGGAAGTGAAAATTGGACAATGACCAACAAAGTAAGTACAAGACTACGAAGTGCTGAAATGAGATTTTCGAGATCAGTGGGTGGTTATAAGCTAATGGACAAGAAAAATAAATAGAAATTCGTAAAGAACTTGGGGTATTTAATCTTCAAGAAAAAAATCAATTACTGCCATAATTCTTTTATCCAGCACATTGAAACGACGCAAGACAACCGCCTGCCGAAAAAAATCTCTTACAATACCTCCCACAAGGACGAAGAAATTCCCACCGCCCGAAGAAGAGATGGAGTGACCAGATGGAAACGGAGGCGTAATAGGCAGTGCCTATATATGAGGGAGAAGAAGACGAAGAAGAAGAAGAAGAAGAAGAAGAAGAAGAAGAAGAAGAAGAAGAAGAAGAAGACGAAGAAGAAGAAGAAGAAGAAGAAGACAAAGATTTTTAAGATTGCCAAAAATGATGTATTGCTGGTAGTTGGCAGTTTTCAAATTACACTCCACCCCCTTTCCGAAGGTAATAAAAAACATTTATAATTCTTCTCGTTTACGAAAAATGAATTCTTTTGAATAATTTCTCGCCTCTACCTCCTTGAAAACTTTCCCGCGATACCAACATTCGATATCGATCGCGCCATTTTCCACCCCGCGATACCAACAGCACCGTCACCAGCGGAAGTACGCAACCCTACGTCATTTGGCCCTCTCTCTTTCTACCACTCATGTAGGCTGTCGGGGGACTGCGCTTTGCAAGAATGACAGTGTGAAGGGAGAGTTTCTGTATTCAGGACACTGAATTATCTGTTTTCCACGCACATGCGCCTTTTCAAGGCTATCAGCATATAATTATTTATAAGGGGGGATCGAAAATATAAGGGCAGAGGCGCTGGTGCGGACGATCTTCTGTGGCGCTGTTTGATTTCAGGTGCTGAGGAGGCCAAGCACTGGAAGGAGACGGCGGGACGCCCACGCCAGAAAATAAATAGTTAAAATAAACGTCGGATACATTAGTATGTATTCGGCTTCTGACGGCAGGTTTTTCCCCCTTCAGGGGTTTTTTCCTGAGCCGTACCTTATGGTCTCTTTTCCGCGGCTTTGATGCGATGGAGAGACCATTTGGGGTGAATACCAGAATTCGAAAGATTAGAACGCGAAAGGATGTAGGTATTGTAATGGCTTAAAGGCCTTCGGCCTAGCCACATAGGATCAAGTAAGCTAATTTGTTTGTAATAATTACCTATTAAATAAATGAAATAAATATTTATTTTGCAGCCATTCCAAATTACTGAAATCGATGTTCTATCAGAAGGTGCTTAAAAGTGATTCAATTTAATGAAAAAATAGTGGTTCGGCTAGTCCGGCTATGGCGACAATACGTTCGGCATTTAAGGTTCAGATATGTTGTAAATAAATGAAGAGACTTGGATGTAAATAAATGAAGAGACTTGGACCAGGATGGTAAGTCTTCCCAGCTACCTCTGAAATTAAACTTCATTCTTTCAGTTCGTAGTGGGTCGCCTAACAAAACAGTATGTAGCAGAAAATAATTGTATCTTGTAACGCTAAGAATATATTTGCAACAGTGGCACCTCCCAATCTTACATTGGCATCGTTGTGCACAGAAAAGAAGCCATTATTCGATGACGCATGTGCAACGAGTTGAGGTAACGCACGTGAAGTTACATCTTGCGTCGCACGTAGACAAACCATAGTAACGACAGCCAACGTACGAGGTAAACGGTCCTTCATCTAATAAGTAGCATGATTGCACTATTACATCACCTTGTTTACCCTAAAGCCGCTACATTCTTTGCTACACTCACAAAAGGTTTCATGTACTTGACTACAATGTGTCCACGAAAAGCATAGACAATTTTCTTTAAAGGTTCATTTGCGGATATTATGAATTATGATCGGTAATATAAAACAATAATATATATTTAATATTTTATTAGTTTATTATTTATTCGAAGGAACTGTTACCTTCAAACACAAAAGACTCATGCGCGTGGCGAGAGAAGACGTTAGTTCGAACTTGATGGTGTTCTCGGAAGTCATAAATTTTTTAACGTGTCGTTGTCTTCTGTGCTCGTGCGATCAAGAAGAGTGTAACCCGTTGAGCCGGTTTGAAAAGCTGTAAACATTTCTCCTTTACTTCTGTTTTTTCCCCCCTGAACCATTGCCACGTTTTAGGGTAGAACCCAATATGAACAGACCCGAATTTCGAAAAACCATTCCAATATTCATAAAATAAACTAGTACACACATGTAACTAGTGGTGCTCCAACAGCACATAGTACGTTCTTACGTTGTTGGAAACTGCAACTTGATATTAAAGTTTAAATTAGTAGAGGCGCTTATGGAAAAACTTTCGTGGGCATAGTTTTTATAACGTTATTGAAGAAGTTATACGGTTAATGTGCTATTTTCTTTTATTCAATACACAGTAATTTTTTAGGGATCGGATGATACTAAATGGTATTTAACATACCTCACTGGGCATTCTGAAAAGTATTTTTTTAAACTGCTGCGAAATTCATCGCAAATGGAAGTACTGGCTCATACTTTTACATGTAGTGTAATTAGGGTTGCCACCTCTCCGGTTTTAGACCGGAGACTCCGGTTTTTGAGCTTCATCTCCGGTCTCCGGTTTTTGAAAAATTATCTCCGTTTTTTTTTCAATTTCAATACATTTTCAATTTTTTTACAAAATAAATAGATTTTTCAACTTAAAATTTAAAGCTTTTTCTATTTCATCAGAAATCTGTCCTTTCCTTCTTCATTAGAAAGATAAAGAGCAGAACATGAAAATTGGTCTTGCGATTCTCGTGTTATCGCCATCCGCTGTCTCTTTCTTTCTACGCATATCAGACAGAGACAGCATCTAGCGATTATGCGAGAATCGCATCGCGCAACAGTTTCAAGAATAATCCCCCGGGAATGCTATTCGATATCTTCATTTTGAACAAGATTGAATTTTCGTTCGTTTTTTCTTAGAAAATTATTTCTTGGAAACATTAAGATCTGTCACTAGTTGTGAAGTTCATGATATAATGGTCAGCTTAAAAGAAAAATTGGAGTGCAGACACAGGGCTAAGTTTTTTGGGAGCAAAGTTGCATCCGCTTTAAAAAACTTGGGTCCAGAGAAAATGGTAAAATTCGAAAAAGAAGCTTTACAAGTTTATGCGAAAGCAATCGCATATCTTGAAAAATAGTACGATTTTGAAAGAAAACCGTTTCAGTACTTCTCTATCATCAATTTTAAAAAGGAACCATCGTACAATGAATTTATTGATTCAGCAAAGATTTTGGGTCTCCATATCGATGAAGATGCTTTATACGACGAAATTCAGCTACTCTCCAAAATAGTGCCTGCAATCAAAGATCTTGACGAGCCGACAGATAAAAAATGGGTGAAGGTGTTTGCATCAGGTGATAAAATATTTACAAAGTTGCCTAAACTTGTCGGAAAAATTTTATCTATCCCAGTAAGCAACGCTCCTGTTGAGAGGATTTTTTCGATAATGTTTAATGTTTGGACCGATAATCGAAACAAATTAAATCTAAGCGTCGTAAAATCTGAGTTATTTGTAAAATTAAACTACGACTTGACTTGTGATCAATTCATTGATTTTCTTAAAAAACCTGAGCAAATATCTCTGCTAAAAAAAGCTCTGAGCAACGAAAAGTATTGCTGGAAAAAGTAGAATGTTAGCGAAGTGTAACACTATTTTGAATAAATGTTAATTATTTATAGATCACTAGAAACCAAAGATATGTAAATATATTTTAAAGAAATAAATAAAAGTCTGCGTCAATTTCTTTTTAGATTTCAGTAATTATCCCCCCACCGGTCGCAGCGGTCTCCGGTTTTCTGGAATTGGCAAGGTGGCAACCCTAAGTATAATTGTAGCACCACTTTCACATGTCTGATCTGCGGAACTTCATGCAACTGCATATTTTTACTGATTGCGCGTATCGAAAGGAAATGCATATAACTGTATCTAGCACCAAAAATAAAACAAAAGTAGCTTTTTTTATTTTGCATAATTGCATTTTTCTGGGATTGTTTTCATTAACTGCATATTTTTATTTGTGACGTATTTAAGAGCATATTATATTCCAGGTTTTTGCGTAGAAGTGAGATGAAGCGAGATATTTTCTTGCTTAATATTTTTTGTTTATTTTAATGTTTGAAAATGTCAAAACAATTAGACGTAATTCACAGGAATTCGCGAGCGCGACGCGGAATGCCATTGTTGCAATCCCTGCATTGTTGATATTCCCTGATAGCTAGCAAATTTTATTTCATGTATTTCAAATAATATTTTAAAAATTATTTAAAACCTAACGTGTAACCGTATAACAAAACTTCGAATGTAAGAAACGAAAAATATAAATATTAAATAATATACAAATTTTAACTTACAAAGCATTCAATTATCTGGAATCGCTCACCAAGCGCGGAAAATTCGGAGCAGGCATTTAATTTTCTCGCCAATTATACAAAAATATTCATATTAAAAAACGCAAAATGATCATATTTCAAGATGTTTTTATGAACCCATTTTATTAAGGAAAAAATGTATCTTCACAATTGTACTTGTAGGAAGACGCTGAGTTTTTAAAATGTTTGCAATTTAATGAACACAAGACCTGCTCCATTTTCATGGGCGTCCTTTATGCTTTCTAAGATCCCAACTCAATAATGTGCGGTTTTTAAGAAAAAGTGTTAAAAAAATTGCTAATATTCGACACAAAAATTTTCAAATATACTCATATTTTGAAAAATTGAACGTGATCATGTTTAAAGATATGTTATTGATGAAATCATTTCACTAAGAAAAAAATTGTATATTCGTAATTGATGTTGTAGGAAAAGATTTTGGATTTTTTAAAAATTTTTCAACAAAAAAAATCAGGGTTTTTAGCCATCACGAGGCCTACACCATTCTCTCCGTCCTTCAGTCTATCCACCAAAAAAATTTCATCAAAAACGATGGCGCCGTTTTGAGAAAAAATGTTTAAACACCATTAAAAATTGCCTATTATTCGCACAAAAGTATGCGTAAAATACTGAAATTTTAGAAAAATTGTATGCCACCTTATTTCAAAATCTATCTTTGAAGAACAGGTTTTATTAAAGGAAATAATTACTATCTTTAATACTCTTATTTTAGTTGTAGGAAGATGCTAGTAGAAAGCTCTACAAGGAAGCTCTAGTAGTAAATATTTAGCAATACAACATTTGGTTAGCACTGAATGTTGCAAAAACATGCCGCCAGAGGGCTCAAAGGCTCCGCGTGCACGAACGCGACAGCAATGCAAGCGCTCTGTGCAGAAAAATTACCTTGGGGATTATAGGGTTTAGCGCGAGAAAGTAAAAATGAGTACCTCTGAATAAACTTTATAAATTAATTAAGGGGAGCCAGAATGGCCTATTTCACCAACTTTAATGTAAGGAACACTTTCTCAGAAACTATTTAATTCACTGACTTGAAATTCTATGTGTGAGTGTAGATTCATTATTTATTAGTATTTTAACGAAGCCGTTTAAAAAAATGTTACTAGTTTTTAAATGTAAATTTTTGTCTATTGTTATCGGTTTCGTTCTTTAAAAATAGTAACATTTATAAGAATATTACCTAAAGTATTTAACATTTTATAAATCCGCCCCGTTAAACTATATAAACTGATCTGCTACATGCTATGTTATAACGTAATTTAATATCACAAAAGAACAAAATCAAACGAATATAACAATCACGTCAAAATCAGACGTATAATCATACAAACATCGTCTAACTCATTTGAAATCTACATTAAACAATTTAACTAAATTGGTACGAAATGCTTCTACAACGTTCCTATTGGAAAGATACAAAAAGTATGTTTTAATACTTAATCCATAAGACTCATCTCTGTGGAAAGCAACACGTCGATTGCTAGGTGAGGCAACCAATATTCTGCCATTAAAGAGTAACAATAACATTGCCCAGCCGAAAAAGCTGAGATGTTAGCACATTATTTTGAAACCACTTTCACCCAGCATACTGCAAACGGCATTGTGATTGTGCTGTGAGATTCCGCTGTGAGCGGTCGCGTAGTACAGATGTAGCGCACAGCGCTGCGCCTCGCCTCACACCTGTGTTCTGTGTTCCAGCGAAAGTCAAAGTGCTCAGTAACAGTTATCAACAACACTTACTAATTGTGTGGGGCTAATATGCTAAGAAATTAGTGCAACATTTTCAGCTGACAACGCTGGCATTCACCAGAGTATTGTAGATGCCCTCGCTCAGGTTTACCCGACCGAGGGCGAAATGGAGGTCGCTTACCAAGAAGGCGACGCCCGTGAAACATCATTCCTACAAATTCCAGAGCATCTACTAGAACAACATCAATTTTTTTGAATTGAATTTGCCTTATTTTACGTGGCGAGACTCGGGCCATCAGGCCCGCTCTTCCGTTCCACCACGCAAATTTCGCTACGCTCCTTTCACCAACTAGAAGAGAAAGGAGGTATTTCTTGGGCGAGAAACAGGCGATTTGAATTTAGCTCAGAGGCGTCATTTAGGCTTGAGGATCTTTTACATGCAAGTAAATCTACGAACATGGGACAGCCGGCTTTACTTCCCCTCCGAAGGAAGGCGTACGAAGGATTTTGTCGCCCTAAAAATCCACGGCTTCGATCGGGTTTGAACCCGCGAGCTTGGGTATAACAGTCACACCATCGGTGCCGCTATCAATCAGATCAGCCGTTACCTCTGCCCCTTATCGAATCAGCCTGGCATGTTAAATGGAACAATGCCGCATGACAATGCTAATGGTCAACTAAATAAGGTCAGTAACTATTTGCCGGCCAACGGCACTGCGAGTGCTTCGAAGTGCAACGGTAATACCAGCGCAAGTGCAGAACCAATTTCCCAACAACTCAGTGGTAAGCGAGGGCATAGTGATCCAAATCTAAACATGTAACCATACAAAAAATCTGTTTAGCCATTCTCAATATTATGGTTTTCCTATTAAAAATAGATTAGACCCTTTATGGGACCTGTAAGAAGGTGAATCTAGTTCCGTATCCCGAAACATCACCGTTCCTGAAAACTCCGAAAATATTAGAATCCCTCCCATCCATATTAACAATACTTAAAACATTATAGAACTAAACAATGAAATTAAAACCCACATCACTAACCAGTTTACATCAACCTTTAATAAAGTATCCACAGCGCATCAGCTTTTACGCATCACTGAATATCTTCATACATTATTCCAAAAAAACATCAGTCAATAGCAGTATTCACCGATATCATCGAAGCCTGCGATTGAGTGTGGCACGAAGGACTAATATATAAACTATCATCAATTGGAACCCCAAAACACCTCGTGAAAAGCATTAAATGCCTTCTCATAAACGGTACTTTTGCAGTCGTAATAGAGAGCCACACCTCCAACCTACGCATTATAAGAGCAGGACTCCCACAAGGATCCCCCCCTCTCCCCACCGCTATTCAACCTCTATACAGTGGACATTCCTACCGTCAGATTAACCCAAATAGCCCAATTTGCAGATGACACTGCAATCTATATGTCTCATCCATCATTTAACTTCATAGCAAATTAAATCCAAACACATCTTCAAACATTAGAAAGCTGGTCCTCAAAATGGAAGATAAAAATCAATCCCACCAATTCAGCCGCTAAAATATTCAGATTCAAACTTTACTCTCCTCCCATCCAATTAAGAATAACTAATAATATCATTCCATGAACTTCAAATAATAAGGCAGTGAAATACTTAGAACTGCATCTGACACCATCCTCAACTGGAAAACTCATATAGACATCAAAGTTCAGCAAGCCAAAATTAAAATTTTCCAACTGAAACCGCTCATAAATAAAACTACTAAACCGGTTTTACCCAGTGTCATAATCTTATAAGTCAATCATCAGACACCCTCCTCCTGCCCAATATTAAATATGCTGCCAAATATAACACAAAAAAATTGCAAGTCGTTCAAAACAAATTCTTAAGATCCATCACTCAAGCTCCCTGGTTCATCTCCAACACGCAACCTCACACCGAATTGAACATCAAACCAATCTCTCTCTATATGGCCTACCTTGCCAATAACTTTTACTCGAACCTGCAATTAATCAACGGAAGCAGAAATCTCAAACTGGGTAAACTGGTCAAACTCGAAAAAATACACATATCCGTTAGAATAAATATATATAGAATAAATCAATTGAGGTGCTCTGTGAGTCTCCTCGTCAGATGTAGGTTAGTGTTAGAAGTAAATTAGATTAACTTAGATTGTTAGCGAGAAAATGCAAATGTAAAGTTGACATTAACTGAACTTTGAAATTTCATTCCGAACATACTTTTTTTAAATGCTGTAAACGGTAGAGGACATTGTACAATAACACATTTTGTGCAGTCACCAAATTTTGATGTATCGAATCGAATTTCTTCTACATTACCCAACAAAATGTTTGAACTAATAAAAAACTACCTAACGAAAAATCACCAGGCCATTACCGAATTACTGAAAACATCTTAAAGAATTTGACCAGACATGGTCTTACTTACCATGGTCTTATCCTAATTCTTGGAAACACACTGAAATTATACCTATTCTAAAGCCTCAACAAAAATTCAAATCTTTCTTCAAGGTACAGACCAATTAGTTTACTTCCAATTTCGTTAAAAATATTCGATAAACTAGTATTAAAAAGACTAAAAAATTCATTCTCGATATTAACGTGCTTCCTTCAATCTAATTTCATTTCAGAGAAAACCACTGAACAACTAATCAGTTATTAAGATTAACAAAAAAATCATTTTTCATTCCAATCTGGTCATCTACTTGCAGTTTTCTTATACGTCGCTCAGGCGTTCGATTGTGTGTGGCATTATGGATTAAAATTCAAATTAAGGACAATAGAAATACTATTATATCTCTACAACATAATATCAACTTTTCTATTGAATCGCACCTTCTCTGTACGTCTCAACTCTTCAACCTCGGGCTGTTCTTGCTGGTGTTTCACAAGGATCCCCATTATCCCATTTCTGATTTAATTTGTACATCGCAGATATTCCTACCCGTAATACAGTCAACACAGCTCTATTTGCAGATGATTCTTTACTCTTTTATGCAAACCGAAACTTGAACACAGCGTGTCTTGTAATTCAATGACACCTAAAAACCATAGAAAATTGGTCAAATGAATAATCAAAATTAACTCCAATAAATCAACAGCCAAAGTATTTACTTTAAGGAATTCTGTCTTTCCTCGCCTCTTATCTCTGGACTCTTCTACCATTTCCTGGTCTCCTCTAAATTCATCTATTCGTTATTTCGGTGTTCTCTTGGACACAAGATTAAATTGGCTCATTTACAACTCGTCCAAAGTAATTGAAGCCAATAGACGGTTAGCTATTTTAGGTCCAGTTCTCAATCGCAACTCTTGGTTAAAAATTCATTCCTCTTTAACCATTTACCATTCGTCCGATATCAACTTATGCATGCCCTATATGTATTTCATGTGCCTGAACCACATTACATAAGTTACAAATATTTCAATACAAAATCATAAGAATAACAGTAAATGCACCCTGGTGTGTCAGCAATAAGACACTTCACAATGATCTCGCAATAGAACCGATTACTTCATTTATAACGAAACTGGCACACAATTTCTTCAACAATTTAAATCATTTTACAAGGAGCAGTCACTTACCAAATAGAAACCGATCAACCCCCACTCTCCCGCCTAAAAAACAGACTCCCATTTCACATTTTCCTTCCCATATCTCTCCGACATTAGATAAGGTAAGAACATCTATTCCATTCACCTGTCACTCCCACCGTATTCCTTTCTAATCCAGGCCATCACTTTCTAAAGAATTTTCTTCGCAATAACCTTGGATGAAGGTATAACATAAGAAAATTACTATCAGGGAAGTGATAAGAGTAACCACCTCCACACTTTGCTGATCTTCAATTATGTAGTTGTAAGAGGACGCCGAAAAAAAATCATACTGCGAAATTTTCGAAAATTTTGAATTTACAGTGAAAATTGAATACCACTTTTATAAATGTATGTTACTCTATTCTTACAAGAAATTTAAAGAAACAATTTTGAAAATCTCTGGGGAGCTTTATTTAAAGAACCCCTATTTTTTTAAAAAAGTTTTTCAAAATCGCGGCGCCTTGAGTGGAGCTAGATCGACCGGAGAATATCCATTATGGAAAAAAATCTTTTGTGGTATGATTTACGCGCTAGCGGCCGGACAGACGTTTGGAAAATAACATTTTTTGGTATCAGGGGACCCGAAAACGTACATTTCGATTTTGCGCAGCATTATATAACTTTCCCTATACTACGTATATAACTCCGTATATACGTAAGTATACGGGAGAGTAAGAAGTAACGAAAAAGACGTTTCTTTAAGAATTTTCTAAACGCTCTTCCCCTTGCGTATTTTCTGAAACCGTCCTTGATCATCGGCTCTCGTATGTTCCTTATGTACTTGCCCAGGAGGCACGGAGCAGGTCAGGCCAACTGAGAAGGTGACGGACGCGGAAGGCTGTCAGACCACGTGGTTACACGTGAAAGGGACGAGTGCGAGAGCAGAAGTAAGGTGATGGTAGGGGAATGGATGGTTATAGTGGTGGGAGAGAGGTGGGTGGGGCGGCCAAAAACCGGTTATGCATCTTATACGCCTCTCGCACCATTGCAGTAACTCGCCTCCCACTCTAACCCGAGACGGGGCTAAAGGCCAAGCCAGTTGTTTTCGAGCAACTGGCAGAGGAACTATTCGCAAAAAGGAACATGAAATTTCTGCTTAGGCTCGTCAGTGAGATATTTTTATGATTCAAGATTATCTTTCGTCGATCAATATTCAGCAGGGAGCGCGAAAAAAAATCCATCGTTTTCAAGAATTGAATAAACAAGGGAACATTGACGTTTAAAATATTAATTACTAACAATAAGAGCAATAAATAAAGAAATGTCGAGAAGAAAAAGGGTTGCTTGTTATATTTTAACCTATAATAAGGTGATGACTCGTGAAAATTAAATTTTGCAAGAGAGCAAAGAATTTTCATTTGAAACTGTAAACCAGGAGTTTATTAAATTTAATAAACATATACCCAAATTCAGTGTTTTTATAGCTCTTTTACTAAGTAAACAAGAAATTGTAAAATTAAGTGTTTTTGTCGTTTAGTAAATTAAATAGCATTACTTCCGTGAAAAATTGTCGATTATTATCACTATATTAATCGCACACGTGCAATTAAAACTCTACATCTACCAATCACAACTCAGAAAAAATACCAAAATCGTTTAAGTCACTACAGCTCAGTCGTGTCCAAGGCTTGTCCAGTCGACCATGTAACATAAACAAAAATGTACAATATGTACCTACGCAACCGCATATAAAAAACGAATGAATAAAACAAATTTCGTGAAGTAAACGTCGATTTGACACTAGCTGTTAATGGAACAACATAAAATATTTACAATTAATAAATTAAATGTTTTACATGTTGGTCTTTGCATATTATAAATGTCAAAAATATAAACGCCAGGTGTATTAGTCGACATAAAACGTACGCCAGCAAAACTTCTGATGTAGGAGTGACTCGTTCATTTTTTTAATTTCCAACGTTACATTCTTTCTCATACCTGTCTTTACTTTTCGTGGGAAGTAATGTTTTTATGACTTTGTTAGCTTCTAATATTTCATCCAGGATATGTTCAGTATCTTCCATTTGCAAACATTTCTGAATACTGTAAGCCTCTATGGTGACCATAAGTACACAATGCAAAGTTCACTAAAACGGGTCTTTTTCAGGAGCGATACGACGTCATGAAATGTGAGCCTCTAATGGTACAGATGTGCTTGAATTTATCAGAATTTAAATCATTCTTAAATGGAAATGAAAAAAATTATGAAACGGAATATGTGTATAAAGAGGTATAATTGCTCTCCACGTCAATAAAAATCACACTCCAATCATCGCTTGTTTTTTGTAACATACAACTCGTGCAATCATATCTCTTTTACCAACTTGTTTCGTTAATTACTATAATTAAACTTAAGCGATTATTCACACAAGTTAGAGCAAGGATTGAAGGACGTGAGCAAGACAACTAGCTGCTGGAGTTCGGGGGCACAGCGTCCAGAACAACTGCCGCAAAATTTAAAAGCAAGGGCTGTACAAATGTCTTTGTGTTGGCGGTAGGCATCTTGATACCTGCCCCAAGATGGAACTTTGAAAATTCAGCTGTCAGTTATTGTCCAAAATTAAGAAATATAATTTTACTTAAATTTGGAGATATTATTTTCATTTTCTCAGCAACATCAAATAAACTATCCATTAGAATGAAATACTCTTATATCAGCAATATTTGAACTCGTCAATTAAAATTAAATATTATGAATATTTATATATCACTTATATATCATCCCTGCTGATCATTGAATCTCATCAATTGAGATTCAAAATTAAACATATTGTATAGGAAAGATTTTGGTTTGGAAATTGTCTTAAGAGTGCAATAATTGCATTACTTCCTATGTTCAGGTTAGAGACAAAGATTACTAAAAGTGCTGTCCACCCGTACGAGTGATCCAATAAACCTAAGAGCAAGGAGACAGACTACATAGTATATTATTCTAGAAAAGACAGACTACATAGTCCGATTTAAATGTAGTGTCTCCTCAAGCTCGAAAGCTGGAAGGAGAAGAAGACACTATCATTCAATCGGAAGCTTCAATAACAAAAAAATGAAGTCGTTATAAAATTCCCGATTAGATCACAATGCCCCTCCTCTCCTTCTAGCTCGTGACCTTGAGGAGACACTCAATTAACAACAGAGTCTTGTTAACTTATTTCACATTATTACTATTTACAATATATACAATCCTTTAAAAAACGAAAATAGGCAAAGAATTTTCCATTCAAAAAAATCCATGCTCCTTAAAATGTATGATTACCAATGTCAAAATTTAAAAAGAAAATAAACATGACAAAGGGAAAATTATACAAATATAATTCAAATCTCGATTGTTTTTCTAGGAGACATCCGGGAAACGTTTTCTTAATGTGTAACCATTCGTCGTGTTATTTCGAGAGCGTGTCGAGTTTGTCTTTCCAGCTACAGCTCGCGCTTGAACACTTCTTTCTGAGTTCGAAGGGAAAATCAGAACTGAGTCACGGGAAATGGTGCTCGCAGGAGCTCCGTGCTTCTTGGGTGGGCAAGTAGCCCACGCGGGTGCAATTTGACTCGTCTGAAATAAAGGATGCATTTTAATAAAAGGAGTGTTAACCTATTTTTCGCCCCATAATAAATCATAAACACGTTATATTTTAAGTGTTTGTTACGCTTATTCGTGCAAATACAAGAATCGTCAAAAAGTGAGTCTAGGGAGAGCGTTGTAGTAGATTCATGATTTAACTAAAACTTTTACGATCCAGAAGGGAAGCCGAAAATCCCGGCTTCCACCATTAATATCCCTTGCCAGATGTTCTTCCAGGAACATACGGTAAGGTAATGCAAAGTAAAATAATGAAATGTAAAGCAGGGTAATATAATGAAATAATTATAAACGTTGTCATTGCCAACAATAGTATTTAATATAAGAGCAGCTTTCGATCGCTTTTCTTTAGTATTAATGACTTAACCCCCCCACTTTTTTCTTTCTTCCAGTTTCTAGAATGTTAAATATATTTTCCAAAAAATTTGTAAATTATTTGTAACCTTTATCATAATCTTGTTGTAAAATCAAAGGAATATTCACGTTTTATGTTTTGTTTTTTCTTCTTGTATCAGACAACTGATGATGATGGCTAAGCCATCGAAAGCTTCTCTTATATTAAATACTATTGTTGGCAATGACAAAGTTTATAATTATTTCATGAAAAATGCCAACGATAACGCACCACAACACCTATAGGGTAATATAATATAAAGTAATGTAAGGTATGGTATGGTAAGGTAATATAAGGTGAGGTAATGTAAGGTACTTTTCCTTCGTCTTCTTTCAACTAAACTTGCTAAGATAAGGCCGGTCTTGAACTTTTATACTGTCTGGTCTTGAACTTACACGAGTACACGAATAATATATATTCGAGTTTCCTTATATGTCTGTGGGGCTGGCAGTGTATCCTCATTCTGACCGAGTTGTTTTTATTGCACCACGGCAGGCACCACTCAGCACCCCTTATAACTCACAGTTTAATTGTTTGGCAATGCCATAATTTAGACCTTGTGGCTTTGCACTAACAAAGGACAAACGAATGCCACACTTCATCTCGGGAGGCTATGTAATAATGGGCCGTTGTGTCAATGTCGATAAAATGTTAAGTTATTTATAGTAATCTCAATATTATAGAAGTTATATTGAGTCAACTATTTTTGTCATTGTTTAAGGCTTATAAATAATAATCTCAATTTTTGTGTAACTATAACTTGCGCAACAAGGTTACATAGTCATTAATGTTACATTGCTTTTAGTACGTATGTTATTCTCATCTCAGATACAATCGCAATGAAATACAAAGTATTTCCCTCCTCAAAGTTTGAATTTTTATTTATCTTCTGCTTTTTACTTTCCCGCACATTTCCTACGTAACAAAGAGAAAGTGTTGTAATGCTGCAGCGAATAACGGCGACTTTTCGACAGAAAAACGCATTTCGTAGGTTCCTGGTTCAGAAAAAAGTGTACAGTTCTTGCTCCTATATCTAGTGAATAAGTGTCTCTAATTCTAATTCATTGTGTACCACGTTTTGTGATTCCGTGATAGCGAAAATTTGACTTATAGGCAAAAGGTCTGTCTATCCTCCGTAAGCAGTAATTTCACCGAAACTGATATTCCCCGATCAATCTGGTTGACGTTGCGGCCCTTGAATTTGAAAAAGGAATTTTGATTTTGGAGGGTACTTTGCATGAAGCGTCGAGGATATTTTCAAAAAGTTCTCAAAAATGACACCAATTTTTTTGGATTAACTTTTTTACTTGATTAACTTTTTTACTTGATTAACTTTTTTACTTGATTAACTTTTTTAATGGATAATGTATTCTTTATACAAATGAAGCAGGTCCAGTTTTTTGTGTGTTCTGAGTTGTCGAAAATTCCAGAAGTTAACATTTTTTTCGGTATCTACCTACAACTAGAAAATTAAAATTACACTTTTTTCAAATGAAATTTAATTTTTGGTGCCTTAACATCCAATGTCTGTGCATCCAGATCAGTTTCCTCTAAATCGGAATTTGCACATGGAATGGATGCTTAGAGTTTTTTGGAGGTTATAGAAATATGGGATGATTAATGTCAGACGTTCAACCAAATCTACCTTCTTTAACAAAGCTTACTATTCCATCATAGCTTCAGTACCGCATCTTTTAGCTTTCCCCAACGACCCAAGTTAATTATGTAACGAAGTAATGTATGTAAATACATTGAGTACTAGTATTCAGATGCAAAGAGATTGTTAAAGATTCTGTCGACATGTATGAGTTACTAAGGTGGCTAATCATTCAAGTAATAAATAATATTATTTTACAAGACTAATACCCCCTCCCCAAAATAGAAAAAAAACAAAGCATCCTTTCACATTATGGAAAAACTTCCTTTCTTAGCCCTTCAAGAATATTTTTGGAAAGTATCAATAATCTCTTCGAAGAATAATTTAATCAGAATTTCAATATTTGATTTATACTGTTTTCATCTCATAAATTATACGCCCCCAATTCCGTTTCGATGGCACTATAATATTATACTTCACACAGACTATTTTCTCCCAGTACCTACACATCACAGAGGAAGGTGCCACAGGAGAGGGCCAGCTTCGTACTCGTCCCGTCCCCTACAATGGTAGAAACCTTTTAGAATTCCGTCGGACCCGAATTTCTTTCTCGACCAGCGGTGGGTCGGTTGATGTTTGGGCCAAAATTGCTCGTGAAGCAGAGCTCTCTCTGACCGGCCTCCCCGACGGTTCTCCGCGACCGTGACACAGGGTATAAATCACACGATAAGTAGCTTCAAAGTCGCATACGTAAACAATTTTAGGATTGACAAAGTATGCGAGGCTCGTTTGTATACACGCACGTAAAATCAAAGTATGGAGCAAATAAGGACGGCCAACAAAACCAAAATTTGCCTTTCTGTGAGACGTTTACAGGAGCATCATACAGCCGCGAGGTATTATAAGAATTTCTATTTTAACAAGCTGGATAACCATCATAAATAGCTGTGACTTTCATTCGATGTCAGAATTAACAAATCCTAATTCTATAAATTATCCCTTCACTTTTCAGTTTTCGTTTTCAAGTGATGAGTTGTTCACCTTGAACTACAGAAAAAATTGCGATAAAAGTGTCACACTATGTAAAAAAATACGTATTTCGTGTATTTAAATAAACCTGTTTGCAAAATACATTTATTGGGTAAATTTCCAATAACGATGATATTACTCTCGAATTTTGGTGCCATTTTATAATTTAATATGCTAATTTCTAGAAAGAAAAAAATTAAAATCTATTTATTTTCTGTTATTGAAAAGTTTTGATTAGGATGCCCTATGAATTAAATTTTGAAATAATGAGAGTGATCCAATTCTGAAAGAAAATCTCTTCACAGCATGTGGAATCAAGGTGAGTGAAAGCATCCGAAGGTATACAATAAATTCCCGCATTTAATAACAGTTTTTAAGTTATTTACTGTATTACTCGTACATACATTTTAAAGATTAATGGTCGAAGAACAACAACTGAAGATCTGCATATTTTAAGATGATACTATATCGTTTTATTAAAAAAAATAATTAACTAAAGTAACACTTGTTTCATTAGCAAGATTTTCATTTACTAAATACTTGAAGTTGAAAACAACTATTGTGATCTATTTGTTTCATAATGACTTACTAAAATTTCTTCCTGGTTTAACTGTCACTCTCCTCAAGTCAAAAAGGAGAAAATAAAACTTCAATAAAAATAATGTAACTACGGGAGCAATCATAAATCTTAGGGACAGATCATGGGCATTAATTGTGTAGATGAGTTATTTTTATATTCTACATGTTCTCTCCATTCCTAAAAAACCTTTTGCTGGGACGCGTCATTAAAGCGTTTGAGCCGTGGTATATTAAGCCAAGGGTGGTTTTAATGGTGACATAAAAATAACGACCCACGGCCTTCTAGATCGTTAAGTCAATCACAAACGGCATCAGGAGGAAGATGCTATATTTGGTGGGTGTGACCTCTCTTACTTTTCGACTACTGAATTAAACGACGAATTTCACCACAGATGAAAACTTGACACCTCGATGTTATCTAATTAAAATTAACCACTTCAGAAAAAAATATCGTATGCGAATATCGATGTAAAATTTTGAGTACAATTGAATTATATGAAAAAGAAGAGGTAGCCCAAATTAAACCAGTTTCGAACATTTTTGCATTGAAGTGTATTATGTTTTTAAACTATATTTTGAAAAAAAGAATGCTTTTTTGTACACTTCTCCTTTATACATCACAAGGATGTTTACTGGTATTTGGAATTTAAATTGAATAATAAATACGTAAATGGAAAGTTTTGTCTGTTTCTTCTCATCTCGTCACGAACCTCCTTCCGAAAGAGCAACATTCCTAGCTGCTCGTCTTCTTTTGCCCGAGGCGGATGAAATGTCTTCAACAGTAGCGCCAGTAGGAAAATATCTTCGGCAACATGCGAGGCAAACGAGTTATGACAAGGAGAACAGAAACAAAAAGAAATATAACACAGATGATGATGAGGAGGAAGGATGACGGAGAAGGAGGATAAAGATTACGAAGTGCAAAGTGCAGGAAGGAGGGTGAGATGGAAGAGGAAGAGAATGGAAAAAGAAGAAACAAGATGGAAGAAAAATCAAAGAGGAAAAGGACCAAAGTGTAAAGGAAAAAAGTGGATTCAAGGGAAAAGGATAAGAAAGAGGTAGAAGCTGGAGCTGGAGCTGGAGCTGAAGAAGAAGAAGAAGAAAATAGACTGTAGTGGTGATGGTGATGGTGGTGGTGGTGGTGGTGGTGGTGGTGGTGGTGGTGGTGGTGGTGCGGGGGTAGGGGTGGAGGAGGAGGAAAACTTGGAAAAAATACGACGTTCACAGAGCGAAACCACATACGTATTTCAGTTCTAGGTCTGTGTTAATAAGATTTTTGGAGAGTGAATATAAAATTCTGCTGCTGAATGAGTGCGTTTCGCCTGCCGTGCCAAGCGTGTGGTAGTAGGCGGCATTCTATAAGAGCACTAAACATACATGAACCATGAAGGTCACCAACGGAAAGATTAAATGAAGAAAAAAAGAAAAGAAAATCCGGTTTTGTTTTATCTTCAATCAACTCCGTGAATTTGCCGCCGGCTCAGTTGCCAGGTATTTTAAAGATACCACTCGTAATTACGAAATTATGTTTAGATGATGCTGAAGCGACTATCCTCTGCTTTTTTTTTCGTAACAACGTTTACATATCAGCGTAGAAATCATATTTCCGTTTATGGTTAATTGATGAGAAACTTACACTCCGTGTTTGGCAAAATAGCATATTGCTGGATGTATACTGGAAAGTAGATATGCCATGCAAACAGATCAGGTGACATGAATCAATATGAATGTCGTCTCACATTGTGAATTATCTCTAGAGTATATAACAACTCGTTCTAAAATTGTCACAACATCGAAGTGAGTCTTTGAGGAACAAATTAAACATTGACAGGGGATTTTTAAATCGACATAGATATAGACATTGCCGTAGACACTCGTACGAGTTGTGTGCTTACTCATATATATATGTGTCTACGGAGTAATACACGTAGTATAAGAGAAAGTGATGAAATGCCACGAGAAATGGATTTTGATATTTGAACGGAAATGCTCATTTGGGGGCCTCCTAATCTATCGATTTGTTTTTCTAAACGTTCGTCCGTCTGTGAACAACACTAGCGCCTAAGCCATTTGTAGGATTTTTTCCAAAATCGATATTCTTCGATCGATCTGATTCAACCGGAGGTCCTGCGAATTTAGGAAGGTCATCACATCAAGTCCCTATTACATTTTCGTAGTTTTCTCATAAATTACTCCAATTTTTTTCTTTAAATCGAAACTCGAATCTAATATCTTACTTGAAACAAAATTTCGCGTAAGAATATATATAATGAAACACACTGATAAAGGTGGCACAAGACATATCTAATAATTATCTGAAATCAATTTGAAACGATCCATTGAAATATTTTTTCAAGTACTAGAGACACAAGAAAGGAAATAAAGTATTTCCACGAAGCAGACGGTTTGCTAACTATATATGACAGTAAAATGGGGTCTTCTTGAAACAGACATTATGCATGTTTTCTAAGCGAAGGACCTAACTCTCCGTAACTATAAAAATGCCCCCTGCCCAAACTTTTCAAGTCGATGAAGGAAATGCAAGTTATTCGGGAAATTCGTATTAGAAGACGTAAGTTCATGTTCAGTACCCGAAAAATCAAAATATTCGTTTCAATCTGGTTGGCCTTTGTTTTCTTTCAGAACGGAGTATATCAACTTTGGAGAAAATCATTCGAACTGTTGAGGCAGTAGCGTTGACTACAGGGAGACAGACAGACAGACAAACAGACAGACAGACAAACAGACAGACAGACAGACAAACAGACAGACAGACAAACAGACAGACAGACAGACAAACAGACAGACAGACAAACAGACAGACAGACAAACAGACAGACAGACAGACAAACAGACAGACAGACAAACAGACAGACAGACAAACAGACAGACAGACAAACAGACAGACAGACAAACAGACAGACAGACAAACAGACAGACAGACAAACAGACAGACAGACAAACAGACAGACAGACAAACAGACAGACAGACAAACAGACAGACAGACAGACAGACAGACAAACAGACAGACAGACAAACAGACAGACAGACAAACAGACAGACAGACAAACAGACAGACAGACAAACAGACAGACAGACAAACAGACAGACAAACAGACAGACAAACAGACAGACAGACAAACAGACAGACAGACAGACAGACAGACAGACAAACAGACAAACAGACAAACAGACAGACAAACAGAAGTTTTGCAGACAATAGAGTTTTCTGTATCAAGGGCCGACAAAACGTGCATTATGAGAATGACTACACAATGTCAGTAATTTACTCCAAATAGGATCATGATTTATTCACTTTTTCGTTACTAGGACCCAATAATATGAGTTCGTCTGTTGAAAATCCCCGATATCCGCCATACAATTACAATATTTTCCCTTTACTACATAAACGCAGAAAGGCAAGAAAGTATAAGTAGGCCGAGAAATCCGGCACCTTTGGTAATGGAAAAGTGTGGGAATCCTTAGCTGTGAGAATGGAACGGCCAGCTTTATATGTAATGTACAAGGCATGCAAAGGGAACACAAAATGGACAGATGTTGAAATGAATTGAATTAATGCCTTATTTTACGTGGCGAGACTTTGGCCATCAGGCCCGCTCTTCCGTCTGACCACGCAAATTTCGTCACGCTCCTTTCACCAACTAGCGGAGGAAGGAGGTATTTCTTGGGCGAGAAACAGGCGATTTGAATTTAGCTCAGAGGCGTCATTTAGGCTTGAGGATCTTTTATAAGCAAGTAAATCTACTAACATGGGACAGCCGGCTTTACTTCCCCTCCGAAGGAAGGCGAACGAAGGATTTTTCGCTCTTAAAAATCCACGGCTTCGGTCGAGTTTGAACCCGCCAACTTGGGTACAGTATACCATCAGTTCAGTACATCAGTGGGTATTGGGTACAGTACAGTACACCAGTTACACCATCGCCGTGGGATATTGGAAGCTAATCACAGAAACAGCATTACAAAAAAACTGTGGTAAATGGAGTGGATACGACATGGAAGGGGAATACAAAATCGCATGCAGTCCGTGGACCATTTGTTAGAATACCGCTCCGGCATTCGCCTGGAATTGAATAGTCCACAGAAAACTACCGATAAGAGCTGCTGACAGCCAACATTCACCTACGAACTCGATCTAGCTATGCAGCTAGTGACGAAAGTCCAGCCAGCGTCGGGACTCGAACCCTATGATCACTCGTTCAGAGTGCTACAGTGTCAGCGGCAATTCAGGCTCTGAGAATAATTCACAGTGCCCAGACGAAAATAGGAAACCTACTAGCACGAGAAATGCTATGCCATTCTCTATCACGAATAGATATTAGTACGAAATCATGGAAAGTTTGTTGTCTTGGTATCATTTTACTTTCTCGGTATGGAGTGAAGACTAACACGTTCTAACACGTGGTGTAGCCTGGAATTCGGGGTCTTTGATACCTAAAAATCGAATGATGGAAAATCGTTTGTCTATCCGCCTGTCCGCCTGTCCGCCTGTCCGCCTGTCCGTCTGTCCGCCTGTCCGCCTGTCCGCCTGTCCGCCTGTCCGCCTGTCCGCCTGTCCGCCTGTCCGCCTGTCCGCCTGTCCGTCTATCCGTCTATCCGCCCGTCCGCCTGTCCGCCTGTCCGTCTATCCGTCTATCCGCCCGTCCGCCCGTCCGCCCGTCCGCCCGTCCGCCCGTCCGCCCGTCTGTCTGTCTGTCTGTTTGTTTGCTTGTTTGTTCATCTGTTAGTCTGTGAACAATGCTAGTGGCTAAACCGGTCAGCCGTTTTTCTCCAAAATTGATAATCACCAATCGATCTGGCTGATGTTGTGGCTCCTTGAATTTGAAATCGATATTTTAATTTTGTGATATTATGAACGATTATTTTAATTTTATAATATATTATTTTACAAGAAGCTCCTGGGACATTTTCCAAATTTTCAAGAAAATAGCGCTATTATTGTTGATTAAATTTGATTGTTGGATAGTGTGAAAGATGTTTAAGAGAATGGTGCAAGTCTCGTGTCCGTTAAAAACCCTGATTTTTTCGAAAATTGCAAAAGTTCAAATTTTTTTCGGAGTCTTCCTTTAATTAAGATATTCAAGATAAATATTTTTCCTTAACAAAATGATTTAGTAAAGATAGATTTTGAAATAGGGTCATGTATAATGTTCCGAAAATTAGAATACTTTTCCCGTAATTTTGCGTGAATATACAGGCGAGAAAGTACATACTGTTTTCGCACCAGAAGTTCGATTTGCGAAATGGCAATCGTGTTGATTCACGCCATTTCAGTTTTGTATTTATCCTGCTCTTCCCCTCCTTTATTTTTCGGTACCCATTTCCAATATGCTATTTTCCAATTAATAATCAGTGAAGAAGTGGTTTCCGTGTATGCAGTCACTCATTCGATATTGATATCAGTTTGGTAACAGTTGCATCCAGAAACAGAAGTTTAAAAAAATGGTCGGTGTCTAGTTGTTGAATTATTGTTTTAAAGAATTACCAAAATCTTCTAACACATTAGTTTTCTTGATAATGGTGTTTGCATAAAGAGGAAGTTAACGTATAACTGACTATAAGGTCTTCCTAACAGTGCTTGAATTTTTCATACTTCCTTTCGACAGTGCGAGAATTATCTTTATTTTTTAATCACTTCGGATATTTTTATTTCTTCCTCCTTGCCACATTTTCAATACAAGCGTTTGTCCCTGGAACTGTGTCCACCGCACAAACACCTTGTGCAAGTCATCAACCTTTTTTCCGCGTTCGCCATTTTAGCGGAAGTTTCGCGTGAAATTTCGCGTGTCCTGACCTCTCTCAACTGGCGCCGCGATACGGCAGGCGGTCGCAGGGCGTCAAGGACGGGGCGAGGGCAGCGATCCAGACGGGGGCGGGCACAAGGGCGTCTGGGCGGCGCGAATCGACCAATAGGCAAATCGCTCGCAGCGCGCCTCCGCAGACGACTGCCACTGAAGGTTATAGGAAACGTTTTTCCATTGGTGCCACCTCCTCCACGACCACAGCCGCCTCCGCCGCCGCCGCCGCCGCCGCCATATCCTGTTTGCATTCCGTGGTCAAGATGTTCTACACCAGAGCACTGCGATGGCTTATTGACCTATTAATCCTTCCTCCCCCTCGCCTTCAAAGCTGGCGACTGCTAAGCCAGCGCACTGCTTTGCTGGCTTATTGACCTATTAATCCCGCCTCCTTCTCGCCATCAAAGCTGGCAACTGCTAAGCCAGTGCACTACATTGCTGGCTTGTCGAGCTATTACCCCCCCCCCCTTGGCTTCATTCCTGACTGTAGGTGACGGATTTTTGAAAGGCGGAAAACCTCAATGGGCATGTCGTATGTAAAGGCTGTTTTACACGGTTCAGTAACCGTGCAGTCCAGTCTGCGTGTTCGATTCTTTTGTATAGAACCTATAGTTTGACTCTATTGCTTCTAGCAGCATATTCGTTCACTAACGGCTTTCTTTACTTTGGAAATCGTTCGTTCTTTCCAATTTTGTAGTTAAGTTAGGTGCGATTCATGAGTTTTTTTTTACTGCATCTTGCATATGTGACGATACTGAATCTCATTTCTGCAGCCAAGACGTCCTCCATTGGAAGTGTTTTTTGTGCACTCTAAAGTCTTCGCAACCACAGCGTCGTACAAAACACATACAGGCCGTGTAAACACGTTTGGCTTTTATTCTTCTATTTTGGGGATCTACAAGTGTCTGTATGAGAATGTCCACGAAAACTGAACCTTGTTAAAGGGTCTTGAAGGTCCCTGGCTTAATGCCCGGCAAAATAAAACCCTCCGACAATTCCCGCCTTAATCATCTTCCATTATGTTCACTTATCTGGAGTAGTGGATAAATATTAACCTCAAGTAATGGATAAATATTATTGAGAGTTTGTAAGGCTATTTCTGTCGTCAAAAAACTGTGTCAAAATTAACCAGCAAAACTGGGACGTACGAATTAGAACATTCTCAACCATTTAGTCCTTATCGGGGTGGCAAAA
This sequence comes from Gryllus longicercus, assembly GCA_038098605.1. NCBI lineage: Eukaryota > Metazoa > Arthropoda > Insecta > Orthoptera > Gryllidae > Gryllus > Gryllus longicercus. The sequence continues at coordinate 1,042,985 of JAZDUA010000303.1, forward strand.
GTGTCCCAAATGTCCGGACAAAGAAACAAATATTTTCGAAGCCAATTGCCTCTCCCAAAAAATGTACAGTGTGATTGCATCCCACTTTTTCTTTTGCCCTAGCGATGAGATCCCCCGTTCGCATCCTGTAGTTGGTTTTCCTCGTGAGGAAGTGAAAGGCATCCGGGCTGTAACCTTCAGGTCTTGGGAGAACAGGAACGAGAACAAGAAGAAAATAACACCTGCTGCGTTTAATGATGTTGACAAGGTCTTCTCTCGATTGTAATGACGAAGTAAAAAGTAAGGTTCGAATAAAATCGTACGGGAGTTGTGAGTTCAGTGCGGAGTATATCTACCACATTGTGATAGACTTACTACGATACGAAATCCGAGTATTACTAACAAAACAGCACACGCAAACGAATATTACAAACAGCAAACGAATATTACTAATAAAACAGCACACGCTACTCAATGCCCGCTCACGTAGCACATTTTATTACAATTAGACTCACTCTTGATCTTCTCTAGACACTTGTAATGATGCTCAGATGATTTTATTTGATCCAGAAAAACTCATTTCCCATTTTCAGGTGATTTTCAGTTGATTTCAGGTGTTTCATTTTCAGAAGCTTTTGTTTCTGATTGGTTGTTGATTACATTACAGTACTGACCTTACCATATGAACGTGAGCTGTCAAACATCTAATTTTATTCATAGTGTTGGAAAATTTTGAAATGATGGTTATAAAGCGCAGGTTCTATTAAATATTTATAATTTATAGAAAGTGATTTAACGTAAATATTTACTTCTCCCACGCTTAGTGCAAAATAGTTATTTATGTGCCAAGGACGTTAACTGGTTCTATTGGTCGCAGCTCCGTCATTGGAACCAGTGAACGCCCGTGGTACATACAAGATGTTATTTTTTACTTAATTTTAAAGATTCAGATTTACTTCTTTGCTAATTAATTAATGGATGTTAACTTGACTCAGTTTGTGCGTGTGTGTGTTATTTAAGGTCGCATCAACTTGTAGGTCATTAGCGACCACAATTGCTTGTAACGGTAAGGTAACTGAGAGGATGACACGATATGATGATAGGGGTGTGAAAGGACGAACACAATGCAACCATGCCCGAGGCGGGACTCGAACCCTCGATCCTTTGTTTTGAGATCACTACGGCACTACTGCCTAAGCCATCTCGGCCATCCGGACCGACACTCAGTTTGTCTTTTCATGTACCCGTCCATTAGAGAACATGTAGCATTATTCAAGTGTTTTCATATTTCCCTCGAAACCACGTTCCTCTCTACCCAGGTAAGTTATGTGGTGCATATAGAGCTCCGTATCGAAGGCAATAACAAAGAATAACGTATCAGTAAGAAATAAACGTCTTATTTGCGTCTGAACACACTTTGAATATCATTCATAGTTTCCTTTCCTTTTCCAGTAACACCGGCCTGTACGCAACCGGTCCGATCCGAGGCCGAACGTTGGCAAAGTAGAAAGCAATAGCAGACCGCGGAGTTCAATCGGTGATGTCTATCGCCCCCCCCCCCCCCCAACAGCAACCGAAACGCGCGAAATTTCAGACGAAAGGCAGCGAAAATATTCACACTTCGTAGACCAAGAACGCCCCCTACCTTAAAAATCAATTGCAGCCCGATTCAATGGAATATAGGCCCAATTAAATATCTTGGTGTACACTTCGATAAAAGATTAACATGGAAACCCCATATCCTTGCATTAGTAAATTAAGCTCAGGGGAAAATGTCAAAACTATATCCAATAATAAATAGAAAATCCTCATTAAAAATCGAATGCCAGCTCATGATATTTAAATCGATCATTTTACCCACCCTAACATACGCTTGCCCTGTCTGGGGAAATGCAGCTCCCTCATCAATAGAGAAACTTCAGACGGTACAAAACAAATGCCTTAGGAAAATCATACAAGCACCTTCGTTTATACCAAATTCCCAGTTACATGGGGAGCTACGTATGGATCTAATCAAAGATCACATCTCTACAATTTCGAAATGCTTTTATACTTCACTCAACATTTCTCACTTAACAAATAACTTTAACCTAGGACGAAATGCTGTGCACCCCTGCCGAATCAAATCCAAATTCCTAAAAGATAAGTTTCGCCCCCCGTAAGCACATGATAAAACTAATTCAAACATCCAACCTAACATTAAAGCATGTAAATTCTAAATAAACAATAAATCATTCCAATCCCAATCCAACACCATAAAAACGGAGCAGTGATGCCAAGCTCAAATGCCAAGAATGCCTATTCCTAACAATGAAAAATCTATTGTATCCAAGCCCTTGAAAGGCCGCATGGCCGAACAAGAGGAAAATAAATGAAAAAAAAAGAAAAAAAAAGACGAAAGGCGGCTCACGACTTTACACTCCGCGAAGGCCACCGAAATACTACCTTTCGGCACTACTCTTTTATCGTACCTAATAAAGAAGGAATGGGCTCTCCAACCCGAGAAGGCGGAGAATGATTATTGCGAGCAAGCAATCGAGACAAGATTATACACGAGTTGGGGGGAAGGGAGCAGATTTTAATGAAATGTCATTATTTTTCTCACTTTGAACAATGCCGTTTAGTATAGACATTAATATAATGTTTTGATAAGGAAAGGACATTTTTATATGACATTTGATTGCATTTTTAGTCGATTTCCACTTATAAGTCTTTTTTTACCTTTTTTGCTGATATCATCGATTTTAATATCATTTTAATGGTACTTGCTTCAAAGAATATCAAAATGTTCTATACAGAATTCGTAAGTAGCCTACTCGATTTCTTTAGTCTTAAATTGTAATGTCAGCCGTTGTAATCTAAGGTTCCTGTTGACATTACAGCGCTATTGTCGGTTCGGATGATTTTGCGATAACTAGACAGACATTTCCTGGTGAAGAACAGTCCAAACCAAAAGTTTGCAACCTGAGTTCACTTGAACGAAAGGAAGAAATTTTGATTACAATAATAACATATCCTTGAGTTATTCATCTGAACTGGTTTTGAATAAATGTTTTACGTAGTTTTTCTTTGTTTCAGGGCAGTTTAAAAACGTTTTAACGGCATATTATTGATCATTGAGGTCATCAAAATCCACCCTCTATACATATGTGTAACCATGACGTAAAAACTATTTTCTTCCACAATAGTGTACACAATCCTTACTCAAAACTGTACCGCAATCTGACACCGCCTGGAGCCAGTGTGGTTCACGCTTTTGCCGCCGCGGCGCGCCGGACCACGAGCTCTGCTGCGCACTCTTATTGCTGCGGGTCACCGACCATTTGATCACGAAACCCATTGAACATTTGCGGAACAGTCGAGATACATCGCAGTGCAGCGTTATTACAGTGAAAATAAACGCGCCTTATTTGTGTACTGTTGTATTTGAGCAACTCTTTTCCAAACGAACCAAATTGAACTAGACCATTTTTTCAGCAGGCAAAAAATCTTACTGAAGCTAAAATAGTTATTGTATTAAATAAATACTTTATTTTGAGTTTTCTGGGTGTTACTGCATTTTTTCATGGCAAGTTTTAAGTTATTCCGTATATTATTCCGAAGTTATAAGAATTTTAATTTTGGATTTGGTATGTTTGGCATAAAAAGAAGAAAAGTTAGTAAAGGTGTAATAAATGACCAATATCTATGACGATTGACCTTTTAGTAATATTTATGATTAATCCCTTCATTGAATTACATGTAAGTTATTTAAAATTAAAAAATATGAATATTAATATTAAATATTACTGTCATTCATCATCAATGTATTCATGATGTAACTGACCTTCAGCTATGTAATTGGTGGAGGTTTTGATATTTTAAGCGGAAAAAATTGAAGCATATTTGGTATATTTGCCGTGAAACAAAAACTTTAGCGATCTCTATGAATAGACTTTTCAAGTTATTGTGGAAAAATAATGCAATTAGATTCGGAGACTCACGAAACATGAGTTGTCATCTATAATTGAGTTTTCGAAAATTGTGGATTTCGTATATTTCGTAAACAAGCTTCTCATACGCTCGTGGAGAATATACTGCAGAATGCCAGAGCAACGCCAGTGCCGTAGGTCGGGGTTCGCAGGCAGATTTCCGAATGGCGACGCCGCACGCGCCTCACGGCCAACTCCCGAACGGGAAGCGTGTTACCCCCACCCAAGTGTTGGCGCCTACCACATTACCCCGAGCCTGAAGGAAGCTGTGTATGCGACGCCACAGGTCATCGCGTTCAAGGTTGATGAGCACGTACATGCTGCCTACGTAGGAGCACGTACATGCTGCCTACGTAGGAGCATGTACATGCTGCCTACGTAGGAGCATGTACATGCTGCCTACGTAGGAGCATGTACATGCTGCCTACGTAGGAGCATGTACATGCTGCCTACGTAGGAGAGTGTACATGGTAATGCCTAATTAGATGCCTACGTAGGAGCATGAGCAGCGGCCAGTGCGGTCAGTGTCCTCACATGTCCGCGGGGGCCATATTTTTACAATGTTTCTAATTTCTTGCAAAATGTTTACGTGTGTGATGTAAATGAGTGTCGTAGGCTATTCATGTTCAACGTTGTTTTCATGCGCGTGCTATACCTTTTCGCAATCCGCCGACTAGAGAGTGTCGCGTCGGCCGGGATCCGTGACCTTCGGTAGAACGACCTCTGCGAAGGTTCGCGACCGGCTCTGCAGAGGCAAACTTCCTCACTGCGCTGCTGATAACAAACATGCTGCTCCGAACGCTCTGAAGCAAGGATTCGCAACGTTTTCCTCGTAACGACCCTCCCCTTACAAGAACTGTTCGGTTCTTTGTCTCCTTTACATTTTTCTTTATAATATGCAGCATACGTCATCTTAACTCAGAGACATATTGGATGTAAATGACGTAAAGATAACAATTTTTCATACCAATGTTTTTATAAATATCTTGATTTTTAATAGGCGTCTGAGTAATTGACTTTACTCTAAATTGTTTATTATGGTTACAAAATATTGAGCGTATTTAAATAACTTGCCAGAACATTTTTGCTGTGGATAAATATTTTTTGCGCGATAGAGTAATGTTGTGAATTACAGTAAGAATTTCTTGAATTATCTAAACATCCTAAGCAGATGGGAGACTAGGTTCCCGGAGACACTGAAGGAAGTTCACATGGGGACGCTAACTGCGGGTGCAAACCGTCACATTAAGAATTTTAACTCTTAAGTGCTATAATAATAGGGATTTGCAATGGAGAAAATAAACAAGGAATGCAATTTTCTTAATTATTTGTCGAACCTTATTTGTGGGCATCCTTAATACAAGACCCTCACATTGGGGCTCTGGAGAGGAGCATCAGTGGCACCAGACTAGCTATTCCTAAACATCAGTCTACCAAAACAAGGCAAGCGAATTCGTAATTTATTATTGTACGTTTTGTTGCTTTATATCAGAAAAATATCAAATTAACACGTTTTTTTATCAATGGCATCTTGATCTTGCTTATACTGATTAGTCGCCAATTTTGATTCGGTTATTGACCGCCAATCTACTATCATCTAATCGGCTAATATCGGCATCTACTATCGGCTAATCATCATTGCCCCCCTTTAAACTTCATTGACCCCATTAGGAACTCGTGCTCTAAAGTTTTCAAACCCAATTAGACATAACGGACGGCCCATGACTCCCTCTTGCAAACTGTTTTGAACCGTAAGAGAAATTGCAATTGTCTAACTTCTAACCTCGTGTTTCGAATTTTACATAATTCGGTGTTGTTTACGGTCTTCTCAACTTGTAGTTTCAATATAGTTCAACGGCACAGGGCTCTTCCCTGTCGGCGCGTGCTGGTTGCGAAGTGAATGTGAGGAACGTCTTACCTCACGCGGTGTCCCAGTGGGATCCCATTTGGGAGACATGATGCGAAAGGAACGGGAAGATGGGAAGTGGTGATTGCTTGCGGTCCCTAACCCTCTATATAGGGTGCTACCCCTGCATTCGTCTGAAAGAGGACCAAGGAAATCACTACTGCAGTGACGATTAAGTTCCCTTTTGAATGTCACCGTATTAGCTGATTAAACGTCAACGGACTCTTTATGTTGGAATCGAAGTACATACTTTCTAATACCGGTAGAAGCTCCGGGGCCACGTAATATACAAGGAGAAAATCAGGGCCTTTTAACTCTCCGACAAAACAGGGGACAAAGCTGGAAGGTGCTACTATATGAGGCGCTAGTGTCGCCGGGTGCAGCTGCTCCTTGGTTAGGCTCGCCAACTTCCATTCATTCAAAATTGGCTAATGTGTGAGAAATACGAAAAGTGTCTTTTAAATATTCAATTATTCATAATACATTCATATAAAAAACCCTCTGAAGAAAGCGCGAACATAGACGTTATCTTTTGTAACATTATGCGCCTGCTTGCGTTTCGCGAACCCACGCAGCAGCCACGCACGTTTTATACATCGTTGCCAGCAGTTCGCGTTTAGTTCCTGTAAGAAGGTGCCTCAGGAGCGCGGCGGCGATGGTGTAACGGTTAGCGTTTCGGACTGTTGTACCCAAGTTGGCGGGTTCAAACCCGATCGAAGCCGTGGATTTTTCAGGGCGAAAAAATCCTTCGTACGCCTTCCTTCGGAGGGGAAGTAAAGCCGGCTGTCCCATGTTAGTAGATTTACTTGCATGTAAAAGATCCTCAAGCCCAAATGACGCCTCTGAGCTAAATTCAAATCGCCTGTTTCTCGCCCAAGAAATACCTCCTTTCTCTGCTAGTTGGTGAAAGGAGCGTAGCGAAATTTACGTGGTCAGACGGAAGAGCAGGCCTCATGGCCTGAGTCTCACCATATAAAATAAGGCATTAATTCAATTCAATTCAATTCAGGAGAGCGCGCCACTATAACGGTTTCCACCACGCTGCATGGGAGTTGAAAGGCCCCGGAGGAATCGTAGAGAAAGCCATCCTCTCCACGGCGCTGTCGCGACGGAGATTGTGACGTCAGCTGCGAGTCGATGGGGCCGTGCGTGAGCGGTCGTAAGCCGAGAAGAGTGCCCCCCCCCCCCTCGTACCATCTTTGTGGTGCTCGCGGCAGAGTCTCACGCAATCATTAAGAATTTATTTCTTGAATTAAAAATGAATTAGCTACAAACACTGGGTGAAGAGCACTAAGAAATTTCGCTGTGAACGTTCTGTAGATTAAGGGCCTTGTTATCTTTGCCTACAGCAAAAAAACCGCCCCTACTCTAGTCTCCTGTAAGGTTGGACTAATGGAAAATAAATGATGTGACTCCCCGCAAGTCTAAGTTGGAGTGGTTTCGTATAATTATGCTAATATTATGCGAAGGTATTTGTGTTTATTTATGAGTCTGAAAATTCGTAGACCGGTTGCTGCTAGGTTCGTGTTTCGTCAGTGGCAGTGTTTTCGACTTCGGCGGAGACGCCGAGATTACACGAGCAGGATGAGAATTCTAGATGCTTTCGCTCTGATCGGTCATGTCCGTGGATCCCATTCCAGGTGGATGCTGGAGAATGACTTAAACCTACGTTGCTCAAAGGAACGAATCGGGACCAGACTGCCTGAGGAGGCCCGCTACACTCGCCCGTGGCCCACTCGCCTTTCGCCCAGGTGGGAAGCGATGTGTGGGCTGCTCCGGTGCGTTGATTTTTTCTCGTTCTGTTCATCACTAGTTTGCCTTCAGTTACCACAACAAGGGCACTTCCTTTGAAATGTCAGACCAGACGCTAGCCGCCATGTTGCATGGAGAGCAAGAAGTGTTAAGCAAGTTTTCAAAACATAAAGTGACAATCTTAAAAAAATACCACGACGAAGGTGTAATTCAAATGGAAGATGTAATATATTTTTTAAATGATTCTTATATCTTTTTCATTGACAATATGATAATTTTGGTTTCTTGTTGCAACTGCCATAATTTTGGTATCGAGCATTTCAAATTCTTGTTAATATTGTGACGCAAAGTGGTGCCTGAAGCTCATTGGCTCAAGTAGGATACGAAAGAGCTCACGCATGCCTCTCCTTCATGCTTTCACCCGACTAAAGTTCATCGCGCCAGAGCGCCCCACCTCATCGCTTGGGGGCTGACTTAACCACCAGCGGACCACACCGGTGGCCCGCAGGTATGCGCTGAGACAGGGCACGGCAAGTGGACTTCCCGCCTAAGCACCACGGCCTTATAAGGTGACTCCACACATTCGTTATTCGGTGAAAAGCGAGCAACCGCTCGCCGAATCACAAGTGGTGTGGATGAGTTGCTGGCTATTTACCGAGTGACCAACATTCGGTGCTCGCCCTATTCACCGGTGTTTAGGACACATCAAAAGAAGCGAACATTCGCCGAACATGTCAGCTGTTCGGGATTGGGAGAGCTGGTGCTCGCTGCTCGGCGAACACCGAATGTGTGAAGCCGACTTTAGACAGCGGACACGCCCCGAGACTGAACCTTACTTCTTTATGCTGACCCCCCTCCCCTTCTAAAAGACTGATACAACACGCTCATGGGCAATAAATGCTTTGGAAGCACTGCAAACAACACGGATGCCAAAACCCACTTGATTCCTATTTAATTATTAATAAGCATTATTATAGTTCTTAACTTTGATACCGCCAGAGTATTAAAAATAAAAATATAATTGTTGTTTATTTCACTTATTACAGTGAAACAATTAAAAAATGTACTAGTGGTTATCGTGTACCAAAAAGTTGGCTAAAAACCTTAGTGTGCTAAAATTTGGATTCCAGAAACAAATAATCATATTACCACATTCCAGAAAACAACGACCAAAATGTGAGACACAGTAAATCCATTTTAATATTTTCCATTGTGTTAATATCACAAATGTAGAATTAATTTCGTCTTATATGGACGTACATCCCAAAATGTTGTCAGGTCGTAACTAGTAATAAACTTGAACATTTAACTAGTATTACATTTAAATGGATATTGACACATCAGCAAAACATTGCATCAGAAGTATAATTTTATTACAGAATATAATATAAGCGTACTCATTCTTATGAATAGTGACGATAAATCGACCGTCGGCATACATTTTTCGCCGTTTCTACACCACCTTAATCACACATATAGAAAGGAGATAGATTTCTATGAGAAATTTTGTAGTTAGGAGAATTTAGGAACCATATGTTTACCAAAGAATGATGCCATTTTGACTTAAAAACGACAGATATGGAGTTTACAACTTCATAAATATATGTAGAGGAACGAATCCCATATGTCCCAAAACGAGAACCGGTTTGTCGTAACGGTCTATGATGAATAAAACGTATTCATATGCAAGATTCTTTACAATCTGTCAAGGATCATAAAAATCAAATATATAAGATACTAGCAACAGGCATGAACTATACCTGCGAACTAGTTAATTTAAAATAAATTTAATCATACAGTGATGGATTTATTTTAAAAGAGGCGCAGAAATAACGTTCACACACAGGAATAAATATACATTTCGAAACGATGGTATCCTACAAGAAGGTCGTCTTTCTGAACATTTGGAGCCTCCTTTTTGAGTTGCAATCACTCTGAGGCAAAACATTTGTGGATCTTCAATCTAACAAATAATATAGAACAATTATAAAACTATTGAATACGGAGATATAAAACAGTGCATTTATATACATTATTAAAAGTTGAATTAGGCATGGTACTTACGTTCCTATTTAGTAGTATATGGAAATGTTTCCATTATTTCAATACTTCGAACATTCAAACTTGGGAATTTACCTACGAAACATCATTTTATCGTACGCATGGCAATCCAAATTCTGATCCTTTTTCTGATGGTGTTATTCCCATTAACCGTGACGAGACCGGGAGAGGTGGCTCAGGGCATCAACTGATGTCACTGACCTCTGACCGGGAGGGCATGGGTTCGAGTCCCGACGGCGGTAGGATTTTCGACACTAGCCAGATTGCTAGGTCGTGTTCTGTTACTGTCTGGAGGAGAATTCTAGCGGCCGTCTGCTCTCATCAGAGTTTTCCGTGGTTTCTTCGATCAACACCAGGCGAATACCGGAGCAGTATCCAAAAGAACGGGCCATGGACCGCGCGCGATCTTTCCTTTCCCTTCCTTATTCTATCCTCATTCCTGACCTTATACACACTTACTGTGTGTCTGTTACGTCAAAAACATTTAAAAAACAGTGTGACATGCTATGGGGAGAAGTGTATTTGGTGCAGGTGTCTTAATTCTGGAAACTTTCTTAACTTCTTGCGCAAGCCCGAGAGTTCTTTTATTTCCCCCCCCCCCTGTTTTTCGGGGCTTACACCTTTTACTTGGGTTTATGCTGCGCGATAACACACAGTTAAATGTGTGTAAGTAAGGGATGAGCATAATGGAAGGAAGAGGAAGGAAAGATCTCGCGCGGTCCGTGTGCTCAGTTGCGTGGGTGCTGCTCCGGCGTTCGCCTGGTGTCGTTCGCAGTAAACACGGTAAACTACCGATCATAGCAGCCAGCTACTATAATGCTCCTTCAGACAGCGGCTGAATTCGACCTAGCTATGCAGCTAGTGTCGAAAATCCTGCCATAGTCGGGACTCGAACCTAGGACCTCCCGATTAGAAGCCTCGCAGTGACATCAATTGATGCCCTGAGACATTTAAGCCGATGGGAGATCATGCTGTAAAGTGCATCAACGTTGTCTCTGCTGTCAAGCACAAAGAAGTCCTCGCTTCGTTCGGTCACATCGCAAAACACCCGGGACAAAAACCCATCTTCCGGGATTCGAACGTTTTCGCGCGCTCGGCCTTGACTCGGCCCGTGGCGGAGGAGGGTGGGGGCAACGGCGCTTCCGCGAGTGCCGACGCAGTTCATTGTCTGAGACGGGGAGGGAAGGGGCTAGTGCGGAACCACGACCTGCCCCAAGGTTCGTTGGCTTGGCGCAGTATAAGACAGCCCCGACGCGCGGTACCGTGGTCATTGACGCCTCGAGATGCGGATCCCAGCGGACCTCTGAGTGCAGGTAAGCTCGACACAGCGGCGCTGAGAATTCACGCGCTTCCAGCAGTGCTGGAAGATTTCCGTGAGAAACCTTTAATGGGGAAGCGTAAAGGACAAGAAAAAAAATTCCATTTTGGCATAATTATTTACCTTCCTTTATTCTGTGTATATTCATATTTTTTGTCATCACCAAGGCTCGGATTTTGATGACATGTCATTTTCTTAAATGATGCATTCTCGAACTTGTAAATGCTTAAGTATCACGACATACACGTGATAGAAATGTTTAGTGAATGCGTCAATTTTTTGTTATTTTTGCCATTTTTCAGTTTTTAGGTATTTTTTCTGGACCTTTGCGTCATTTTTGTTAGTTTTACGCATTTTGTTTCCTTTTCGTGTTTTGGGTTAGTGAATGTTTCAAGAATTTACGACACATTATAACATTTTTATTGTATCATCAGTTCATGACGAAATTCACTACAGTGGACTCTTTTTCGAACTCCCAAAATTACATGGATTTTCGGTAACTTCCTCGACCTTTCAAAACTGACGGTTGGAAGTTCGGAGCTAAGAATTACTTATCATCCTAAAATAAAGAACATTAAATATAATTCTACGTAAATACATTTTATTAAAATTGTAAAATTCATTGAATGAATAAACATATTTTTGAGTATTTAAAAAAAAGGTCGTTTTCCCTCATTTTCAAGTAATTTTATAGGTCATTTTCTTCTTATTTTCAAGTAATTTTATAGTTTATCTTCAAAGAATTTTTAAGTCATAAGAATTCGAGCCGTGGTCAAGACACTTTGGACACTTATCTCCCGAGATATGATTTTTAAAAAATATTTGCACATTGATGAAACCATGCCCCCTGCTAATTGTAATCAATATTTTTAAATAAACGGTTTATATTGTTTTTGAACTTTTGAAATCATTTTCTGTCAAGTAAGTTTCCTGCTCTTAAGAATACCGATAATTTTATATAGTGCCATTTGCTTATCTGTGTTTACGTTTTTAAGTTAGAGTTCTGAGTACGATGCAATGGAATAGGAGTACTTTGAACTTTTCCTTAAATTACTTTATCCTATATTTTGGACCAATCTCTCTTGTAATTAGTTTTGCCATTAACTTTTTAAATTTTTTACAAGGCCCATTGTGACTACTATAAATAATATCATGAACTTTCAAATATTTTCATTGTCTTGATACTTACCAAGGGACAATAATGTACAAGAAAAGGTAAACAAGTGTTAAACAATACAAATTTTAAAAAATATTAAAAAAGATAAATAATGAAGGCTACGAGATTGAAAAAGCATTAGATTGAAGATATTTCTGGTATTAGCACAAAAAATTGGAAGATTCCCGATGCATAGTTTTTGAAGCCCATGTACCGAAATAGTGCGTTTTTTTTTTTACTTGGATTTAAATGGGGCTTTCTAGAGCTTTTCGTCTCCCTTGTGCCCCTATATCGGTCCGCTACTGATTTCGCTTCTCTCCTTAGGTCGACTTCTAAGAAGCATTGCTTGGTAGCAGCCACGCATACCAGTTTACACTTCGGCGACAGTAGTCTTTCTAGCGAGGAGACGCTACAGAGCACCTTCTGTCATGAGTGAAAAAGGACACATTTTTCCAAACTCATAAATTGAGATTCTGATATAAAAAAATAGAACGCATATTTGTTAGTATTATGTGTCTGGACGTTGGCTATTCGGTCTACTTTAACAGGACATTAATGCATACCAAAAGTTGATCTTTATTTGCTCACAAATTTTTATGTGCAAACACTACTACGAGTCTAATTTCGTCACTTCGGTGAGCCTAAATCCGGTTTCTGAGTCGGAATTCTGCTTTGAAGTTCTGTTTTAGGCCGGGAGTCAGTGAGAAAAAAACACGTATAAGCTCAAAGCTAAAACTTTTTGTGAGGTTAGTCAGTGTTATGAAGAATAGGGAAACGCAAGTATGATGGCCTGCAGGTGTCGGCGTGGCGCTGCACAATTTTTTGAATATGTCGAAAAAACTACGCCCTTGGAGAATGACTACACAGCTAATTCTTGTTGTTTTGTTCGTTAGAGACACAAAGTGTGAATGAGTTTTATGCCAAACAGATGTGGCGTCTCAAACTTTCCGCCATATTGAATTCAAAGTGTCAGTTTTTATGCTCTCTTCGAGTAGGAGTTCAAAGCTAATATTTTGGTCTAATGGTAGAAAATTCTTTTTCATCGCCGATTATGATCACGCCATGCCATTTTGGCGTCTCTAAGTAGCCGCCATACAGATTCAAAGATATCCGCCATAATGATTCAAAGAAGCGAAAAACCATTTGAATGAAATCGAATAAAATTGACGACAATCCAAGCTGCATTTCAACTTTGAAAAATGCGTTTCATGATTTAAAATATATATTTTTTATTTTTAAAGTTTGCTAATAGCGTTTGGGAAGTCCTTAATAACATCTTGACTAGTGGATTGACAAGATGTTCTGACTTGAGATATATACATTCGCTCCCATTTTTTATACATTACCTTTTCCACTTCTATTTACTTTTACTTTCCATCTACTTTCTTAACTTTTCGGTGTCTGTTTTCATTGTCTTTCATTATAGAGAAACCTTTTAAAACCAGACACGTTTGGATTCTTGAGAAAGGTTCATTAAGAATTTAATAGAACTGGTTCCCATTAGTGAAGAATTCGGTTCTACGCAAAGCAGGTGTTTAGAAGAACGTATTGTGTCGAGGGGTGCCATAAAAGAAGGGTTATTCTATTTTACAATTCTTATTGATTTCGAATGTGTATTAAACCTCAAAGGGCTGCTATGAAAATGTGAATATTTGTGCTTAGTAATCGATTCCTCATCGTTATAGTCAGTCAAAATATCATAAGAGAGTTTGAAGAAAGTGCTTCTTCAGGCTCAGGTTAATTCAATATTCATTTAGTTCCGTTTTAGTGAGTGTAAATTAATTTAACTTATTTATCGTAAAAAAAGGCAAAAATGTGACGTATTTAGGGAAGTATAATTTGTGAGTATATTGTCTGTGTGGTGTGGACATTCTCTAGGATTCTGATCTTATTGAAAATGTTACACTCTCATTTCCCCTTCGAGTTATTGTTAAATTAACTATTACATTGGCACATAAAGACACCTTCGCAGAACTCTACTGGAACTCCATGTTTATTTGAGAATGATATGTTATTTCAGGATAAATGGCGTGGCGTGTTATATTGCTTCAATCGGTAGCCATTCTATAGGAATTTTCACTTTTATTTGATTAATTTTCACTTTTCGTTTATTTTTTACAATAAGTTTTTTCCTGTACCCAAGCATCGCTGTAACTAGAACTCGGATATTGTAAAACTTCATACGATATTTTGTCATTGTAATTGTATTACTATATAAAATTTATCAATGTATTAGTATTGTTTATTTTCTCATGCGTCAACACATTAGTTACGCAGTATTAACAAAGTATGCTGCAGCAAAAATAGACATTTTTCGTCAAAGAAACTCTGTCCCTGATACCGATAAAGTGAAGAATTGTTTCTTTAGAAAGATATGTACTTCAGTACGTGTACTCAGAATTCACGTGTTGTGGGTCTTCGATACCGAACAATTGTTTTAAGGCAAAATGCTTGCCTGTCCATCCGCCCGTCCGACTGTCTGTGGTCAACACGAGCGCCCAAATCGATTCGGAAATGCTAATTTTGGGGAAAATCGTCTGAATGATCTGGCTGATGTCTTGACCCCTTCAATTTGAAACTGGTATTCTAATTTTTGGAGATACTTTACATAAAGCCTCAAGAACATTTTCGAAACTTTTCTCGAAAATAGCTCAATTATAGTATGTGGTATAATGGTTTTATAACAAGTGCAGAGAAACAAGCGACAGGCTGGGCCCAGGGCCGCTTGGCGGTGAAAGGCACCCACACTGATTTCGACGAAAATAAGAACACGAAAACCTGATATCTTGTTCGAGCACGCTGTCTCATCGAGTTTAATCCGTTGAACCATGCAGAAATCGGCTGCGTGGATCGACAGAGGAAATGAGTGGGGGAGTGGAGGGGGGAGACGGAGAGAGGAGCAGGGTCAGACACTACAGCCTCGGACGACTCGCTGTTCACAGCGTTACCTGGCGGGACTATTACAAAAATAGAAATGCTATTGTGATTAAGAAAAAAATTGTTGAAAACGGTATTTTTTTAAAAAAACTTTTGAGGTCTAAAAATTTTTAAAAAATTGAGTGTGTTTGAAACACACGGATTACATGAAATTCTTCATGAATTTAATTTTTGTGAATTGAATTTTTTTGAATTGTTTATTGACTTTCTGAATTCAACCGAAACTACGATTTGCAATGTATTGTAAGATATTTAGGCTTTAAATCCTAAAATCGAACACGTGCTTGAATTAACATGCGTTATTGTATGTTAATTTATATTATTACATTACATTTTAGGTTTTTATCCACTTACATAGGTAGCGGATAATAATAATTTTACAAGCATATATTTATTTAAACATGTAATGCGTCTATGTTGGCTGCGTGAAATGGATAATCAGTTTTTTTATTCGACGGAAGTACTACGTTTCGTCTTTGTAAGTAATACAAGTTTGGACCCGTTTGAAGCTTTTGTTTCTATAATTACTGGATCACTGCATTCCTCGCTTGATTTTGTCATTTTTTGAATGTTTTCTCATTTTACAGGGTTCTTTGCCACTTCTAAACAGGTATTAGAAATCAACGTATTCAGTAGTAACTCAAAAATCTGAACGATCTTTTTTTTATTTCATTAGCAGTTTTTTTACTCGGAATGACTAACGGAATATTCAATTACAAAAAGATATAAATTTAGCGTTTAGAATGAATTTAGCGTTTAGAACTAATAGCTGACCTCAAAACTAAGGATTTCAGTGCCTTTCGCGAGAAGCGAAAAATGCTATTTTTTTTCAAGAAAGAATGAGGAAAAATAATCGCTAATATATACAGTCAATTTAAATTCATACATAAATATAATCAACTTGAAGAAAAAGGACACATGTTTGCCTACCTGTATAGTATACTGCCAATTATTCGGGACCCGGTTAACTTAGTTTCCGGGGTATCTGAGAGTCATCAGAAAAACAATTTAGTTTTGCTTCAGTAAAATAAGATCACTTTTATCCAAGCTTTTATGGAAAATCCTTTAATTATTAAGTGAGTACATGAATCATTAAAGAAGTTTAACATTAATCAAAAAATAATTTTTTTAAGTCGTTTCTTACCATTTGTAACAAAATGAACTCCGGATTATCCAAAGTAGTCTCAATACCATTTATTCATGACCGTACATTTGGCTTAATATTTTGAGCTACGAAGCAACCGTAGTTTCAGCAAGAAAAACAACTCACTTTATTTGAAATATCTGACTATTTTCGAATCAGGAAAGATTTAATTCATTAATTTTTCATGAGGATTCATGAATCACAGGTGGATGTTAAGAGTAGAGTAGTTTTTTCTGAGACTACAGGCAAAAGTAATGATTATTGAACAGCAGATGAAACGCCGCAATTTGCTTATCTATTAAACGTTTCACGGTGTTTACCTTCAAAGTTATCTGATTCTTCCGTCGGAATAGAACAGGATTCGCCACCCAAGGGAAGCCGGTTTTACAACGACACAAAAAATGTTTCCTGTGCAAACGATGTGTGAGAGACTTGGAAGGGTACAGCACGTTTCAAGTGGAAGAATAAGATGTTACTGAGGAATGGGAATAGTGACATTTGCAAAACAAATCAATCCATGGGACTTACGCATCCGTGAAACAGCACGCAGATTCGAAACGGAACGAAAGGTGGAAATAGCATACAAATGTTGAATTCTTCACAAACCGCCGCTTATTAACGGATAAAATAATAATTAATTATAAGAGATTTAATCATCATTTCATATTCTAAGAATTTCTACAATTTCTGTACCAATTTTCAATGATTTATCTTTGCCATTTAATTATCATTTCACATTTTGGCGTGTCATTGTAGTAGAAGCATGGTGCAGAAATTGCAGTAATTTATTAATTAATTATTGCTATTCATTACTGCACTACTCAAAACCGAATTTCCAAAAATGAATCAATATTGTGGAAACGTACTTCATTGTGTGAGTAAAAGGCGTATATTGCAACTCGTGCATAGGAAATTTGGACACATTTCTCCAGGAAAACTTAAATTGAAAATAAAACAGAAACCTCGAAAAACATCTTTAAAAATAGCCATAATAGTTTCAAGCTTTTTTATGCAGAAACTTTTAATTTGTAGTTTTTTTTACGTTGGCTGAAAAAGCGTCTTCGTTTTAAAATCACAGAAATACGACTTCAGGGGTATAATGCCTAACACAATGTTCCTCAGATGCCAAGATTGCGGGTTCTATCTCTTGAAGGGGCCTGAGTATATATTGGGAGAAAGGAAAATCATCAATGTGTTACGATTGTGACCTGTAAAAATATCCGTTCAGACTTCCAGAAAATGAACTTATCAGACAGGAAGGTATATTAAGGAAATATTTATTCTACAATAATATGTAGAGGGTGACAACCAAGAATAGCAGAACCAGCAATACCAAAACCAACAACTGTTTCTATAATAATCAACTACAATAATTCCAAATCAGAGCAAACATCGTAGTGAACTCTCAGTGCCAGTTTGATCGTGGAAGACCCATTTTTCTATGGTTAGACCCACTGTGCGTCGTAAGTTGCCGGCGGGAGAAGCCTTTCGTAACATCCCAGCCGCGCGACCCCCTCGAGCGTGTGGGAGTTGGGGCGAGGGGAGGAAGCAGGGACGGCAGGTGTAGGGTTTCAAGAAACCGGCCAGCAATACGGGGCCCGATGGTGTTCATTACTCCTGGCCCTGCAATGCTGCTCCAACACCTTGTTCAGTGTTCTCAACATTAAAGTGATACCCGTTCAATACACTGAACATGAAACATTTGAAGGCTTATAAATAAACTTACATTTCGACGCGTAATAACGATTAATTACAGATCATTGCGAGCAGTGACGCAGTCACTTATATTACTGATCTTACGTTGTCACAATACATTACTGTCCTTTAATAAATTATGTAACATTATCTTATATATGGTTTTATAGTAGTATATTTTACTTCCTAAGTCCCTCCGAACAAAATAGCGAATTTCTAGACTGTCAAAGGACACCGTACTAGAAAGATACAATGCACCGTAGTATTTAGTGATATTATATTAAACAAACTGAGTGCCGATCAGATGGCCGAGATCGCTAAGGCAGTAGTGCCGGAGTGGTCTCGGACCAGAAGATCGCGGGTTCGAGTCCCGCCTCGGGCATGGATGTATTTGTGTATGTCTGTATGTGTTGTCCTTTAACCCCCATTATCATCATATCATCATTTCATCTTCCATAACCATCTTCTAACAACCGTGGGGGATAAAAATCGGATCCAGCTAAAATGCTGGTCCCCCAAAAAAATTGTCGCAAGCACCTGCCACCGTGATAATAAATAAAATCTGAGCCACGGTAAATGCAGGATGCTTGCATGCGTGGTCCTAGTTGGCCGATTAACGAAAAAAAAAAAGAAAAAAACCTGAGGGAACTGTGATAAATGAGAGAGTATTCCACACTACCGTAAAATGACTAGATATGAGAGAAATTCCTTTAAAAACTTCGCCCATCTTGAAAACATGGATTCTTCTTTAATTAGTGTTACAAATCACGTCCCTTCCACTGTCAATACACTTATTTCTTAGTCTGGTTTAAAAAAAAACTCGCATATATTATCCTTTTTCGAGAACATTTAAAATACGAATAGTACATATCAGTAATTGGTACAAAACGTTTTCATACAATATTTAAGAAATTTTATCAATTGCAGTTAATCTCCTTTAATAATTTATGGAATATTATTGTATATAGTTTCATAGTGGTATATAGTACTTATTACAAAGCCTCTCTGTACAAAATAGAGTAAATGTGAAAAGAACGTCAAGTTGTCTGTGCAATTACGTAAAATTATTAATATTTATCTTACCCGAAACCAGACAAAAAATACCTACGTTTTTGCACAAATTTTGTTCTGTGTTTGTAATGCCTCAGTCCCTTCAACTTAACGCTTTTGAATATGCAGATTTTTGAGTTTTTGATTCGTATATCAGATGTACTTTCTAAGAAGTTTTCTTTATCCGGGCGACTGATGCAGCTCCAAAAATTTTCTCCACAGGTTACATGGCATTTAAGACTGCAGTTTTGCGTAAAAGCAAGGTTGCTGCCGCGAATGCCATAAAGCATTTTTTTCCGAGACTGTTTTTCTCAGCCAATATTTTCAAAGTCTTGGCACTAGTTCGCACTGTTACAAATAACACAAGTCAACAGACAACTTCATGTGGAGGCGCGGTGTCATCATACGGCAGCGAGTAGTTTTCACGAAGTGGTTTTATGAAACACGAATTTTTAGTTTCAATTATTTACAGGTTTTATGATAATAAAAATTTAATATAGATGACAGTAAGGCGAGTAAAAAAAATGAGTGACTGAAACATGTTGGATTAGGAATATTGCTTTTTCGTTTCATTAGCGTTTATAATGTGACGTCATTTGTTTTCCAGTGCGTACATTTACATTTCAAATAAATACATGAAAAATAAAGAAAGTCGATCTGGGTAGCCGAGATCGCAAAGACAGTAGTGCCGTGACGATCTCGGACCAAAGGATCGCGGGTTCGAGTTTGCCTCGGGCATAGGTATGTATGTCTAAATGTTCGTATCATCCATTCATACTCCATTATCATCATCATTGCATATTCCATCCTCCCAGGTCTAGCAACCATGGGGGATGAGAGTTGGATTCAGCAGAAAAATGCTGATTCTCCCCCCCCTCCAACAAAAAAGGAGTCATGTACATATGCCACGAAAAAAGAGAGACATAGAAACACAGCAAAAATGAGTAAGTTTGTGAGTGTCAGAGACAGAAAAAACAGAGAAGGTGTACTAAAAAAATACGTAATATTGACATTGTGGTATTATTTGCATATCTCCAAGGACTTGTTGTCCCGTAATTATCTGTTTTATGACCGTGCTAATAAAAATCTTCCACAACGTAAAAATATCCGATTGTTTAAGTTACAGACAGAGCCACAATGTGAGAAATGTATTAATATTTTCTGCATGTAAGCGATAGGTATTTTATTGAGATCGTGAAACAAAGCGGCAAAGCGGACAGTTGCCAATTCAAAGGAATGCCGAAGTGATATCGAAGAAATGTTTTCAACAAACGTTCATCATTCAAATAAAATTCTGTATCTGCCCGGGATGCGATGGTCTGATGCATCTGATGCATTTCGGCGCATCTGATGCATTTCGGCGCATCGTTCCGCACACACCCAACCCAGTAGTTATTTCATGCCTGCGACATTTGACCAGTGCTTTGCTTCACAATTTATCCAAAACAACCAGCATTTAGATAATGAAGTCGGCTTATATCTGACATTAAGATTCAAAATGTCCAAAAATATTGTTTTAGAAAATATGAAAATCTAGAAACGTTAATAAACAAATAGGATTAAAAAATTACATTTATTGTACTTGTTTGTTAAAACCCCCTTCCCTCATACCATTACAGCTTGGTGTCTCTCATTCATTTCCTCTTACCTTACAAAATTGCAGTCGACCATAAACACGTTTTCGGCGCGTTGAGATGTATGTATTAATATGTAATTTGGTCCACATTACTTTTGTAAGTAATGTGTTTGATTTTGTTTCCATTTTTCTATTAGTTTATAAAAATCATGGTATTGTTTTTAAAAAAATCTAAAAAGTAGCCTATTGCTCAAATTTATACTGTATTTTATTTTAAGCTGTAAATTATTGTTACCCATAAACATATCTGATTAGTATATAAAACTACTGTATATTGTGGAAGATTATTTTTTACTCCAAACCTTCAAAATCATGATTTCCACGTAATATCTGCCGAAACCATAGAAAGAAAAGAGTCCACCATAGTACGTTACAGAACGTGATGGTCCTACTTCAACTACGGACACAGTGTGTGGACTTTTCCCTACCTTGCTTCGTCACAGGGTGGGTATCTTCGATTCTCAAACAATAAACTTATTGTAAACGTAAGCCTCTGCGGCCCTGAGGCGTCATGACAGGCGGAACGGCGGCCTCTCAGCCAGCGATGCGGCGTCACTCGGACAGCCAAGAAGTTAATAAACTGCAATTCTCCTTGAATTGCTTTGAAATTTCGTTTTTGTTGCTAGACCATCAGTAACTTTAATGTTCCTTATTAAATTTTAATTACAATCTTTTAACGGATATCCCATTTGTAACTAGGCCCTGCTAATCGTTCATTCATTCCCATAACATTTTCAACTCCCCCCACTTCCATAATGTTTTTGTTTATTCTCCGAATTATCTGTCGCAGCACGGACCCGCTTTATCTTGCCCACGTCACGTCCACGTTAATAATCAGAAAATTCAGCCATACACGTGTTTCGGGATTGCATCCCACCATCAGTGGCTGCAAGTAACAAAGAATAAACACGTGGTAAGTCCTACGATGGCGCCATCTTGTATGTCGTACGAAGTACAGAGGCATACACAATATATCTGCTGCCACTACGGAATGTATGCAACTAGTTCATAATGTTAGTGTTTATTGCATGAGTACATGTTTTGAAAACAAGCGACGCGACGTTAGGATCGAGTTCTTTCAAATTTGTACGAAAGCAATAAAACATTATAGAGAAGTTGCAAGCGATTTTTTTTAAAGGCATTATAAATTCATAAGAGAATAAAGTTAATTTTTGGAAACAACTTTGTGTGTCGTGTCAGGTATTTTACATCTGTGCAGAAAAAAGAGGGCGAGTTCGTTTATTGCTTCCTCCCCAATATTCCCTCGCTGCGATTGGTCAAACATATGATGACGCAATTATTCGTGCCGTAAGCGGCAAACACGCTGTAATCTGTGCTAAAAGACGTCATTTTATGAACGATTTCTTGAAACGAAAAAGGCAGTTTATAATGATGGAATATAAAAAATCTTTTATTGTAAAAACTTGTACCTAGCGGTTGAGAAATGACTTCATCAGCTACTTCTCCGAGTGAGGACTCATATGTTTGACTTACTTGAAAGAATGCACTTGTCTTCTTTTTCCCTTTTTTCTTGTCCCGTTCGTGGTATCTTCCTAGAAACTAGGTTAGTTAGTCTGTTCGGAAAACGACACTGAGGTCTGTAGCCGAATAGTGAGCCAATCCCGAGTAGCTGTGCTCGGCGAATGTCGGTATCCTTTGAAGTGTGCAAAAGACAGACACGCGATGGGAAGGGCGAGAACCGAATGTTCGTCGTTCGGCAAACAGCACTCGACCCATCCACACTGCACGCGATTCGGCGACTGATTGCTCGGTCCTCGCCTTCGGGTCGAGGGACAGGAAGAGTTCTGAGACCTGGTTCCGAGGCAACCTCCATTGAAGTGACGTAGGAAGGCGTCTCGCGTGGGCAGTGACAGGAGGTCATCAGGCGGACGGGAGGGCGGGCGGACGGGCGGGCGGGCGGTTACGTAAGGCGCTCACAGGAGAAGCCTCCGAACAGACTCCCCCCCGCCCCCCCCCACGCACACACACACACACACAACCGTACGCTGCCGCTTCATCCAATACTCCCTCCCCGCGCACGGTGAGTCGAATCTCGAACGCGTGGCCAAAAATAAGTTTCTCGGTGGGAATTGCGACCGCCAGTATTAGGCGGAGAATGTTTCGTACCTGTATTTGCCAGAGCTACAAGGAACAATACGTATGTCTGTCTATACGTGCGTCCTATCGACTCTTAAGCGAGGATTTTAATCCTTGTCCGCCTTAGCTTGTGGCAACGGTAAGTACTAGTGACCAGCGGTAGCAAAAATGGTACTGAACAAAACTACACGAAATGTTTTCCAAAAAGTAGCTTAATCATTGCTCAAAAACAAATAAACATTGCAATAAATTAAATATTTTAACAAATTGGAGTGGGAGACGGAGAGGAGGAGTGGGGGAAGGAGTGGGAGAAATGGGAGGAGTGGGAGAAGAAGAGGGGAACGAGTAGGAGGAGGAGAGGGGGAAGGAGGAGTGCGAGGAGGAGGATGGGAGAAAAAGAATAATGAAGAGGAGGTGAGGAGGAGGAAAAATACGACGAAAAAAAAGGGGGAAGAAGTCACTGAGGTTTGGGCCACGTGTTCGTCAGTTGGTCACAATGGGCCTCGGAATGACTGTTGCCAGTACCGCGCTCTATTCGCTGCCCGAGGCCTACACGAGATTCTCTGCCGTAGAACCCTCGGTGGTTGGTGGCCACAAAAAGTTGTCGAGCTGCTAATTACCGGAAGGGGCCCGGGTAATCGCATTTTACCCTGTCATAATGACCATTTCTATCGTATCTTCTTTTTCTCAAAAACGTTTGAAGACCAATGGATAAAACGTGTAGAAGAGTTTCAACATACTGTTAGTAACTAATTGTCGTAGACTTCTATTATTAGAACAAATAATCCAAATGTGTTAATTTCAGAACAGCTTAATGCAAGAATGTGTTAACTCAAAATGTTAATATTAACTTTGGGACAATTTGGTTTTGTAGCGCCGGCTCCTGCAGGTGCCAAATGGCCCTAGTAAAATTAAGACTAAGATTAACCATTTGAGTTAACATCTTGCTCTAATCATTCACTGTCAGACCACTGACTGATGCTATTATTTTCTGTTGAAGGATCTGCCTGGCTGTCTTCCCCGTCGTCGACCGAATAACCAAGAACTAATGGAACCATCAACGTGCACACATTGCACTCTCCCCATAATGCGTCACACACAGTCAACTGATTTATTTACGTTAATTACATAAATAAAAATAAAAGACCAACCATCAGATTTTAGAGCTTCATTCGGCAATTCGTTAATTTCAGTTCAATAAAACTTCTAAGTGGTGTAAGTCTGAACAGAAGAAAATAGGTATAAAAGCAAAGAGAGCGCTGATGAACGAGAAAGGAAATGTGTTAACGTCAAAAATTAAGAGATACGAGGATGAACGGAAGAAAATGCGTTACCGGTAAAAATGAAACGAAATTAAGAAAATTTACGATGTGTAAGTATAATTATGTGAATATATAATGCTGAACCCTCTATATTTCTTAAGAGGAAAGCAATAGAAATTAGAAGCAAGTTTAAGAAAAAGTAATAGCAATTAAAATATTTGTTTTAAATGCTTTAAAAAATGAAGTAATGGTAAGTAGTAGGCGTAGAGGTCGTCAGTGCCCTCATTCTCGAATATTAATGAGAGGGGAAAAAGTTCTTTAACATTTTTTTTAAAGTCACACCTGTATTCTGGTTTTTCAATAGACAAATAAAACAACTCACAGCCAACTATCACATTTCAATCAGTTACTTAATTATACAATATTCGTTGTACTAACGTATTGTTACCAGCAGTATGCTTTCAATTTTATTCACCACCTTTCACTTTTTTGGTAATTTTTTTGTGGTGAGTTAGTTGACTAACTTCGCTGAAGGAGAAGAAAAGCTCTAATTAAAATTTCGACAGGAAAATTCCCGAAATTCTAATTAAGTTTGAGATAAGTATTCCAATTTTAATTATATTTTATAATTATTTTAATGTTTTACTTTACTACAATATAGTGTTATTCGTTATTTACACTGAGAATTCAAACATGTTAATTCAACTTAATAAAACATTAATAATTTTAAATTATTAGTCACTAATAGGGAGATTTTGATGACCTAAAACACTGC
Source organism: Gryllus longicercus (assembly GCA_038098605.1). Lineage (NCBI taxonomy): Eukaryota > Metazoa > Arthropoda > Insecta > Orthoptera > Gryllidae > Gryllus > Gryllus longicercus. Next base: position 1,067,724 of record JAZDUA010000303.1, read on the forward strand.
CAAAAATGATCAATCAAATTATCTTAAAATGTTTTAAAATGTCCTAAAAATGAAGTAAAACATTTGATTAAAACTATTTCCAATAAACAACTCAAGATATGGTATGTTACTGATGTGATCGAGGCTTCTTCCTTTCCAGTGATCTCAACTTGTAAACTTTTGGTTCGGACTGTTCTTTACCAGAGAGTTTCTGTCTTTAGCTGTAGCGAAATCGGCCGAACCGACAATGGCGCTGATGGGCGTCGCAAGAACCTTACATAACGGCCGCCATTAAACTTTCTGAATTTTCAGCGACGAAATCGAAAAAGCTACTCCGAAATTCGGTGGAGAACGTTTGTTGTATCTCTTAAATGTTATTTGAGGCAAGTGCCATCAACATTAAAATCGATGAAATAAGCAAAAAAAGAAAAGGAAAAGAAAAAGAAAAAAAAAACTTTAAAAATTACGGAAAAAGGTAAACAATCGCTTATCAGTCGAAATCGTCGAAAATATAAATAAATTTTTCATAATAGTGAATAATTTCTTTTTTTCGTAGTACAAAATTAATTTCTGCACAAAAGGCAATTGTCTAATGTAAAAAGTGAAAAAAATGACATTTCATTTAAATCCGCCCTCTAGTCATTAAATATTATGCTCGGAATTATGATATTCCTTATGGTGAGCGTTGATATGATCCAGCATATAAAAGTCGACAAATGTAGAAAATGTCATTTTGTAACTTTAGATTAACACAAAAACACAGTCCCGATTACCTTGTGCTCACAAGCGAAGACATTTCGTTTACAGAAGTATGTTTACAATAACACTCATTGAGACGAAAACTAAATTACTATGCATTTCTACCGGCAGTGTTCTGAAACAAATTATATTTTTATGTTTTTGTACATAAAGTACCTTTTGAAAACGTTTACCCGGAACCAAATACGATTGGCATCGTGAGAAGATAGGATAATTTCATTTAATCGCCATTCTGGTAGTTTGGTATGTGCATAAAGAGAAGGAAAAGATGTGATAATTAGGCGTTTACGTGCCAAAACGTGCTACGTAACGCCATCTTGCGAATTTAAATCATTTGTATGAATGAGGAAATAAGCTAAACCAACAAAACTAAATAGAGGAGCTGTCATTAACAGATAGAATGGAATTGAAACATGAATGGTAACGAATCGATTGTATTTACATACAACGAACATCGATAACTCGTTTGTAATTATTATTGTAATAAATCTATAATAACTATTATATTGTTAAATAAACCGAATGTAATTCTAAAATCCATAGAGCGGCCAATCTTGAAACACAAGTGAAAAGTATAGTCAACAATAATTGCACATTGTTGCTGAAACTTATCAAATATTGCGAAATCAATTTACTGGAGTTGCCCACAAAAATTCATCTACATCACAGATAAATTGAAGATTTCCTCAAATTTTTCAGGTAACAGCAATTCTGGAAGATACTTGAAAAATAGGAATAGGTAAGAATGAGGGTGCAAATCATCTTCATAACAAATTACTACTATTCAAAAGATTGATTTAATGAATATTGTCTCGAAAAGGGGGAAATTTAAGCCGTACCCGCAATTGCAAAAGATATTAAAAAGAATAAACGTTAAAAATCGAACGTAAGCGCTTTCATCTACATTTATATTATGGCTGGTGTAAGTACACAATTTGGGGGAAAACCTTTTTGCAAATCACTTTCTATTCAGCTAGGAGCGGTAGTGGTACCTGCGTCTCCTGGTAGAAGTAGTCGAGCTCCTGCGAGATGGACTCGTGCAGGCCGGAGGAGGTGAGGGGCCGGAGGCTGGCGGGCGACACGTCGCCCGAGCTCTCCATGGCGGCTCCGCAGGGCGTGTGAGGGCGCTGGGCGGCGCGCACCGCGGCCCCGGCAACAGCCCCGGCGCGGCCGCCCGGTGGGGATAGGAGCCTCCGCGCCGCGCGTCTATTGTCCTGCTGCCCCCGCCCCGCCGCCCCGCCCCGCCGCCGGCCTCGCGCCGAACCGCCGACGCCACCGCCATCTCGGCTCAGCCACCCCGCCACCGGCCCGGCCCCGCCGCCGTCGCCGACCCGCCGCTGGGCGGTCTCCGCCACAGCCTAGGTTTCGCTTCCCCGCCACCGCATATGCCCCCCACCAACGGCCCGCCGCCGACCCGCTGCCGCCGTCGCCGCCACCGCCGTCTCTTCCGCCTCCACAGCCGCCTATGCTTCTCTTCCCCGCCACTTAGGCTCCGCTTCCCCGCTACCGGCCCGCTGCCACCGATGTTGCCTATGGTCCCCGCCACCGACCTGCCGCCATCGCCGATGCCGCGGCCGCCCCACAAGAGGCATGCCGCCACCACCGCCACCGCCATCTCTACCGCCACGGCTGTCTCCGCCACCGCCGTCTCCGCCACCGCCGTCTCCGCCACCGCCGTCTCCGCCACCGCCGTCTCCGCCACCGCCGTCTCCGCCACCGCCGTCTCCGCCACCGCCGTCTCCGCCACCGCCGTCTCCGCCACCGCCGTCTCCGCCACCGCCGTCTCCGCCACCGCCGTCTCCGCCACCGCCGTCTCCGCCACCGCCGTCTCCGCCACCGCCGTCTCCGCCACCGCCGTCTCCGCCACCGCCGTCTCCGCCAGCGCCGTCTCCGCCACCGCCGTCTCCGCCACCGCCGTCTCCGCCACCGCCGTCTCCGCCACCGCCGTCTCCGCCACCGCCGTCTCCGCCACCGCCGTCTCCGCCACCGCCGTCTCCGCCACCGCCGTCTCCGCCACCGCCGTCTCCGCCACCGCCGTCTCCGCCACCGCCGTCTCCGCCACCGCCGTCTCCGCCACCGCCGTCTCCGCCACCGCCGTCTCCGCCACCGCCGTCTCCGCCACCGCCGTCTCCGCCACCGCCGTCTCCGCCACCGCCGTCTCCGCCACCGCCATTTCCGCCACCCTCATCTCCGTCTCCGCTACCGCCTACACTCCGCTTCAACGCCTCCGCCGCCGTCGCCGCCCATGTTCCCGCCACCGCACCAGCCGCTGGAGACCTGCCGCCTTGGCTTCGCTTTCCCGCCACCGACCCCCCGCCAATCCTCCCGCCAACGGCCCGCGGCTGACCCGCCGCCGACTCCGCGTCCTCCGCCGCCACGTCCGCCGCCGAGGCCTCCTTCTCCGCCGCCTCCTCCTTCTCCGCCGCCTCCTCCTTCTCCTCCTCCTCCTTCTCCTCCTCATCCTTCTCCGCCTCCTCCTCCTCCTTCTCCGCCTCCTCCTCCTCCTTCTCCTCCTCCGCCTACTCCTCCGCCTACTCCTCCGCCTTCTCCGTCGCCTCCACCTCCGCTGTCTCCTCTTCCTACACCACCGCCAATGTTCTGCTTCCTGGCCACCAACCCGCCCCTACCGCCGCAGCCTATGCTCCCCGCCAAGGCTCGCGACCAACCCGTCGCCCTTGCCATTTCCGCTGCCGTCACCGCCTATGCTCTGGTTACGCCGCCATAGCCGCCGCCGTCTCCCCGCCGCCGGTCTGTCGTCGTCCCCGTCTCCGTTGCTACGGACTCCGTCGTTTCCTTCGTCGTTGCTACGGTCTCTGGCACTGCCTTCCTATCCATTTACCACCGCCTTCGCCGCGTCTACCTTAGACTTCGCCGCCTATGCTCTGGTTGTGCGCGTGTACCTTAGCCGCCGCCGCAGTCACCATCAACATGGCGCCGCTGCCGTCTCCGTTTCTCACCGCCACCACGGCTCCCCCCTCCTTCACCTTGTACCCCCCACCCCCGAACACATCGATGCAGCTTCCCCTTCTCCGACACGTGTCTTTTCGAAGGCAAAAGGATGAAAAGTAGAAAGAGCTTTAGTATTATCTGATCAGATAAGCTCCCTTTCAATCACAGCTAGGCTCTAAAACCATTGTCTACTCCTTTTTGACCTGTCTCAAGAACTTCCACAGAGAATCGTCTCCACAACGGGTATTAACGGCGGGGGCGGAGGGGCGGGCGCGGCCGTGCGGGTGCGTCGGGGCGTGGGCGTCCGGGTGGCGGGGACGGCGGGGTGGTGGGGGTGGCGGGGCGTGGGCGGCAGGGGGCGGTAGGGGCGTGGGCGGCCGGGGTGGCGGGTTCGGCGGGGTGGCGGGTTCGGCGGGATTGCCGGAGGGGCGGCGGGGTTGGCGGAGGAGCGGCGGGGTTGGCGGAGGGGCGGCGGGGTTGGCGGAGGGGCGGCGGGGTTGGCGGAGGGGCGGCGGGGTTGGCGGAGGGGCGGCGGGGTTGGCGGAGGGGCGGCGGGGTTGGCGGAGGGGCGGCGGGGTTGGCGAGGGCGGCAGGGGCGGCGGGGGCAGCAGGGGCGGCGGGGGCAGCAGGGGCGGCGGGGGCAGCAGGGGCGGCGGGGGCAGCAGGGGCGGCGGGGGCGGGGCGTGGACGTGGCGGAGAGCATAGGCGGCGAAGGTGCTGCTTGATGACGGCGGTGGTGACGGCGTTGGCTGCGGCGTTGGCGACGACGGTGGCGGTTGGTTGGTGAAGGCGATGGTTACTGCGTTGGCAACGGCGTTGGCGGCGGTCTTCGACGTGTCGGTGGCGGGCTGGTGACGGGGAGCATAAGCGGTGGCGGTTGCCGCAGTGGCGGTGGAGGCGTTGGCATGGAGCAGAGGCGGCGGCGGTGGCCATGGTGGCGGCGGTGACGGCGATGGCGATGGCGGTGGTGGTGGCATGTCTGCATTTCGGCGTTGGGCCAGTGGCGGGGAGCGGTGGCGGGGAGCGGTTGCGGTTGCGGTTGCGGTGGCGATGGCGGCGGCCGCGGCCGCGGCGGCATGTCGGCAGCGGAGAAGCAATGGCGGCGGTGCCAGCGGTTCGGCGGTGGACCGTAGGCAGGAAAACGGGGCGTAGGCGGCGGCAATTTTCGAAAATAAGAGCTCATATACGCGAGTAATTTAGAGTTAAAGTTTAGGTTAGAGTTTCGAAGAGAATTTTGACTAGTTCAATTTTATACAAATAGTCATTTCAATGAAACGCGGTGTTCGATAAGCAAAATACTGAAAAAATGGCGAAAGTTTTAGGGTTATTTTGCTATATTCTTTGTGAAGCCCACATTTCTAGAAATGTCAAACCTTAAATATATTTTCAGTACTCTCTCCCCCCCAAAAAAACAACATGTAGAACAGTTGAGAAAAATCTTCCGGAATCTGTCTGTGAATTGAACCTTTTTGTGAACCAGTTGTGCGGACTAAATTCTTGTAGAAAGTTCAAGAAAGTGGTTATGTAGAATGCTTCTTAAGTATCAATTCGGGTCCCAACTGTCGCCCTGCAATACCTCACATCTCCCCCATCTACTACTTGTCCCTCCCAAAGATATCTCCTCATAAGTAGTCTGTCGCTACAAAACTTGTGTTCCTTAAGGGACGCGAACATCTGGTTTTAAACGCCCGCCATTATGCACGATTACAATGTGTGCTGCAGTAATCTGGTTTGTATATCATAATCTGCAAACTTATCTTTTTTCGTCTTAAATCTGTTGGATGCAGGCTCGAGGTGTAATTCCCTATTCAGCAGTAGCACTCTTATAGGATTTTGTGTTGTTGGTTTCTTACAAATTATCAAAACCCGTCGTATATCCTTAGCATATTATATGAGTATATAGACATTCGTATATATAGTAGAAGTTTTCACATTAGCAAATCGTGATAAAATACTATTTATTAATTAATAATTAATCTGCTTTCAGTTAGAATTGACAGGCACCACATTTTTCAATAATTTATTGTTACACACGTAGGAGAAATTTCCTGAAAGATTTAAATTATAATTATTATCAACCTGGACAAGAAAGTGATATTTTCCATCCAAAGAGAATAACAATATAGAAGCTAGATTCCATCTGGTGTCATGTAGAATCTCAGCTGACGAGTACGAATTTTAAAAACAGAACTTTAAATTAGGACACATTCTTTCTTATGAACACACAAAACGTAAACGAAACTTACGGTTCGCGTTGCTATTCGGCGAAACGCTCTGTGCGAAAGAAAGAAGACATTTCTACCGAGAAATAGAATCTGAAGTGATGAAAACAAATAAAACAATTTCTCTCTCAAAATTACAGAATACCTAGCTTAGCGTGGCGCTTCCAACAGGGATGTTATGTTTCATGTTAAACATGTTTATTCGTGCTATGCATCTGAAATAAAAAGAAATTTGGAACATTCTCATAGAACGATCTCCAAGAATAAATTTGTTGAAGTTTGAACTATCGAAGTATAAATAGAAGGTTCACAAAAAATAAAATCTGTCATTTGTGTAGTAAATAGAAAAAATAACCAGTAGACCGAGATTCTCCGAATGATAAACCGAGCAAGGTTTCACCGCGGATGGTCATGCGAATACACGTAGTTTACTCGATATCTCCCACTAAAAGCAGGATTTGTCTACATTTTATGAATGATCCTTCGGTAATTGCATTGGTGATCGGGATTTGGATTAATCGGGAAAATCGCCACAACGTGACAAAAAATACGAAATTTTTAACCGTTAAAACTGGTTTTGTGATACAAAACCACATTGTGTTGCGAAACGTTGTGACTTTAATGCAATAGATGCCAAAATTAATTGATTTGATAATCTTAAATGTAAGATAACAGTACATAAAAATGTGTAGAAAAATACAATATATAGGCAATCGTTTTTAGTTTATCATTAATTTTAAAAAATCGGAAAATTACCGTAGTTCTGGAGATTGTCCCGCTCGCCTTTGAGGAAAGTTATGTTTATACGCATGTACTGACGTATGATGACGATATGAGGAAAAAGTTTCAAATTTTTAGTAGCAATGTGAAGCTCTAGAAGGATGTAAGAGCTTAATTTTTTGAACAGCACTGGAGGGAGAGTGATATGCACAAGAGAGAAATCAACCCACTACTTCCTACAAAGCACATCTCAGTTAGATGCGCTTTTCGTGATTATATTTAAAGCTAATATCTTAAGTAAAAATGTGCCTTCAAAATAAACTAAACTAAAAATCACAAGAAAAAAAAGAGTAGATTTTGTTCACATATAAAATGTAAGTGAACAGTTTCGATCTTTTTTGTTAACTGCAAGTTCACCATGTTCCAAAAGGGCATTAACACCAAACCAAAATGTTTGTCTAACCATCAATAAACAAAAACATTACTCTCAATAGCAGGTTATGATTCTGTACGTATCATGCGAAATGCAAACGCAATAGTGCATATGTACTTTCAGTATGAGCACGTTTTGTTCGGCTTTTCTTTTGCTAGTTGTCATAGGATTAGAACCGTGGGGGCGAGTTATTATTTTGTTAGCAATAATCCAAAATCGAATCTGTAGTTTGTTTACCGATTGAAATAAGTTTTCTGTAACTTGCGAAGAATGTCTAGTTTTCAAACATTGAGTAGCTTTTTGGTAACATTTCAAACATTAAGTAGCTTTTTGGTAACTTTCATTCAACATTCGACATATTTAATGAAATAGTGGGGTAGGGTCTCTAGAGGGAAAAAGTGCGCAGTTCATACTTCTGTCCTCCTCATTACTTACAATTTTTACTGCCTTTTTTTAACGAAAATAAGTCCAATAATATCAAACAGTAAACATGAACACATTAAAAGATCTAGTTAAAGTGTCCAAGAAATCACAGATTGGTAAGATGGCATACAATATTAGATACATATTACGTCACGTTCACTTGAAAACTACAACAACAACAACAACAACAAATATTTTTAATATAGTTTTACAGTGGTTGTTAACCGAAATAAATAAAATAAAATAAAATAAAAACTCTCGAAGCAAAAAAATAAATGAATACATAGTTATGTCCTGCATACCTCAGCACACAAAAAATACAAATGAAAGCTTTCTGCACGAAATATCCGTGTCCTTTGCCCCTCCACCGACTTTCCTGTAAGCTTCTCAAGATCCAGAATCAAGATGGCCGCTACTCAGCGACTCCAACATGGCAGCGGCGGCGCGTGGCAGCTGTACCTTGCGCCACGTGGAGCGCGGATTCCAGACTTTCCTTAGCACCGTCTGTGACGTAATCAGCCTGCGAAGGACATTCACCAAGGCTATGAAACTATCTTGCACGTATTCCCCTAACACGAAAATTGCCGCAAATTATTCAAAAGTTCAGACAAATCATTAAAAATTTGGTGTGGCCTCAGAGTACCAAGTTTTGAACGGGGCAAACAGTACCAATGGTAATAGTTTAGCAGTGTTAGGAAATAATAAAAGAAAACAATATTTTTATTTGCTTTTTTTAAAATTTTTAATTTGCGGCTTTCACTTCTTAGTGAGGGAGAGCTAAAATGAACTATGTCTAGGACCGTCTATGACATAGGACCGACATAGGACCGTCGACACCGTCATGTTGATCTAGTTACTTATGTAGCAGATGAGACCACATTGAAGCCTTTAAAAAAGAGAAAGAACAGCAACGGCATGGGATATAAGAATTTCTTTCGCAAAATTGAAAGCCGAAGCATTGAACCCCTCAATGAAGTTAACTACATCTTATTAGTACACATGCTTACTTCGCCTTACAATCACAATTTCAAAATCAGGAATTTAGAAAAAAAAATTCCGGAAGTTTTCCTACTGGCTCTACATGTTTTTGAGGGTGCTAAATGCGAATGTGAGGTTTGCCATCTACAGATTGTAGGTTTCACAGAGAAAATTGAACAAGTCTCAAATTTTCCTTTTCTCTCTCTCTAGTTCTTGGCGTATATCTCAAACCCAATACGTTTTATCAAAATAACACGTACATAAAAAATTAAACTAGACACAATTCTCCTCATAATAAACGTTCTTACTTTGATATTTTAACAAACGGTTTAGGCACTAGAGTGCATTGAAAAAGCTGCGTTTTTTGGCCCTTTGGCTAAAACGGGAGAAAAACCCTATCCCGCCATATTATCTCGCGATGGCACTCTAGATTCTCTATAACATTGCTCGAAAGCGACAATTATGATTTAATTAATAGCACTGTAAAATAATTAACACTCCGCTACTCGCGGTTAGGAACCCAATTACTGGCATTACGTTCTGTTAATTACGACATTATGATCTGTAAATAAGAAAATTATGTTCTGAAAATACGATCTGTAAAATACTATATAAATATAGTGTTTTTATCAACAATCCGTACTGTGAGACGCCTAATTATGACGTAAAAATATCAATAAAAACTAAAGAGGAAAGTTGTGGTATTAAACAAAAAATACAGATTAATATCATAACTATTTCGTAAACTTTGTAAAAAAGTAAGTAGTATATTACAGTAATATGGCTGTATTGATTCCGTGATCATTGCCAACTATCACCAATAAATGGTTTGGGTTTTAAAAGAACGTCATGCAGTTGCACATGTTTTCTTCATGATAAATTATATCAACTATAATTGCCAACGAACACAGAAGATATTGACGACAAAATTCAAACATTATTTCAAACTGCACAGAAAATAATCGATCAGTAAAATACATAATAAATTAGTGACTCTACAACAACACTTGCATTCTTGCATCAGTGACGGTTACGTAATATTATAATACCGCTATTTCCCTTCATATTAACATAGTTATTTGCGTCGTAAGGCAAGAAAGTCGACCTTTTCATCAAGAGACAGGAGAGTTCTCCTGCCAAGGCCGGCAGGCCGAAGCGGGGATTCCTGTCGAGTCATTAAAAGGGGTGTTTTGCCGTGCGATGTACTATATTTATTCGATACCCTTCTTCATGCATGTCTTCCTGTAAACAAATTATATCACTGACAAGAAATGTAGTCTGGTTCTCAATATTTGTTTTTGTAGTATGGCAACATGTCTTGATCGTTGTTCTTGTTTTCTTTAAGAGTAACGAGAATGTAAGGTTATTTTCATGTAATGGATCTTGAAATGGAAATTTATTTGAAAATGATGGGATCTCAATCTGATATATTAGGGGAAGCAAGAGCCGCGACAGTTGACATGATTCCATTAAAATTATTAAGATAAAAAAATTAAATTAAAAAGATAAGATATTTGGAAGACAATAGGGAATTTTGTACGTGTAAAGGTGCGAGAGGGGTAAGAAATGACACAGAAAAAGTTTCTCCCATTCTTTTCCGAAATGAGTGGATAGTACCGTCATACACCTCGATAATAGATTGCTCAATTACAATTAATGTAAGTATATTCAATTAAAATATGGATTGATAAGGGTATGTTTTAAATGTATGGGCACGGAACCTTCGCTATGCAGCTTGCTGATAGTAGTTTGATTCTCAGCTAGAAGAAGACATGGCATATTCCACAAATAAAAGCGATGCGTGTGTTGCCGAACGAGATATTTAACGTGTTAACTAACCCTAAATCACGAACTTTTAAAACAATGCAAAACTCCTTGTTTTTTTGTGGGCAGTTACATGATAAGTTGGTGACAGTTGAGCCAGGAAAAATCCATTATATGATGGTTTTACACTATAAGAATCGTCCAACAATGAACAAGTTTCTTTTTTCATTTATTTCTGCTTGGCCCGAAGGCCCTCAGCAGCCGAGTACGTTACTTGAGGGTACACTGAATTTCATTAGCATTGTTTAGAAATCATTATTCTCAGATGAAAACCTTGAGTACAAGGATTGAATGAGCGAAGCCACATCGGGTACATTATGGTCGGGGGAGGCAGAAGAACTATCGCGGTAGTTTTCGCTTTAATCTATTGTGGTGAGGATTTTGTTTTCCGATTTTGAAATGTAGGACCGAGGGAATCTGGGGGATTTTAGGATAGAAGCGAGTGGATAGGAGGGAGAAATGGACGGAGATCGGAGTGATGCCTAGTTCGTTATGTAACTGAGAGTTAGGTACAAACCAGAGCGCTTTTGTAATTCAGAAGGTACGTGAAAAATGAGAATGGGCGGAGTGAATGAATGAACCTTTTCTTCATTAAAAATCTGAACTGTTTCATTGCTTTTGGATTTTTTACGAGTTAGTAGGAATGAAACGAATGCATAGACATCTCTCCCATGGCCAAAGGCTGCATGGTTTTATTTCAGTTTCTGTGCGTAAAGGAAATTAGTAATATAAAAGATTTCAAACAGTTGCTATTTTAAAACAATTTAAAAACAAGGAAAATTCTAGTAAGATTTTCTCCGAGTTAAAAAATGTATACACTCTGCGCTCGAAATGTAAGGGAAAATTCCAAAAGGAAACCTTCGCCTACAGGCCCCCCTAACCACCGCCCATCTGGTGGGGCGGAGGACTTTTAACATTGTATTATTCTACCTTCTTCAAACAATCGAAGTCAAAACCATTATGTTCCCAACTGTACCCTCTAAATCCTCTTCATTGACGGGACTGTTCAATGCTTTGCCTGGAGAAGATTGGATTGCCAAGTGGCATTTCGCGCCATTAATATTCAATTTCTTTAGATAGTAATGGCAGTCGGCGCTGATCACAAATATTCCGAGACGTGGACATTTGAAGGTTTTTGGTGCAAAACACAATAACTCACATGGAAACCTCTCGTGACGTAAGCATAAGTCCTATGTACACAAGCAATTCTGTGTTAAGAAGTTTAACTATGTTACATAAAAATGATTGGTTTGTATAAGCCATAGAGTGAACTATTGTTTCACACAGCGTGAACAAGATAGAAACCAAAACTAGTGGTGTTTAAAACAGGACGCAGGATGTACTTTCATGCCCGTATTATCACGCAAAATTACGCGGAAAGTACTAAAGTTTTTGAAAAACTGTACACGACCTTATTTCAAATCTGTCTTTAAGGAACAGATTTCATTAAGGGATGAAATTCTACCTTTAGTGTTTTAGTTGTAGAAAGACTGAAACAATTTTGAACTTATGCAAGTTTCGAAAAATCGGGGTTCTTAACGAACATGAGACTTATAGCATTCTTATAAACGTCCTTCACACTATCCAACAACAAAATTTAATCAAAAATGATGGAGCCGTTTGTTTACATTTGAAAAATGTTCCAAAGGCTTCATGTAAAGTACCCCCCAATATTGAAATATCGGTTTCAAGTACAAGACACCGTTATATCAGCCAGATCGATTGGGGAATATCAATTGTGGAGAAAATCGGCTGAACGGTCTAGCCGCTAGCGTTGTTCACAGACGGACAGACAGGCGGAACGATAAACGTACGGATTAACAGATGTTTTGCTGTCATTCGATCTTTCGGTATGAAGGACCCACAAAATGGATTCTGGCAATACTACTTGTTGGAGGATAGCAACTGATTCATCCGATTTTTCGTTACCAGAGCCCTACAATTGGAGTTGTTCTGCCGAAAATTCGCCTTTTCTTCGAGCAGCATTACATACCTTTTTCACTACTCCGCAGCGAGAAAATAAATTTAGAGTGTCACCAATTCTACTTTTGAGAGTGATCGTCTTTTATCGCTCGAGCTCTTCAGTTATTCGATACCGAGGGGCGAGACGTAGGAGTGCCGAGGGCGGCCGACCATGGAGTTCAGAGTGACGTGAAGAGCACGTGTGTAGTTGAAGATGCAGATGGCCGGAGCCGAACGGGAGAGCACAGGACCTCCACGCTGATTCAGTTATTACAGCTCACCACAGACAAACGGCTATATAACTAATTTTGAATGCACGCCGAAACTGAATGAAAACAATGCAGACTTCGGCATGGTAATTCGTTCGACATTAATACAAATTTCAAAATTCCCCATTTAGATAATGAATTATAAAAAAACGAATATTTAAAAAAAATTGGAAATATTAAAATTATTCTAAAACTTAGGTTTAATAGGATTCAATAAACAATCCAAGACAAATACAGACCCATACTAAAACTCTCCATTGACTAATTTCACCACCCTTCTATTTCGTCCCTCATCTTCACCTAATAAGTCAGTCACAGTGCTGCATTGTACTCTACAAGATGGCGCCGAGTTAAGTTTCACGTGGCTAATCCATGCTACGTGAGTAGCGTCCAGCTTCTACATATTTTACATTGATCAATTTTTGTGTTTCATCTATCCCAATTTGTATATTTAAGTTAGTTTCATTTCACATGTGATTTAATTATGATTCCATCATTTTCTTCTTCTCTATAGTGCCGCTAAAGATTGGATTCGATTCCCGGAAGATGTGTCCGCTTAATTGTTTATAATATTAAATATATTTCAAACAAATGTGGATTCTTAATCTTGTTCTTAAATTTCTTTTCACTAAAATACAGTAATTGAGCTATGACGTGCTGGTACATTTGTTATACCAACCAGAGCATGAATTTGTTGATTATTTCGTCTTTCCGGACACATCGAGTGCTATTGACATTAGTCCGGCAAGTTAAATGCATACTTTATGATGGGATATGGAGTGTTCTTTCCCGATGAATGATGAGATCCCGCGCCGACATACACATCGGCTTGCAAGGGTTTTCCTCAACCAGATATCTCCCACCGCCCCAGAGAAGTAAGATTAACAGCCTGGTCTCCAGTATACATGTGTGGTAGTGTATTGCATGCGAGATGAAGTGTGTAAGTAAGGAGTGACGATAGGACAAAGAAGAGGAAGGAAACATCGCGCCGGGTCCGTGACCCATTTTTGAGGGTAGTTATCTGCCATTCGTATGAAATTCATCGAATAAATAAGGGAAAAATCACCGATCATAGATTCAGTACATTTACAATTTACCTTCTAGAACGAAATATCTATCTAGAGTCGAAAAACCTGTCGAGACTGGAAACCTATAACCCCCGAACAGAGAAAAACCAGTGAGGCACCTCAGACGGTCAGACCATGAAATGACGGGCTAAAACAATCTGATTGTTTTCCTTTGAAGGCTGGCATTAGATTTTAGTAGAAACTGTAGCCATTTTCTGGTTTTTTAGTGACGGTTCTTTCATTTCTGTACCAACCATTCCATTGGATTACTGCGAAGAACAAGATAATATGTGACCCGAGCCCGGTAAGCAAATTGGGCGTGGCCTTCCTCTGTGGGAAGTGGGCGGTGGGCGGCTGGAGCGTTACATAATGGACTATGGAAAGGTGAGCTGCACGGGCGGGCGTCGGGCCCCCTCCCTCCGCTCCTGCTTCGACGCGACCTCCGAAACGCAGTGGGCTTCGGAAGAGTGGAGGGTTTTGGCAAATCAAATCACTGTCCACTCTACATTCAACACGCCAAATGGGGAAAGCTCTTCAAAAATGATTAGAGAATTTAATATATTAAATGAAAGGTATGCAACAATCTTCTGCGAAAAAGTCGCAGTTAAATACGTTTATACTGACGCTCCTAAACTCTTTAAGGAAACCGATTTTCAGTAAGTTTTCCACTTGTTTTCTGAAGTCTTCTCTCACGTTTGCTTTATGGTTTCCTTCAATAAATAAATATCATATGTTACTATTCTAGGCACTGAATATCAGCCGAACAATTCCATTCTTGCCACTGTCTAAGGGTAAAGTTAAATAGGATTCATTTAATAAGAGTTATTGGTAGTGTATTGTTTAAAAAGGTAATACTGTGATATAATTATATTATAAAACTATGCAAAATACTACGACACAGACCATAAACTTCACGGCTACTAGGAATTTAAATGGTGAAATATAAAAGAAAGAAATGGGAGATATGACATCAAAGACATTTGATACAACGAGCAACAACATTCCTACAATGACAAACGTCTAACCAGCTAAGTGCCTTGCTAATCGTGCGCATTGGCAGAAGTGTGCTAGGGGGGTTCTTTAATAAATGCTCTCAAATCACGATTTCAATTTCTAGGGAGAACACTTTTTAATGATGACATAAGACATCGTACATTTACAATTTAGTACATTTACATCGTACATTTACAAATCTGTAAATGAAAATTCTCTAGTATAAAAATATAATTCAATTTTAATAATGAAAACCTTTTTTTGTTGGCAAAATGCTTTGATTTGGAGCACAGTAATTGAACGTAGATGACTTGACTACACGTCAGTTTGCTACCTTTTGCGAATCACGTTTGCATTTACTCCGAAGATAGGTCGAAGCAGTTGAAACATTGGCAACACTGACTACGACACTGACTACTTCCACAGAGCGAAGTCTCCATTGGCCCTGGCCTCAGGAGCCTTCGCCTGCATTAAAATGCATCTGATTGTATCATTTCAAAATTCACTCGGCACAGCCAGACATTCCTCTCACTTCTCTTAGGGCACTCGCCCAGTTTCTTTTGTTATCGTCGAAGACTACCACCATCCATTACTTTCATTTCATTATATTGACGTTCTTGTATATGGAAGAGAAATTATGAAATGATGCATAACTGCCGAATTTTCGATAAAAAAACACTGTATGGACCCTTGAGTTCGAAAAAAGAGAATTTTCTTGCAGTAAAGTAATTTTAATTCACATTTTGTGAGTTCTTGATTTAAAAAAACTTAATATTTTGCGTGCTACTACGTACTATAGAGAAAGGTTTGTCAAGCTGCAGCAAAATGCCGATTTTTCGACAGAAAGTGTATTGTGATATCGTATTGAGAGTCCCTGAAACCAAAAAAGTGGATAATTCGTGTTCCTCTATATAGTAAATTACTTTCTCTAATACGTTGTGTAGTCTGAATGTTTTGTGGGTCCTTGATAAAGAAAATTAATTAACAGCAAAACGTTCGTCCATCTATATGAATCTACGTTGTGTGAATATATATTCCTCGTACTGGAGACTGAAGATGTATTGAAATTACAGATATAACAAAAATAGAAGTTGCAGTTCAACAAGCAGAAACACTCAAGTAGAGATGAGTTTTACCGTAGTGATGAAGTAATTGGACAGAAGTCTTCGCCAAACAATTCATGACTTACACGAAATATAAAATTTGTAGACTGTGCAATATTTACGAGAAGCACATGAATTGCATAACCAACGACGGAACGGAGGCAGAGTAAAGAGGTCATACCCTCCCCTACATCCAACTACAATATTTATTGAGAATCAACTAGTGATGACATCGAGGGGGGGGGGGCAACTGTTGATTGAACCGGTACGATTACTTTCCAGACTGATTCGTTGAATGATGGTTGAATCATTAAAATTGTTCACCAGTTGTGGCGGTATCTGCGCTGTGATTGGTGGAACGCAGCTATCTAGGTGGCTCTTTCAAAATCCCCAGCAAATGGATATTAATGAATAATCTATTTAACATTTTATAAATTACAGAATTTTTAGAACACCTCGAAAGTGACAAACAATATATACCTTTATGAATCATTTAAGTCATCAATAGTATCATATTTTATGTCAAACTACCCAAATAATTTGAAGTGCCCATCTAAATGAATAAATAAAAAATGCATGGAAAAAGTATAATTACTCATGGAGATTTATGAGGTGATTTGTTACTTCTACATAACTGCATTAATTTGTGGTTTATAAATTTTAAATTCACATTAAATAATAGAATCATAGTTTATAGGTGATTCTTCAATATACAACACTTTAGGAAGTTGCCCGAACGATTCATAGAGGCCTGAGATTCGCTCTCACGACTCGTGAGTCACGAGTCACTGTTTACTAGCGTTACCACGGAGCAGACGGAACATCGAAGAACTACATGGACGATCGGCAGATTCACTCAGTGTAACCGGTGCAACTACCAATCATCGATTGGAAACGCGGGAAATTGCGCTGCCAATGTGCACTGGAAAAGAACTCTCAGGCAGTATTTCCATACGGCAAATTCAAAGTATAAAATGAATGCTTTATTATAACAAGTAAATATTTACCAAAACATTGACACATTAACGCTGTAAATTCGTGTACCGGAGAAGGGCGAACTACAAAGTAATCGTTGGTTAAACGATTCCAACCGATTCCAACCGACTCCAACGGTTGAAAAGGTGGAGAAGAACCGTTAATTCATCCAATCACTCGTTGCCAACACTAGAATAAATCCCCTTCCCGACGTGTGCGTCGATCCAACATTGGATGGATCCAACCTTCCAGGGAGGGAGATGTACTCGTACTGCCACCTCCTGGCCTATAACATGTAATGCGGGACAAATGACCTGAGTAGCTGACGCGTCTGGAAATAGTAAAGACTTATTACAACACTGTTTGCCATTGAACTCAGTTTTTTGTAAACAAACGGATTAAGTTTTTGTCCAGTTTCCTTGATTCATTGAGCAAATACTGAGATGGCCCTTTGTTTTGCTTGTGGACGTAAATGTAGCTTCGCTATGCGCACGTTTTGTTGAACTCTCCTTTTGCTTGTAATTGTAGGAGTAGAGGTAAGGCCGAGATGCTATTTTGTTAGCAATGCAGAAAAATTATACTTGGAATTCGTTTACCGTTGCAAATGAGTTTTCTATAACTCGGAAACGAAAATGTCTATTTTTTCAAATATTGCTAATCTCGTGATTTTTTAAAAATTATTTATTTATGTTAAACTGTTACTCATATTTCAACTATTTATCGTAAAAATGACGGGAAGGGATTCTGGAACTCAAGAAAACGTGCGCAGATGATCTTCTCCCACATAAATCACATAGGACCGGTTTCACCAACCAGGATCAAATTCGTAGCTTATCCGAGTTTCGTGATCCTGATCCGCGGAATCAAAGCCGACTTGATCCCTGTGCGTTTCATCAACGTTTTGAGACTTCGAAGTTAATCCGGATCCCATGAATCGTGAGCAGTCGTGAAAATGCGCGGTTGGCAACAATTTTGCAATGCATTGTGGGTATTCTCGCGGTCAGATGTAGGAAACGAGTTGTTTTGATTTCCTTTCGTTCCGTCTGTGTGGTATTCTTGTTCGGTGATGGATTCACCTGACGTTGGAAAGAATGCATAGACTACGCCCAATTTCTCTCCAGTTGAAAGAGAATTACTCGAAAGCTTAATGAGCAAATACAAAGAAAGTTTTAATGCTCGTTCTGACATTTTAAAATTATCGCTTCTTTTGGAAATTACTCGTGGTGTCTCTCCCCACAATAAATCTTCAATGACTTCATTAATAATAATAATAATAATAATAATAATAATAATAATAATATTTATTGAGTCACCTTCCAAAACATACTCCATTTTACGACACAAATTAACGTAACAAGAACAAAAATTGAAAGTATTACTACACTAAAAAAAAAGTATTCAATAAAACTATCCCACGCCAATTGCAATACAGATGTCACAAAATGCTTTTTTACTAATGATACTTATAATTACACTAATTTAAAGCCAAAATATATTTAAATTTTACTTCCCAATACCGAGATATAACCTACAATTGTGTTAACCCTACTTTTATTTACAATACTATCTTAAAAAACACATTTGCTCAACAAATATTACGCGCAATTCTACTTCTTAGCGAATACTTCCAGACTGAATCTAAGTCCAACTACTGGTATTTACTTAAAAAATACGAAAAACTGGAATAGCTAGACGACCAAGACAAGAAATAACTCCTGATCTGGCCGTGATCCACCGCTCGGCGACGGATCAATTGCGAGTCAAATTTGATCCGAGTCAGACACGTTGATTCGCGTCAAGTGCATGGAGAAACGTACAACGGGATCAAACTGAAGTTGATCCGGATCAACTGGGGATCATCATCTTGATTCCGGTTGGTGAAACCGGCCCATACAGTTTTTAATGTTTTTTTTGTTCGTTTTTTTGACTAAATAAATCTAAATCTAAACGTCTCATACGTTCCAAACGAGTATTCGCTATAAGCCCCAATGGGCGACATTTCATGAATGGGTTCCGAATCACACGGCACATTCCATGGCGAGTACAGAAATCGTTGTTAGAAGAAAAGTGTTAAGAATAATTGTTAAATTTAATACAAGTTGATTAGGGAGAACGGCGAGAGGATTTTAATTTGCATCCCATGATTATACATCAGCCAGTATCCATTAATTCGTGCTAAAAATGTATAAAACTTTAAAAAAAGTCTTAGCCATGCTCATTTTAAAATGCAACATTTCCTTCAACGTCGAAGACTCACTTTCGGTATTATTTCGTGAGAACTACTTCCATACGAATGATGGAGCATGGATGAAAGCTGATGCGTTATTGGGAAATTCGAGCAAGAATGGCCTAGCTTTAGAACTCCACGAAAAACACCACTCCCTTGCGCTCTATGAAACTAAATACTGTTTGCCCTCTGGTGGCATTTTCTATTAGTCCTGTCGTGTGTGCTCCGTGCGGTGGGATTATCCAATATGATCGTTGACGGGATGCAAAACAACACGCGGGAAGCGGTGTACAATTACAGCAGGCTTCGTGCTGGTTGGAGACGCGGCCCACTTGGCTGGATTCTGGAGCGGGGAGAGGGAGGGGCGGGGAGCAGTAGGGCGGCGCCGAACAAAAGAATTAGGTGGACTGAAACGAGTTGAGTGGAATAATAGAGATTTGTTGATATGGAAACTGTTGATTCATTTAATCAGTTATTTCGAATAGACCATGTTCCCAAACTATAAAAAATGAGTTAAATTTTATTTGGTTCGGAGTATGTTCGTAGTGTTGTTACAATAAAAACGTCACGTATCTTCTGTTGGTTAACATAATATATGCAAGCGTGGTTCTATGTTTATTTCGAAATGGCCAGTTCTCTAGGAATAGAACGTGTATAACAACGTGCCCACGCAAAACAGCGGATAAAGATGGGGCCTTCTCGAGGGGAAAAAAATTCAAATAAAATACAATAATTATTGAAAACGTACATCTAAGTAAATTTTGTAAACAATCTATACGTTGGTTATGTTAAAATATTGACAAAAATATGACATTGTGGCTGTTGTGTCAATTCCAACATGATGCCATTGAATTGCTACTGCGCCAATTTCCTTGCTCTTTTCTCTGTGAATTTAGTAAAGTTCGAGAACATCACATTTTTTAAGCAAGTTAATTAAGCAACACAAGAACGCGCTGCACGCGGGAGCAGGTGATTACTAAACGCAGGTACATGTAAAAGCCATTACTACATGCAAATTCACAATGTTTTAATTAAGCCCGTGCTTGGGAGTAAATTCCGGCAAAATTGATTGCATAAAATATCTGCCATTTAATGAGCTGCCTCCCCCGCCCACACACAGAGAGACAAACAACACACATTCCTCCTTCTTCAGTATTATGCTGTGGTTTTCGCTCCTGCTTGTTGCTCCGGTCGCTGGAAGGTTCCTTGTTCCCGATCCACTGCGATGGGAAATCCGACAATAATATCGGCCGGTCGAGAGACTCAAACCCAGAGTAAGGCCGGCTTCCCACGGCGCGACCGCAGCGCGCTTCCTTCAAGGAGCAGACCTCTTCCGACGCAGCCACCGCCGGAGCCACGGCCGCAACGCCGCCCGCCGTGGAAGGGGGTGGGGTCTGGAGGGGTAGGTTTCGCCAACCCTCCGGCGACGACGAACAAAGGGACCGGAGCAGGTAGAACGCAGTGGGAAGCAAGGCTCCCATTTAAAGCTGTGTTCTGCTAGCGGTGGCGCGTGCGCCCTCCTCCGCTTCGTGTAGCTGGAGTTCGGCGTCGGCTGCCGCAGCAGCCGCCACCCGCTGCACGTGGGAAGGCCTCCATTCAAACCAATGCTCTGCTACGCGCCGCGCTGCGGCGAAGCGCGCCGCGCCCGCGCCGTGGGAAGGCGCCCTAACGGAACAGGACGGGTCGATGCGTGTTGTGATGGGACGCGGGCGCGGGCGGCGACAGGGATGAGGGAGAGCGAGGTCCGACCGCAGCGTCACCGGAGACGCAGCCAAGCGGCGCTTCCTGAGAAACCCGAGACGCCACTCCCCCCCCCTTTGCTAGCCGCCCCGCCACGCCCCGCCACGCCCCGCCACGCCCCGCCCCACAAAGGCAGACGAGGTACGCAAGAAGGCGAGACGGAATGATCAGAGGCGAGCAACGTCAAACGAGAAATTGGGTAGGTTTTGCATGGTAAATCGTGAAATGATAGGATGAATCTTAAAGGCAGAACTGTGCCTCGTAAAATACGAAATTGTTTTGAACTTGAACAGCGTTTAAACACTTCGCTAAATGAGAACAGTTGCGAACAATGACAGCAATGCGCGCTGCTAACGTTAATGCCGCATCCTGTTGGTTCGTATTTGTTCAACTAGAACTGAGTTACATCATAAGTAACTGGAGTTAGCACATTTTGCCGTCTCAGATGGGAACAAATGGCATTTATCGAGATCACGCGATTTATTTCGTACACGATACAAGCCACGTGTTTACACGCGATAATTCTGATGCGATATATAGTTTACCCATAATTCAAGGGCTTTATTAATATAAACAACGCGATTCTGAGAAAAATCAAAACTATGTCGAGGGAGCCAAAATCAAAATTGCACGAGTTAAGATACGAGGAGGGCCAACGAGATCTTGTGATTGGCAGACCAAAAATATGGCACCAATTTAATATTGCTATGTTTTGTGATAACAGCTTGGAATCAAGTACATATGACAATCCAAATTATTAAAATATTAGGTTAAATCATTAAAATTAATATGGGTAGACTAAAAAGTAAATAAACGTTGTATGAATTATTTGAAACTATAATATTAGTATTTTTATAATTAAAACAAAAATACATAACAAGATGTGCATAACAAGTGTCCCATATTATTTAGATCTTTTAAAAACCTAAACCGAATCTTTTCGTTCGCCTACGTTTCCAGTAAAATATTATTTCATAAACTAGGGGTATACAGAATGGCATAAACGTTCTTGAACAAGTTACTTTCCTATGCCCTTCGGCGACTAAAATACTACCAGGGCCTCTCGACATATCTATCGGTTCTCTTTGGATATCAAGAGCATATTCGCACACTCTGAAAATCAGATTCAACTAACTCGGTCCTGTCCCTTTACATGTTTGCCCATTATATTCCTTGGCTCTACTCGGTGTTTGTACATTTGTTCTAGCACAAGGTCTGGAATGCTCCCCTCTCTAACCCCAAACACAACAGAAAACATTCCTCTCTTACGTAGGTTCCAAACCACAACCTCCATGTACTTTGGCTCACCTGCCCCGAACCTCTGACACACGAGACTCAATGATTTTTCCAAACTAATACGAAACGTGTTGCAGTTTTGAAACATGAGGGGCAACTAATCAAGACGCAAATTGTTCACTGGTGGAAAAAATTGAGTTTGATATGAAATCGTTTTCAATATGCTCTACACGCTCCTGCTCTCAGATTTCTTCAAAATGCATTTTAACTCTTAAATTAAAGGCATTAATTAATTTAAAAAGTAATCCTCAATAATAATATGATATAGTGCGACAGGAAAGTTTCTCTTCAATGACACCATACTGATAAGCAGGGCTTGGATGTCCTGAAAATTCTTTGAAAATGACTTATAAAATTATTTAAAATTTGAAGGACAAGACCTATAAAATGTCCAATATAAATTTATATTAACTTATTTATATTTTAAAATGGAAAAGCCATGTTTCTTACCTTGTAAACAAACTTCGATATTTAATTTACATATTCAATAAATAACAATACATATTTAAGACGAAACAGTTGCTGATAATATATTATTCTTTTTTTGGGTCAGTAGCTTCCTGTGGAATTGTAGTGTGAGGTGGCACATATGATGCAACTTTGTACCCTCTAACAAGATACATTAAAAAATTCTTAAATTAATTTTCATCAAAAGCTTTGATTACTCATCGTTACATAAGTTTTAAACTTATTAATATTACCACGAAAACGTAAAAAATGTAATTTAAGCAAAATAATAAATAAGAAAAAATGAAGAACGTGGCTCATTTATCTACCAGGCCACACTATTTATTCCTTGTATCACACTCTGGAATAGTTTCAGAGAATTTTTTTGCAAGCTAGTTCTTAGTCTGTTTATTATTATCATCATTGATTATTGTGTCATAAAATATGTTCAACAATTTTACATTCTGAATTTATGTGTGTTTCCATTACTATCCTGTAAATAATTTGATAGTTGTTCTATTCTTTAAGAAGTTTTATATGTGCAATTTCATACTCTGTAAATTATTGTGATGTAAGAGTCTTTATCATCTATAATGTAGTATAATGGTTTTACATTAGTTCAAAGTAAGTTTAATTAAAAATTTCAGTTTTATATGCAATATTTTGTAACGGTTCGCAAAGGCCATTGGGAAAATGATTTTTGAGAGGAGTAATGTGTCTCTATGGGAATCACTTCCTCTCATTTACTTTGTGTTATCGCAATTTGTACGACAATAGATAAATAAATCATAATATATAAATATAAAGTCTTTATTTTAGGAGGAAATGCAATCGTTGTCTCCGATCGTCTTTTTTTTTATTCTAGCTTGACCATTGGCCTTCTGCAGATGCACAAGATAATAACATTAATATCATTTATATACAAGAATCATTTGAGAACAGAACTAACAGAATAAGCAGAAATTTAGTTTTAGATATAAGACAATACAGTGGTTATATACATTAGTTTATAATAGAAAAGACTCATCGGTTTATGTCTAGGGGGATCGAAAAATTCTCTTGGTAACTTTCTTTTTAATCGTTTGCAATGAGGATTTTGCTGACCTATGTGTAAGTTAATAACTGAAGAGACCTTTAATATTTTGGAACAGAATTTTGCGGATAAGAGGAAGAAATGGACGGAGATTGGTGTAATGCCAAGTTCATTATGTAACTGCGCATTCGAAATGTACCAGCGAGCTTTTGTGATGGTGCGTAGGAATCTATTTTGACAAATTTGGATTTTGTTGATGTTTGTTTTGACTGCGGCAGCCCAGACAGGGGAAGCATAGGAAAGCATGGATAGAATCATTGCTTTATATAGGTGAATAGCAACATCTAGTTGTAGGGGGGATGATCTTTTGGGAACCAGATATAATTGATGGACTCTACTAGTCGCTAGCGCTATTCAGTGTTTTATATTTTGCCGCCATGTAAGCCTTTTATCGAACAGAACTCCAAGATATTTGGCAGTTTTGTTGGGAGGGAGCCAGGTGATGTTTTGTGATTGGTATGCGAGTTTTGGGTGGGACATCTGGTCTACGAAGGGTAAATATTTTTGCCTGTCTTTTATTAGGATTTATTTCAATGTTCCGTTTTTGGCAATGTTGGAAAATAAAGTGAGGTGATGCAGCATATCATTCACGGCAGATTGAAGATTGCAATTGGAGGAGTAAATTACTGTATCATCAGCAAATAGAGCTATTGCAGTATTTTGGGCGACTGGATCTCCGAAGTGTAGACATTAAATAAAGTGGGAGAGAGGGTGGATCCTTGAGGTACTCCTGCTCTGATGGTGAAAGGTGTGGAGAGAGCCGCGAGGAGACGCTCCGAAAATGTTCAGTTGGAAAGAAAACTTTCAATGATGCGTGAAAGATATAGTGGAGTACCTACGCTATGGAGTTAGAAAATTAACCCTGGGTGCCAGACGGTACCAAAAGCTGTAGCTACATCTAGAAAAATTGCTGCGGTATGCTTGTGGTCAAGAAATCCTTCGATGGTATCTTCAGTTAGGCGTAAGATTTGATGATACATGGACAAAAGGGGTTGGAATTCAAACTGATGAGGTGGTATGGCATTGACTGCGCTGAGATATGAATTTAGCCTAGAGAGTATACATTTTTCAAATAGCTTTCGCATTGTGGGTAGCAAACTAATCGGGCGATAGCTAGTTGGATGATTTTGAGCTTTCCCTGCCTTTAGAATGGGAATAATGTGGGCGTGTTTCCATTTATCAGGGAAGTACGTTTGTTTCAAAGCGGCATTAAATATTGCTGTAATATGTACAATTACTTTTATGGGAAGGCATTTTAATAAAAAGGTTGATATTAGATCATTGCCATTTGATAATTTTGGGGCTGCTAGTAAAATATACTTGATGATTTCTGATGGTGAAGTAAATTTAGAGCATTCAGGAACCATTATTTCTGGTCGTGCAATTTCTTCTTCAATATGATTATCGTGCTGCCAATTTTGAGAAGGGTAAGAAGTGAAGGTTGATGCAAAAATAATTACCCACATATCGCATTTATTGGAAGGAGAAGATGCTTCTCCAGTTGGAGTAACAAGGGTGGGTAGATTGGTGGGTTTGCGCAAAATATGTCGGGTTATATTCCACAATGTATGATCAGATGGGTTTGCCGTTTGAGTTTGAAGATGAATCTTTTACACGTGGTTGGACGCCAAAAAAATGTCTCACAATTTTAGTTAGAAGGTTTTAATAAGATTTTAGAGGAGAATATTGATTTCTCAACGAGTGATTACGAATATATCGATTACAATCTATCAGTTTCTTCACTACAGGTGGTATTGCTGGAAGCGAAGTGCGTTGATGGGCTGTGGGCGCCGTCAGGGCGTCAAGTCGAGGGCATCTAATATAGCATGAGTGAGTCAATGGCGCTGTGGATTTCCTGCGTAGTTCGGAGTAATGGCAGTGGAGGTAGAAGATGTGTAACTAGCATCTGATTATATGGCCACTTGACATTACGTAAATGATAAGGCTGAGCGGGGCGAATTTCTTCTGGGGTTGTGTCGAGTGCGAAAACTACGGGGCGATGATCGAATTGCAGGGCGATATGAGTATTGACTAGAATGTTACCACTAAAGGTGATAGAAACGCCGGATTCTAGTTTATCAATATTCACCAAGATCTTCTCTGGTTAAATGTTCTAAAAATGTAGACCATTGAATAAGGTTATGTACATCTTTTTAAAAAATATGTGTAGTTTGCGTGAGATTTTTGTTTAAAATAAAGGCAATTTATAAAAAAACATTTTCTCAAAATTTTCTACTTCACATTTGCCTCGAATACAACAAAATACACAAATAGAATGGAACACGTTTCTTTTTCGTTGCGTTACCTGACTTTTCGAAATTTGCCACAGATACCAACAATGCGAGAAAACGTGTGGTGATGTGGTTTATTTAATCTCTTGAAAGATAACCGTGCGTAAAGGATTTTTTCCCACTGTGACGTCACCTTGAAAAACATGTTTACGCGCGGTGACGACATATTCTTCATATACATACATACATACATACATACATTTATTAGAACTGCAATTGGGTATGACCCGGTGGCAGTTAATGACAATAATTGCAAAAATTACAACACTTACATTAATAATAATAATGATAATAATAACAACAATAACAACAATAATAACAACAATAACAACAACAACAACAACAACAATACTAATAATATCGTACAATACAGTACAAGACGAAAAGCAGCATTGAAAAGTGCATTGATCACCTTCACTTCATTTCACTTCACTTCACTACACTACATTTCTTTGCTTTGAATTACACTGACCAGCACTTCACAGCACTTCTCCGCACTACACAGCACATACTCATTTAATGTCTTGTTCTAATTTGTTTCTAAAACTTCGGACACTGAGAGGAAAAGCTTTGAAAACTGCTACAGGTAAAGTGTTCCAATCTCTAATTGTTCTGTTACAAAAGGAAAACTTCCCAAGATCTGAATTTTGTTTCCTTGCTCGAATTTTGTGGGTGTGATCGCTTCGGCCGAAATAATTTGGTTTTTCTAGTCTGATCTGAATTTCCTTCCAAGCTGGTTGACCTACGTACGATTTATAAAGATCGCAAAGCCTCGCCTTTGTTCTTCTCGTTTCTAGAGGTTCCCATTACTTTTTTGTTGCGTTACTTCTATAGGTAAACTTATTCGTTTTTTTCTGTATTCTATCTAGATTTTTCCGGTGCGCCTTTCTGTATGGATCCCAACACGCAACTCCGTATTCCATGAGAGGGCGAACCAACGTAAGATATGCTAATTCTTTGGCGTTTGCAGAACTTTTCTTTAGTATTCGCATTACAAAATGCAAAGACTTCCACGTTTTTCTTACTGTCTGATTTATATTCATCTCCCACCCTAATTTACTATCTAGATGAATGCCTAAATACTTGCATGATGAGACTCTTGGGATGATAACCTCACCTAAACGATAGTCTGGTTCCTCATAATTTCGTCCCCGCCCGAACGTTGTTTTGCTTTTAGATCCATTAATTCCCATTTCATTTTTTTTCAGCCCAATCACGTAAATGCTCTAAATCCTGCTGTAATATTTGTTCCTCAGCGCTATCTTTGATTTCTCGGTATATAACACAATCGTCTGCAAATAAACGAACCTTTGATTGTATGTTCACATGGAGATCGTTCACATACGCTAAGAAGAGTAATGGCCCTAACACACTTCCCTGTGGAACCCCTGAAGTAACATACCCCGTAGTCGGAAACTGATTGCCAATTCGAACTTTTTGTTTCCTGTCCCTAAGAAATTCGCTTATCCACCTCACAACTCAAGCATCAACTCCTGAGTTTAATACTTTCCTAATAAGTAAATTATGCGGTACCACGTCGAATGCTTTCGCGAAGTCGATTACTACTGCATCCACCCTCCCACCCGCGTCAACTACGTCAGCTAGATCTTGAAAAAGAGAAACTATTTGACTTTCGCACGAATGTTCACTTCTAAACCCATGCTGTCCGTGGAAAATCCAGTTCGCCTTCTCCCATTCGCTTCGAATGTACCCGGCTATTAAATGCTCCATTATTTTGCATACTACCGATGTGAGGGATACAGGTCTATAATTACATACCTTCGTTTTATCACCATTTTTGAAAATTGGAACCACTATAGCTGCCTTCCAATCGTCTGGTAAACTTGCATTATTAATGGAAATATTGAATGATCTTAACAAATAGGGCAATATCGCCTCACCACCGAGTTTAATAAAATCTGTCGAGATGCCGTCTGGCCCGCGTGATTTACCGTTTTCCAGTGATTTTATACGATTGCGGAGTTCCCATGCGTGGAGTTTGAATTGGTTTTCTACTGGAAAATAATGAACTTGCTCCTGCGCCCGTTCTGGTTTGAATACCGATACGAAATACGCGTTGAACGCATTTGCTTTTGCTTGGTCGTCGTGCAGTGGCTCGTTATCTGCGACTCGAATTTCCTGAATTTCTTCCTTATTCCCCCAGCGTCTGCGGACATATTTGTAAAAGCTTGACCAATTATTTCGTCCCGTCTCCAACATGTTTCTTAAAAATAATTCATGAGCAATTTTCTTTTCTTTTTCTAATTCCGTGTAGTATTTTTTAAACGTTATCATGTCAGCAATGTTGCGATGTCTCCTATTAAATGCTAGCCTAACTTTTCTCGTTAAACGACGTATTGCCCCGTTAAAATATTCAGGATCAGAATTACTTTTCAGTATTTTGCAAGGAACGTACGTATCTAAAGCGGTTTCTACGATTGTTTTAAAAGCTCCCCATTGCTCCTCTATTCCCCCTTCTGTTCTTAGAAAATTATCGTATTTTTCTCTTAAGAAACTACGTAGTCCTTCAATGTTCGCTTTTCTATATTGCCTGAATATCGTTCCTTTCGCCTTAGGTCGCTTAATTACCTTTACCTTCACTTCTACCATCACTGCTTTGTGGTCGCTAATTCCCTGAAAGACTTCGCAGCAAAGGAACTTTCATGTGGAACCTTCAGTTTGGCTGGAGGGAGGCCTTCAACGGAACCTGCTGGAACCAAATGCCATCGACACAGAGCGATTAAGCGGACGTATTAGCGAAAGCCTGTTCAGACCGACATCTGCATATTTATCGCAAGGAACGAGTTTTTCTAGACCGAATTCGACGACACAAATGGTTTCTTTATGTTACTCACCAACGCGGATTAGGATTCGCTACCTCGAGTACTTGCTAAGATATGGAGAATTGGCGGAGGGAAAAAAAAGAATTGAAAAAGGAATTCGGGAATTTCGAGTGGGTTTCAGAGCTCTGTTGGAGAGCGGCCTCCACGGTTGTCTAACATGTCCCGTTTGAAACCAGTTTCTGGCCGCAATATTAGACGGACTCTCAATTTTTAACAAAATGTTATGTTATGTCACGGACATTATTTTGACCACCCTATGAAGAGTATTGGCTGTGATTTCCTTGATTT
Source organism: Gryllus longicercus (assembly GCA_038098605.1). NCBI lineage: Eukaryota > Metazoa > Arthropoda > Insecta > Orthoptera > Gryllidae > Gryllus > Gryllus longicercus. The sequence goes on from JAZDUA010000303.1 coordinate 1,096,605, forward strand.
TCATTGTTTTAACTGTGTCATTTATTTAAGGAGGGAGGATGCCATGAAATTGGTCAAACGATAGTATTCGGTTAAATAAATACTTCAAACCTTGCTCTTTTCAAACATAAACATTTTTCTTCCTGGACGCCTGGACGACCTGGATTCTTACTTAATGTCGTAGTGCGCATGAGTCATGCCTTTTTTGACACAGATTACACTATTGCATTGTTTGGCACTTTTTGTTTTGTAATAATGAACGTATGGTGGGTTTTTAATTCGTTGTTGAAACATACTCTTGTTCATACGTTGGTCTTTTCAGCTGATCATAGCATTGATCTTTTCCGTTGAAAAAGATGATCCAGAGAAATGGTAGAGTACAGCAGTACAGACTTTTCAAGTGGCGATTTCCGAAAATATACTTATTTTGTAATTAATGTACCTTTTCTCAGAAAAAATTGTTCATAATTTATTAAAATTTAAAGTATACATTAATTAGATTATTGACAAAAAATTAAAATTTTTGTATTAACATTCTTCAATAATAAAAAATTTAAAAAAATTATGTTTGTCCAAAACTGCTGAAAGTTATAATTGAAGAAATGCTACTTTTTTTAAATAACTCAAAAAATGTCAAAATAATAACTAGGGCCAGTTTCTAATATGTTTTTGACCTAAAAATATTAGAAACATGCAACATTTATGACATAAAAATATGAAAACATAACCATAAATGTGACATTTTCGAAACCTTCATTTGGTTGCATTTTCGAAACCTTCAAAAACCTTACCGCTATTTAAATATCCATTACATTGAAAATATACTTCTAAAATCTGGCTCATTGACAATTTACTCGTTCTGTTTTGGCACCCCGTGAAGACAGTTCTACCTGCTTATGTAATATGAAGAGGCGGTTGCCCTTGGCAAAAAACCTGACAAAACTAACACTTCCTTCGCATCTGGTACATTCTAAGCTTTATTTTTCTCCCATACAGCTTACCCTTCTAATTTACATAATATATATTTAAAGGAAAGACGGACAACAATGAGAATCAATAATTGTAAGAAATTAGAAATCAATTAGGAGATGTGAAAAATCTCTTTGAGATGACTGCAAACAAGTTTGCGAAAATGGGATAAAAAGATTAAAAAAATATTACAAAAAATACGAAAATTACTGAGAAAATGTGACCATAATATGAAAAGTTAACGGAAAATGACAAAAAGGTATAAAAAAAGCAAAAATAATACGGAATATGAATGGACATGAAAATTGCATTATTTAAGTCATTGAAGATAAAATCATGCTCAACGTATGTTTTTCATGGAAATAACACGAAGGTAAAACAAATGTCAAACATTCGGGCCTTAATACGCCTGTATCTTTCAGTGAGCGCTAGTGCATAATTTTCTAGTTAACGATGTTCTAGACATCAATAATAGCACATTTAACATGGGTGATATACAGAATCTTTAGCTTGACTCGCAACCCATGTCTGAGAGCACTTGTTCTTGTTTTGGCAATTTGGAAACCGTGTGTTTTTGCCACCTTTCAAACAACTGTACCTCACGTCGGGACAGCAGAGGAGGCGACCGTCAGGTCGTAAGCTGCAGCAACTTTCCTGTTTGTGTTTTTTTTTTTTATATATATACAAGAGCTTAGGCGGGCAAGTACGCGGCTCACTCTCTGGAAGCATTTCGCGCTGCACAGAGTGGATGGGGGAGGGGGAGCATAGACATGAGCAAGAAACAAAACGCCTCTTTAGGTGATTCTGTCCAGTATGCTTAAGAAACAAACCTGTATTACTGAAGATGTGGAGGGAAGTTATGTCTATTTAATAACACCACCGTAACAAAAAATATTAATTAATGAAAGTCAGCACAATGAGAAATCAGAAAAAACCTCATGGAACATTACTGCCAAGCACTTCATTATTTATAATAATAATAATAATGTATTATTATTTATAACAATAATATATTATTTTTATTATTATTGTCTCTGAATAAGCAAATAAGAAAGCCTTTATAAAATTCTTAAAAATAACCAATAAAACATAAATTAGTAAATTAATAATTAATGAAATTAATTGATAAAAAATTATAAAACAATTTCCTTAAAATGACAAAAACTGACCGTCGAGTAAATGCTCAAAGTGACCATTCGCCAAGAGACAGGCGTTTACTCTTTTCAGTGGAGGGGCTTCAGTACGTTGATGACTAACAAGGACAGAATCAGTGCTCTCTCTTTCTTCCAACTACAATTCTCTCACTCCGAAATCTGAGGGCACGCGGTCGTAGATCCCTAAAAGTTAAAGGAGGGCCAAAGGTATTTCATGCTTTGCCTAATTGCCAAAACAAGAGGTGGTGTTTCCAGACATGGATTGCGAGTTAAGTTAAAGATCCTGTATATGGTGCCCTCTCCCCTTAATCGCGCCACCCCAGAGCCGAAAAAATCCACCCTGCTCTCCCTTGGATGCGTCAACAACTTCCAGTGCGAACCGGAGATAACCTTCCTTTCGCGAAACGGGCGCTTCGAAGGTCTGAGCCCCTTTCCTTCCCTTACAACTTCTGTGACGTGTCCGCAGTCCTGTCATTCCGGGGTGACTAATTCTGGGCAAATACGATACAACTCGGTCATTTTTCTTGAAGATATACGACTCGTTTCCATCATTCTCTGGCGAATGGACTCTGCGTGCGGGTCTGCACACTATGTTCCTCAAAGGTCGTTATGAGTCGACTCGAGCTCAACTCCACCAAAGCAACGGTCTAACTTCGCTTTAACGGGCAGCCACCGCCGGCGAAGTCAGGGCCGCAATGAATTTTGGTGGCAGAGACGGGGTCGCCAACGACCATACATGGATTAAACCACTGTTTGGTTTTCGAGGAAACCTCGAGAAAAAATATCACTTTATGGGACAGGAACCGGGTCTGGGCTCCGGCCCTGTAGCAATAACTCGTCAGGGGAGAGCTGATCCAAGAATACGTACAGCCAATGTTCGTGTACCCCGTTCTCCATCACTATCCTCACTCAAGTAAGTATAAGGAAATCTACTGCGATGGTGTCGGTGTGTTCATTACCCAAAGACTTTTTGATTTGCCCGTTGCTCAGAATCTCAGCTTACAACAAATTGTAGTAAAGGGTTTAAATGCATTTTGAACTTTTAAGTGAAATATTGTCTTTCATGATTCAATCAGTCTCTGAATGTGGCTCATTTCCTCCGACATCATGGTTAAATCGTGTGCATGTAAATTCGTAGTTACGTGTCAATGTTGATGTGATGGATTTTTAGAATATAAGGTAACATTAAGCTATTATTTAATACACGACTAGGTGAGTTCAACATGAGTTCGAAAATCCAATGTAGTATCAATTCAATTTTACTAGGAACTTATCTGTATTTGCATAAAGTGTTGCAGCCGTTGAAGTTAACACACAGGCTATATTCAAAACGTAAATTAAAAACATCATGCATTGCTTCTGTTTCGAGAAAACTGAATGTTATATCCATAAAATACTTGTTAGAGTTGATACCCATTCATACATTATTTTTCAATAATTGATATCATACGGTATGATTAAACGAGGCTAAGCTATTATTAAACAAGCCATTTACATATCCTGCAAATAACGGAAACACTCGTCTTGAAATATCAAAAGAAAACTTTACTAATATTTTTTTAATGTTTTGATTTTCAAATTCCCTGATAAATAAGCACATAGCTATGACTTTGTAAATCCAGAATGATAAAAAGCACTTTCTATTTACGAACATTTATAAACAATTCATGTTTAATCAAGATCTGACGATCTATCTTCATATTATCCTAGAATTGAAATACATATTTCAGCAGGTCATCTTTCATAGTTTATGTAGTTCGTAATTGTAGAAACATTTTTTAAAAAAACGCAATGTTATCTAAAAACGTGGTCGACTCAACCTTTTACTGTTATTAACGAACTCCTGTATTTTTCAGGAACAATAATCATCTTCATTATTTCTCATTTAAAATGACAAAACATAAAAAAAATTGAAATGAGATTGACAATACCATAATTCAGACCTCGGGCATTTTATGTTTAACGCCCTTAAGTTTTTAAAATAAATTTGTTCATATTGTACTAGAACTTGTTTCCTGAGCAATTTTTTTTTCTCCAAGCAATTGTGCAGTGTCGGAATAGATATCTACTTAAAGCACAAAGTTAAAATATTTTTAATTTTGGCAAATTCAGTAGTGCTGTCCTGATTTGATTTTTTTGTGACTAAGTTATATTATCTTCTCTTCAATTAATTTTCAAAAAACACCATTGTGAATTATTGTCCAATCCAATTTAATCCACTCTAATCCAATTTATTATTGGTCTCTTAGTATATTGAGACCACGATTATAATTCTCACTCCGCATCTTCTTCATTATTATTTCAGAATAAAACTTTAGAAGTAACTCTGATACAATTTAACCTTTATCTTTCCGTTCGTATTTGTATATCTTTAATAACACGAATCGAATTTAAAAGATTTCAGCTATATTGCGATTTTCCAAAGAGGTTTTTGTACATATAAATTACCCGAACATTTTCCTATTTGTTGTACATCGCCATTGCGTAGCACTTGCATTTTATTTCTAAATAAGCGAATTTTGACTATTTCTGGGATGATTCGGTGTATGCCAACTTTTCATTTGCGGTGAAATCCCCAAAACAGCTCCTCTTGTCTTAAAACTGTTTGTATGGGTAGTGCTAAATGAACTGGATAGCATTACATACGTTAGGGGAGAGCTTTAAATACACTTTTGCATTTGTGAGTACAAGTACTTTAAATTATTCCTGATGATGCGTTTCTAAAACTCAAAACATTATGAAAATGAGCTCAATATAGTGCATTTTCGGAAACGGTTAAATGACATTTTCTCAAAAACTATTCCAAAGTTTTCAATGAAAATGTGTACGTAGGGCCAGGATTTCCTCTTCTTTAATATTCTCAAACTTTATTTCATTTCTACTAATAAGGGGCCGAAGAATTGTGAAAATGTGAAAAAATATTTTTTGCGCCGATAGGTAGCAGCTGGGCAGGGTGTGGCAAAACCGGAAAGTAAGCGCAGGCTAAAGGATCAAAACATTAATTAGTACGAGGTCTGTGCCGTTCGGTAGCACCTCTACTTTACTTTATCTTGGAAATATTAATGGCTTAAAACAGGTTGGTTCTGAAATTTAATGATTTCGTCCGTATGTTTTGGCAATTCATTAACAACATTAAATGGTTCAATGTAAGAACGAGACCGAATGTGCTTTTCCCCTTTCAGCATCTTTAATTATTACAAAATATTTTAATGCTTTCTGTTGAGTCTGTATAGCCCTCTATTAGCTGTCCAAATTCAATGAACTTTCTCACCTTAAATGTTTCTCTGTAGTTTTTCAAAATTAAATGCACTTGTGTAGATACATTCGCTATTCTTTTATGAATCTCTTGTTTGAATTGAGCTTTATCAACGCCAACAGACGTCAAAACATGAGTTTCATTTTGAATTAATGAAGCAACATTATTATTTGTTCCTATTACTTTTTCAATTTCATAATTGTAATATTCAGCGTCTTATTGACTTTGAGTTCCGAACAAAGTTTTCGAAGTATCACCGATAAAATTGAACCATTCTCTTTTATTTCTTATATGATTATTCTCACTAATACCTATTAAACGTAACAAGTTAAAACGATACAGTTTCTATTTTGCAAATCAGTTTACATTATAATCAAAATTTTGTTGCAATGATCAGTGCTCAAATTTAACCTACGCAAACTCACACTTTTAACGTCTAGCAATCCTTTTCTTTTTGTAAAAGTGCTTCTACATCGTAAAATATGAGAATCGTACACTCTTGATGAAATATTCTGGCTGTTCCCATGGGTAACAAAATAAAGCATTGGCAGAGCATCGAATTTGATTAGAAATGGCGAGTTCAGTTTTCCAAAAATTACTGCAGTAATCAGCCTAAAATATAAACTTTAGTTATAAAATATCTAAACCTTCGTAACATGAAATTTCACAATCTTGTTGTTCTTCAATTCAATATCTTCACATTAGAGTTATTTGCATTAATTATCTCAAACGGCCCTAAATTATTGATTTTTTTTTCGTCCGGAGGCTTTTGCGGCTTAGGAGATGCCGATTTCTGCTATCCTCACCAGGTACTTACTTTGTTCCTCATGGGGATACATATTAATTTACTCTAGAAACTGACACACTTGAGGGCTTTTGGGTCTGTGACCAGCAGACTCACAAAAATAGGGAGTTTTAGCGCCAGGCGTAAGGAGATATCCTTAAACTCTATTGATCACGTGACAAACCCTTTTATCACAGTCGTAATGAACACCGTTCAGAAGAGTTTTAGCAATTGCGACATTGCGTTATGCATTATAACAAAGGAAGCATTTCAAGCGTTGAACAGAGAAATTGCATAATATATCAAAGAGTGTAGACTAGTGGTGAGACATTTAAAACACGCTATGAGTCAACAGAATAACAAATGTTCATTGTGTATGGAGTTTTAGATTTTGTGGCCCTCTGTGATGAGTATGAAGTCTGGATGTGCTTTTCTTGAAAATAGCAGATATAGGAAACACAAATAGGAAACACCTTACAACAGCGTTCGTTATGAGCATAAGACATAACCTATCCAGAAGATATGATAGGAACTCCTTTTTCGGGAATTTCTTTTCTGTCACCTACCCAACATATCCCGTTAATTCTTGCCAGCGTTGTGGAGTTGGTAAGGAATAATTGTAACTGCCTCACATACGAGAATCGGTTTACCAGAGTTGGAAAAATTCAACTTTTTCTGTTTTAGGCGGCCATTTTGCCTCTTGTAAGGTGACCGTAGAGATACCCACAGACTAGCACTATTTATGAAAGTATAAGGTCGTACCTTAGGCCTAAGGTAAGACGGTATGACTTCAAGGTCCGTCACGTGACTATTAGTGCATAACGCCGCTACCTTACACGTGGTGCTAAAACTCCCTAATAAGAAGAACATGGAAGACAAGGGACAAACAACCATGCCAACGGCAGGACTCGAAACCGTGACCGTCCTAACCGAGGCGCTGAGACGGCATACGCTCTAGCCACCTCAGCCATAAAGGTCGGCTAAAATACTGATTTTAATGCTTTTCTCAACTTACGCGATTCATTCACATTCACCAACACTTTGTCACCATTATTCAACTTTCAGTTTTGCATATTTACATCATATTTAACTTACGAGAGTGACAACACATACATGAGTGACAAAGACCACACAGCCATGGCTGAAGCAGGACTCGAACCCGCGTCCCGTCGGACCGAAGCGCTTAGTCGGTACACGCTATTAGCCACTGCGGTCTTTTAGGTCAGCCATCATCTCAATATACAAAACGTATTTTATTACTCCATCCATTTAATTCTCGATCCATTACTTGTTGAAAAGTACACGGGGAGCTCCGCAAACCATTCTAACAAATGCATTACCTCCTGGAGTACCAAACACAGTTTTTGTACAAAGTTCGTTTTCTAAAGAATGAGTTAAAGTCAGAGGAGGAGGTATACGTCAGTCAGAGGAGGCAACAAAGGCCAGACCTCCTCACAAAATTGATTAATCACACTAAATGATATATGTCGTTTTATATTAAAGTTGTAGGATTGTAGGTATTGTAATGGCTTAAAGGCCTTCGGCCTAGCCACATAGGATCAAGTAATCTAATTTGTTTGTAATAATTGCCTATTAAATAAATAAAATAATATTAAAGTTGTTACAATTAACTTTGACTAAAATGGACATAAATGTTTACGGCTGGCGAGGAAATATTTAAAAGAATTCGTCTCTCTTGCTGGAACCATAATGTCACAATACAAGATGCACCCAAGCAGTTTTATACGTTACACATAGCATCAGCAAGTACCATCACTGCTTGTACCTTCAGGGTACCGGCAACCCAAGCTACCGAACGCCTCCTCTGTTGCCATGACAATGTCCGTCAACCAATAGGAAAACGGTAGTTTCGTTCTGTCTAGCTTTGGAGTCGGTTTGACACGGAGGTTCTCGCTTGTTTACTTGCGGCAATACTTGTGTACACTTCACTGTTAATCAGGTCATGAAAATCACTTCGCACACTTATGTACAACTAGAGAACGAAAGGAAACTGATACAATTAACCACTAAACACACTGGGAAAAATGGGCAGCACGCTATAAGGAATACTCGACACACTGTAGCAATTACGCGGCAAAGGTACACTTGTAAAAGGTGGACCTGAATTCATGGTAGACAACATGGCAGTTCTAGTGTTTAGTCATTTAGGGATCTAACCCTTACATTTTTTCGTCACCGGTGGTGGGCGGGAAGATAATTGACCGCTCCGATCATTTGGGATCGCTCCACGGGCCCTACAGTTTGCTCTCTAGGTTAGTGGATGGGGAACAGGGGGATATGTGTTATAGCTACGGGTGCAGGATGCACGGGGGGGGGATGGGTTACCGCAGGTAGAGTCGAGGATCTGGACGGTGGAATGGCCGGGGATAGGCTGAGGCTGGATTATGGTCTCAAGAGGCGGCGGCGATGGTGTAACGGTTAGCGTTTCGGACTGTTGTACCCAAGTCGGCGGGTTCAAACCCGATCGAAGCCGTGGATTTTTCAGGGCGAAAAAATCCTTCGTACGCCTTCCTTCGGAGGGGAAGTAAAGCCGGCTGTCCCATGTTAGTAGATTTACTTGCATGTAAAAGATCCTCAAGCCTAAATGACGCCTCTGAGCTAAATTCAAATCGCCTGTTTCTCGCCCAAGAAATACCTCCTTTCTCTGCTAGTTGGTGAAAGGAGCGTAGCGAAATATGCGTGGTCAGACGGAAGAGCAGGCCTAATGGCCTGAGTCTCGCCACGTAAAATAAGGCAATAATTCAATTCAATTGAATTCAATTCAATCTCCGTATAATGGGCTACGCGATTTGGGATTCGACAGGTGACAGTATCTGCACCTCCCGTTTCACCGCGTCTAGAGAGATCGTGGGGATATTGTAGGTATCTGGATTGTTTACTGCGTTCAAGGCTTGCATTTAAATGGCGCATTGCTGCGCTACTTCGACATAGGTCCGGTCTTCCACCTCCGTATCCACAATAGGAAGCGACTCTATGATAGGGTTGATGCCTAAATCGGCCTGACTTTGGAACAACTCTGACTGTAATGGCAGCTGGTATTGACAAGTGAAAATAAATCGGTTTCCGATTTGGGACGACGATATCCAAGCCCACCTTCTCAAACGGGTAGGTGGATTCTGTGACCCGCTGCAGTGGAATAGCTTATTTCACGGCCTTCCACTTCGTACTAACTTGTACGTCGACGCATGCCTTGTATACGCAGGCGTCGACGCATGCCTTGTATACGCAGGCGTCGACGCATGCCTTGTATACGCAGGCGTCGACGTATGCCTCGGTGTCTCGGTACACCCCTGGCCAAAACGAGTGCCTTTTTACCTGAGCGAATGTTTTGGACAGTCCTAAATGACCTGCGAGAGGGTTATCACGGTAGGCATCGCTCCAAACTGTGTTTGACCGTGGAGGTGGGCGCGCACAGAACATACTCTGCGTCCAATGGTTGGGTCCGTACAGTCCTTGTACAGTACGCCTTGTCCGTCTACGAAGAACTCCGGGTCTTTCTTAATGGCACGAGCGAAGAACGGTTCCAGGACTGTACATAGCTGTTGTTCAGCAACTATTCTGGTCTTGTCTCAAACCGGTTCGTCGGCGGTGTGCGCACTGATTACCGAAATCATTGGGGGCGAGATTCAAATCGAGACAAGGCATCTGCGTGGGCCATGGATTTGCCTGGCTGGTGGCGGATTATACTGGAGATACAATACTTGTATTGTTAACTTATTTCTAAATAAGTGTACGGCTTCAAAAATAGAATATTTTGCAAAAAATATACCATTAGATTTTTATTGCGTAAAATATGTAATACCAAACAGAAGCAATAAAAGGATGACAAGAAGGGGAAGCAGAATATATGCTGATGTGTAAGAGTATAGCTATGATAAGACTCCCGTAGTAACAAAATTCATGAAGGTGTTTAATTTCTGAAGTTCATCACTAAAGTCCTATGATAGAATGCATACAAATACAGAAAATTCAAGGTATTTTGCCAGCTAGAGATGTGAAAATGGTTCTCGCTAACGCAGTAGAGATGTCCAGGATATATGAAGTTACAAAGTACTGTATAAAAGTACGTCATGTAAAAATAAGGAACCGGGAAATATATTTAGAGAACTCATGTGGTGTCTCTAAAAATCTAGGCTACGTGGGCTGTGCAGTGAAATGACTCCCCGAGTAACACGAGCGGACATACTAAGGGCTAATCATGCCCATTGTTAAATAGTCCGAAATTTCCATAATCCATGGAGCTAACATCGGTTTGGGTTCTAACAGAGCTAAAAGCCATCGAAGCGGTTTGTGGTCGGTACACAGAACGAAGTGCCTTCCTAGTAGATATACCCTAAATTTCCGGAGCATGCCTGCTACAGCTACGCATTCTAATTCGGTGGCAGAGTACGAGCGCTGTTCCTTGAGGAGTTGCTTGCTGGCACAGGCGACCATGCGCTCCCCGTCCTCGAACTCCTGGGCGAGAACGCCGCCGATGGCCTGAGAACAGGCGTCCGTGGTCAGTATAAAAGAGCGATGGAATCAGGAATTCCTAGAATAAGATACTGTTTTAACTTATCCCTTATGATCTCAAATGCTAGCTGTTGATCTTCTGCCCAGACAAAGTCTGTACCCTTACCGATCAGTTTGGATACAGGAGCCACTGTCTTGGAAAATTGTTCTATGAACTTCCGCTAGTAGCCGACGAGACCAAGAAATGATTGTAGCGTCCTCTCGTCGACCGGTACTGGGATGTGTTTTATTGCTCTGACCTTTTCATCGTCCTGTTCCAACCCCTTGTGGGAAATAATATTCCCCAAAACAAATGCCCCCAAGTCCATGCTTAAAATCCATTCTTCCGCAGAGATGGCTAGGTCTCCTTGTAGTAAAAATAATAAGGGCTAGGCTCCTAGATTGCTCGTGCAAAAAAGCAATAGTAAGCCGACCCACGTGATGTTCCTAAAAATAAAGCTCAAGAAAGGCTTACAACCTGCCCTAGTGGTCTTTTTTTTTTTTTTTTTTTTTTTTTTTTTTTTTTTTTTTTTTAATTTCCACAGACCAGCATTACTGCTTTACAGGGATTGATTATATCTAATAACAACTTAAAATACAATTATACAAATAAACAGTAGAAATACCTTTCAAACTACCTTTAAAAGGATTACATTCACACAAGGAAAGAGAAAAAGAAAAAAAAAAAATAATACAGACAATCATTAAATATAAGAAGAAATAAGGGAAGCCCAACAGGTTCCTCATTATTGTATGATGTTTGATAAGTGCATAGTTGGTTGTTGTTTGCAATCTTTATTTTAATTTTGTCAGGTTTAAGGAGGGTCAGCAAATTGGATTAGGTACTTGTCGTATGGAAATCTGTTTTTGATTCTTGTTGTTGTTGCTGATGAACCAAGGTTGTAATGTTCAGTTGATGGAAAGTTATATAAAGATGTGAAAAAGGAATGTGCGCGTTTGAGCAGTATATGATGTATAGTTTCTGTTTTTAATTCTGAGTGTAATTGATTGTTCCTGATAAACCAGGGTGCGTTTACAGCTATACGTAGGATCTTATTTTGGAATGTTTGTATTTTCTTTATATTAGTCGCTGATGTGTTGTACCATATTGGGCATGCATACATTATGATGGGGAGAATTATTGCTCTGTAGAGTACTAATGTACATTCTGTTTTGAGAACGGTTTTTTTATTAATTAGTGGGTACAGTTTATGTAGTCTTTTATTTGCTTGTGTGATTTTGTCTTTTATATGGTTAGTCCATGTTAATCTGGTGTCCATTAATAATCCCAGATATTTAATGGGTTTCTTTTTTGGTAACCAATCTAGTGTTGTGTTAAGTAGTTTTAGTGGTTTGGGAGTAGTGTTAATTTGGCATAGAGTGAATATTTTTGCTTGGCATTTGCTCGGGTTTAGTTTTATTTTCCATTTGTCTGCCCATTGTATTATTTTGTTCAGTTCATCTTGTAGATTTTTAGTGGCTGATTTTAGGCACTTGTTAGAGGTTAGAATTGCACAGTCATCAGCAAATAATGCTGTTGTTGTGTTTTGGGTAGTTGGGAAATCTGCTGTGAATATATTGAATAGGGTTGCAGATAATGGGCTGCCTTGTGGTACTCCAGCTGTGATTTCTTTTTGTGTGGAGAAAGTTGAATTTATTCTTACTGTAAAAACTCTTTCTTTTAGGAAGCTTTTTATTATTTTTAACAAATAGAGGGGTAGTCCGGATTCTTGAAGTTTGAATATTAGGCCTTCGTGCCAAACTCTGTCAAATGCTTGGGATACGTCTAGGAAAACAGCCAGTGTATGATTTTTTTGTTCGAAGTTTTTATATATAAGTTCTGTGATTCTTAAAAGTTGATGTGTTGTTGAGTGCTTTTCTTTGAACCCAAATTGGAAAGATGGTATATATTGAATTTTATTAATATATTGCAGCAGTCTTTTTAGGATTAATTTTTCCATTACTTTGGCTACAATAGGTATTAGGCTTATAGGTCTATAGTTTTCTGTAGATGCTGGGTTTTTGTTTGGTTTAGGAATTGGTATTACTATGGAGTGTTTCCATTTCTTGGGGTAGTATCCTGTTCTTAACATTGAGTTAAATATTGCAGTTAGGTAACTAATTGTTTTCTTATTTAGTTTTTGTAGGAGTATGGTTGGTATTTGGTCAATTCCAGCTGATTTTTTCTTAGTTAGGTGCTTGATTGTTTGGTATGTTTCTTTTGGTGATATGTATTTTACTGGGTGAGGAACTGTTGTTACTTCATAGTTATTGATGTGGATTAAGTTGTTATTGTTTGAGGTTGTATTTGGTGAAAATGTTTCTTGAAAATGTTCTGCTAGTAATTCGCATTTTTCTTTTGTTGTTGTAGCTGTTTTATCTGATTTCTTTAGTTCTGGAATAATTGTTGGTTCTTTCAATATTTGTTTTGTAACCTGCCATAAATTGCTGTCTTTAGGATTTATTGTTTTGATGTGATTTTTATATTGTTGAATTCTGTATTCATCTAGAGCTAGTTTAACTTGGTGTGTTAGTTTATTTAATATTTTCTTTAGATCAGGGCTCCTATATTGCTGCCATTGCCTGCGAATTCTGTGTTTTTTTTTAATTAATTTTTCAATGTCAATAGGTATTGTATGTTGTGAATACTTTGGTTTGTAATTTGGCTTTGTATTTGCTTCTTTTGCTGCATTTAGTATGATTTTGGTGAAGGTATCTATGGCAATATCAATTTCTTCTTTATTTTTCATGAAACGGTTTGTGGGAAGGGAATTAACAACGTTTGTTTGAAATTTTGTCCAATCTATGTTTTTTGTATCTATGCCAAATGGTTGCTCCGATTTAATATAGTTTATATCAGTAGTGAGAATAACAGGACAGTGGTCTGAGTCTAATTCGGGTAGTGCATGAGCATAAAGGGTATGTTTTAAATTTTTAGCTATGGTAATGTCAAGGATATCTGGTTCAGCATTACAGTTTTTGGGGTAGTGAGTAGGATTTGATGGAGCTATGATTTGAAAATTTAATTTTGATGATGCTTTTAGTAATTTTCTTCCATTAGGTGTGTTTACTTTACAGCCCCAATTGGTATGTTTACTGTTTAGGTCTCCTATTAAGATTGTAGGTTCTGAATTGTGTAGTATTAGGTTTAATTCGTTTATATCGATTTGTTTTTTGGGTGGTTTATATGCTGATATGATGTTTATGCGTTCATTTTTTAGATTTATTTTTACTGCAATTAGCTCTAGGTTGTTTGATTTAGGGATAGAGATTAGTGAGTGGTCTAAATTCTTTTTAGTTAATATTGCTACTCCTCCTGCGGCGTGTTGGCATATTCTGTCTTCTCTGTAACAGTTAAATCCGGGGATTTTGAACAGTTGTCCTGGAGCAAGATGAGTTTCTGTTATGCATGCAATTGTTATTGAATGGTTTTTCAGGAATTGAATAAGTGTGTTTCTTTTATTTGTTAGGCCATTTGCGTTCCAGTTAAGTATTGTTATTGATTTTAAGTTGTGTTGTTTATCCATTCCTTATTATATTTGAAATTTGGTTTGAAACAATATTTTGTATTTGTGGGAGTAATGTTGCTGTTATTTGGTTGACTATTGTTGGTAACATCTGCATTATAATTTGTGTAATATTTGACTGTATGGTGTTTTGTGTAACTGTTTGTGCATATGTGGGTGCAGTTGTGTTTTGGTTGTTATTAAGAGCTAAATGTGGCTGAGAAGGATTTCGATTTATGTGGGTTTGTTGTGGGAAAATTTGTGTGTGAGTTTTGTTATCGTATTTGTGTTGTGATTGTGGAGCTTGTAATTGTGTATTGAAGTAATTTGATTGAAGGATTCTCTTTCTTTTTGGGGAATATTTGCATTGGTTAGAGGTAGCCATATGGTTTTCTTTGCAGAGAGTACAAATTGGGGGTGGTGGGTTTGTGGATTGTAATAATTTGCAATCTTTTGTCCAATGATGCTCAGTGCAGTATCCACAGCTTGGTGGCATTGTGCAGTAATTTTTTGTGTGTCCGTATGTGAAGCATTTTTTACACTGAGGGGGGCCTTGTGGTTTCCTTCTTATTTCAACTTTAACAATGCAGTGAAGTAGTTTATCTAATTTGAATATTTCTTTTCCTTCGGCGGAGTTAGTTAGTTCTAATGCTACTACTTTGAACGGTATTTGTTCTTTATTGGTGAGTCTGGTTACTTTTTTAATCGGGTAGTTTATATTTTCAAGTTCACTATAAATTTCATCTTCCGTGAAAATTAGAGGTACATTTTTTATCACAACTGATAGGTTTTTTTCTGTTTGTAAACAGTAAGTATAGTAAGGGACGTTTTTCTCTTCGCAGTATTTTCTTGTTTTTCGATAATCTGTAATGTTTTTCAAAAGTATTTTTACCGAATTCCCTATAGTTCTAAAGGTAAATCCCTTGCCAATTAGTTCTTTTAGATCTTTTGTTAGTAGGGTTATGTTTTCTGCATTTCTGATACAAATTGGGGGTATTTTTATGTTTTCTGATTGTGGTTCATTATTATTAACAGTTTCTTCAGATTCGTCTAATGGTTCTAAGATTGAGTACCTATTTATTGAAAAAGCGTCTTTACTAGAACTGTTATTCAACATTCTACGTTTTGCGTCACTATGATTACTTACTTTTGATATTCCTCTTTTTTTGTTGGGTTGGTATTGCGCACTAGTTGGTTGATAGAGTTCACTGTCGACATCTGTGGACCTCTCATCTGCAGATTTGGGTTTCTCAGTTGCTTGTGTATGATCCTCATGTATTTGAGAGGTAAGTGCAGTTGGGTCGGACCGAGAAAGCTGAAGCTGTTGTTGAAGCATCTGGTTTTGATATTCTAATTTGCTGAGATGTTCTTGAAGGATGTGGTTTTGATGTAGTAGTTGTTGATATTGTTGATGTAGATCTGCTGTTTGGTTTTGCTGCAAGGGTTGTGTGTTGTTTTGATTTGTGTATATTTCATAATTTCCATCATTATTTAAAAGTTCTATGGAATTGGTAATGTGTCTTCCTAATGAATCCTCTTCCGATATCATTTTGAGAACTTTGTCGTTTTGTTTGTAGCACTTTTCACTATAATATTCACTATTTTATAGTTGTGATGAAACACTATATAAAACACAGTTGGTGTTTTTGTCTTCGTGGTGGAGCACTATTAATAAATTAAGTGTTTATATCGTGGTTTTGCCGCAATGCGGCAAAACGAACGTTGACTTCGTCTATTCACAAGCGTTATCGATCGCACCGGTTCAGATAAGACTTTTGACTCATACACTGTTATCTGCGCGTCAACTCAGAGCTTGTCCACGTCCGTATTGCTCGGCGGTTGAAAGCAGACTCCCCTAGTGGTCTGAGAAACTCTTAACATTAATGGACATGATTAGCCCTTAGTATTGTCCGCTCGTGGTGATCGTGAGATCATAGCTTAGATTTTTAGCGACACCACATGGATTCTCTAAATAATTTAGTAAATTTCTCTAAATTTCCCGGTTCCTTATTTTTACATGACGTACTTTTAAACAGTACTTTGTAACTTCGGCGACTCGGAATATCCTTATGTCTGTCCCAGTAGAAACGATAGCAGATCATAACCACCTGCGCCTTAATACGTTTGTTCCCAAACTTTCCCTGATTCTGGTTGCTCATATATCCTGGGCATCTCTACCGCGTTAGCGAGAAACATTTTCACATCTATAGCTGGCAAAATACCTTGAATTTTCTATATTTGGATGCATTTTATCATAGGGTTTCAGAGACGCACTTAAGAAATTAAACAACACCTTCATGAATTTTATTATGACAGAAGTGTCATCATAACTATATACACACATCAGCAGAGATTCTGCTTCCCATTCTTGCTATCCTTTATTGCTTCTGTTTGGTATTACATATTTCACGCACTAAAAGTCTAATGGTATATTTTTTGCAAAGTATTCTATTTTTGAAGCCATACACTTGTTTCTGAACGAGTTAACAATTCAACTTTTGGATCTCCAGTAAAATTGATTTTAAAAAATTAAAAATGACGGGTTGTACTTTGCCTATGATGGTTCAACGTTGGGGTTGAATGTACGAAGTTCATTCTTCTGAATTCAATATTAATTTGATATTCTTGTTGTACATTAAAACGGAATCAGATTCAGATATACTGTTTGATTGGAGGGAATGAATGGTACAGCTGTTGGAGCTTAGGATTTGAACTATGGATGCAGTGTTCTGCAAATGACTTGTACTCTAAAGCAACGCATGGTGACGGAAGATATCGGTTACAGTCTGGCTACCGACCGTGGGAGACTTCCATCCTCCTTCGGAGAACATGTCCTCTGGTGACACCTGCAGTATAAGGAGATTCAGAACCTTCTGAAGAAGGAAGATACCAGTGAAGGCGATAGAAAATGCTCCTTCTGATTCCGTGAACGAAAGCAGAGATAAAGTGGTTAAATAAATGTTACCTCAGCTATTCCTAGTGCAGTAATCTTCAAATAATTTCTGTATAAATAGCCACCCAGTGTAGAATAAATGTAATGTTTGTACACTGGTTGTACCAATTATGAGTTGCACGGAACTAAAAAAGCATAGTAATTAAGCGACCCAAGAGGGATTAACATTTGGTCGGACTCTTTAAGTACACGTTATCTTTAATTATTTCAATGATTTTGTGTCATTTGTATTATTTAATGATGAAATATGTATGTTTATATGTTATGTGTTTATTATTATGTTTTGTATGTGTTGTATAGTGTATGTGTACTGTATAATAGTGACCGTCATGTTTCTATGAAATTTCCTCAGGGCTTTGCTTTTTTTAAAGTTCCAGTCTCTTCTTCAGGGAAGGACGGCTTGTGTATTTTAATCGCTGAACCATAGAACCGGAAACTTCAACCCCGCCATTACTCGGAAGTTTGCATTCCCTGTCGTTGTGGAAGTCAGCAGAGAAAAGTGTCCTCCCACAAAATGGAAGCACATACACCCTCAATACCATATCTGTGTCCTCTTGCTCTGTTGGGGGAACTAATTCTGCGCAGCATCGATAAAATGCGTCACCTCTCCTTAAAACGAGACACTCTCAAACAGACGGTTACGACGCGCAAGCTTATACTATCTATAATACATTCTTTTATACCTCAAATATTTTTTTTACGAGCTGAACATCTCAACTCTAAGCGAGCAGCGATGTCCACAGAAGGCGAGGCCTCGAGAACTGTAAAAGAGTGAAGTATCTCTAATTTGTACATGTTATCACGGTGTCGTGTAAGATGGGTTACCAAGGGAGGTTACCTAGAGAATAGGTAGATGAATATAAGAGGTTGTATAAAATGTATTACGCGCTTATCAATAAATAAGATGTGAACAATTAATTTATGATTGAAAATTAACAGAGATCAGTGAACATTACTTACTCGTACAATGGTAAGTATTAAATATTGTTTATATCTTCAACTATTTTCACCAGACGTTTCATTGCTTTCGTTTACGTCACAGATTTCACTGAACTCTCACTTTTTACTGATCATAAGCGTATTTGGAAGCCGATCCACTTTTTTCCGATATGATTAACACATTTGCATATCTAAAGACTCTTCGAAATTGTGTTTCACTAGTAAATTACTACTACGTATGTTTTAAACCTTCTGAAAAGCTTGATCAGGAATATTAAGTTACGTTCACAATATTCCAACCATTTGCAAAGGCCCCTATGATAATAAATGATGTGTATTTAAATTTGTAAATTTCCAACCCATGAATGTAAATTTAATTTTTGAATGTATTTATGAGTATCGGGATGTTAGAATGAGTAATGTATAGACGTGTATGAAATAAATACACAGATAAACTATAGTAATTTTTTTATTAGCCAACTGCATATCCCATTAAGGGCAACGGCTTCCTCCTTCCGAAGGGAAGTATTAATTCTTTCTTAATGAAGTGAGAGGATGATGATGAGTGAAGGGACGATGACAAATACATCGATGCCCGAGGCAGTATTCGAACCCGCGATTATTCGATCCGAGATCGCCACGACACAACTGCCTTAGCGATCACGCCTATCCGCATCGACATAGCAAATTAGCTAGCAGTAAAAATCTGCAAGATTGAGAGATTATCAGCGCAAATGTTATATTTGTGTAAAACCCATAGAAAAATTCAAATCACTGAAAGGCAGAATTGCCACTCAGGAAGAAATTTTTTTAAAAAAACACTAAGTGGATTTCAACAGGAGTTATAACTTACACTGGCTGCAGGCTGCAGATAAATGACCCTGACAAAATTCACAGTGCCTCACACTCTTCTCTCAACAAGGTAAGTATTCGGACTGAGTTCAAGAAATATTAGCACTGTTCCCTTGAAAAAGCTTCTACTTTATTTCACGAGCTAAAACCGGCTCAGGTGGCCAATAGTTCCTAGAGTCCGAGACCCGACACCAGCCAAATAGCTAGGTCGTATTCAGCCTCTGTCTGGAGGAGAATTCTAGCAGCCGGCTGCTCTGACAGGTAGTTTTCCGTGGTTTCTCCGATCAATACTTCGCAAATGCCCCTGAAGTACCCAAAACATTGGCTCAAAGAACGCGCGCGATCTTTGCTTCCGCATTCTTGTCCCTGTCTTCTCTTTCACACGCATACACACACACACACACACACACACACACACACACACTTACAACCACTACACTCCCATGCATATGGGGAGGCCAGCCGGGAACTTCAAGCGTGTCTCCGCTAGGACGGAGGGGGAGATACGTGGAAGTGGAAGGGGTAAGTTCCATGGGGGGAGGGGAAAATCGACAAACCGAAACGCATCTCGGCGCAGGAGACCAACAGGTGAGGGGCACCACCACCTCTCGCATACAGAATAATATTATAAATATAATATCCGTTTTTACAAAATAATATACATAAGACCACAAAAATTTGATTTCAAAGAGCCTGCATTGCTTACTTTTATCACGCTTTCAATTAAATTTTCAATAGACTTAATTTCGGACGGCGAAGGACTTGCTGCGCGTCATTTCGGGTTAGGGAGGTTAAAAAACAACCATCGATGATTTTAAAACATCGATATTTTAGAGCAGAAACAACGATGTTATTATAAACCGAGAGAGATGGCTCACGGCAACTGATGTCATTGCACTGACTGCAGCCCCTCTGGTCGGGAGGTCCTAGTGTCGAGTCCCGACTGTGGCGGAATTTTCGACACTAGCTTGTCAGCTAGGTCGTATTCAGCCTCTGTCTGGAGGAGAATTCTAGCAGCCGGCTGCTCTGATAGATAGTTTTCCGTGGTTTCTCCGATCAACACCAGGCGAGTGCCGGAGCATTATCGTAACAAACGGTGCACGTACCGCGCACGAAGTTTTCATCCGCTTCCTTGTGTATTCTCACCCATTTCTTACAAACACACACACACACACACACTTTCATGAACTACTCTGCCACACATGCGAGGACACCAGTCTGGAGCTGAGAGCTTACCCTAGGTGGGGCGGTGCCCTGAAGGTAGAATAAACCTGAAATAATTATAAACGTTGTAATTGCCAACAATAGTATTTAATATAAGAGCAGCTTTCGATGGCTTAACCATCATCATCAGTTGTCTGCTATTGTCTGTGATCTATTGTGGGCAATGACAACGTTTATAATTATTTCATGAAAAATGCCAACGATAACGCACCACAACACCTATATTCTAAAGCTAGTCAAGCTCAATTGGTGAACCTTTGGTACAAGTTATCACTGAAATTTTCAAAGTACGGGTAGTCGTTTTGTGGCTTCCATTGAGCAGACAACTGATGATGATGGCTAAGCCATCGAAAGCTGCTCTTATATTAAATACTATTGTTGGCAATGACAACGTTTATAATTATTTCATGAAAAATGCCAACGATAACGCACCACAACACCTACATAGAATAAACCTGGTTGGGGAAAACCCTTTCAGCCGACAGGGAGGGATCTTACCATCCAGTGGGGAAATATCATCCCCACCTTTCGTGGAAAGAAAAAAAAAGAAAAAACACGCACTAGACCTACGGGAATAATAACTTTAGCAATTGACGCATCCGGAAGCGCAATTGAATCAAGCCACCAGTGCTACTACCAGTGCTACCAATCAACTTCTGGATGTCGTTTCGCTGACAAGGACAACAAGGAAACAAGACAGGACCACCCATCGTTTCTGAGCGCAGTGGAACGCGAGAGGTGCTAAAATTTCCTAACCTCAATGAGACACGCGGACATTCTTTTTATAGTTCTTCAGCACTTAGTTCAGAGATAGCGGAGCCGCAGTAAAATAAAGATAATGAATCACCGGTTATAGATCAACCAAAAACTTTATTCTTTTTTGTTTTCATTCAGTTTTTTTCATTTGTTTTTGCCCCGATTAGTGCAGTTTAAAAAAATACAATAAGTAAAATTGACATACGAATAGGTATCAGAAAACTAACATTCACCGTTTTCGACTTTTAAAATATGAAATTGGTACAAGTACCACCGTCTAGTAACAAAGACCATTCCACCAATCTTTCTAATGTCCTTCGTTTTACTGTTTTATCTTATTCATTCACATGAAAATCAAAACACGTTGAAATCGATGTGTAAAACTAAATCATTCTAAAAATATCTTGTAATTTTCGATAACCGTCTAATTTTTAATAGTTGGATTCGCCAGATTAAACTGAACGTTAAAAATCTGAATAACTTAAAACTGGTTGCTTTTGAAATATTCACTCTCTGTTCGCGGAAGAAGGTGTGACAGAGCACCTGCAAACTTAAAATAAAATTTTTAGAAATATTTAGTATGTTCAGTACCCTCTCGTTAGGGGAAAATTATCGATTGAATTCCTGAGTCCATAACGCATGTCCGACTCCTAAAGTATGACAAGATAAGATAGACCATTTAAAATTTGCATTACCACAAATGTAAATGCAATTGTCCTCGTCAATCTAAATTGTCAGCAAATGAATTATGAACACAGAAATTCGTCACAGTAACTATCAAATGAAGTATTCTCCGGAAGAAGAGCTTATATAGTTACAATGGCTCTCACAATTGAATGTACACCGTTACGGTACACCTTTAATGGTACAGTACCGCCTTCTCGTATGAGTATTTCCAGAGGTAAAATATGTAATTTTGATACCAGAGGTTTCCTGGAAGAAGAAGTGTAATTTAAAAGCAGAAAAGTGCTTTATTAAATGTAAAATTAAGTATTTTGCGTGTTACCTGCAAATACGCGATGTACAGAATTAAAAGTACACAATCAAAAGCGCACTTTGAAAATTATCCTAATGTTTTCCTGAGCACAAAGTAGTGATAAACATATTAGTAGATGGACATATTTGCGAAGAGCAACATTGAATTTTAGCCATGGAGAGAAGATCACTATGAGGTATCATAAAGATAGCGGGATAATCTCATTCAACTATTCAAGATATAGTAGACGATGTACGTTGGCTGATTAATTAATAAAAGCGGGAGAGGCCAAAAACATACTCAAGGAATGTGATAAAAGAAATAATCAATCACATCAGCAAGAATCCTCGCCAAAGTGTTGTTAAAATGACTCCGTGGGTGGTTTCTACATTAGGGAGAACGGGAACCACATAAACCGTTCGAAAGGCACTACGAGGCGTAGGTTAAACGGGAGAGTAGTTAAGAAGAGAGTAGTCAGCGCGCGGCGATGGTGTAACGGTTAGCGTTTCGGACTGTTGTACCCAAATTGCGGGTTCAAACCCGATCGAAGCCGTGGATTTTTTAAGGGCGAAAAAATCCGTCGTACGCCTTCCTTCGGAGGGGAAGTAAAGACGGCTGTCCTATGTTAGTAGATTTACTTGCATGTAAAAGATCCTCAAGCCTAAATGACGCCTCTGAGCTAAATTCAAATCGCCTGTTTCTCGCCCAAGAAATACCTTTCTCTGCTAGTTGGTGAAAGGAGCGTAGCGAAATTTACGTGGTCAGACGGAAGAGCAGGCCTCATGGCCTGAGTCTCGCCTCGTAAAATAAGGCATCAATTCAATTCAATTCAATTTAATTCAAGAAGAAGCCTTGTGAGGCCAATCGGCGCAACAGACTGCAGCTCGCGAAATATTACAGGAACCACCCATCGCACAGCTGGGAAACTGTGATCTTCAGTGATGAAAGTGAATCCAAGATATTTGTAACAGATGAGGAGGAAGGTTAACGCAGCCATAAAAGATTAAAGTGAAGTGCAGATTAAAGTGAATTTGAGTGCAACTCCGGCCGACGGGAGCTCCGTAATGGTATGGGACTGAATGTCTGCATCATGTGTCTGGTATCACCATTTTATTGGTTCTACAGTTCACTCATTTGGATATTTATATCGATTTAAAAAAAGGAATATCAAACAAAGTGCAGCGAATCTTGGACTGGGACTATTACTTTCAGCAGGACAACGCGCCCAACCACAAACCGCATATTGTGAAGTTATGGTTACTATATAATGTACCAAAGCTCGTTAAAACACTACCACTATCAGCCAATCTCAATCCTATTGAGAACTTGTGGTGGGAACTGGAAACGCAAGTGCAGAAGCATAAAGTTTCAAATGAAAAAAAGAGCTCACAAAGGACCTCGCTGAAGAATGGAAGAAAATCGCGCCTGAGTTTACAAGGACGCTAGTAAAATCAATGCCAGCTAGACTGTAGGCTGTTACTCGTGACAAAATTTACTTATTATTTTTCGTTTTCCTCGAATATAAATTGCCAATGTACGTTAATTTTTGTGGTGCATTTGCATACGCATTAAAAGAAGTTTTATTATTATTTTTTAGCTATTGATTTATTCAAAGATATTTTTCGGAATGTATGAGTAAAGAATGTTTGCATTAATACATATTTCTTTTGGGCCTCACAATTCTGCAATAAATACATATGCATATAAATGTTTCTATGTCAGTTTGTGTTTTCTTACATAGTGTACGGTCAGTTTTGTGAGCCACTGTATGTGTTATTTATGTTTTCAGTGATGGAGAGTGATCAGGAACTAATTCATAAAACACAAAAAAAGAATGAAAAGCAAAGTATTAATCTTGAGACAACAGAACTACATATTTAACAAACGAGTAAAAAGTTACCAATTGCTGTTATCCCAAATCAGCCATTTTGCATGCACAAATCTGCCTTCTGGTGAATGACTCAGTATAATTTATAGCAAGATTAAATTCAATGCACGTTACAAAATGAAGGCCAGAAGAGACGAACAGTGTGGTTGAGCGAGTGAGATAGAGCGAGATGAGAATAATCAGGTAGCGGAACGAATTTTTGACAGGAGCCACATTGCTGGGCGATATGAGACTGCAAATGGCAAGGTGGGTAGTAGGGACGTTGCAGAGCGAATCAATGTCTGGACGCAGGAAAGGCTTACACAAGAGGAATATGAAATTAACTTTTTGCTCGTGTTGGAAAGTCAAGGCTAGAACCGGGGAAGAGCTGACTTAGGCGGCGCGTGCACGGTTCATAAAAGCATCCACTGAAGACAGCTCTCGGCTTCTGCCAGACGACTGCTATCCAGACGTGATAAAAAGACGGTAATGAAGATCCTTCTTCGACCTATGACGTCCATTAGAATTAATTTTAATCTTTTCCATTTCCTACCGCAAGCACCCTCGTGTACAAAACTGTCTTAACGGGGACTCAAGAGGGAGTATTCAGCCCCTCTGAACCCACGACACATATTCAAAAATGTAGTTTTTACTAATTTCCTATACTAACGAAAGGCAGTTAATAATATATATATATATATATATATATATATATATATATATATATATATTTAACATAAATATTAACTATAAGTCAACAAAGTAAAATACATTTAATATTCAAAGTAAAGGAAAATTTATAAGAAAACATCGCGTCAACTCGACACTATACTTTTAGATCTCCCCCTCCCACACCTCTAGAAAAATCTTTGGTGCGACGCTTCATTTCATATCCTAACCTGGTCCAGTACCAGCACAATATCGCCCCCATCCTTAAAGGCAAACGATAAATAGCCACAAAACTTCTCAGAATAGCTACGAAAACATCTTGATTTATTAGAAGCAACTCTCTCCGCTTCAACTTAAACATTCCCCCCATCCAATATCACGTGCAGTACCTATCTAATGACATTTTTCAGCATGCAAAAAGGTTCCCGGTGTCTTACATTTTCAAGTGATTCACATTTTCAGATATCTCCTACTCTCAATATTTGAAACAAACATCTCAACGAGCAGAAAGCTGTTCAAGTACGAAGGTTCGTCCGGCTGCTAATAATTTAAGTCTGTGCTATTTTGAAGC
The DNA here is from genome assembly GCA_038098605.1 of Gryllus longicercus. Classification (NCBI taxonomy): domain Eukaryota; kingdom Metazoa; phylum Arthropoda; class Insecta; order Orthoptera; family Gryllidae; genus Gryllus; species Gryllus longicercus. The sequence continues at coordinate 1,121,572 of JAZDUA010000303.1, forward strand.
ACCACTAGTAGTTAAAATATGTACGTGTAAGAAATAGTAATATTTAGTCGTTGTTTATGACTTTCATGGCTTTGAATGGAGATTTACATTTAACAACTTTTTGCACAAAAGCAGTTTCTCTTTTTTTTTCTCGAAAGCGAAACTTGTCCTCTCTATTGCTACATTATTTTTAGCTTCGATGGCCTTCACCGCTTCACGTATCTCTACGATGTAATGTTTTCTGCCACTCTTGCAGAATGCACAAACATTTTACACTGAAGAGGAAACATATTTCATGGAACATAGTTGCAACATGACATAGAATTTGTAATGTGTGTTTAACTTGTACAGTAAACATGTTACATCGATTGTTAAAAAGGCATTTTAATGCAAATGAATTAGCTAATTAAATTTATATTGAAAATAAAACATAATATTATATTGTAACGTTTAGGTGGAAAATAGGAGTCATTTAGTACAGTTCTGAAGCGAATCAGAGAACTGTAGGACGCAAGTGGATGAAAGATTCTAAATGTATTTATAAAATTAGAATAAAACCACCATTAGTGTCCAGTTCCATACTCGTTTGAAAAATAAGAGGTGAAGGTATCCCACTTTTTCAGTTTCAGAACATGAAGATTACGTCTTCTAATGGTGAGCACAACAAAGAAAATAATTTATAGAATTAACTTCTTTGAACTTAACTAAATTTATTAAATAAAAACTATTTTTATGTTGTATTCTGTAATGTTTATACATCTTACTCATATTGGTATTGCAATAATGTTACATGAATGTGGAATTCAAATCGGAGTTTGAAAGAAAATATTAAAAAATATAACAAATTAAATTTCTTCATTGTCGGGCAAGGGATCTATTCAGAGAGAGAGACACGCTAATCTACTGGATTTGACTTCACGAATGAACCCCTAGTACTGCAGCACAAAAACGTTTTAGAAAATTTCGAATATCTTTTATACAAATCAAGTTGTGTACAAAAAAAGACAATAAAAGCTCATTACTCTAGTGTCAATGTGTTTATTATTTTACACATTAGCAATACTTAGATGAAGATAAGTATTATTGAAACATCTACATTTAAGTATTTTAATAATATTAACAATATTAATATATAAGTAATAATATATAATACAATATAATAAAATATATTAATATATAACTATATATTAATATATTAATATAATATATATTAACAATACTAATAATAAAGTAATTAATAATATATAACAGTTATATACGAAGAATAGAGAAATTTATGTAATGCTGCGGAAAGTCGATTCCGTCCGTCCGTCCGTCCGTCCGTCCGTGAACACATGTGTAGGATTTTTTCCAAATGAAGAAATCCATGCTGATCTGGTTCGAGTCGAATCTTTGAGATTTTGAAAAAAATTCTTTAAAATTTAGCAGTACTACCCCCGAACATTTTCGAAATTTTCTAAAAAAGGGCTCCAATTTTTAAAAAAATTCTTGTAAGATTAAAGAAACATACCACTAACGGTGCCATAGGTCCAATGTTCACGGTTAACTTTGAATTTTCGAAAATTCCAAAGTATGATTTTTTTCGGTGCCCTCCTACAAGTTCAAAATTGAAGATAAAGTTTTTTTTCTGCAAATAAATTTTGTTCTTCATAGTAAGTTCTTTCATTAAGTTCATGTATATTTTTTTGAAAATAGTTTTCGTGCGTGCAATATGTGCAATTTAAAAAAAAATACAAAAACAAGATTTTCTCAAAAAACGCTCCATTTTTTCTTCAAACACTTCGAACGAATAGTGATAATTGAACTCTATGGTATGAGGTAAAGAGAATTTCGGTGTGTGTCTTTTGTTTTTTCAACAATTACACAAATGTAAATTTTTTAAAGCTCTCTTACACCGTTGTTATGCACATTTCCAGCAATTTGTAAATACTTTTCAATTTGTGAGTTAAAGTACATAAAATGACTTCAGTTTAGACAAAGTTTTTCTAAAACTCGAAAAATTTCTGTAAAAAGAGCTTCAAATTTCGAATATACAGTAGCGCTTGAACGTCAATTTCTTAAAACGGCTCCAAATTGTTCAAAGAAAATTGCCGGTTAGAACGAGGTTTAACTGATCGTTAATAATCTTAAAATAATACTTCCACTCTTCAATTAGGAAACCGAAAATCTAAGAAAATATTTTAAAAAAGTATTTCGAGTGGCAATAGATGGCAGCAGGTAAGTATATGTGTCAAGTTCAAATAGCTAACCGAGACCAAAGGAAATAGAAAACGAATACGGGAACATCTGTGCCATTCTGTAGCACCACTAGTTTAGAATTAACTTTGCTTCTCTTAGGGAAATTTTCACCAGCCGGAGGAAAGACGATCCTGATTTGATGCGAGTCAACTTCAGTTGATCCCGTTGTACATTTCTCCACGCACTTAAATCGAATCAAAGTGTGACTCGGATCAAATTTGACTCGAAAATTTATTGGCCGGATCAGGAGTTATATCTCAGAATGGTCACAGCAATTGCTCGTATCACTATTTCAGTTTTCCGTATTTTTTAATGACTGTGGTTGGACTTAGATACAGTTTAGAAGTATTCGCTAACAAGTAGATATTTATCGGGCAAATGTGTTTTTTAAGATAGTATTGTAAATGAAAGTGGGGTTAAGACAATTTTAGGTTAGAATTCTCGGCATTAGGGAGTAAAATTTAAATATATTTTGGCTTCAAGTTAATATAGATTATTAGTATCATTAGTAAAATATCATTTTGTTAGTTTTAGTCTATAGATTCGCTATTTTTTCGTATTTCTATTTGACTTTTGTCATATCTGTATTGTAATCGTAATGATTGAAAATCTGCCACCATCGAGTCTCCCTGTCTGCGAGGCTGCAGAGACAACAATATTAAACAATCCGCGACACTCTTGAAATTACTAGCCACTCTTTTATATTGCCACATCCACGAATCACATTACATGACTTATCTTCTTACATCATGGATATCATTTACCTCAATTTTTCTTACCTTATGGTAGAGCTCGTAATGTTTTTCCAAAACGTTTTCTTCGTGTAATTAATCATTACAACATAGATATAATGGATAAAAATGGTTTAAGCATAATGTAAAACACGAAAATGGGGAATAAAATTAGATGTTAGAGGTGTATCAGTTTAGTCGATTTTTATTTTTCTGTCTGATCTTGAAACGCCAACTGCAACTCATAAACAAAAGTTGCTTTTCCATCGGGTATTCCGACCCAGTGACACATGCTAATATGACATACTGCAACCTTCGCTTATTTTTCATCAGTCGGCCTTCTTAGTTTCCTTACACCCAAGTACATTCTACAATATATAGCTCGTCGTACGACAGTCCCACGTCGAACACGCCACGCAGAATCTGCATAAAGCCTCTTTAGAATCTGCATGTCCATGTAGTATCTGCATAAAATCTCTTTTAATGAACAAGTTTCTCAGCGTACCGTTCGCCTTCGCGTTGAAAACTCCGCACGTTTTATCCTGCTGGGAGCCGGTCGCGATGCTAAGGTGCAATGTGCATTAGACGACCTTGCTGTATTCGAACGTCGCAATCTCGCTACGGTGTAGATAAATTCAGGATCTTATTGCTATTACATACGACGTCTACCAGGCGAGGTTGTTTTCATGATAATATCAGTCATTTTACATCGACATTGACGTGTGGAACTCCGGTCCAATCGATACGAAGCGAGTTTTGGAGAAGTAAATATTATTTGTTATGCAGGAAAGAAAGGAAAGGTTACCGGCCACAAGGAACGACGATATCTGCAAGAAGTAACGGGCTGATTTACTATATGAGAGAGAAAGATCAATCAACATGGAATTCGAACTATAGACAACACGCCTGACCTTATCTTCTCATTTTGGATAATGAGAACATTCACCGGCCAATTGCGAATAAGCCTGATTTGGATATTGGCATGTAATAATAATAATAATAATAATAATAATAATAATAATAATAATAATAATAATAATAATAATAAACCGAGCGAAGTGGCTTAGTAGTAGTGGAGCGAAGTGGCGCGCTGTCTTCGCAGTCGGGAGGTCCGGGTTCGATTCCCGGGCCGGCCAGCCTTTGTCTGCCGGCCAGCCAGTGTTTTAGGGGCATCTGTTTATGTCACACAGGCTGATGTCTGGGATGGTTAAAAAAGCCACGATCACCTCCCATAATCATCGTATCACCTCATAATTTAACATTCAAGGCTTTACAACCTTGTCTTACCGAGGGGTACAGCCGAAAAGCTGTTCCCCATAATGACATCAGTCTCCGAGATGGAATGTGACTGGTCCTCGGAAGAGAATGTGTAGCGTGGTCAGAAATCATCGATACTCAATAATAGTAATAACAATAATAATAACAACAACAATAACAACAACAACAATAACAACAACAACAATAACAACAACAACAATAATAACAATAATAATAATTAAAAACAATACAAATTCTTTTACTATCGACAAAATATAAATTTTTACGAGTGCGTCATTTTAATCATTTTTTTTTAAAAAGTCTTATTACAATACAGAAAAGACTTTCACGGTGACGTCACATCACAATGTGAAAAATAAATTTGCGCGGTAGGTACTTTGCAAAAGAAGTAAGAAAATGAAACACATTTATAGGAAAACAAATATAATTTAATAATTATTAAACCCTTCCAAATAACTATTAACATATTTACCAAGAGAATTTATAACTAAGAACACACATCATCATCATGGAGCATTTTACGTCAAATAAACCTTCCGGTTATCCACTGACGTTCCCTGTCATTTGTGGAAGTATGAATGCAGATGTCATTTGTGCAAGTATCAGTCTTTTCTCAATAAAAATATTAACATTTATTAAAAACTCAAATGTGCCTTCAATTTCAAATTCAGTGATGAATTTACATAATTTAGAGCTCATTCAATTACTTTTTGGGGGAATGCCATTTTAATCAAAATAATTTCTTTAACTTCTTAAGGCAATTAAAATGTCTCGATAATATTTCTTTGCAAATTTCGTAATTTTGACAGCACCACGTTTTCCGCGGCGCTTACAATTCATTGAGATGATGAAGGATATGATCACGCCGGGAAGAAATTCCACCTCATAGAATGTTCGAAGTCCTCCAGGAACCTTCCGTTATTGTCTCTTGCTCTTGCGACAAATACATTTTCGAAAAATTTGATATGACTATTTCTTGATCTTTTCTTGATCTTTTCTTGATCTTTGAACGACAGATTTAATACAGAAAAATCTATCTTCAATATTGTCGTTGTATGATGACACCGAAAATATTTCAAACTTTCGCAATTTTCGAAAAGTCCGAGATTTCAAGGAAAATGAGACCTGCTGCATTCTTTTCAGCGTTTTCTACGAATTCTGAGGGCAAAGTTTAATAAAAAACACTTTGGCAGTGTCATTTATTACTATAATATTGCGTAGTCGTTACAAATATTGCGAGAAAGTGTGTGCTGTTGTATCACCACTAGTTTTCTGCGTCATCGACCAGAAAACAACACGGAACCTTACGTCTGTTATTGACGTAATCTATTTGGCAATAAATGTACTAAATTATAGGTTAGTCTCAATATAGATGTTTTGCATGTTAGATGTTTAAATTATAGGTTACTCTCGATATACACAATAAATTTGAAATATTGTAAAAAATGAAATGAAGTGTCTTATGGTGTTCTTACGAGAGCTAATATCGTGTTCCATCGAAATTTGATGTTTTCAAGAGCAATTTAAGTTCATGGTACCACCAACAGTCGAAATTACCTATGATAAACTAAATGGCAAAGGGAAAATCGGTGTGAAGGTGGGTTGATGTAAGTGATACAGAAGCATAAGTGAACGAGAGCTGGGAAAAAGAAAAAAACAATGACCACCTGACACATTTGTGCGTTTGCAAGCATCTGGGTGGAATAGTCTGAAGAGAAGGAAGAGAGCGGCAAGTTGGAAAGGACAAGAAAAATGTTGAAGAGGTAAGCATAGGGAGGAAATTAACTAAAAATAAATGAAAGTTAATCATTGATTCTAGTCATTCGTGTTAATGTAACAAAATGTTTTGTGACATAACAGGTTGTACATCGATGCCAAAAAAACTGAGTGCGTGAATTGTTTAACGCATTCGAAGGCGTAACTATTGGCCCGGGAGAAGCTTGGCCCCCCAAAGGGGCCCCTCATTTTTTTGGTCTAACTGAACACACTTTAAAGGCTCCTTCTGAAAGGGATTTATTTATTATCATAAATCGACTAGGGTAAAATTTGAATTACGAATTTAGGAGGACGCGAAGATTTTTCCAAATTTGTAGTTTGACATCGCAGGTCACTTATTATTTATTGCTTCATTTAAAGTGGGTCAGATCCACAACTGAAGCGTGTGTTATGATAGGTAGTTCAGAAGAATAATTACTTTTCGGCGATTCGAATCACATATGCTGCTGTTTTGTGAGCTCTATCAAAATAATTTTAACTAGCGAAAGTGCATCTGAGTGAGCAGATGCGTGCTACTTGAATAAATAAATGAACGTTCGACATTGTATACCAAGTTGTATTGCAATCAAAAATTTCGATCGCGATTAATGTAATGTCTCAAAATCTGCAAAAATTTTATTTTGATATTTGACAAGCCTAGGATACGATTGAAGCAGCCCTCAAGGACCTAAAAGATTTTAGAGACAAAGGGGGGGATTAGGGAGTTGTCTTTGACGAAGACAAATTCGATACAGAAGAGTTGGCTACACCTTTGGGCGTAAAAGTCGAACTAGAAACTAGAGAGAAACTGAGAGAAACTAGTTAAAAAACGAAACATCTTTTCGATGAACTACGCAAAGATCAATATTTATCTGACTTGTTTAGATAATGTGATTAGTCTCCTGAGCCACCAATTTATTGGCTTCAATCAAATTATCGATTCGCTTACGATAATTCAGCTACAAACTCTTCTGCAGCTTTCACACTTGCGAATGAAGGAGACAACTTCAGTGAGAAATGATAACTCTTCACCCAGCTCTTATCCTTGCATTGATTTTTGAGAGATTCACTTTCGAAGATTTATTCAATCAGAGAGGTCGCTAACGTGGCCCTAATGGAGTATTTCACTCTTGCAACTAGCTTCCCAGACGTCTGCACAGTAATGTTGTTCTTTCTAACAATTGAATCGTTAATTTCGGAAACCCGTCAAACGCCAAATTCCTTATTCCGAGAAAACTGAGAAAAAGTCTCCCAATTTATCCGATTTCAAAATATTTTTATTTATTAATGCAGTGGGTAAATGAATATTTTTCATATAAATATGCACTAAACGATGTGTATATCGTCTTGGAACAATAATCCGTCGCTAATCCGTCTATTAGATATTGGCGTTTGAGGTATTTTTGAAACAAACGATTCAATAGCAGTGATGATTGAGACAGCACAGCAAAAATTGGTAAGTATGAAAAATTATCTGGAAAATTAAAAAATTATCTACGACCATAGCGTATTGTCCACAGAGAGTAAAGTGACGAACTTGATAAAAACGAACTTGGACGACGTTATAGATAAGTTTGTCAAAGTAAAGGTCCGCAGAGCTCGATTGTGAATTTTGTTATTGATAATGATTAATCAAGTTTCTTGCAATTAGTTTTCAGCGTGTTTTGGCAGCTAGTTGAACAAACTTTTCTGAGGGGGAGCTCCAATTTAGTTTTTGAACAGGGCCTCAGAAAAGCTAGTTACGCCACTTATTGGACTACTTCTCAAATGAATATCCGCAATCATTCTACTGTTTTGTGAACCATGGAAATATCTTCACGTATACCTGATAATAGCCGACACACAATTTGGTTTTAGAGAAAAATGTGCCACCAATAATCAGTTGCTGTGAATCACAGAAATTCAGTCCGTTGAAAACAATACGCAATTGCAGTGTTCCTTGATGTTGAAAAGTCCGATTAAATGTTGTGTCATAGGATTACCTTATGACTAGCAACAAGTGGGTAAACCACAATACCCGTACGTTATTAGTAAAGATTTCCTCCGGAAAGTCATTCCTCTATCAAAGTTAATCCCTTACTTTCTGATCAACATAAAACGGTTACAGGTGTACCTAAAGATTCTGGCCTGCCACAACCACTCATTTTGTTGTGGTGTTAAATGCCCATGCTTTTAGTTCATACCTTGCCCTATTATGTGTATATACGTTTCATATTTTTCACCCGTCCTCTTATTAAAAAAAAGTTGTTGCCAGAACTTATACCCCAGGGGGGCTATTGCGCATCGTATACAACAGCCAATGAGCTTCCGGCATCAGTTTGCGTTACCATATTAGCGGAAATTTTAAATGCTGCCAGATACCAAAATTGTCGCCTTATTTCAAGTCATTGAAACAAATATATGAAGATTTTTCAAATATTGCATCTTTTATTTCAATTATACCTTGATCGTGAAATTGGTCGTTAAAAATTGTCACTTTATGCTACTTTCAAAATGTTTCTCAACACGTCTTGCTCTCCATCTTACATGGCGCCCCGCGTCTGACGTGACTATTCAAACGAAGTGCCCGTGCTGTGGTCCCATGGTTCCTGACGCAAACTGGTGATAGGCAGAACGAGCAAAACGTGGTGCGCCGGAATAACTCACCCATATTTTTCCAGCATGCTTATGCCCCAGCCCTCGTATATGCACGCGCGTATACACACACAGAGATATATACACACACACACACACACACACACACACACACAGAGATATACACACACACAGATATACACACACAGAGAGATATACACACACACAGAGATATACACACACACAGAGATATACACACACACACAGAGATATACACACACACAGAGATACACACACACACAGAGATATACACACACACAGAGATATACACACACACAGAGATATACACACACACAGAGATATACACAGATACACACACACATATATACACACACAGATACACACACACACATATATACACACAGATACACACACACACATATATACACACAGATACACACACACACATATATACACACAGATACACACACACACATATATACACACAGATACACACACACATACACACAGATACACACACACATACACACAGATACACACACATACACACAGATACACACACACATACACACAGATACACACACACATACACACAGATACACACACACATACACACAGATACACACACACATACACACAGATACACACACACATACACACAGATACACACACACATACACACAGATACACACACACATACACACAGATACACACACACATACCACAGATACACACACACATACCACAGATACACACAGATACAAATAGAGGAGACGCGTGGGTTATCCTCCCCTGCCACAGGGCGCTGGCGGCGATCGCGGCAGCGCTGGTGGCGGTGGGGGCGGCGGCGCGCGCAGAGCCCTCACCCGACCTCGCCCTCGCCCTCGCCGTGAACGCGCTGCTCCGCACCTACCGCCCGGGCTGCGCGCTGGTGCAGCTCTGCGCGGACGCAGGTGCGCAGCCGGCCTCGACTCGCCTTGGGACGAGTTGCTTTGCGAGGTCTTTCCACCCCCACTACTGCGTCTCCCGCCATCCCCTCCTCCACCACTCACCTGGCGCATTGGCACGGCAATGTGTGGACGGGGCGGAGTAGAGACGTGTCAAGAACTATTGTAAGGGCGTAAATAAATTACATCCACTCTCAGTCAATACGCTCCCGGTAACGAGTGATAATGAAAGTAAAGCGAAACATTACTACTACTGAAATAATAGCAAAATTTGACTATATTCAGTGTCCGGCTTTTGTGCCTTGATAATAAAATAATAAAATGACAATAAATGGAAGCGAAATGATTTGTGACGTTCACATTTCAATGTATAATCCTATCCTTTAAATTAAAATTACTTTCTAATGTTCACACATTGTGTATGGTTCATGTGGGAAAAATAGGAATCGTACCACCCAATACGAACGCTAAAGTCTCTACTCGTTTTGAAGCTTAACGTTGAATTCCGTTAATTTATATCCGAGATGTCCAGCCTTGTGGCTTTCCTTGCCCACATTGAATGTCAAGAAGAAACGTCAAATACATCAAAAAATTATCAATATACAAATATTTCTAATATACAAATATAATGTAATATTATTCGAAATATAAGCAATAGATTGTAAGTTTAATTTCTCAAAGAATTCATTTAAAATGATTTCAACTTTTGTTTCTCTTACGTATTGCCCTCAACTCAGTTTGGAAAGCTGAGTACTACTAAAACGTTATCGATAGAACGAAATGCATGTGAACAACTATTTGTACTTTCTCGCAACGGATAGAGAGAGTTATGTAATGCTGGAAGAAAAACCGCGAATTTTCGGCAAAAAAATTCATGATCCTGGTAACGAAAACGTGCATAAATCCAGTAGCTAAATTTAGGGGAGGATCCTCTAACACGTGATTTACCCACAATACATATTTTGTGGGTCCTTGATATCGAAAAATCATTTGACAGCAAAAGACCTGTACGTCTGCCTGTGAAGAACACTAGCGGCTAAACGGTTCAGCAGAGATTATCTCCCAAATTGGAATTCCCCAATCAATCCGGCTGGTGTCGCGGCCCCTTGAATTTGAAACCTATATTTTAATTTGGGGGGGGGGGAGTTTACGCCCCAAACCTTAGCCGTGGGACATTTCCAAAATTATCAAAAATATGACTACATTTTTGATTAAATTTTGTTGTTGGATAGTGTGAAGGGCATTTAAGAGAATGGTGCAAGTCTCAATTTCGTTGAAAAGCCTGATTTTTTTCGAAAATTGCAAACATTCACTATTTTTTCGGCGTATTTCTACAATTACAATTATGAAGATAGATATTTTTTACATTAATGAAATCAGTTCCTTAAAGATAGATTTGAAATAGGCCCACGTAAAATTTTTCGAAAATTTGAGTACTTTTCACGTAAATTTGCGTGAAAGTACGTGCTGTCTTAGCATCACTTGTTTTCTTTGAAAACGTTACGTCGAAAACCTTTCCCTCCCTGTTCAGGGCGACTGGAGGCGCAGCTAGAGGCAGTGCGCGCGGCGCGGGCGCTGGCGGCGGCGGGGGCGGCGGCGGCGGGGGTGTCCGAGACGCCTGGGGGTCGGGAGGGGCCCGTGCGGGGGACGGAACCCTGCGGCCACCGCCGGCCACTGCGCGTGCTCAGCTGCCGCCCGCCCGACGCGCGGCGCTTCATAGAGCAGGTGAGGTCATCACGCCAAGACAGACCGAACGTCGCTCGGCGAACGTCGCTCGGCGAACTGAGGAGGGAGCAAAGAAGAGGAAAGAAAGATCTGCGATCCGTGGCCGGTTTGTTAAGGCACTTCTCCGGCATTTGCCTGGTACTGATCGGAGAAACCACGGAAAACTACCGATCAGAGCAGCCAGCCTCTACAATTGTTCTCCAGGCAGCGACTGAATTCGTCCTAGCTGACAAGCTAGAGTCGAAAATCCTGCCATCATCGGGACTCGAACCCAGGACCTCGAGGTCAAAAGACTGCAATGACATCAGTGGATGCACTGAGCCTTCTATGTTGATAGAAACAATAAAATAAGAAAATAATGTGTTGGTGGGGAACCAAGTATTTTCTAGGATCATTCGAGAACATTCTAAGAGAATTTCATAAATAAAAAAAATCAAGGCAGATGACTTTCTATTAATATCTATTAGTTAATGGTTGTGAAGTAAATACGGTGAAGTTGTGTACACTGTCTAGTATATGTTAACTGAGCTAAATTAATAGAAACGACGCACATTGATGGATTTGAAACAAACTTGAATAAATAAATTTTAAAAAATGTGGTGTACATTTTGTATTGAAAATTGGTGAGGTCAACGAGTAGGGCAGGGAAATTAATTCATCACAGTTACTGTTAATTTACAGTTTAGTTTATTGTATTTCTTTTTTGTTGTGTTGTTGTTTTTCTTTCTTCCTTTTTATTTTTTTATTATTATTTTTTTTTTTTTTTTCAGTTTCAGGCTTTGCCGATTTCGGTTATCCGCACAGGATATTAACTTTGTCCCTCATAGAGACACAAATTAACTTTTACACTAGACACCGACACGCATACGGGCTCCTCGGTAAGCGATCAGCAGACCCACGAGGTCTTCTGCGACAACACACATTCAGGAAAGAGAAGGCACAAAGAACCATGCTCACGACGGGGCTCAACCCGCGGCCTTCGAGCCATGGCGCTTAGTCTGCACACGATTTAGCCACCTCCGCTGTCCAGGTCGGCTTATTTTATTCCTTTGTAAATCATACAAATTCATTTATTAAAAGAAAGGATTTGTATTTCAACTTTATCTTTTCAGAAAGATATCCGCGAACGTCACTGATGCATTTCATGGTAAATCAACTCACAAACTTACGAAGCATCTACCCTCAGTTTTCACATCATAGAAATTTAGTTGAGATTTTGATTATTATTGAGATGATACCGCGAAAGTTAATGTTAAAAGTGGTAAATACAAAGAGCGATAATATATTAGGAAATTTATTGTGACGAGAAAATACGCTTCGGAACGTAGTTTTAGCCCATAACCTTATTTATAAGCACAGTAATTTATCGTAGTTATCTATTGAACCACATAACTAATCAACTTCGTAGAATGATCAGAATGAGTTAAATGAGGGACATCTTGTGTTGCATTTTCCTTCTCGTCCCAAATAACCTATAACCAATAACCTATGATACGAAGCTATTTGAGCCGAGCCTCCACGTATTAATTAATTTACTCTCGGTTAACTGGTCCGTTGATAGAGATGACTGCTCACTTCTTCTGAATTGATAATCCTCTTTCAACGTTCAATAATTTATCTGTACGAGTTTTTAATATACGGACCAGTCTTACTTGTGCTGTCGTTTGTTTGCTTGTTTTTGTGGCACGTGCGACCTTCGCAATTTTGTGACGCAATATTGCTTCTTTTCCGCATTCTCAATTTTGTATTGAGATATTTCAGAAGCGAATGCTTCGCTAATTAACTTGACAAGCATGTCCAGATGATAATATTATAAACTACAATAAATAAACAGGAAATATATTATAAATAAACGATATCGATGCAAAACATAATACTCACAGAAATGATGTTTAAAACCAAAGACAACTTTTTCAATCTTAGAAACATCGACGTTTGCCTCCCATTTGTAATTTGTCCCCCTTTTGTGTATTAAGTGTTCTTGCATCATAGTGTTAAATCTTTGTATATTTAATTGCCCACATAATTTTTGTTTCGTTTTTTTTAATGTTTATTGTTTTGCATCCCGTAAGTAAAAAATAAATGCTAGTTTTATAACATTGAATTAATTATTTAATTAAATTAACGTCAGAAATAGTTCTCAAAACAAAGGTAAATTCAAGGTTATGACCTATTTAATTCATGGTATGTTATTGCCAACACCGGGTGTAGTTCGATATTCAAATTCACCTCCCTACAATTCATCCCCGACACCATTTAAAATTATCCAATCAACATTATCGACAAATGAATGCATTTCGTTATTATTCCAATCTGTTGTCTTCTGTCGAGAAAGATATAATGAAACACGGGAGCTTCGGCTTACACAGTTTTTATTACGCTGTGTCAACAGTAAGGGAATGCAGTTGTGAGGTAAACAAAGCAAAGCTAAATATATAACATTGCTAAGTGCGTGCATGTCTGAATTAAGACAAAGGGAATGGAATCTGTTGGCTACTGTTCACAAGTACTAAGTAAACCGACAATAAATGTTCTTGTGTGTGCGAAGAAAGCTATCTTAGAACCATTGAAAGCTGAAGAAGATATGTTATATTTTGTTCTGCGAGCAAAGATCTGGTCATTCGCAGGCCAGATTAAATTTGATTAGATCTGATTAGACTTGTCAGCTCTGTAAGATGACCTTACGGAAGGTGGCGTGTAATAAATTTGGGTGATAGGCTACCAGGGGAGGAGAATAGCGACGAATAAATTCCATGGCGGAAATACATCAGCAGAGTCACTAGTTACTGTTAAGTCCTACAGTAATCTACCCTAGATACTGTGTCTAGGGTCTGTAATAGGCAGCGTTCACAAGCTGCAGAGGCATGCTGTTGTAAAATCGCGCCCCGTAATTTGTTAAAATGATCTTCTATGTTAAAGTTTACCTGTCCACTTGGTATTTTGTTCCTGAAGGAACTGAGAATATTGGTTTGTTCTTTGCATAAGATTTTTGGATTTGATTGATTCTGTAGTTTCCGGACGGAGTCAGGTAGACCGGTAACGCTGTTAAGTTACGTAAGTGTAGAGAATGTTGTAGCTCGGAGGGGGCTGTGTTGCTACTTCCACTGGAACGTGAGATTCGTAACCGACCTACACAGACTTCCAGATTTTCTCCTCCAGTATCTCCCTCAGCGAGGCATCATCTCATCTGGGACGAGCACAAAGCTCCCAACCAGTCTCCCGACACTTGTGGGAGTTCAGCGAATGTTTGTAAGAATGTGTACGAGTAAGGGGAGAGGATGAAACAACGAGGAGGAAGAGTAGATTGCGCTCGATCCCAAACCTGTTCGTTGAGCTACTGCTCGGGGCTGAATTCTACAGAAAATTAAGTTGAATTTATGTACGAGTAGCTACAGTCAGAGTGAAAAGAGAATAGACACTTGGGTATTCACTCTGTTGTGGGAGTGTTGAAAATGTGCAGTAGGTGTTAATAGCAACTAGTGGATACTTAATAGAACACACTTTATCGCTCTTTCTCATCATCAATTTTGAAAAAAAAAACACTTCTGTGAGTTTTTTCAAAACGATACTTTGATTTTTTTTAAGTTTGACTGAATCGAGAGACCCAGAAATTTTATTAACTTAACGTCAGCCAATTACATATTGTTAATTTTCAATGGCGAATTCGAATTCCTGTTGGAAATTCAAAACTACCTTAAAACGGTTTTTCTTTCGTTTTCTATTAATTTGTTATAACAAACCATTTTGAAACTTATGAATCGTACTATTTTAGGGTTTCTTTTTTTCCAAATAACATTCGTGTCATCAGCAAACAGAACTGTTCTTCCGTTTCTACTGAACGAGTTTATATCATTTACGTATCAAAGAAATATTGTAGGCCTAAAATCGAGTCCTGGTGGTCTTCGTGCTCAATTTTCAAAGAATTGGATAGATGAGTAAATAGATTAGTTATTTTGTGCCATTACAGCATTTCTACTCTTTGAAATCTATGTTTAAGGTACGAGGATATCCAATCTAGGGCAATACCAAGAAATTCAGATACAGGTAATTTCGAAAGCAGAATGTTGTGCTCAATGACTTCAAATACTTTCAAAAGAACAAAAAATATTCCAATAGAAACTTCAATTTGAACTATTCCAATAGGAACATCACTAAAAAAAGAAAAATAGCGAATTCCGTAGATTTTGATTTTCCAAATCCGTAATGAGAGTCAGGAAACATTTTTTCCACAGAAAAGTTTCCTTTCGTATACAGAGAAAAGTATATCCAATACTTATTTTTGAAAAAATTGAGAAAAGAAAAAATTAGCGCATAGTTCTGAATTTGTTTGCATTTTTTATAAAGGCTTAGTTTTTGCTATTTTGTATGTAGTATAGTATAATTAGTATATAAGGCCATTCAACAGGTACACATTATTATTTCTATGTAGTAAATTACCTAATGCTACAATAAGTACAGAAGTGAATTGAAGATGCTCAATGATTGTGATGATTTGCAAGAGCCATTATACAATGATGTACCTCCCTGATGAACATCCTGAAATAATGCCTAGCTTGAAATGTACATGGAGGAATGCAATGCTATACAAAATTAACTATCGTTACGAATTGTGTTGCAATGCACTGCTTCATATTTGATTAAATAACACAATTGTTATACACGATTGAACACAATGCCTGAAGGCCTAGGAGGGATATGGAGTGAACTCACATTGGTTGAAATAGCGTTTGAGCTACTGTTGTAGTCGCGCACCGTTGAAGGTTGTCGAGTTTAGCCCATTCCAAAAGAAATAACGTCCCCGAACGCTGGCTGCTTGCTACCACTGTGGCCGTACACCTCTACACCGGCTACCTCCTCACTTACCAAACACTTTTTCAACTGTGCCCCGGGGGCGCTCGACCTAGCCCCGCCGTGCCTCCCCTCCCGCTTTTCACTCCTAGCGTAATCACTACCCCTTAACCTGGAACGCCTAGCTGCAACATCTCAGTGCTGCAAGTTCTCTGGATGTGCAGGAGAGCTCATTTCCTTCGATTCAGGCGAAGTATCGAACATTACCCAAGACGCACGAAAGCAAATGTTGAGTGAACCCTGATTATTTCGATTTTCGGAAACACATTAGTCATACGAAATGACAGTATGGACAATATTCCATACTTTGTCCCCCCCTGGCGGATCCAGGGGAAGGGACATGGCCCCCATAACCCCCATCACTAACACTATAGAGGTTCTAACAAAACGGAAATTTTCGCTTCAGACCCAAAAAAATGTCCGCTGTGAAGAGGTGTTCGCCGACGAAAACATTTAGAGAAGTTGCCCCGTATTAAATTAATAACGGAAAGGAATATTAATAATCAGGTTTTCTTGGTAATTGTAAGAGAGATTGCGTTACAATTCGGTTCCCCTTTCCTGTGATCGATCATGTTTTTCAGCCCGTATTTTAAGGTGAAAGGTAACTTAACAAAACCTGCAAGAAACGGGGCCGATAATGTTTAGTATACTTAGGCGTTTTAAAATTCCAGAATGGCGTCTCGTCAGTGAAATGTAAATCGTATTGCAACAAAACAGGTCCTGACCTTGGTAACATGAACTTGGAAACATGACCTTGTCCAATAACGTATTTCTATTAATCACCATTATCTATTAATTAGCCCCGCCTCGCTTTTCCACTCCGTTCCTCTCGTCCTACCCATGACACCCGACCTGCTTCCTCTACCCACTCCACCTGCTCCGCTCAGCCCCGCCCCGCTTTGCTCGGCACGAATGATCTCTAGGTGGTTTTCGAGTTGCATAATTCCCAAATAAAATATTTTTGGTAAACGAAATTTGGGGTAATACTTTGTAATCCGAAGCCCCTTACATATTTTCTCGACTGCCCATAAGTCGTGAAATACTCGGCCCAATCGTTCCAGTGGTTCAAATATTTTTTCGCGTACATATACATCAATTTTTATAGTCAAAATCTCAGAATAAATGGGTTTAAATTATTAGATTATTTCTTTTGACTGTAAAGAACGTGTGGTGGGATATCTCATATAACGAAGTTGTAGTAGTTGCATATGCGATTGGTAGACAAAACATCGGACACTATTGTTCGACAGGTACTCGTTCTCGCGTAGTCAAAGAGGTTTCGTATCGGGAGAGGTGGCTCAGTGCATCAACTGGTATCACTGCAGTGTTTCTAAACGGGAGGTCCTAGGTTCGAGTCCTGACGGTGGCAAGATTTTCGACACTATCTTCGACACACTAGCTAGATCGAATAGAGTTGCTGTCTGGAGGAGGATTCTAGAAGCCGGCTGCTCTGATCGGTAGTTTTCCGTGATTTCTCCGATCAACACCAGACTAATGCCGGAGAAGTACCCTAACAACGGGCCACGGACCAAGAGCGATCATTGTCCTATCCTCACTCCTTACACTCACACTGTCATGCACTACACTATCACACATTGTGGGAGACCGGTTGGGAGTTTAGAGCTTGTCCTGGCTGGGGCGGTGCCATGCTAGTGGGAGATACGTGGTTGGGGAAAGCCCCGCTAGCCGACAGTAGGTCGGTGCCGGATCTCACCATCCAACGGGCGAAAGCACCTCCACCTCTCGAGAAAAAAAACACGCACTACACTTATGCGACTAATGACCCTAGTAGTTGACGCGCCCGGAATCACTAACAACAAGCCAATCCAAGAATTTCGAATACTTACCGAACACAAGTCCATGACGAGTTGTCCAATCAGGAGCAAATGTAACTCGTGTAACTTTGTTGTTTCAGATTTCCTACCACCTTTCTATTCGCAAAAAATTATAATATTCGACACGCCCACATGTCCTAGAAGTGTGTAACATTTACTCTGAGATATTGTTTATAAAAATGGATTTGTGTGTATTCCACAAATCTTTGAACTTCTACGGCGATTGCTCTCGATTTTAGAGCAGTCTAGAAAACCGTAGGGTTCTTGGCGCTCCCGTCTGAGACCGTGCGTGATGTGTTTATCAGAGCGGCGAGCGCGCGGGGGCGCTGGCGAGCGCCGTGTGGCTGGTGGCGCCGCGGTGGCGTGGTCGCGCTCCTCCGCCGGCCGAGCTGCTGGGCGGCGCCGCCGTGCCCTTCGACGCGGAGCTGTGGCTGGCGCAGCGCGGGCGCGGGCGCCGGGGCGTGGCGCTGGTGGAGGCGTGGCGGCCGGCGCCCGAGGCCCCGCTGCTGCTGGCGCCCTGGCCCCCGCGCGCCCCGCTGCTGCTCCGCCGCCGCCGCCATCTGCGAGGCGCCCCGCTGCGCGTCGCCACGCTCAACGTGAGCCGCCACCCCTCTCCCCGCCCACGCGCCAGCGCACGCCCACGGGCACGATCACGCGCACCTACGCACACGTCAACGCGCACACTCACGCGCACACATACGCATACTCCCACGGACATGCTGACGGGCACACCCACGCGCACGCTCACGTGCACACTCACGCGCACACCTACGCCCACGCGCACGCCCACGCCCACGCTTACGCGCACACCTACGCGTACTCCCACGGGCATGCTGACGGGCACGCCCACGCGCACGCTCACGTGCGCACTCACGCGCACACCTACGCGCACGCCCACGCGCACGCCCATGCCCACGCGCACACCTACGCGTACTCCCACGGGCATGCTGACGGGCACACCCACGCGCACGCCCACGCGCACGCCTACGCGCACGCTCACGACCAATCCCCATCGAACCTCATGTGAAAATTGTTACGACATAACGAGTTTGCATGCGTCACAGGGGTAGTCAAATCCCTGTGAAATGTCTAAACCCTACCTCCATCCCAATTCCTTTCTAATTCTTATGGCAGCTGGGTAGTGACGCAGGCGCGCACGCGGAGATGCTACCTGGCGGTCCTCTTGACAACTGACTGCGACGAGACGTGACATTAAATGACAGATCATGTTAATGGAGGATTATTTCTATAAATAGCGCGATTATTAATAGAAGATTGCTCCCAAGCGCAAAGCGTTCAACGCCCTCCAGGGTATAGAAACGTGCTGTCTCAATTCAGACGCAACAATAAGAAAAAAAAAAGAAAGAAAAAGAGTGCGTCAGATACGGACCGCTGCCAAGGCAGACCTTATATCTCATAAATCAAAGATCCTGTGGGCTCTGCGTTCGCGCTGCGTGAGGGCGCCGCGCGCGTTGCTGTAACAGGACCCGCCGTACGAGCTGCGCGAGCGGCTGGCCAACGGCTCGGTGCGGCTGCACGGCTACGCGGCCAACGTGTGGATGGCCGCGCTCACCGGCCTCAACTTCAGGTGCGCTCCCGGCCCTCCCTGCCCCCACAACTCACAAATACGTACGTTCAAGAATTGTAATTCAGCTGTAAGATCCATGACACCAACTCGATCAGGTTTTTTTCCTTCCTTCCTTCCTTTGAGCAAATGTTGAGACGGCCCTTTATTTTAATTTCTGGACAGTAAACGTAACTTCATTCTGACCCAAGTCTTCTTGAGCTCCTGTTTGCTAGACATGAGAGGAGTGGTGGATTAATATAGCAGTGTGTTCAAAATCAAAATTGAATGTCGCTTTCAGTTCTTTCTCATAGAGGTGAGCATTTTTTATATTCTTGTATTAAAATGCTGCTTTTTACCTGTACTCATAAAAGTGTGTGGTAAGAGAAAGTTAAAAATCTGGAGATCAGGAAGACATGCACCTTCATACAATGGGTCATATGAATAAAAATGAGCACTTGCTCAGGAGTACTTGCTCCGGAGCAAAGTGAGTCTACTCCGCAGCACTGAGCAGAAGCTCCATTTCGTGAGAATAAAAACTTCGTATGTCTCCGAAGAACTTACTCATGTCTCGCGAGCATTTGCTCGTCGTGAACAAGTGATAGTGAAGGCTAAGAGTTTTAAAAATTGGTTTCTTGAGCAACAAAGAGGTTACATACGTTACACGCGTCGCGCACATTTGTGCGGAATAAAGAGCAATGTTTTGTTGTCTCGTTCTTTAAATTCGAATATGAATAGCAGTAACGAAAAACAGGCGCCAGAGGCCCGGCTAGTTTTTGTCGAAATGCTAAGCGAATATAAAATTACTTTTGAAAAGAGCCAGCTTTCGGATGTACGCTGTGGCCGAAACGAAACGTTACTAAGTTTGAAAAAACAGTACCCGAAAAATTCCAAGTAGCAAAGAGCGATGGCCAATGAAGATAAAAAATATGCAATATGAAAACGCGCCTGAAAGCAAACGCCGTTAAAAATCGCACCAACCATACATTGTCCTTTTCGGCAAAGATTCTAATAGTCTACATCACGAGAATTTCGCCTTGTCTTGAATTGTTTTTAGTCCGCTGCATCTGCATATCAATACACGGTAAAAAAAAATCGGTCTATTTAACCTTACTTTTCAAACGTGAGTCTGCTACTAACGTCCCACCGAAATTTTGGAGCAAGTGCTCACTCTAGAGAGTAAACGCTTAACTTTATTCATACCAATTCTGAGCATTTGCTCGCCAGTTGAGAGCACGCTCAGAGGTGGAGCAAGTGCTCAGGGACTGAGCAATTGCTCACCAACTTTATCCATGCGAAACTGAGCAGGATCTCCGAAACTCGAAGCAAAGAGTACTTTCTTACTTTTATTCATACCACCCATCATATCTGACTCTCCATACACTATTGAAATTATATATATGACTCAATAAATATTATTATTATTATTATTATTATTATTATTATTATTATTATTATTATTATTATTATTATTATTATGTACATGCAAGTATGCATTGTAATATGAAATACACACCTGAGTATATTCATTAAAATATAAAAAAGTACACATCTGTATACTGATGGCTTTGTCGATTTTCTCAGCTATTTACTCAGAATTTTAATCTGAGTTTCTGAAGATGCCAGGATTAAACATGAAGCAACCGCACGTTCATTTACGGATATGGTTTATATACATTGAGCTAAGTATAATGATTAACTCTGCAATTTCTGCGACATGTTTTCCTGTATTTTATTAGCAGGCCAAGGATAAATCACTGTGATCCATAGTAATTACGAATAACTTGTATAAAATGTATATCAATTTTATTAAATTCTACTATTATTAATAAATAGTCTTAAAATAGTTTTTATAAATTTACAAAACAATGTAAAATTTTGTTCAAAAATCACTGGAAGCGGATCCCCCTAAACCCGTCCTTGTTCGGCCGGTGGATTATACTCGGATTTATGTATATGTGCGTTTTAAGTATTTGAGCTGTTGACGATTTCATCCAGTCGGGAGCTTGAACGTCCCCATAGTGACGTCACTGTAGAAAAAACATAAGCTCCCGATTGGAAGAACCCGTGAAGAGCTGATTCGCAACAAATGCAGTTGTAAATAAATCGCGCTACCGTACTGCAGCGTGGAGTACCTGGACGCGCCGGGCAACGTGGCCGGGGCGCCCGCGGCGGGCGCGGACGGCGTGGAGGTGTGGAGCGGCGTCATGGGCATGCTGCAGAGCGGCCTCGCCGACGTCTCCCACCACGCCTTCAGCCAGACCGTGGCGCGCATGCGCATCGGCCGATTCCTGCCGCCCATCCTCGTCACAAGGTCGGTGCCGCGCCAGCCACCGCACGGGGCACTTGCGCGAGACAGTCTTGTAAACAAGCGAGGGACCGTGCATAAATTACGTGATGGTAGGGAGGGGGTAGAGGGGTTTGAGTCAGCGTTGGGGGAAGGGGGGCTGTTTCATTAGGGCTATGTAAAATAGATTTCATTTTACATTTTTAACATTTGTTGAAATACTTCTTTTTTTGTCACACTAAAACATCTACTTAATTTGTTTTAAAACAAAATGATATTAAGTTATTAAAATCATTTTGTTTTAAATAAATTGGTGGGGGTTGGCGCAAGCGTTACGTAATTATTATGGGGGCGGTCAATTTCGCTTTACGGGTGCGTTACAGGGGAAGAGGGGATATTCAAAATACCGCACGTGGCACATGCGCGACAGCCTTGTAAACAAGCAAGCGACCATCCATAAATTACGTGACGATAGAGAGAGGGAGAGGGGTTTGAGTCAGCGTTAGGGGAAGGGGGGCTGTTTCATTAGGGCTATGTAACATTGATTTTATTTTACATTTTTAACATTTGTTGAAATACTACTTTTTTTGTCACGCTAAAACATCTACTTAATTTGTTTTAAAACAAAATGATTTTAAGTTATTAGAAGTTATTAATGAATGAAATGAACACTTTTTTTAATAAACTATAATTTATTTTCACTTTTTGCATTTACATAGGGGTGGGGGTGGGGGTTGAGGCAAGCGTTACGTAATGATTATGGGGGCGGTCAATTGTGCTTTACGGGTGCGTTACAGGGGGGAGAGGGGGTATTCAAAATACTCCAAATTTGAGTTACGTATTTTATCGACGGCCCCTAACTTTGATTTGTTTCGGTTGGTTGGATATTAGTGATTCCGGGCGCGTCAACTAATAAGGTCATTAGACCCGTAAGTGTAGTGCAAGTTTATATCGCGAGAGGTGGCGGTGTTCTTCCCGGTGGATGGCGAGATCCGGCGCCGACCTACCGTCGGTTATCAGAGGTTCCCCAACCAGATATCTCACCACTGGAGCACCGCCCCAGTCGGGACAAGCTCTAAGCTCCCGACCGGTCTCCCAGCATATATGGTAGTGTAGTGCGTGTTAGTGTAAGAGTGTGTAAGGGGTGAGGATAGAAAAGGAAGTGTCAGAAAAAAATCGCGTGCGGTCAGTTTGTTAGGATACTGCTCCGGCACTCGCCTGGTGTTGATCGAAGATACCATGGAAAACTACCTATCAGAGAAGACGACCGCTAGAATTCTCCTCCAGACAGCGATTGAATTCGACCTATGATTGATCTGAAAGTTTTGACATGATCACCACATCGGAGGCGCGTACATTGTTATACCAAGATATTTGATAATTTTGTCCATTTTAGGACTTAAGAGTTCCAACATTTTTAAATAGTAGTTAGGAGGAGCACTAAAATCGTTTTGTACGTAAAGCCTGCTTCGTTGAACAATAATTATTCTATTTTAAATATTAGAGAAATTGCTACTACATAGTTTGTATTCATATAAATAGTTCATATAATGCAAGTTCAAACCAGCACAGTCTACGTGAATAAGGCTCATGGGGTCACATATCTTAAGAAGACACGCTGTATAATAAATTAATAATCTCCATTTCTGATATCGCGACATTTCTACGTCCAAGGCCAACTGCCCTAGCTCCCTGTAGGATCGCCTCGAAATTGGAATTTGAATGGCACGAGCGCATTGATGAGTGGCGGAGCAGGCAGGCGCAGGGGTCGTTGCGCCACATTGGCAAGGTGCCGAGTCAGTGCTAACACAAACCTGAAACGCGTAGAAAATAACCTTCTAATTACCCATGCATATAATTTTCGTTAGCAGCTACTTTCCTCCATAACCTATGGATGCCACTAGGCAACATGCCATCTGTCGTTCAACATGACTCGCCACGAGATGAGTATCGGTGACAGTTAACGTTCTTGAAGTACGATTCTGCACATACGGAGGACCTCATGCGTAAGGCCAATCGAGTAGTATCAGGTTACTTTGGCAGAGATCCAAACACTGTTGCACCGTGCCCACAACCCGCCTACGTGTTGACGGGCGGACGTGGGCAGAGATAGCGCGTGGGCGAGGGCGTACAGAGAGAAAAGGGAGTTTGGTAGAAAACGATTTTCCTAAACCTCTGAAGTGAAGCCTCTCTCTCTTTCTTTTTACTACGTGGTGCATCTCAGATATAGGTCCGTGAAGTCTGGTCGTTTAACACAGGTGTTCATCTACGAAGACGATGGTTGCCGAAGACGAGTGCCGCAAAATCTGGACGAAACGGCGCTGTTATCGCTGACATTATCAGTTGTCTCCTTCATCTGCGCAGGTTGTCGGGGTTCACGCGTAGTGGACAGGATAGCCGCAGCGGTGGGGCGCGGCGGCGCCGTTCTCTAAAACTAATGCACATCAGTGAGTGAGTGAGTGAGCTAGGGTGTGTCTTTCTGGCACGCTTGTCTCTTTCGAGACTCTTCGTCCAGTGTAGTCTTCTTTCGGTGTTGTTGTCAAGCGTTGCGACTCCTCTCCCCCGTACAGGGACGGGGATTGGGAGTCGGGGAGAGAGGGAAGTATAGGGTGATTCTTTGTATGGGGGTGTTGGTAGTAGGGGAAGGGGAGGGGAGTGAATTGAGGAAAGGAGAGGGATAGGATATAGGAGGGGCTGGGAAAGTTACGTGTTTTTCTTTGGTCCGTCGTGAGTTAGTGTTAAGTCAGTAGTTTTTGTCAGTTGTCTGTTGTTCTATGTCCACCCTTTGGCCTAGGTAATGGGAGGGGGGAGTTGCAGGATATCAAGGGGGTGTTTTTTACGAGTGTGTCTGGGGGGGTTTCGGAGAATATGGTGGTGGGGTATGATTAAATTTCTGAATTGGGGATCTGTGGTGAACTTTTGAATGGTTTGGATTGAGGAGTTATGGAGGTAGGTTAGTATGTGGGGCATGTTGTGTTGGTTTCTGAGGTTGTTGAAGTAGGTAAGCGGGGGAGGGCGGAAGATTATGCGGATGACTCGGTTTTCGGTGACAGTGAGTTTTCTGTAGTTAACTATTGAAGTGTTGAACCATGTGGGATGGGCGTAGGACAGGGTTGGGCGGATGTAGGTGTTATAGGCTAGGATTCTTTTTTGGATTGGGATAGACGGGTTGGACAGGATGGGATAAAGGGCGTTAATGATACGGTTGGTTTTGATGGTAGTGTTTAGGACGTGTTTGGACCAGAGGAGTCTACGGGAGAGGGTAATACCAAGGTATGTGACATGGGGTTGCCAGGGGACAGGAATTTGGTTTATAGTCAGAGGAGGTGGGTCTGATGGGTAGGTTTTGTAGGAGAAAAGGATGGCTTGGGATTTGGAAGGGTTTATGGTGATGGAGTTTTGGGAGGCCCAGAGGTGGAGGGAGTCGAGGGATTTTTGAATGTTTCGTAGGGAGCGGGTGAGGTTGCGGAAGGAAGCAAGGAAAGCTAGATCATCGGCATAGAGGAATTTCTCTACTCCGGGAGTGGACGGGATGTCGTTAATGTACAAGGAAAAAAGGAGTGGGGAGAGCACGGCGCCCTGAGGGACGCCGGCTTGGATGGGATGGTTGGGGGATTTTTTGGAGTAATATTGGACATGGAAGGATCTGAGGGTAAGGTAGCTTTGGAGTAGAGAGTGGATGTGGTCAGGGATATGGGGACGGATTTTTGCTAGGAGGATTGGGTGGGATATGGTATCATAGGCTTGTGTGAGGTCTGTAAGGATGGTGGGGATTTCTTTTCGGTCTTGGAGGGGTGTGGCTATAGATAGGGTTAGGTTTAGTGTTTGGAGGGCCGCCGAGCGGCCCTCGCGGAAGCCGAATTGGGACTGGTCTAGGATTGGGTCAATGATAGGGGTTAGGCGGAGAAGGATAACTTTTTCGAATATTTTACTAAGTATCGGGAGGAGGCTTATGGGTCTGTGGTTGGTGGGGTGCCGATGATCTTTGCCGGGTTTGGGAATCATGGACACAGTGCACATCAGTGCAATGCACATCAGTGCATCATCAATGCACATCAGTGCTGTGCGGTAGTTTAACGGAGGTGATTGTTGGGTTTGATCACGACAACCTCGTTCATCCGCCCGAGGTAGAACTGCCGCAGCGGCGTCGTTTTTACAGATTAGTGTTGTGTGGTCGTTTAACAGAGGTGGTCGAGTATATTTGCACAGGATCATGGCGTTCATCCACGGCCGGCGTGCGCGGGAGCATAGTACCTAAGAGGCGGACCGCTGAAGCGCCGTTTTCTAACGCTAATAGGAGGTTACACTTAAGTCATGTAAGGTCGTTTAACAAAGGTGTTCATCCTTGAAGGACGATTGTGCTCATTCGCTGCAGAGCAAAGCGTCGTTCAGAGGAATGTGGTCGTTTAACCTTTTTGGTCGCACGTGTTTGGGCAGTACGATGGAGTTCATCCGCCCCAGAGCGTAGTGCCACAGCGGCTTCCTTCCCTGCAGCTCACATGTTTGTGGTCGTTTAACATAGGTGGTCGGTGCGTTTGCACAGGATGATGGGGTTCATCTGCCGCATAGCGGAACGTCGCAGCGGTGTCGTCTACAGCTCAGAGGTGTGTGGTCATTTAACAGACGTGGTCGCTGCGTTTGCGTAGAATGATGGCGTTCATCCACCACAGAGCGGAGTGCCGCAGCGGCGACCTTCTCTGCAGCTCAGAGATGTGTGGTCGTTTAACAGAGGTCGTGTGCGTTTTCGCAGAATGATGGCGTTCATCTGCGCATACCGAAGTCTAGCAGCTGCGCCTTCTCTACAGATCAGAGGCGTGTGGTCGTTTAACAGAGGTGGTCGGTGCGTTTGCGCAGAATGATGGCGTTCATTTGCCGCATACCGAAGTCTAGCAGCTGCGCCTTCTCTACAGATCAGAGGCGTGTCGTCGTTTAACAGAGGTGGTCGGTGCGTTTGCGCAGAATGATGGCGTTCATCTGCCGCATACCGAAGTCTAGCAGCTGCGCCTTCTCTACAGATCAGAGGCGTGTGGTCGTTTAACAGAGGTGGTCGGTGCGTTTGCGCAGGATGATGGCGTTCATCTGCCGCATACCGAAGTCTAGCAGCTGCGCCTTCTCTACAGATCAGAGGCGTGTGCTCGTTTAACAGAGGTAGTCGCTGCATTTGCGTAGGATGATGGCGTTTATCCACCACAGAGCGGAGTGCCGCAGCGGCGACCTCTGCAGCTCAAAGATGTGTGGTCGTTTAAGAGAGGTTGTGTGCGTTTGCGCAGAATGATGGCGTTCATCTGCCGCATACCGAAGTCTAGCAGCTGCGCCTTCTCTCCAGATCAGAGGCGTGTGGTCGTTTAACAGAGGTGGTCGGTGCGTTTGCGCAGGATGATGGCGTTCATCCGCGCGGGCGAGCGCGGGAGCGGCGCGCCGCAGTGGCGGGGCGCGGCGACGCCGTTCTCCGGGCGGCTGTGGGCGGCGGCGGGGGCGGCGCTGGCGGGCGCGGGGGCGTGCGCGGGGCTGGCCTCGGCCGTGGCCGCCGCCCGCGACGACCGCCCCGCGCGGCCGCCGCTGCGCGCCTTCGCCCACGCGCTCTTCGTCGTCGCGGGCCTCTTCTGCATGCAGGGTGCGCCCCCCGCCCCCTGACACACTATTTAAACCCATTAGACTCAGCTTTTTGCGGCTTCGGTGGTACTCGTACACATCACTTACGCATGAAAGTTGGTACTAAAACTAAATTACAAATTTACAAGGCAGTATAAGCACCGCATTCCAATCTCAGTTTCCAATAATTGGGGACACTTCCGATTCTGAGAGTAAGTTGCTGAGTTTCTAATCTTTACAGTTGTGTAATGGTTACAAAATGCTAGGAGGAGTGTTTTTAAGAATAGGTACTAACATTTCTGCAGTGAATATTACGGATAATATTTTCTTGCGTGATAAGAGTAATGTTGTAAATTCACAGTTATAATGTCTTGAGTTTTTTAAACATTCTAACGATAAACGATGAATAAGAAAGAACAGAAGCCAATTTTGAATTTATTATTAGATGTTTTGTAGCTACATCTCATAAAAAATTAAGAATCAGCTTCATTAATATTTTTTGTAATTAATGAGATTTTGATCATAATTATATCGATCAATCGCCCGTTCATATTCGACTATCGACTCTCAGTCGATCCCTTACGAGTAAATACCAATCACGCTGGGAACTCCTGCCCTACAGAATGCCCTCGTCAATTAGCGTTCTGATCGCGTGAATACTTTCAAATTCACTGAATCACAAATACAGTAGTAAATTCTTTCGTGAGTCAATCACAAATCTGCATAAAGCTAATTAATTGCTTACTAAAACGCAATAATCTAAGTAGACTGTTACAGAACAGAAGAGGAGGAATTTTCAATGATTACAAAATCTGCTTGCAAATAAATGCGTTAAAAAATCGTTATAATTGCATTTACAACCCCAATTGCTATTCCGTAATGGGGCCAATTGGGGAAGACTTCTACGAGTAACTGTAGCAGGCGATTTCCCTCGGAGGGTCGTGGTTTCATTCGCGAAGTAAGACGATTTTTTGCTATCGTTCGTCTATCTTTGCTATCGGAAGAAGAGCCTAGGTCGTCGTCGGATCTCACGATCCTGCGGAAGACACCACGTCCAGAGATAACATGATCTACCCTTTCGGGTCTGAGAAGTCGAGGCGCTCGGAAACACCATATTATCCCTCATTCAATCGTTGGTTTCGTGAATCCTCTACCAGTGTCTTGCAAGTGCTCTTGGCTGTACCGCCAACTTCACGGCGAAGACTGTGATGCCGACGTTTCGACCATTTTGTCGTGGCCTTCCTCATGGCTGATATTCTCTGCCCTGACAGCCCAGACTTGAGGAAGGTCCTAACCTTGAAGCCGACGTTTCGACCATCTTGTGGCCGTGCTCAGGGCTAGTCTGTCAGAGCACGGAAGACCAGCCCTGACTAAGGCCACGATAAAATGGCATCACAACCTTCGACGCGGCGTCACCCGCACAGTCAAGAGCACACGCAATCGTTGGTTCATTTGTCACTAGGCCCACCCAGCGACGCGTATGGCAGTGGGGGCGAGGGCGGCGGCGGGGGCGGCGTTGGGTTTGGGCGACGGTTGAGGGGCGGCCGCCCCAGGTCGGAGAGGCCGTCGGGGGCGGTGGAGGCGGCGGGGCGTCTGGCGGAGGTGAGCGCGGCGCTGTTGGCGGCGGTGCTGCTGGCGGCCTACGGCGCGCACCTGGTGGCGACGCTGGCGTTCGCGGAGTCGTCGCTGCCGTTCCGCGACTGGCGTGGGCTGCTGCAGCACGGCGGCTACCGTTTCTCCGTCACCGCGCACTCGGGGCAGCTCACCCAGCTCATGGTGAGCGCGCTGCTCTAACGTTGCTCACGTTGGGTGAACCGTGGTGTACCGGTCAGACCCTTACATCTTCAACCTGTCAGTTCCGGATTTCATTTCCGGGCCCATCCATAACAACAGTGTGGTGAACAAAGTGGGTTCTCGGAAGGTTTTCTGGAGGTTCTCCCGATTCCTTGTTCCATCACCCTTCAAATCATATCATCATCGCCCATTCATGAAAACAATTCGTCTCAGGTATGCCCGAAAATATTTGAGGACTGAGGATGATAAGATACTCTAATAACAAGTGGAGTCTCGCAAGGCTCGAGGTCTAGGACAGCGAAATGGATTAGAAAAGTCCACTCGGTATCATATGTTTCTTGGCGGTACCCACGTCATCAGTTGATGAGATGCAGTGGGGATGTGAGCGGGAATCTCGCCTTTAGTGGGAGACGCCTTCAGTCAGTGTCATGACCAGTAAAGCAGTAATAAATGAGAATACGATAACACGAAAATAAAGCTAATAAAATACAAAATTTAATTTAATTATATTATAATTAATTTAACTGAGAACATTAAAAAATTTAGAGAGATAATATATTTTTGAAAAATGCGTTATAAAACATTACATTTTATCTTACGGTTTTCACATTTTTCGTACACACATTCGCATCACGCCATAACAACTGAGAAATGGAGTATTTAAACGTTTTTGAATAAACGCAGTGTTTTATTTTCCATAACATTTACTGGAAGATTATTCCACACTGGTCGTTGATATGATTTATTTTTAAAATTGGTGCCACTTTTAGTAATTATGGATAGAAAGTCATTCTGCAATGTCCTTGATTTAAGATATGAAATGTAATCAATTGATCTTTCAAATTCAGTATGTGATTTGCTCTGTAGTATTCCGATATGTGATTGTACATTCTGATATTGTATTGAAACCTAAGGCACACATTTGGAGCGCTTTGAAGGGCATCAGCGGTTGGTTCTTCACATTGCCGTACACAGCACCATAATCAAGAAGAGGAGCAAGAGGGATCCTGGTTGTAGTTTTCTGGTTTTCGCCGGAAGATATTGACTCCTCGTACCACACCTTTCCTTATTCCAATGAATCTACCAAAGAAAAAGAAAAAAGAAAAAAAAGAAGAAAAAGAAGGAGGAAAAACAACAACAAACAAACAAACAAACTATCTCATTAATTACTAATGGAATGTTCTTTATTGGAAAGACTTATTTATTTGACCTGAGGAAATGTATTGTCTATTTCATCGCTATCCTAATTGCATCTATAGATTTATTTATTTATTTTATTGACAACTATTTTGTTTTATCCTACCCGTGACTCACTTGTAGTTCATTCTTGTCATTTTTGTTGTAAAATCCTAAACATTTTATATACTTTCCGACTTTCCTGAGATACTCCGAAATAGTTTAACTCGATATTTTGTAATTACATTTGAGAGAACACATTTGAGCGACCACCGAGAGAAGTGACTCAGTGCGTAGCGACGCAATCGGGAGGTCCGGGTTCGATCTCCGGGCAGGTTACCCTCACCGGTGTTTTTCGTGGTTTCCCTTGGTCATAAGGCGAACGCTAGGATGTTTAAAAATATCACGATCACCTTCCACCCCCCACCTGCCTCCTCCCACCATCATCCTAGACATTTTACCCTTCATCATCACCTTATCAATTCATTCAGCATTCCCTGCAAAATGTAGGCTGCCCTTGCCCTTAATGGGATCTTAGTTGGCTAATGATGATGATGATGATGATGATAATAATAATAATAATAATAATAATAATAATAATAATAATAATAATAATAATAATAATAATAATAATAATAATAATAATAGCCGATCAGATGGCCGAGAACGCTAAGGCAGTAGTGCCGTAGTGGTTTCGGACCATTCTCGGGTATGGGTGTATTTGTGTATGTCTGTCCTTTCACCCCATTATCATCATCATTTCATCTTCCATATCCTCCAGGGCTAACAACCCTGAGGAATAAAAATCGGACTCAGCTAAACGCTGGTCCTCAATTAAAATTACATGCACCTGCCATCGTGATAATAATACTGAGCCACGGAAAATGCAGAATGCATGCATGCGTGGTCCTAGTCGGCGAATTCGCGAGCAAAATAATAATAATTATAATAATAATAATAATAATGATGTTAATGATAATGATAATGATAATGATAATGATAATGATAATGATAATGATAATGATAATGATAATGATAATGATAATGATAATGATAATGATAATGATAATGATAATGATAATGATAATGATAATGATAATGATAATGATAATGATAATGATAATGATAATGATAATGATAATGATAATGATAATGATAATGATAATGATAACGATAACGATAACGATAACGATAACGATAACGATAATGATAACGATAACGATAACGATAACGATAACGATAATGATAATGATAATGATAATGATAATAATAATAATAATAATAATAACGCGTGACCGTTTTCAATTAGAATTAATTCAACAAGTGGCGGGGATGAGGGTGGGGGGCTGAGCGGCGGCGCGCGTGCGCAGGAGTCGCAGGACGCGACGCTGCAAGCGCTGTACCGGCGCTTCGTGCGCGGCCGCGAGGCGTCGCTGCCGCGCTCCTCGCTGCACGGGCTGGGGGCCGTGTGCCGCGACCGGCAGCCGCGCCGCGCCCACATGGTCTCGCTCATCGCCGCCAAGGTACGCACGCGCCCACGCACGCGCCCACGGACGCGCCCACGCACGCGCCCACGCACGCGCCCACGCACGCGCACGGCACGGGGAATTATGATGTGCACAATCGCTTTCTGGGGATTCCGCGACTAGTTGGATAGCATCTCATTTTGTGATTAAAAATTTGTATTTTTTAGGAAAACGCGTATATCTTTCTTTCAGAATAAATGTTACAAATTTCTATGTCATGTAGAAGTCAACCATAATCATATTTTGCCAATGCGTATACATGTGATTCAGAATAAATGTTATAAATTTCTGTGAAATGTAGAAGTCAATTATAATCACCTGTCAATGTACATTTATGGCGATAAATTTCATACAACAAATTTACACATGTGGCATTTGCCCCTGATTGTTAGGGAACTACTTTATGTAGAGAGATTACTGTAAGAAGGTACGCTTTGACAGCGACTGCTAAGCCACTGTTGGCAACATACCTGCAGGTTGTGTTCATCCACTAATTTTGTCACGGCGTTCGTGTACAGTTAGCTCATTTGTAAACGTCTTCATCACTATATCTTGCAATGTCATCGCACCTCCCACAGTGGACTCTTCTTAGAGGAGCTCGTATATACCAATGACCCTCTGATCACGTCCTGACGCAGTCAAAGAGAATTCGTATACCTGCCGAACATCGGTACAAGATGAACTGATTAACACCCAGGGGTAAATGTCACGTGTGTAACTTCGTTAAACGGACTTTCCCTCCACATATTATTTCGCAAAATATTATTACTTTGGATCCCTAAAAGTTGGAACATTAATTCTGAATGGCTTGTATATGCCACAATCAAACGAGTCAATCCGTACGTTACATAAACATCTCGGCATTTTTCGAATCTTCAAAATTTAGTTATTAATTATTTCCAGACACTGAGGCTCTAAAGGAATAATTTGGAAGGTCGAGATTCAGAAAGCAGAATTTCACTAGCAAAATGTGTAAAAACTGACAATTAATACGAGTATTAGAAAGATAAACATTTTTTATCTTCGCAAATTTCTTTCAAAAACTCCAGTACTGTAATGTGGTGAAAAACAGGCCAAAACACATGCGCTCGACGTCTCAAGTTAACGTTAGAATAATAATTACTTCCTTGCAATTTTCCCTCCCTATTTTAAAAATTACGGCGTCCTTCCATTAAAGCTATCGGGCAAGCATGAGTCGTTCAGGTTAAAAATCTGTCATTGTTGCAACTTGATTCACTATTCACACAACGGGGACATAATCAGCGACAATAGATTAGCAACTGGTACGAATAAGGCTGAAGAGTGCAGCTTCGTGTGCAACATCCGTAGCGCGTTATAAAAATGCGAGATGAACCTGCTTCGTTCCGGTTCTACATCAGTCGTCGTGATTACCTGCTCCATTGTTCCCACATTGGAGAAGACAGCTGCGGTGACAGATTTTCATCCAGAACATGGCAGGTTCGCGCGCGTGGGACTGTGTAAGGTTCTGAAAGCTAGGCAGTTGCAAATCTGTCATCTCCGTTCCCTACTTCATTGTTCCCACAATGGGTAATCCTGGGATGGAGAGAGATTTGCAGCGGGCACAAGGTCAACTGGAACGCGAGTTAGGCCCTTAACCCTTGGTGTGGCGTTGACAGGGCATGCAGCAGCGGCTGCCCTGCCTGCTGGCGGCCATCCCCCAGGACAGCATCGTGGAGACGCTGTCTGGCGTCATGCGCCTCAACTGCCCCTACTCAGAGCTCTTGGCGCACAGGTCAGCCGCCGACGCATTCACTCACATGCTCACTCACGTGTGTTAAGTGTGTTTCACATCATAAAAGCTACAGATCCTTGCATGAAGAGATGGTTGGCCGAAACGTGACGGTATGGTATTTCACATAACTCCGTGCAATCACCTTTTCATTGACTTATTCGCTAATCAACCACAGCAGGTTTTGTAAGGTGACTTTCTTGAGAAGGTGATCTGTAGCTGAATAACCAGCTCTTCCTGTGAAATAATTTCATAGAGCGTGTATCTCTAATTCGGTGTCGCCGAAACGAGTAATTCGGAATACATGCAAGCCAATGTACAAAAGGCTAATCAAATCTACCAGTAGAATATTAAACTTTGGAGGAATATTCCTCCTTGATGAAAGTATCTTTAGAGCCGGACCTTCCAAATCAGTTGCTAAGCCTGTTGTTAAGACTTAGGTGGGAGCAATTTTAACTACCATGTTATAAAAACATATTTCTGATTTCAAACTATAATGGATGTATCAGATGTGTTCTGGTAACTACTACCTACTGCCAAAAGTGAATCCATTTCATGTGCTGAGCGTAATATAGTGGCCAAGGTGTATCTACGCGAGACGAAGCTGATTAGACACTGTTGAGTGTGACCTAGCGCGATGTGGTAAGGCACGGTACTGCAGCTACGTGAAAAGGGCTTGTTTAGAGACGAAATGAATGTGGCTTGGAGTGTTGCGCAGGGCACTTAAGCTGCGCCAAGAGATGTTTACGCACGTATTGAATTCAAATGCGGCGTGATGCGGCGTGGCGCGGCGTGGCGCGGCGCGGCGCGGCGTGGCGCGGCGTGGCGTGGCGTGGCGCGGCGTGGCGCGGCGTGGCGCGGCGTGGCGCGGCGTGGCGTGGCGTGGCGTGGCGTGGCGTGGCGTGGCGTGGCGTGGCGTGGCGTGGCGTGGCGTGGCGTGGCGTGGCGTGGCGTGGCGTGGGATGTGTGGTGTGGTGGTACCGGAGCTGTTCGAGAAGCAGCAGTTGCTCGACGGACCCTCAAATGATTTATTGCTACTAAATTGCTAATTTATTGCCACAGCAGTTTCAAATTAATTATCACGTATTTTCGTGGCAAAAACGGATGTGTGCTGACTTGGGGTTTCCACGAAAATACGTGGCAATAAATTCCACACTGTGGCAATTAAGTAGCAATAAATCATATAACATGTTTCATTTGGGTGAGCTGATATAGCTGCTCCAGCTTGGCACACATCTGTTTAAGTTCGTATTGAGCCTGACAAGCGTGACGTGGTGTGGTGTGGTGTAGTGTGGTGGCGCAGGCTGCTGCAGCTGCGCGAGGAGGAGCTGTTTAGGTTCGTATTGTGTGTGGCTTAGTAGGGTGCCGCAGGCGCGAGTTAATGTTTAGGTTCGTACTGAGTGTGGCGTGATGTGTTGTGACGTGTGCTTGTGGCGCAGGGTGCTGCAGCTGCACGAGTAGCTCTCTAGGTCCGTTCTGAGCGTGCCGTGTGGTGGTGGCGCAGGGTGCTGCAGTTGCGCGAGTAGCTCTCTAGGCCCGTACTCGTGTCGTGGTGGCGCAGGGTGCTGTAGCTGCGCGAGTAGCTCTCTAGGTCCGTTCTGAGTGTGCCGTGTGGTGGTGGCGCAGGGTGCTGCAGCTGCGCGAATAGCTATCTAGGCGCATACTCGTGTCGTGGTGGCGCAGGGAGCTGCAGCTGCGCGAGTAGCTCTCTAGGCCCGTACTGAAGGTGTCGTGTGGTGGTGGCGCAGGGTGCTGCAGCTGCGCGAGAACGGGCTGCTGTCGCATGCGTACCGGCGCGTGGTGTCGCCGGGGGCGCGCGCGGGGGCGGCGGCGATGGCGGCGGCGGCGCGCCCCACCCGGGCTGCCTTCAGGAGCGCGACGGCGAGCGACGCGGCGCCTGCGGCGGCGGTGGCGTTGCTGGTGACCGGCGCCGCGGCGGCGCTACTCGCGCTGGCAGTGGAGCGCGTCGCTTGCGCCTACTCGCGACGCGTGCGCACACGCCCGTTTCCCTATTGCGAGTAGATAAGGCCTCATCCACAGCGCCAACTTAAACACAATGCCGTTAACGTAGTAAAATTTACACTTAAAGACAAATATTGAGAATGACGAACGTAAGCTCGAACGGGTTTCACCTGAGCCAATCAGATTTCAAGGTATTGAAAGGTATTGATCAATTATCGATTCTTTATAGCATAGTGGAAAGATCTTTCCACCATGGTTTTTAGATTTTTCTTCGATTTCCCCATCGATTTGCCTTTATATATA
Source organism: Gryllus longicercus (assembly GCA_038098605.1). Classification (NCBI taxonomy): domain Eukaryota; kingdom Metazoa; phylum Arthropoda; class Insecta; order Orthoptera; family Gryllidae; genus Gryllus; species Gryllus longicercus. Next base: position 1,157,457 of record JAZDUA010000303.1, read on the forward strand.
AATGCAAATAGCTATTGTATTAATGCTCGCATTTCCTTTATTTTGGAAACAAGGATTCTCATGTACAAAGTTCACAAGTGATTCGTCGAACGTAATTATTTTATTCGTCACGTCAAGTTAAAATCACAAGAAAATGGACTAATTTCTTAATTCACTCGCGTCAAAACAGTTCGCAAACTAGTTCAGTACATAACAGTAATGAAATGACATAACCACAAACTTCCTGAACACAATCCGGGTTTGTTTCTTTCAAGATCTCTGATTGGTCGTCGGCGACCGACGTAAACTTAACTTAAAAGCTTAGTGCTTGCGAACTTTATAAGTTTACGGCTTTACGTCCACGGTTACGTCAAGGCATTGTGAATGGTCTCGCATATCTCATTTCTAGGTTTTACGGCTAAGTTATGTTTACGTTTAAGTTTGCATTGTGAATGAAATCTAACACAATCACGCGCGCGCGCACGCACACACGCACACACACACAAAGTAGCCAAAATAAAGCCACCACCCACCAGATTTTTTTAATCGCTAAAAACAACCGTGATATTTACAATTTCACGTATTTGCAATTTAGCACGTATCAAGTCTTTGGGTCTGATAATTTTTTTTTTTTTACGAGGGCAGGGGAAAATCTTCCAAAGACTCGGGGCCCGTACTCCGCAACATGTGGGATTCACAGCTAGCGTATGCCTCACCCACTAAAAATTCCTCCTTGGAACCGCCGTCAGGCGTTGCGTCACGGGATGGGCAGATCGGCTTGTCGCTCTATGCCAACTATGCCAACGAATCACGAGATTCTCCTTCGGGGTACTCACTTCGATACTCCTTAATCGCTCATCTAACCGAATCATCATCATTATCATCATCATCTTCTTCTTTTTCTTCATCTTCATCATCATCATCTTCTTCTTCTTCTTCTTCTTCTTCTTCTTCTTCTTCTTCTTCTTCTTCTTCTTCTTCTTCTTCTTCTTCCTCTTCCTCTTCTTTTTGGTGTGCGTGTGTGTGTCTACGTTATGTAATCAGAGTATAAGCACGCCAGAGGTCTGATTTCAAAAATGTTTGTCTTGATGGGTTAACTAGGAGTGGGTTTTATAAAAAAAAAAGAACAACCAGGATATTATGTAGATTAAATTGCGTGATCTTGTCATGCTGAATGGCGAGATCCTGCGCCGATCTATCGTCGGCTATCGGGGTTTTCCCCAGCCAGGTATCTTCCAACAGTGGCGCACCGCCCCAACCAGGACACGCTCGAAGCTCCCAACCGGCATGCCGGCATGTGTAGTAGTGTAGCGTGCGTGTGTGTGTAAGGGGTGAGGATAGGACAAGGAATGGGAGGGAAAAATCGAGCGCGGTACATGGCCCATTTGTTAGGGTACAGCTCCGGCTTTTTCCTGGTACTGATCGGAGAAACCACGCAAAACTACCGATCAGAACAGCCGGCCGCTAGAATTTTCCTCTATACAGCGACAGAACTTGACCTAATCATCTCGCTAGTGTCGAAAAATTCTGCCACCGTCGGGTCTGCCTGTCAGAGGTACTGTAGCGACATCAATTAATACCGTGTCACCTCTCCCAGTCTAGTACAGTTGTATATGCTTATATTCCTAGCCTGAATTTATTATCAATTTTGTTATGATAATGTACTGTTACTTTTGTACTTATTATTACTGGCCTTTTTTACAATTTTTACATCAGTAGTTACTTGCCAAAGTATTGTTACATTTCTTGTATGCGCTGGTGTGCAAGTCTTGTCCTCACTTAACAATGTTGTCTAAACATGTGAAAATAAATTTGTTAGCTATCTTGTTGCATACCATCCTACAAAGCAGAGTTTCAATTATTTCCATCAGATATACAAACATCCCTAGTCCCCAATTGTTACATATAATCAACCTTTCCAACTATATTTATGAATGTAAATATATCCCAAGCTTTGGGAGAAATTTGAAATCTTGCAACGTAAGTTTTAATGGGAAAACAGCACTTTTGTTTTAATCAATTATCACAAGTATTGTTGTGTAATTGTTTATTATTGCATTTTTTGTTTTGGGTTTCAGTTTCTACATAGCCATATATTTAAACATAAGTTTAGAATTATCAATATATAAATAAATTACTTGTATTACTACTTAGCAAAAGTAGTTAAACAATGAAACAAACATATTTCAGTGAATGTCACCCAGACACTGTTTATGGAGTACAATATTTGTGATTCAGTAACATAATTATTTTTTTTCTATTAATTTTAACCCAAACAACAAATTACATGAAGAAGGATCACTGGGACTTCTGATAGCAACAGTTTTTTTTTTATTTTTGTGGTTGAGGGTAAGTAGAAATAGCCTAGGAATATTTGCTCCAAGTTTGTTGCCTTATTAATTAAAATCTCAGTATGTCCATGTTTCAAACTAATATTTATCATCCCTTGAAAATTTAACAAATATATTTCTTCATTTAATCTCATTTCCAATTTGAAAATTTAACATTTTTTTTTTCATTTAATCTCATTTTCAATTTATTTCAGACATACAATGATTGCAATAATTTAGCAGCACGAAATTGAACCAATTTCTAAGCCTAATTTTGATTCTCTGGGTTCAAAGCAAGCCATTTTTATGAATCACAGTTGTTGTTTTTTTTAAACTAAAAATCCCAATTTTATAGGAATGTTTCATATTGAGCATGTTTCTTAATGCTTGAATCATTTAATGATCAAACCAGACAAGTCTGATCTAAACTTCTGGAATTTAAAAAAAAAAAATGGAAAAAACAACACAATGGTGACTGGAAGTGGGGTTGACTGGCTGTTGGGTCGAAGTGTCCATCTAACTTTACTCGTTAGTATTCCAATAGATTGTCAGGCATGAGGGAAATCATTATAACGACTATTTTTGCCCATTCTTTTCTGTCTGACATCTTGTATATAAAAAGAATATAAACTTTTGAGTCAATTTTTTTCTTTCTTTCAAGTTTTTATGTTTCACATTAGTTTTACCACATATCATCAGAAATTACTAAAATAAAACAGAAATGAGATACTATTTTATACTCCTAAAAATATTTTTCATTTTTACTGAATCCAGTTTATGATGATGACGATGATAAGTAGATCTAATGTATTGGAGATCCCTAAGAATATTCATAGTAGTTGGTTGCCAGAATCTTTGTCAAAATGATCTATCTTTTGTTTTTCACTTCCTTTGTACTCTTTGTTCATCAGACTTGTGGCCTATTCATTACTAGTTTCTATCAATGTCAAATTAGTAATAGTTTTGATACCTTCATTCATATTATTCTCCTTTTTCCCCTCTCCTAGTTCCAAAAATATTCTTCTTCGGCAATGAATCTCAACTTCTTGCAAAATTATCGAAAAATCCAGTTAGCTCTGTCTTTTTATGAGGAATATGCAGAGACTTAAAAAAACCATCAAGCAGCAACATCAAATAATTGATCAATTAGAGATGAAACTTGTTCTGGTGTATATTTAATGTACTTCTTAGGATTTTTAGTAAAAGATAATGATGTATATCTGTTGAGAAAACCATCAAAATAAAACATCATTTTCAGAAATTAAAGTATATATCTATATATATCTATATATATCTATATATATCTACATTCCAATTCTACATTACAATATCTACATTACAATATACATTCAAAACAATATATTTCCTTGATAATTCTAAAATTATAAATGCCATCTTACTTTTCATAAAATTCTTTGTATTTTGGAAGAAGTAAATTTTTGTTATCTTCTTTCATGTTATTTCTCAACTCTTCATCTGCTATATAATAACCATGCTGAAGTTTTACAATCTCTTCCATATATTTGTTAAAACTCTGAAGAAAAACAAACAAACAATAATTACAATATTGTTTAATTACAATATATTAATATGAAATTCAATATTTATTGTAGACATACAGCAAATTTTTCTTTGATTACTGCCCTGTCTTTGTCTTTTAATTTAGAAACTCCAGCATTTGCCCCAGGGAGAACATCAAGGGGCCAAATATTTTCCAGAATTTTTTTCCAGCTGCAAATTGAACATAAACATTTATTGTAGTGCATTAATTTTGTAATAGAAGGATTACATTAATTGACCTGTAAAGACAACAAAATGTAAATATTTTAAATAATCTTCGAGACAAGTTTTCTTAAAATTTCATCTTGATCGTTGTCTTTTTCACATAATTCACTTCATAATAATCCAGCAGATGATGTAAAAGGTTATTTGTACACATATGCAAATTCAGTTCACCTAATGCCCTGGGCAGCAGTGGCATAGAGTTCGAGCCTACAAGGCCTGCAATGAGGGCAAGCCAAGGTAAAAGAAGGCCCATTTTTAGAGGTAATTTTTATTATTTAAGTTACTAATACTACTTGTATTACCTTTACACTTTTATACAGGGGGCCCGAATAAGTGTAGGCCTGCACTCATTTTGTTATGGTACTGCTGAGCAGCATTATATTTGCTGCCCTTTACAGCTTCTGATTTATTAAATGCAAATAGTTTAATTTTCTGTACAAGTTAAAATGTTAATAAAAACAAGTATTCATTAAATAACACAACTAATAAAATATACTAACTATGAAGTACTTAAAATTCATGTTCATGAACAGATACAGTAAGCTAAAGGTATTCAATACAACTGATAAAAATAATAATTGCTGTGTTGCGAAAGTTGCAATTTAGGAATGGAAACAAGCAAAGAATGCTACACACCCCATACTTTGAATTTCAATGAAGATGGGAAAAATTAATCATAATGAATGAGTTTAAGTATTAATTAGAAGAGTACACATGGTGCACTATACTAAATATAAAAATATTTTATCATTTATTCCATTTTTTGAATATTTTATTTTAATAGATATATTTTTATAGTAAGTTTTTTAAGTAAACTGATTTGTTAAAACAAACAAAAAACTACATTTATCAAATAAGATAACAACAAACAAGAGCTATTATGCATTGCTTAAAATTAAAAGAATTATTTAGAGTAAAACAATAAAAATTTCTTATAATAAATAGGAAGTACTAAATAATCATTTTATGATACAGAATCATCAGGGGGAAAAACGATGAGCTCATCTTTAAAACTGAAACCACTGCAACTAAATTCATTATTTCAGAAAATGATTTATGATTATATAAAATGGAAATAAAACTATAAAATTACATTCATAAATGATTTTGTTGAATTATAAAAATATTGTAAGTAGAAATATTTGCCCATCAAAAAGTGTCATGCTGGGCAATTTCATGTTGAGCCCATACATAAATTCACTCCAGTACACATAGAATAATGGCAATGTAATAGTCTGTACCCTAATTATCCCATAATTCATTTTGGACAACCAGGATGAAAAGGGTTACAGTATGGAGCCATTGCTTAAAAAGAAATTGATGAAGCGGAATTACTACTTCTCTAACTACTCCTTAATGAATCACACCTTTTTTCACAGGTATTAAATTCCTGTAGGAAAAATTACATTGTCTCAGAAATATTTACTTAATCAGTGCTTATCATCAGCATGTTTATATAAGCCTTTTAAACAGAATATATATATTATTTTTTCCTAAGTGTCCACTGAATACCCAACTATCATCACCTGTGTGTGTATGTTTCCTTGTCATCATTGATCATCTTGAGATAATAAGTCTCAAAATCAGGTCTGGATAACAGCACAAAATCTAGTAAACCTGATTGTTTTATACTTTTCAGAATTTGATGAGTATTGTTGAGTCGAAAGATTGTTTGAAGATAAATGTCACTATACAATTTACTTTTGTTGCACAATGTTTGGTGCAACTCATTCAGTACTTTTTCTGCAAGTATAAATAATACAATTTTCAATTTATAGCAATAAAATAATTCTAAATTTGATTATAATTTTACTTACGTATGTACATTCCCAAAATGATTTTGTTTTTATCTCTCTCTCCATAGCCAGCAACTAGCTGTGATATTAGAGCTATTGTTAGAGCATTGTTGTACTCAAATTTCTGGGCCAGAATCCCTCCAATCATATCAGCAAAATCAAACAATTGTTCTAAGAAAACAAGTGTATTACTTGTGAGTTCATGAACAGTTCCATCCTGTGGTAATCGAGTATTTGAATCAGAGTGTAAGCTTTCAACAAAGTCATCCAAAGCTTTTGCTGCCTGGAAAACAACATAAAATTAAAAATAAGTAAAAATTAATACTTGACAGAGTTTTTTCAATTAAATAGATTGTTAAATCAACAACAGATTATCTCAATTTTGAATTCTTAACTACAATGTAGTACATCAGTGAATTTTGAAGTAGAGTGGTTTAGTTGCAATAACTAAATGCTTTGTTTTGTAAATTTATTAAGCTTTGTAAACTTAGAGTTAGCAAATCCTCTCAATAAGTCTACGTACAATTCAATTCATCCAATGAGCTTTCTTAATGATTGATTATCTTAAGCATGAATCATAATGTCAACATGAGGTTATTTTGCACCCTAGGCTTTGTAAGATATTTGCACTCCTGACCAGGCTAACATTGGTTTTTAAGAATAATATTTTTAGAGAAAATTTATCACTTGATATAAAGTATATTTACTTCAAGTTATATAATAATGTGCATGAATATAGTAAGGAAAATCTGATTACAAATACTTAATATTGGGTATTTAAACATTTTGCAAATTTTGTTTCATGCATGTTGAGTGTGCTCATCATTTAATAGTTATTTTATGATGAAATAATTTTCTATAAAAAATTATTTTTAATTACAACTGTAAGAATAACTAGCATGTTGAATGAACATTTTAGCTCTGAACATTCCACAGATTTTGTGAAAACTAGTTGTAAAGCTAGGAACATCTTGAAGAATGAAGTATTTCAGATCTACTGCTAAACCAGAACTGAAAGCCTCCTTTACTTTTCATCTTGCAGTTTTATTTATTTATTTACATCAAAAACAGTTAAAAACTGTGTATGACATGTGATGGGGAGAAGTTATAATGAAGTTACAGTTAGGTCCACAAGCAAAACAAGGGGCTATTTCAGCATTTGCTCGAGGATCAGGGAAACTGGACTAAAACCTGATTGAGATGGGGTCATTGACCTAGAAGCTGAAGTACAATGCTTGTTACAGGTTCTTTAAAATTATACAATCCAAAAGATATACAATACATTAAATGTCATTGTTAAAATTAATATTATTTTCCTTTTGGATTCTTGGTATAGTTTGTAATTGTATAGAAACAGTTGTGTAGCAGAAAAAATTTTACTTGGGGCTTAAACTTTTGCATTGAATTTAATCGTTTAATGTCATCTGGCAAGGTGTTGAAAAATAATGTATATGTATTATATGTGAATTTTTGTACTGAGCTGTTGATACTGTCACCTGGTGAATATTATTACTATGTTGCGTGTTGTAGTTATAGACAAAGGTGTTTGCTGAAAATATATTCCCGCCCTTAAGCAAGTCATTTTTGACAAAAATCACGGATTCATACATGAAGAGACAAAGTAATGGTAAAATACCTCTATTAATAAAGAGAGGTTTACGAGAATCACGTGGGTGGGATTTGCTTATTATTCATACAATTCTTTTTTGTAATCTAAAAGTCTGGGAACTATAAGATGTATTTCCCCAGAATATTATGCCATATCTCAGGTGGGAATGAACATTCAGTTTATGATGAGGATGTCTTAAAGCCAAAAAGGAAATAATTTTTATAAAATATTTTACATTGACCACCTAGAGGGTACAATTACCACTTCTAGGTCACCTAATTTAGCTGTAGGTTGCAGCACAGAACACTAAAACAAGGCAGCACCAGACTTGATAAAGCAGCTGGCCTCGCAAGTTTGACTTCTTGATGTTAGGGTGATCATAGATGAAACATTTAATATGGTATTGGTGAGTTCATGAAGACAAGAAAGTCAATTAATAAATGTATTTCCAAAAATTAAGAGCATCAAAAATAAAAGTAATTCGTCTCTTATTATGTTCAAGAAAAAGCTCTCATATTTTGAAGGAATTCCTATCATATTATCCACGCAAACAAAACATTTTATTCATCTTCATGAATATGGAAAGCTTTTAATATACAACTTTGTAAGAATACAAATTGAGATTAACCTCACTATTATTATTCAGCTTCTAAGAAAAATATACTATTTTCTTGGAAACTTCCTTTCATTATTTTACAATTTTTGTTGGAAATGAACATCTACAAAATTAATGTTAATGAATGTGATGCTTACAATGCTGTGTAATATATCATAAGTAGCTGAGAATTTTGATATGACATCCTCACTGCATTCTTTCACGGTTTCCTTGTATTCAGGAAGCATCAATTGAAGTTGTTTAAGAATAGGAAACACTATTAGCAAAGTAGAAAATTCATGATGACTAATGCACTTTTTAGCTCTTGTGGCAATACTCTGTAAAAAAGAAGTACATTGTTATAACATATAAATAATTTAGAGAAAGTGAATGATGTATAAAAATAAAAAAATTAAAAAGAAATGTGGATTATTTTTTTTATTTTTTGCCTATCTCAATAGAATCAGTTGGGTTTGTGAGCAGAACCTGCCAGAGTATATTCTGGCATTTGCCCCAATCGTTATGTATGTCAGGTACTGTAATTATGATCCCAATTATTAAAAAACAAGATCAAAATAACTGGATAATTTAATATGTTTCTCTGATATGAAGCAACAAAACATTAATAAATTACAAATACACTCCTCTTCTCTCATATCCCTCACTCCTCCTTAGTATCAGGGCTGTAGGGCTCAGGATAAGGGCATCCCTAGGATCAGGGGCCAACTTATGCACTGCAGGTCTCCAGGAGTAAGGGGCCCTTCATAACTCAATGAATGGATTTCGCCAAAGAATAAAAGAAAGTGCTCTCCATGCTTATTTTCTCTGCTCTCTCCTTATATTTATACCAATTAAATTTAAAAGTTAATTTCACGTTTATTGCAGATAAAGTCCTCATTTCCATTTTCTGCATCGGGGCATTCAAAAACCTGGCTGTGCAACAAGATGCTTAGAAAACGCAATGAATTGTAAATATACACATACAAATATTGAAAACGATATTATTATAGTGGAAGAAAATACTCCTTTCAATGTATACTGGAGAAAGGTTAATGCCATGTAAAAACACTTAATGTATTGTAATTATTGCACTACAATGAAGATTAGCAACTAGGCTACTCAGAATCAGTTAATAGACTTCAAATATTTTAAATCTAGATAATTACCTTAATATTAGTACGTGAAAGTATTTCCAGCATCATTACATGAATTCATTTACTACACTCTGTGTAGTCATGAAGGTTAAGCGAATTCAAGATTCACAGGTTCCTGGTTGGGTAACCGACTGTGAACCCCGGGATCTAATGGCATTGAGCCCCTGGCTGAAGGGATAAAAGGCACTGACTGACTGTGACATGATGAGACTTGACTAAGATAGTAATTACTACCCATTTGTAATGAAGGATTACTCCCGGGAAAGCACAACAAGGGTTAAAGAGATGTGTTGCATCAACAATAACGCAACAAATTTTTAAAAAATTAAAAAAAAAAAATAATAATTAATAATAATAATAATAATAATAATAATAATAATAATAATAATAATAATAATAATAATAATAATAATAATAATAATAATAATAATAATAATAATAATAATAATAAAGATATTGAAACAAAAACTTAAACAAATACAAAAACAATATAACAAATCATTAAATAAATGCTTCTGTAATGTAACCCTTTATAACTTTTCATCTCTTAATCACATTAATTCAATAAAAAGGTATTCAGAAGGACCTCACTAGTGATTAATGCTCTTATGTCCAATGACAACTGTAAGTCTTACATTATTGTTTTTCTAGTAAGTGTATTACGATTTTTACAATTTCAGTTACATATTTAAGGATGCCTATCATGATTCTTATTTAATTTCTGTCAAAGAACCCGTATTTCAATACTTGTGAAAATTTTTGTGAATTAGTTTTACTTTCCTGTCTTGCTTACTTGTCTTTTGTTTGCTTAAATGTTTAAGAAAAATAAATGGCTTACAAAGAGAAAAATATTCTCTTTTAATTATTGTACTTAGATATAACTGATGATGGATCACTTTTATTTTCTGCAAAAGAGAATGAATGAAAATATTAAAATACCAACCAATATTATTCTTACCTCTCCATCCTGAACAACCAAATTGAGTGCATTTTCAACAAGGCTCTCAAAGGCATTTGATTGAGCATTTAATGGAATAATGCCAGACATCTGTAGTTTCTCATTTTGCATCATTTTTTGTAGTGCAGTGAAGCACATAAGATAATTCACCATTTCCTGCTCATCTACAACATCCTCTACAATTGCCATAAAACAGAGCATCAATGTAAGACTTCAGATATGTTCCTTAAGGTGGAATATTGTATATTTATCATAAACAGGTGCATCATCAATGTGCTAATCTATATTCATTTTTGAGCTTATAGATTAGCATTTCAATTGCTATTAATCTCCTACCCAGATTAGAAATTAGTCTTTGCCTCTGTTGCTACCTGACTGCTTAAATTTTTATCCTGTTATGTTGTAGAATCCAATTTGTTGATATTTAGAGTACTATTTGGCAATTTGTTTTTATTTATTCTCCTGATAATTTTTTTTTGTCATTGTAAATGGGGATGTTATTTCTAATGTCTACTGTTGTTTCTCTGCCTCTCATTGCATTAGAACTATTTCAAGGGTTGTTGTTTTTCATCCTGACATAGGTCTCAATCAAAAATTTGAAGAATGGGTTAAATCTATTCATTTAACCAGAAGTATCGAGCTTAAATTTTTATTTCAATGAACCAGAAAGCAAACCTATTTATTTTAAATTGAAAGGCAAATATTTAACTACATTATTACACAATAATACTTTTAATAACTATGGAAATGTAGGTGAAGAAAAATAATCAAAATTGCTACAATTGAGTTGAGATTTAAGAAGCTTGATTACTAGGGTATGAGCACACACTAATGTCGCAACATTTATTTACAAATTATTTTGCATCATGTGAACAGTGGGCCTATAAATAGACTTAAATAAAAGCATATTTATAAGTCCAAACTGTCTTAATGTCTAAATTGGACAAAATGTATTATTTAGTTTTCATAGATAAAAATAAAACATACAATATTCTAACCACATTCTGATATAATACAGTTAATAAAATGTCACGTAATATAAAAAACATCATCAGTTATACAAAAGATTCTGGTATTTCTGACTCTAAAATGTTTATCAATAACATTAACAGTACATTAAAGGAACACAAATATGTTGAGAAAGTTGAATGAAAGAAATATTATTTTATGAAATGTCCGAGGTAAGTTCTGTCTGATATTTGCCTAATTCATCTTTCACAAACTGAATTGTGTAGCTTTTTTTGTTAAAATAAATGAATAAATAAACAGAATGATGGAATATATGTAAAGTAAGATTTAATAAATTATAAATAAAATTAACGTTTCAAAAGAAGTAAAAGATGCAGAAATTTCTGTACCTGCAAGGATGCCAGATCTTCGATTGCTAGAGGTAAAATACAAATGCTCAGTGCTTGAAGAAGATCTTAACAACATTTTCTTTGTTTTTTTCTCAAACCTACAAAAAAAATTTAAGCTTTATAGGAAATCCACATTGTTGTAGAAATCCAGTTTGGAGACTTATTGAAAGGATTATAAAGCTTACAAATAATGTATCAGTTTTGAACTTCCTGAACTAGAGGATTCATGTCTGAATTTCATTCTCTGAAAAAAAAAAAACAACAACAAAAGAGCAAATAATTAAATACCTTCAATTTATATTAGAATTTTATAATATCACAAACTTTTGCAGTTTTAACATCATTCTTTAAGAAAATTGTAAAATTGCTCTGACATTTTTGTGATCATTTTACTTTTTTTGATATGCTTTCTTATGAGGAAGGTTTCAAGGAAAACCTGGCTTTGGAGAAGAATGTTCAAAGCATACTAGGTTGCTTAGGAATGGAAAACAAATTTCTTCAACCACTTTTCTTAGACCTAAAACTATTTCTATTAATATTTATGAAAGTAAAAATTATTTTGAAAACAAAAAAGAAGATACCTAAAAGAGAGGATTATGGAAGAGTTTGAAAATATATTCCACAAGAAAGGTAGAACAACGAATGACATGGTGGCAGGGACCCCACAATTTAGACTTACTGCCAAAGACAAGCTTTTAGGGGCTGTCCAAAAATTACATAACACAAATTTGGAGTATTTTGAATACCCCCTCTCCTTTCTGTAACACACTTGTCACAAATGCTTGAATCCCCCTTTCATAATACTAGCAATAACACCCCTGCCTCTTGTAAATGCAGGAAGTGAAAATAAATTATAGCACTGTATATAAATTTTGTATTAATTTTATTTGTGTTGAATATTAAAATTTATAATAAATACAGTCAGAATTAGTTGGTAATGCTGACTGCACCTAACAACAAGATAGAGGTAAAGTTTTGAGTGAAGTAATAACACATAGATGAGAAAATTTCTCACCACAAGTCATGCACTTGCTGTCATGGATGGCACATGGGTGAGAGTCTACTGTGCCAAATTAATTGGATTCTAGAATATAGTGCAGTTTTGAATATTTTCATGGTAATCTGACAGATTCAATGAAAAAATCTTATTAATTGTAACAATTTATGTCTAATAACTTTAATTTGTGTGTAATGTTGTATTGTTTTGAAAACAGATTAATTAGTTAATATTTTAATGTTTTAGTATAATACACAACACAATTATTTCAGAAAATGTTGAATAAAAAAAAAACAATGTTACGTAACCCTACACTAATACTCCCCTACACCTATGTAACACTGCTTAAACTATTTCCCCCCCCTTAGCATTATGTAATTTATGAACGACCCCTTATGAGGAGCATATTGCTTTGAATTTAGTATAACAAGATTATTGTAATGATGACAAGAATTCCTAAACATTAATCTTAAATAGATTTGTAAAAATTAAAAAGGTAAATAACATCAGTTTGGTTGGGTAGGGAAAAGCTGATAACGCACATTTCTTCAAAAAATTAAATTTTCAAATACATTTCAGAGGAAAGAAAAAGAACATAGAGTCATTCAAAACTTTGGTCTCACTATGGAGATGAAGGTTACTTTAATAAAGCATGTTTTTGCCATCTGCTTGTGAAGAAGTGAAATGTCTATTTGGTTTCTCTGGTGATGACGAGTTGTGATACACTTGTCCCTTTATACTCTTCCTCTAATTAAGAATGATTATAACAATAACAATAATAACAATAATAACAACAACAACAACAACAATAATAATAATAATAATAATAATAATAATAATAATAATAATAATAATAATAATAATAATAATAATAATAATAATAATAATAATATTTATTGTGTCGCATATACAATTACAATCATGTTTGGCAAGTCAAATACGATATCTAGAGAGAGAGTACAATCACATACATCTTCTTAAGTGCAGCGAGTGAAGTTACATTTATTGTCCAGAAGCAAAACAAGGAGTCATATCAGCATTTGCTCAAAGTACCAGGGAAACTGGCCAAAAAATCTACTAAATATGTACTTACTAAAACAGGACTATGAACTGAAACATTGCTGTGCACACTGCTTCCACTTGATGATTGGTAATGTTCCTTTAAATGCTGAATTGATTTGAACAAAATATTTCCACGAATGGAAACATACACTTCAACATACTCATTACTGTAATTTTCCTTAAGCCACGCTGCAATATTTTGTAATTCTATGTAAATATGCTCTGGTATCTGGCTGAGGGATATTGATTCCGATTTTCTTTCTGTTTCTGTAAATCAGAACAGAAGCATTTTAAACGTATTCATGCAAAAATATCCTGTGTAATTCTTACCTACTCTAGTAAAAGATGATGTATAATTATAGGAATAACATGTAAGGAAAACGAACACACACAAACATCCACTGCTGAAGCGAGATTCAAACCCGCGAATCTTCGAGCCACGGCAGCTATGGCCCTTCAGCCTTAGTGATCTCAACTATCCAAGTTGTCATTATTTTTTATCCTATAATAAATTCAAGTATTCCAAGCCATTATATTATAAATTGAGATCAAAATACTTGAACTGTAAAATTATTATAATTTTAGCTCATGTTACATCGTATAAAATATTAAAATAAATATTAGCTATATTGTTACAGGATATACTAGCCAGTAACTAGCCATCTGATTTCTTTACCATACACTATTAAAGAATTTTACATTGAAAAGTACAGGAAAAGATATTACTATAAATTAACAATATTCACAAACCTTCAGTGGGGCTGACAATATCAAGTAATGTCAGGAGAGGAACAGGTTCACTATTGTGATTTAATAGTTCCTTAAATTCTTTATTCAGGGCATCAGCACCCAAATTATATAATGATTTCTACAAAGTAAAAATATTTAATACTTATGTTAGTTTCTCAGATTATTTGTAAATTGAAGCCAGTTTTATTTGTCATACCGCTTTACAATATTCTGCACTATCAGCATTATGAGTTCGAAAATATTCCATTGCAGACTGAAGTTTTTCCATTGCTTGCAGAAAATTTTGCAAACGTGACTCCCCATTTATATTAATACTTGGCCCAGCTCGAATAATAGGTTCCATTTGTTTACTTGTGTCATAAAATACAATTACATGATCTAAAACCTTTAAAGTGTGCTTGAGATCTGACATAAATTAAGGAGGGAAAATGCATTAAACATAGATGTAAACCTAGTAAACAGTATGCAGTAAACCTAGAAATCAAATACCTAGTTTGGCTTTCAATAAGGATACTTCTGTACTGATTTTGAAGGCTTCCTGTTTGTTTATAAATTGGAAGAATTGTTTCTTCTAAATGAGCCAAACGATTATCACTAGAAGACAAAATCTTCTTCATTCCTTTAGTTAAATGATTGCATCTGGTTACTTTTTCTTTAAGTATCTTAAGATTTTTCATCTCCTAGAAGTGACAAAATAAAAACAAGTTTCTCAAAATAAGAAAGAATATAATGCATATAAATTGGTAAATAATATCACTTTAGAGTATAACAATCACCAAAATTATTTTTTTTGACAAAATCAAAGAAATTTTAAATGCGTATAAATGCGAAAATTTTCTAGCTCACCCTTTCAAGTTTATTTTCGATATCTATTCTTTTCTCACTCGGATCATACATCGTTAGCACTTGGTGAAGTATCTTAAACAGGGATTTCTGTTACAGTCACTTATAGGTAAAGTAAAACTGTTGTTACGCTAAATAGAAGAAACACAATGATTTCCTGCCCCGCCTCCCTTGCGGTCTTATCACTTGTTAACGTGTTTGCGGTTGAGTCCGGAAAACTGCTTTACGAGGCAAGGGCACGGGATCGCTTTCGCACCACGTTCATGTACGCGAGTAGATTGCAGGTCGGAAGCAAACATTCCACAAAATTTAGAGCTCCATTTATATTTAGGACCTCCACAAATATCCAACTCCAGTTTAAAATCTCCAGCGGATCTCACCTCAAGGGCAGGGTCTCCTGAGCGCGATCTGCGAGCCGGTGTTGAATTCAGGGGATGGCACGGGGAGGGGAGAATCATATTGCAACAATAAGTACATTGTATTTTATATACATTTTAATATGGACTGTAAACAACAATTTTTGAATTCATTTGCATAAAATTTAATTTATTTTAAATTGAATAATGGCCGGGACACATGAGTTATCTCTGTAACCAAATAACAAATATTGTAATAATAATAATAATAATAATAATAATAATAATAATAATAATAACAATAATAATAACTATCCCAAGCATACTGAGGCACAGTACAATTGTAACTGACAGGACAGCCATCTAACTGACAGTACGGCCAAAACAAACAGACCAGACATGTTTTATTAGGTAAAATAGCATGAAACGCTATGATCATTGTTGTAAGCAGTTCCTACGTACGTAGTTTAACAGTTTCTACAAATGATAACCTAGTGTCAACTATTTCTGGAAAAAAAAGTGTGTGGGGGGGGGAAACACTAACTGTTGAGTTGAAGAATATGTACAGATTACAAAGAGTGGAGATAGTACCAGTGATGGTATCAGCAAACGATGCAGTCCCGAAGGATTGGCAAAAGGCTGGAAAAAGTCTGCATTTACGAGAAAATCACCTTTGAATAACGCAGCTACGCAGGCGGCCATTTTATTGGGTGCGGCGAGCATCAGAAAATTTTTGAGTCGTGAGTGAGGTATTAATAGGTAATAGAATGAAGAGCCAAGGAAGTTAAGACATCACCATAACCATTATTACTGGAGAACTACTCAAGTGTTGTTTAGAACAGTACGAGGAACTTTTCACTGTAGTTCAATATATTTGTATAGACAAGCTGTGTCTTGGGCACGAATTCTCCGACATTGCGTGTGAAGAAAAGAAATAATAAAGAAGTATAGTTGCCGACACATAAAAACATTAAAAGGCATAGGCAATAAACAGTTTTAATACTAATCAACAAGCATATGAAACTAGACAAAATATCAGTGGTAATCGGAAGAAGTCTACGACCACTGGAAATTCCCTTAACAAGGTAGAATAAAATATGATTTACTTACTAAGAAAGACCTGAAACACAAAATGGGAAACCCAATTGGGTAGAAAAAACTGTTTTCTATTCTCTTCCGTCTAGAGTACAGAAATCTGCAATAAAAATTAAAATATAACCAATGAAATACATTAAATGCTTGAGGGGTGCACAAGAATTTAAAAAAATCAAAATGGAGTCAATTTTTATCATACATCATCATTTTATCATTTTATCATACATATTATCAATTTTTATCATTACATATTTTTATCAATGAAAAGTATTAATAAATCAAACAAATTTCATAACCCACATCTAGAATCAGTAAGTATAAAAATAGAATACTACCAAATTAGCACATACAGGACACACAAAAACAATTATTCTCAGAAATTCATGGATGGAATAGATGCTATTCGTACATTAACAATCAATTGCCATAGAAGAAAGAAAAGAAAAACAGAAAAGAAAAAAAACAACGGAAAAGAGGTATCGTGTAGGTCGTTTAAGCCTGGCACGAAGTCGGTGATCCAAAACATCCCAACGGTAGGATTCAATAGGATTCAAGTCAGGATCTGTGCAGGCCAGTCTATTACAGGCATGTTACTGTCAGGTAACCACTCCGTCCCAGGCCGTGCAGTATGAACAGCTGCTCGATCGTGTTGAAAGCTGGAATCGCCATCCCCGAATTGCTTTTCAATAGTGGGAGGCAAGAAAGTGTTTAAAACATCAACGTAGGCCTGTGCCGTGATAGTGCCATACCAAACAACGAGGGGTGCAAGCCCCCTCCATGAAAAACACGACCATACCATAACACCATTTTGGACGTGTCCGGATACGTTTGATCACATAGTGTATAAAAGTAGAAACTTTTTTACCGGCAATCAGATAGCTCCTGCAACCTACGAAAGCATTCGAAAGAACATGGGCAATAATTATGATTCACTTTATAACATTAACCTGAAAATAGAAGAAAAAAAAGTTTAATAGAAATTCCGTCTTCTATAACATATGGTCAGGGCCGGATTTAAGTAGTGCGTGGCCCCAAGCACAAAACTGTGTTGCCCCCCCCCCCCCCGAAAAAATAGCTCCATCTTTATTAAATAAAAAATTTTGAGGTTTGCATAAAAAATGTACATATTCAGTTATAAGTAAAGGAAATAAAGTATAATTTTTCCGAAACGCGGGGCCCCTGGTGAATGGGGGCCCCCAAGCAACTGCTTGTTTTGCTTGTATGTAAATCCGGCCCTGCATATGGTCTAAGGTCAAGAACCCTCATCTGCATGTAGTCCAGAGGCTTATTCCATCTACAATAAAATATCCTCGTCCGCCCTCATCCTCATCATAGAAACATTCATCCGTAAAACGTATAAAGTTCACAATTGTAAATGACAGAAAGTCATCAGCTTAAGGAATCAAGAATCAGCCGTCAAAGGAATACACACCTAATTCCTCTAGAGTAGGAAATCACATTAGATAAATAATAGAAATGTATCACTTATCTAAAATAAAAAGTCACCATCCATGAAGAGTAAAATGAATGTCCTTCCCGACATAAATATCCCGTAGTCAACCCATCTTTATTCCTCCAGTTTATAGTAGTCGTTTTCAAATTCACCTCCCCCGTCACCAATGATTAGACTCCTAATTCTCCCTCAGACAACCTCATTCCTTTCTTTTACTCCTTGTCCAAAGGATCACTTATTCTTCATTGAAAGACATCTGTCGACATCAATTCCTCTTCCTTCCTCCAATTCCCTACAAAATTTCCGTCGCATCCTCATTTTTCTGAGTGTCAGTTGTAATCTCGAGTGTATGTTTTTCTGTTTTATGACCAGGCCTCACTTCTCCCTAAATTTGTGTCCCTGTCCTCTTCTCGTTAATCACTTCTGTTCACTACAGTTTTGAGTCTTCTTTACTTTACAGTCTTGAGTTTCCTGCCCTCTACGACCTTGAGTCTTCTAATCTCTATGGGCTGGATTCTTCTGCCAAATCCTACATTGAGTCTTTTGCCCTCTCCTGTTT
This sequence comes from Gryllus longicercus, assembly GCA_038098605.1. NCBI lineage: Eukaryota > Metazoa > Arthropoda > Insecta > Orthoptera > Gryllidae > Gryllus > Gryllus longicercus. The sequence continues at coordinate 1,176,136 of JAZDUA010000303.1, forward strand.
TGAGTCACCTATACTCCTCTGTCTTGAGTCTTTCGTATTCTGTCTTATGTCTCAAGTTCTCTTTAGTCTTATGTCTTCAGTGCTCTTCAGTCTTATGTCTTCTGCCCTCTTCTGTGTTACTTTTTCTGTTCTCTTCTTTGCTTCGTCTTCTGTCCGCTTCTATGTTGCATCTTCTGTCCTCTTCCGTCTCGCGTCTTCTGTCCTCTTCTATCTTGTGTCGTCTGACCTCTTCTGTCTTGCGCACATGTTCAAGTACATGTCCTCATCGGTTCAAGGCACATGTCCTCATCGGTCTTGCGCCTTCTGTCCTCTACTGTCTTGCTATTTTGTACTCTCTGTTCTCTTCTGTCTTGCATTTTCTGTCCTCTTCTGTCTTATCGATAAAAGTATGTTCCGTTTCTGCCACCACAGTGCGGGTATTTTCTCATAAAAATATTTACAAAATTATTAAAACTCAAGTACACATAAAATATAGCACACAGCGCAGGCTTTAGAAATTTCACATATATTGAGATACCAACATTCTTTCTGCTTGCGTCGGCCACACTCCAATACGTCGAAGTCACCGTAGCACCGCTTGTCAAGCCTAAGTCAAGCGGAGTAAGAAAGAGATGGAGAACAGTCGAAGACATTTTCCAAACGCACCACTGGGCTAAAATACAGCGAGAATCAGAATTCCCATTCGTAACTAGGGAGAGCTAAGGAAAGAACGCGCGGTTATTTTTCGATAAATTTAAGACGTTTCTACATTTTTTCTTTACGTATTTCTCACTTTTATATTTCCTGCAATTTTATCATTTTAATTTTTTTCTCTAGACCTTTGAGGGGCATGTCCCCATCGATCCATCCGCCACTGCGATTACATCAGTAACACATCAGCTTCAGTTAAACATCTGAAATTGTTTTGATAAAAAAATCTGCGTTATTATTTTGATTTTAGGGCATTTTAAAAATATTTTAAGAATATGGTTCCGTCGTGGATCCGCACCTGCACTAGACAATGAAGAACCTAAAAATAAATAGTTGTCCGGTGTCCTGAGATTAATATAAGTCAGTGCCATAAATATAGGATTTCTAGGAAACATTTTTCACGGGATGATAGATTAGTACGGTTAACGAGAGTTTCAAATTCGTATAATCGCAGAAGTGACAATAATCTCGTTGAAGAAAATGCGCACGAATTATTTTCACATTGTGTTGTAATTTACTTGAACACCTTTTTCAGAGTACATTTGATCAACGTTAGAGCCATTGCAAGCGTACTAACAAGATTTCAAGCAATTTTATTAAAACAAAGTACGCTACTTTTACAAACTGTTCCGTTTATAATTTGTTTTAAATCCCATTGTTTTGCAATGCACCAATCCAGAAATAATTGAATATTTTAATACAATGTTGTTCAACATTGAAATAAATTGAATTAACTATTTAATTATTATAGAAAACAGTTAAAATGCAAACAAACCCTAAAAGTCAAAGTAACCAATGAATTCATTATAAAAGCAATGACACTAAGGAAAGAAAAGAAAAATTATCGTCGATTTTCTTGAGGTCCAAAAAACGTCGCCTCCGAGGATAATACTAAAATGCCCTTCAGTACGAATATTTATCTTTCAGATGTCGAGACAATCTTCTTGGATTTTTAATTTGCAATGTGAGTATAGGGTAAGGTCATGTATGTATTATAAATTCGAAGGCAATGATGGGCCCTCGGAAAAGGCCGAAACTCATCACCTTCACTTTCCGCGCGCTGACAGCCCGACTACATGCACACTATTCTGAACTGAACTGATGCCATTTTACGTAGAGAGTCTCAGGCCAAGGGGCCTGCTCTTCCGTTTGACCACGGAAATTTCGCTACGCTCCTTTCACCAACTAGCGGAGGTAATTCTTGGGTGACGAAACAGGGGATTTGAATTTAGCTCAGAGGCTTCATTTAGGCTTGAGGATCTTTTACATTCAGTACTATACTAACATGGGACAGCCGGCTTTACTTCCCCTCCGAAGGATTTTTTTCGCCCTTAGAAATCGACGGTTTCGATCGGGTTTGAACTCGCGAACTTGGATAATAACAGTCCGATACGTCATACGCCGATAACCGTTACACCACCGCCGCCGCATATTCTGTGAGCGACACAGCCAAACGCGGAACAGGCTGAGTTATCTCGAAGTCAGCATTGCCGCTGTCTCTACAGCGGTTCTAGGATTCGAGTCCCGACAGGGTCGGATTTTCGATACTATATCGTGGTCAGATTCAACCACTCTCTGAAGCGGAATTCTGGCAGCCGGCTGCTCTGATTGGTTACTGCTCCGATCAATACAAGGTGAATGCCGGAGAAGTACCCTAACAACATATCACAGTCGCACGCGATATTTCCTCTCTTGTACTATCGTCTCTCCTTACTCACATACACTACACAACCATACATGTCGGGAGGTGAGAGCTTGTCCCAGTTAAGGCGGTGCCACGAGGTAACTGAGGAAGACGAATCTCCGCAAAGTGACGTGTACGTCAGCACCGGATCTCACCATCCAGCGTGGAAGGAACGCAGCCGCATCACGTAAAACATGGATAGCATCACTGACTACACTAACGGGACTAATGAGCAAACCAGCCGTATGTCCAACGAACATTGATTGTGATTCCAGGCGAGTCAACTGCTAAGGTAATTAGTCCCGTATGTGTAGTGCATGTCTTTCCTCGTGAGGTGGCGGTGATCTTCCCCCGCTGGATGGCGAGACCTGGAGCCGACCTAGCTTGGTTAGCGGTGTTTTCCTCAACCAGGTATCTCCCACCGCCCTAGCCGAGACAAGCTCTAACCTCCCGACCAGTATTCCGGCATGTGGCAGTGTAGTGCATGTTAGTGTGTGTGCGTGTGTGTAAGGGATGAGGATATGACAAAGAAAAGGAAGGTAAGAACGCGCGCGGTCCGTAGCCTACGTACTGCTCCGGCATTCGCCTGGTGTTGATCGGAGAAACCTTGGGAAACTACCGATCAGAGCAACCGGCCGCTAGAATTCTCCTCCAGACGCCGACCGTATTGTATCTAGCTGACAAGCTAATGTCGAAAATCCTGCCACCGTCGGGACTCGAACCTAGGAGGCACTGCAGTGAAATCAGTTGATTCCCTGAGCCACCTCTCGCGGTCCAATGCTCGTAAGTGAACTCCCGCCTCAACAGAGCTACTGAGAAGGGGAAACAGAAAAAATGCAAAAGCAATAAATGATTACTCAAGATGTGTGAATCAATGCAAGAAGAAACTAGAATGATCACGCAGGTTAATGTTATAAAATGCCTTTACCGAATGTAGCTTGGACCATGTTAATGTACAAAAAATACTTATAGAGCCAGTCTGTTAATGTTATAAAATAAATAATGTATTAAAGTAGAATGTATTAATCACAGCCTACCCGAATGAACCATCTGTGATGTCAGTATAAGGCAATTAGCTCCACAGAGACCCAGAGTGGAGACTAAAAATTTAAATTTTTGTACGTCTTATTTAAAATTATTCTCAGTGGCACAAATGCAGTTTCAGCATGCATAAGCACAGGCTGTCTTGAAATGACTGAAGGAAAAGGGAAAATAAAAAAAATAAAAATAAGAAGCACCGAGTAAATCAGTGTAAACAGAAGCAACTGGTTGGAATTGGTTTTGAAGATAAAAAGTAAAACTGGCATGAATTTGACAAGAAGCCAATTTGACCACATGCCTTCTTGAATGAGAACAATTATCAACACATTCATACAAGCTGGGTTGTGTTTGTAGAAAATGACACTCTAATCTCTTTAATTTTGTGTCTGATGACTCTCCTTGGCCAATAACTACTATCTCCATTTTGGTTTTTAAGTTAAAACTAAATAAATAGACCCAATACCATATCCTATCCAGACAGTAAAGTAATTTCATCTCTTCCAATATCACTTATAGATAAACAGCTAATTTGTCAATTATGAGCCTCTCAGCAACATTGCATGCAAAAAGAGGTCCTATTGTTACAAACCAACATACGAAATTCCCTTCAGCAACACACCAGTTAAAAAAATAAAAAAAACACAAATCTGAGAACTTTCCCCTGCAGGAAGTTTCCCAACCTGTCCAAATTTAGTATGTGCATATACTCTGATAAATGTGAGATATAACTTAAACCACCTAATGTGAACCATTTTTAAAGTAAATACATAGGTTGAATAAAATGTAATGAGACATGTAACTTAAAGCCGGTGAGCCATGTGCTGCCATCTGTCATGACAAAAGGAAGGACTATTAGACGAGTATGTGCAGCAAACAGGAAAAGTACTCTGTCAGGGTGTAAATCATTGAACTTCATAGCAATTGTGCAAGCACCCTTCATCATGTTTACAAAAGTACAGCAATGTTCGCGACTCAAAATTGAAGTGGCACAAGATCAGAGTAAGCAAAAATGTGTTCAGAGACTGCATGAAGCATGTGGTGATGCTGCTTTGCCATTCTCCACAGTAACACGATGGGCTAAAGTGTTCAGATTAAGCTGAGATGATGCGAAGAATAACCCCGTACAGGACAACCTCACGTGGCGAACTCTTGCACCACTGGCAATGGGATATTCTGGAACATCCATCTTACTTGCCTGATATGAGTCCCTGTGATTATGATCTCTTCAGTAACATTAAAGAACCACAGAGAAAAAAACGGTACAATACCAGAGAAGAAATTATTCATGCTATAGGGCAGTCCATATGGGACATCAACAGAAATTGACATGCATATGGTACACAATGCATTCCTCACATTCAGCAAAACCACTTATATTGAAGGTGTGTAAATGCAAATACCTCTGTCAATAAAGTCATTTCAGAGAAAAAAAAAATTTCTCATTACTTTTTATCCAACCTTGTACATAACATATTAAGTGTGCACTTAGGATGTTTTATTTAAACACTAGTGTTATTTCGTAACTGCTATCAAATCGTATTATATTACTGTTTAACAAATGTGTTCATTTTAAGCAAACTGTTATGCATTATTACATTTACACTCTATTATAAAATGGCATTTAAATGATTTGAAAATGGTTCAAATGTGTCTTGTAACCATTCACAACATGTCTTAAAAGAGCTGGGATCAACTAAACAAAAGCAGAAAATCAGCTCCACTGATTTTGACAAAAAAACTTTCAGTAATGAAAAGTATGAATCAACTGATATTTTGTATAACTTTACACAAACTGTTTTTACTAATTTTTCAAGCAAAGTAGCACTTTCAGACAATAACTAAAAAGACAAAATTCAGTTCTACTCATCTTTCCAATATCTGTTACAAACTTTTTCGGAAGAAAATTAAAAATACAATAAAAATGTTAAGGTTAAAAAACTCATAAGAAATAACACACACAAAAATTACAGAATTTGTTTGTATGTCAGTATATGATCTACAAGTATCATACATAGCATTGGTGAAGCTCATTTATACAGTAGCAAAAACATGGTTACATCTTAGAACTAATTTTACATAAGTTTTTTCTCTGCAAAGTTAGAAGAAATAATTTTAATCTCAATTTCAGATAGATTTAGTTTTACAACTCAATACAGAGTAGAGTTTTACACAAATCGTTTGCACTGCATCAATTGGGTTACTCTTGCTCTGTTTTACAAACTATTCTAAGCATTTTTCAACTTTGAGCAGAAATAAATGTGCAAATTAATTCACAATAGTAGTGACAAAAAATATGAACACAGTGTAAGTATCTGCACATGTTCTAGATACTTTCTTCAAATTTATAATTAATTTAGCAAAATTTCACATTCAAAAAACTTGTCTGTATTAAAGGTTAGTATCATACATTCATATCTCCTATATATTGGAAACAATTAATACAATCTATGACTAAAGACTCACTTTCTACAAACAAAAATATTGATAACATCCAATTTTGAGAATATTATGGGTCTACACTACTTCAAATACCTCTGAGTGACCATATAAATATTAATACTGGTCATAAAATCATTTAGCAAATACTAAAAATAAGGAGAAACATTTAAGTCATGCACATTCCTGTCTCATGACAATACACAGCACAAAGGTTTTCCACTTAACACAATCAAACACCAATTCATTCTTTCAACATGTAGGTATAATACTTAACCAGTCACACAAACCCCTTGTCATTCCAGCTACTAAGGAATTTTATTTTGAGCTTAATATTATAGATTACATATATTTAAACATATAATAGAAATTGTTGTGGAATGCTGTAATATGAGAAACATTAATGAGTTAAAAAAGCACGACCAGTATTCAAGGAGCTTTCCCTTTAATGAGAAGAGGGACTCACTAGTCAATGCCAGTGAATATCACTCTTAATTATCATAAATGCAAAATCTGGTAAATCATGTTTTTCACTACATAGAATGCAGTTGTATCCTAAAACTTAATAAATAAATGTTTGCTTCTGAAAGTAAATGTACCTACTGATTACCACCACTATAACATGCAATTTTCTGAATCTTAGTAACTATGTCTATAATATGTACATTGATGAAAACAAGGTGTAGTATAAAAACAATAATTATCCTTCACATAAGGAAATATGTGCAACCACTTACAAATATATAAAATACATGTAAACATATGGAAAGAACTCCATATAATTGGAGTACATAGCTAATAAACCTCTGTCCATGTCTTAAAACATACATTTTTTTATCTTTTATTTGAAAAGTAGCATTTTTCACATGGCAGCTAAAGTAATTCTTAAAGAAAAATACAATACTAGTATCCATACAGAATAATTTGAATATTCTCTCAACCTGCAACTTTTAAAATGCAATTAATTTTTAAATACATTTTCAAATGTCTGATAAAATTGAGCACATACTGTAAGTACAAAATTCATTTAAGCTAGAAATCGTCTTTTATAGCTCCCATGCATATAAAACATTTCCCTTGGCACAAGGTGATTTACAAACATGGTCCAAATATTACAAAAAGTATGTTGAAAATTCAGTTCTGTAAGTTTTATCACACTGTACCAAGCTGGAATTTAATCATCTCATCCATCACAAAGGACTACTAAAAATTAACTATAATTTATGTAGTGTGTGATGAAGTGAATCAAATGATGAAACATCTCTCAGAAGAGGATTGATTCTTGGAATATTTAATTCATGGAAATATTACATTCAAAGGTTTATGTTCACAACAACGTTTCCCGAGCAAAGGAATAAGGGTAAGCTGTTGTTCCGGAATGCTTTAAAAGGCTCTGAAAAGAAAGGCTTTCTTCAATAAATCTTGTTCCAAGGAATGTTTAAGGTAAAGTGGCATCATTTTTAAGAAGGTAGGTGAAATTCATTTAGTATGTGCATGTCAAAAATCTGGCAGTGTTTGGATTGGCTCATAAGCATTGATGGCCAAGTGTAAACATCAGCTTAAAAACCTGTATTCACAGAAAATTGTATATGCCTGAGAAATTTGAGGTGGTGAGCTCTAGGCCATTTTCATGTCATTCCAACAGTCTAGAGGACATTCAAGATGAAGCAGGTAAGGTTTTAAAATTATTGTGTCTGGCATACAGCAGAAAATTATTTTAAATTTCTATGACTTCATACGTGCTTATTTGCAACTGTCATTATCTTTCAACAATATTCACACTTCTTAACCACATTCAGAAGTAATGCTAGTTCTTGATGAAATTTAAGGATTTTTTTTTTTTTTTGTTTTTCAGACAAGATCCAGGTATCCAAGAATGTATTTTATATACAGGATGAATTTATTGAAGACATACACGGACTATAAAACAAAGCACTTTAATCATATATAGGGTATATGTTTAACAAATACATTATTTCACATGCAAAGGGGAACATTACATATATTGCAAATACAGAAATTAAGGTATGTAGCATAAATACTTGTTTTAACAATTTGCCCAGAATTTTATACTTTTAGTTTACGGCGTTTCCAGAACAATCTCTTTCCTTAATATGAATGTATTACAATATCGATCATTAGAAAAGATTCCTTGCATACTCTTACATATTTACTTCAACACTACATGTACAAATGAATTTAATTTGTCTTAATTCCATCAATTAAAGAAAGCAATGTTTTCACAAATATTTTTATTTCAACGAACTTTAAAAATAATTCCCAAATACAATTTTTTTGCACAGATGTAAGTAGTTCAAATTCTATCCACACTGCTATTTCCTAATATGTGACTTGCTTGGAATATTATATTAATTATGAATAAATAAGTTGATATAAATATGTATAAATAAATATTTTTTTGAAGGAACTATTTCTATGACAGAAATTTAGATTTGCTTCATAGAAATTGTCAGCAGCTGTAAGAGAGATTCCAGCCCAATTTTATTAATTAACATAAATTACAGGTTGAAAGTAGAAAATCTCTTGAAACTACATATTCCAGTTAAGTAACCCTTATATTTTGAATGAGATTTACTTAGATGGAAGATGGCTAGAGAAGTACAAATAAGGAAAAATCTACAACAGCTCTTGAGTTACTGCCATACATTCCTATCAGTCTGTTTGCCTTTACTGCAGAAGGCATTATACATATAATTCAAGAATTTTTAAATTTCCATTAATTAAATGGTAATATGCAAATGAACTCCTTAACCACTTCAGTATTAAAATTGCAATCATTTATCACAAATTGTATGAAAGCTTTTTGTCATATTTCAAAGCAAGGACTTAGAGGAGGTGCATTTTTTTAGTACTCCCACTTGGTAGCATTTTCGTAATCGGTGTCACCAAGACGGAAATTGCCATTCTTGTTGGCAATAAGATATTCCCCACCCACGCTCTTGATGCATATCCTGGTGGGTTCACGCAGTTCCAGGAAGAAACCCTCAGGTGTGTCAGAATCAGCAGTCACAGTTTCTCCATCAACATGCCAGTACTTTCCATTTTGTCCTGCACAAAAATTAAAAATGTTAGTCCTGCGTTAAAAGTTTAAGTTTGCATGTAATACAATATCCAAGGTTAAAAATGTGAAAGTGAATAAGGTTACCAAATGTGAATTTATGTAATAGTATGCTACTAATTGTTAAAAAAAAATGTAATTCATAAAAATTAGTTTTTCTTTTATTACCCCCAAGTTTTATAAAAATATGCAGTTTAAATAATATTGAATATTAATACATTACTCTGAATGTGTAATAATAGTACAGAAATATTAATGTTATAAAAACATGTTCAAAAATTAGAAAACAACACTTACCCTTGAAGAAAACTACTCCCTTCTCACTTCGCTCAACTTGGATGGTTTCGTAGGTGGCCTTGTTGCATTCAAGCTTTGGTGACGATGCGCTCTTGTAACCAACGAAACCTTGTTCGCATTTCAGCACAAGAATAGGCCTGAAAAGAAGACAAATGGTTAGAACTTTGGCTTTTCATATTACTTGCTGCCCCACTGAAGGCAGATAAAGACCGATTTACAATTCTTAATGGGGTTTCTAAATTAAAAGAAGCTAATAAAACACAAGAACTTCCATTTTCTCCATAAATTGGCATATTATGAAGCATGTAATGAAAAAGAAAGAAGTCTTCAAGATCTCATACATTCAAAATATTTTAATTTTTTTTATGAAAACAAATTATATAGAGGTGTATTATCTACTTAAGAGAATTCTGTATTTACAGTACTATATTTTCTTTCTGAAAAGGAAGGGTCAATTTAAGATCTATTTAATTGAATAATTCAATTTTGTATGTTATTAGACTATTATTTGAACCCAGATCTCTTGGTTTACACCCAGATGCTCTAACCACTGATCTACCGAGATGTCAATTGTTTTAACAGTTTGATATATTGCCCAATTATATATGCCTCGTTAATCATTATTTATAAGAAATCTGTATTTTTAATTATAGTGTTATAATTTATTAAATAATGTATTATTTTTACAATTTTGTTTTAAGTTCCATATATACTTTTGGTGTACTTTAATTTAATAAGTACTTTGCATCATCAATTTTATTTTGCCGAACATGAAAACTATTCGTGTTTTGTTTCATCATCTATTACATTATTCTCAAGTAACACTGTAAAGTACATATAAATCACAGAAAATATGAATCAAATTTTTTCTCTTATGAGCAGAATGTCGAGAATACACATTGGAACCTAGTTATTTAATTCAGTATTTCACTATTTTTTACCTGTTGATGAGATAGAAGAAATATTTTGCATTGTCTTCCACAGTGTCACAGTTGGCATACAAGTGACCAGACCGCTTTGTAGCAATGTACTTTCCATTGTTAGCTCTGAAAGCTACAGCTCCACCATCTTGCCACACCAGGTCAAACAGAGCATTAGAAGATCTGAAACGATCATCAATAAACATTATATTTGAATCGACAAAGAGTTCTTCTATTGTGCTTGAATAAATTTTTGTAAACAAGGAGTTTCCAACATATTCAGTACTATGCATTTCTGAATTTTATTCGAGACAAAGAGAGGATAAAGTATATTCTTTTCCGCATCATAACACTTGAAATTCCATTATTTACTTATATTTCTTTTGTAATTGACTGATTATTTTTTGAATGAACTGAGAGACTGAATATTGTAAGAGATACTTGATGATACATACTTCTTGTCACTGCTGGCCTGAATACCACCACCAGTTTCCAGAGTCCAGTAACGGTCCTGCATGGTGCGGATGTACCAGCGCTTGGTGCTACCGTCAAATTCCAGTTGGAAGGTCTCATGGTCAGAAATCTCATCCTGGTTTGCAGTAACATCCACACCTACAACAGAAAGGGCACACAAATGATAGAATAATAATTGAAAATTACATAAAAAATAAGAAAATAAGCGAGATTAATAAAAATAATACAAGTATGCAACACTAGTAAACAACAGCATTTGCTGACCTCAAGGTGAAAAGGTTGAAATAACCGAGTCTATTTTTATTATTTTTTTAAGTTTTAAAAATAATTTGTTATCAAAGTATTAAGGTCACAAGGTATAACTATAAATTTGACAACTTATTTCCTTCCCATTAAACACTACTTAAAAAAATAAAACTCTTTACCACACACATGATTTAATATCTGTTTAAATGACTTGCCACATCAATAAGAGAAACAGATGACCAGAGGTGTACCCAAGAGGTTTCTTGGGGGGTTACTGTTAGCTGCCCGGCTAACTGTATGTTTTCTTGTAAAGAATTTTTCATTTATACTGAAGATAAAATGTATTTTAATTTGTTTACATTTAGTTAATATTTATAATATAAAAACTAACAAATTAAACTTTCATTATTACTTAATGAAATGAAAATTAATAAAAGCTATATTTTAAATGTCCATGATTTGCATTGTGCACTGTGGGTATGATCACATCACAGAGTGCACCACTGCATATGACAATTCCATAAAGTAATTCTCCACCTCTTAATGAAACTTAAGATATTTTCTTAAGAAGTTATTGTTATTAAGAAGAATTAAGGTATTTTTTGTCATTGTTATTTTTCTATAAATTTCTTTTCCACCAATGACATTTTAATTCAGGGATCTTAAAATTAAAATTAATGTTTAGAATTTGACGTTTCTAAAAAAATTTAAAGGAATTTTTTTTATGGTCTGTAACTGAACTAGATTATTGGACTACTAACAACTAAATATTCAACACCAAACACACTAATTGCAGATATAATCAGGACTTCATTTCTGGCGGAACACGGCGGAACGGCGTTCAATTACAATTTCCTGAATATAATTTTTAATTACATTAACATCCGCAATAAATTAATTTACCTGATACACTTTTGCACAGGTGCGAGTCTACTTTAATTGTTATAGGTACATAGTAAGAGATTTGGGGTATAACACGCGATTGCATTTCCAAATTAAGTACGAATTGTATGGGCGCTGCGAGTACGGCTCATTTCACGTAAACATTCCGAGAGGCCTGACCCACCGAGCGGCGGTTGGCGAGGGCGGGGGCGGGGCCAAAAATACCCGACCTTGAGGCAGCCGCCCCTCGCGCCGCGGCCCCGGGGTGGAGTATTCGAGTCACACGCCGGAAGTGCCGCCGGCTCCTCCATCTGATAACGTCGCAGCGGATCCGGCGGAGGCGGCGGTGGCCACGGCGGACCAGGGGGCCTTTTCTCGAAATTCGAAAGCCCTTTTTCGCATACAAATGGTTTGGATTTGGCCTCGGCGTAATGAAATTTGCGTTGCTTTCTAGTGGAGATGCGACATTGCGATAACAGAATATCTATGTTTACAAACGATTTAAAAAAACTTTAAACATTGATATTAAAACATTGATCAGAAACCATTTATTACTTTAAAGCTAGTTTAGTGATATCTAGCATGCGTGCGGAACAAAATTTAATTCGACAGTGGCACATTTATTAATTTGTAATTAAGATTTATGTGAAAACAAAGTTGAAAAACTATCTCCACGAGTGCAATACGAGGAAAGACGAGCGAAATACCCAGACGTTGGGAAACATCGATGTTTTGAAAACATCAAAGGCTATGTCGCATCCCTATTAGGGAGTTTATGCACGCCATAGCGTCAGCACTATCGTCTGTGCATGCACAGATGCGCTAATGTGATGCGAAACATGAGTTGTGCATGCGCAGAAGATCGATAGTGCTTTAACGTTCGAGACGGCACAAACTCACTAATCTCAAGGCAATGACGGGCAATGTTTCAATTCAACTCTACAATACAGCGACGTGTATGCAAATAGTGTGTATGGGAGAGCATTTGCCGAACCCTTTCCAACGTTTCAACTACGTTCCGTCGGTAAAAGGGCCCCAGACAAATGTTTGGTGCTTGACATTCGCCTAATTTGGCAGTAATACGAAGCCAACTTGACTGATGTTCTTGAGACAAAGTTTTCCTAGCAGCCATAGCCAATCGTGAACGTTTTGATAGTCTGGCCACAGCTCTGATTAGCACAGCACATTCAAAATGCCTCAAATTAAACATTGAAGTTTCTGAACGGATCGTTAAGAACCGATTGTAAAGAAATATAGGGAGTATTAATTATTTAGAACTCTGGTAAATAGTGTCGCATTAGGGCTTAGTGGAGTGATGGTGTTGTGCTTATACGTAATATATTCTTTATCCGATGAGCTGAATGATCCCGTATTTTAAAATACACAGCCCTATTAATAATAATGTTACTAAATCATTTTGAGCGGTTCAGCCGAAACTTGGAAGTGCAAGATCTTTTTCTGAAAATTAAGGAAGAAGCAGACTATTGAAACGTTTGCTGCACTTAATACCAGGGAACATACCCAAACATCATTTCGTTACAGTGCACGAAATTTACGCAAGCGAAACCGCTTCTGACAACCCCTCCAATAACGAGGCATAGGACCATACTAAAATTCCAGCCAGATCTCCAGACGCAGAGTGGAGGGTGAGGGTGGGGGGAGAAAAAAAAAAAAAAAAAAAAGGCCAGCGACCTCTGCCGCGCGCGGGAGGAAGGAGAGGGCGAAGGGCAGCCGATAGACCTCTCGCTCTAAAGCGCCGCGTCGCCGCTGTGGTCCGCTTCCGCGAAGGCCGCGCCCGGGGGCGAGGGCGGGCGCCGGGTCAGCGCCGGCGCTAACGACGACGGCGCCGCCCCTCCCCCTTCTCCCTACCCCACCCCACCCCGCCCGCATCCCCGCTTGTCGCTGCGTCGGCCCCTCTCCGCGCAGTGGTCGCGATCACGGGTCTCCGAGCGCGTCAACAGCCGAAATCATTAGTCCTGTAATTGTAGTGCTAGTTTTATGGCGGGAGGTGTCTGATCTCTCCCCGCTGGACGGCAAGATCCGGCGCCGACTTACGGGGATTTTCCCAAAGCGTGACACCACCCCAGCCAGGACAAGCTCTACGCTCCCGACTGATCTCCCTACAAGTGTGATTGCGTAGCGCATGTTAGTGTAAGTGCGTGTATGTAAGTGGGCAAGGAAAGGACAAGTTCTAGGAAGGAAAGATCGCACTCGGTCCGTAGCCCGTTTGTTAGGGTACTGCTCCGGTATTCACCACGCATTGATGAACCACTGAAAACTACCGATCAGAGCAGCCGGCCGCTAGAATTCTCCTCCGGCTGACTTTATATATATATATATATATATATATATATATATATATATATATATATATATATATATATATATATATATTCACAAGCTTGAGCGCGCGTGGCCCACTGTCCGCGCTTCACTCGCCGCCGCCTCACGCGCTGGCGCCCTCGCGACGGCCGCGGCGGCTAATTGAATTCCCGCAGCCGCGCGCGCGATAGGAAGAGACGGACGGGCGGAGCGGCGGTCGCGTGGGAGTTCAGGCAGAGCGCTAAGCATCCACGTCACCAATAGCTTTCCAAGTCTAAAGGAGCATTGCATCTTTTGCATCGCTTCGTTCTAGCGGGATGTAGTTCTGAACTGCGGTGGCCAAATTTCCATAACACCATATCCTCTTATTTAGAATTTCTTCGACCAGTGCTGCCCATCAACCGTTGGTATCGTTTATAGTACCTGTAACACTACTTTTCAATGCGATCAGAAATTGAAAGAAAACAACACAGCTTCCGGCCATGTAAGAGGTTTTATGGTTTAGTTAGATACTTAGTAATTTGGTAAAAATACAAAACCAACTGAATAGTTTCGATTTTGACTGAAAACTTAGTGTTATTTCGCCTGTACTCATACTGTGACTGAATTCCTATATTCAGCGACACTGCGTACAACAGCAATGCTCAAAGGAGAATACTGTTATACGAAAGTATTTTTCGTTCTTGAGCAGTGTACTTGCCGCTTTTTAGAAAATCATTTTGTTGGATATTGTTAAGCAGCATTTTTACTGCTGCAGGCCAGTTGAATACAAATATATTATTAAATTAATATTAATAATATAAGCACAGATTAACGACACCAACATTGGATCATGCATCTTGGAAAATTAAAGTTAACAGCACGTTCCACCGCCATAGTTGGGAGTAAATTCCATCGATTATGACCCGAGGGATCCAGTAGCAATCTATGTACGTCGCTCGCTGAATGTGTTTGAACAGCGAACTTCCCTAACAGTTCGTGTTCATGTTGGGGCATATGCAGAGGCTCAAAAGCAGTTCTCACTACAGGCAATTCACGTGTGTAAGAATCGTCTTTGGGGAGCCGATAAAAAGGTGTCTTTCAGGCAGGTTTGTGCGTCCTTCCTCTAGCAAATGCGAGTAAGGAAGAGAGCCAATCACAACTTTTACAAAACTAAACTTACTCGAATTCGTAATTCTCGAATTGTAGGGTCCGAAAATAGAGAAATGATGTTCTACGGATCCTATAACCTATTAGATAAAACTAAAAAAATGTAACTTTCAAACACAATGTTTGTAATGTCCTCGTATGTTTAGTAATCTCCAGGCTTTTAATTCGTTATCCTAGGATATTTAACAACTCCTCTTCGTCTCTTTATAAGGTTTGCTCTTTCGTTATTAGTTTTCACGGAGAAGTATCTTGTGAGAGCCAATTTGAAAAGAGATTCTACCACAAACGCTAGGTATTTGATACATTAGAGTGGCGTTGTTTGAATTTGTTCGATGCAATACATACCTGCACATCTACTCATTGCAGCGCACATGACAGAAAATAAAAATGCTGTTTTTGACGAGGAATACGAGCCCGCAAAATTAACTATTCGAGTGCCATCTCCTATCTGATATTCACTGATAGTGACTTTCCACTGTCGAGCCTGACTGGTTTAACTTTCGATTGAAGATCACATTTACGTATAACGAGGCTCTCCAATTCAATTTGTAATGCCTCCGAGTGCACAAAATTTTAATTATGTCGAATTCCATCAACATCTACTCCACTGAATTTGCGATAGTAGAACGAATTTACGAGCGGAAAAACTGAGCAGCAGCTGTCATTAGGATGTTTGTGGTGTGTTTACTTAATCTTTATTAGTTTGACCGAAAGACTTGCATTTAGATTATAGCCTGAAGATTCATGCCGACAAAGACAATTTCTTCACTGATCTTTTTTTTTTTCTATTTAACCCCACGATAACTCGACACGCCATACCAATGTTCAGTTCAATTGGCATTCGAACTTCGAAAGAAGGGGAGATCTTATCGATCCATGTAGTTTATTGCTGCCGCTTTTGCTGGTTTACTAATTAAATTAATCTGCAACAATATTTTACCCGATTAACAGCTTCGTTATTTTCTCCGTACAAAATTACTGTGTATATTTATCTTTTGAGAATAATGGTGAGTCCGGGGCGTCTGACAACGAAGGTCCACAAGAAAACCCATTTCCTCATACGCCAAGGAATTCAAAAGAAAATATTCGTGTAGTGATTTTCTGTGGATGAACCGTGAAGCTCGAAAACTAACCAGCAAGAATATTAATTATCATGAATCATGCATGGAAACCACTTTTTCCGTTCACAATTGGTCGATTGGAATGTTGCAGTTTGGAGTTCGACGGCAAATAAAAACTTAGGTACTGGAAAAAATACAAAACACCGGGAAGAAATGAATCAAATCAGCTAATTCACCGCTCGTTGTGAAAGATCGAAAGTTTATATACCTTTAGATTTTCAATAATTCGTAATAAAAAATAAATTGCGAAATTCACACGAAAGTGTTTTGGTATATTTCAAGTTTCCGGACCCTGCTCCAATCATCGCCTCGTCCGGACATTTCGTCCGTACGCAGTCTTATGTTCAACATGAGTTACAATAAAAATACAAATAAATAATAATAATAATAATAATAATAATAATAATAATAATAATAAAATTTGTCACTTAGTAATTCTTTAATTTTATTTACGTACGCTTTTCGGATCAAACCAAACTATGAAATAAACATTATCATTCTTCTGTGCTTCTATAGTTCTATCTGCGTGAGAGACCGACGTGCATTCGGTCTCGGAGAGAAGACTAGATTTAGCCCGGAGAAACGTTGACTCAAGGAAAGATCTATGGGCCGACGCGAAGGGGCGGGGGCGGGGGCGAGGGCGAGGGCGTGAAGAAAGGGCTCGCCTTCAAAGAGGCCGCGGCGGCTCCGAGGGCGAGCCATAGGGCGCTACGCCACTGTGGGGGAACTGATGGCCATTACCGGCGGCACGCGTCGCACAAAGGGAGCTCGCACACAACGCACTCGGAAGATGGCCTGAGGGCTCGTGGACACGGCTCTCCACAACCCGTATATCCGTGCGATATCCCTGACCCAACTTTGGTGTCGAACAATCTTAGAATCTGACTATCAGAAAAATCATAGAATAATAATTTATTAATAAATTATAAACAGAGGGAAAATGGGGGTTGTCGCTTGACGTTGGGCGAATTCGCCCTTCCACCTCTGGAGCACGGGTTAGAGTCCCGACCAATCCACAGATAATGTGGAGAGCGAAGCGAGCTCACGGCAAATTTTCTGGGGGGTTCCCCGTATCCCTGGCTTTCTTGCCAGCGTCTTCTCCATTATGCGCTTCATCGTTATCATCTAACCAGAACATCATTCACGGGCGATGATTTATTTCATTTGATTTATTTTGTCAATGTAGGTAGTAAAAACAATGTGACTTGTTTAGAAGTACAATCTGCGCGCGTTTTCTTGAGCTCCGGAAACCCTTCCGCATCTCTGGACTCAGAAGGCGAAGTTACCCTAAACTGACATAAATAAAATGTTGTGTGGTGATATTTTCATTCACACCATTTACGCAGGATTCAAAACTTCGACAATGGTATCCACGTAGGATTTGTAGCAGTTACCTGCACCAAGTTTGTCATGTATATATTGCTTACTTAGACTGTGTTGTTTGTATTCGTTGCTGTATTTTCGCTCTATAGAATAATTACAGCAACGTAATGTAGAAAAATCCTAGTGCTCCTACTTGAATTCAGTGAGCAGCTTAGAAAACTCGCGACTACGACTCTCACAGTTCAAAATGTGTTTAACACTTCAGGTAAACGAAACTTTGCACTTTCACCAACTACTATGGTATTCAGCATATTCTGGTGTCGTAACACTGAACGACCTCTATTTGTATTCAAACCTCACTTAAAGCAATGGATTCAAATTCATGCACAGAGATAAGTGGAAATCGCAACACATTTCTGGGTTAGTTACCATAACATATGTACGCACAATTTTTAAGTTTGGCGCACACTCAAATGTAACATATTCATAAACCCATTGACACTTGCGTAGACACTTCGCCGCGAAACCAGTTTGGAAATATTACGTGTATAGTGATATAATCCGCCGTTAACCCTCGTACCACACCTGGGGTACTTTTGAACCCCATTATCATTGAATTGTTAATATTTTCCTGAATCTTTACGGGATAATATCTTACTAAGCAGGTATCAAACGATGTTCACGTATTTTCCAAATCTTATTAAAGAGTTATTACAGAAAGACTGGTTTGACTGTTACGTAAAACAACGCCCGTTAATCATGCGTGAGCTCCCATTGTCAAAAAAATGTCTGATAAGCTCAGTACTTATGTTATCCCGAAATAACTTACACAAACTCTCATAAATATTTCTGAAGCAATATGTATAAAAATGGAGGTTACGTACTGTAGAGGTTATTCCATATATCAAATATTTAATATGAAAAAATATATGTATTATGTTATTGAAAATAATTTTTAAAATGTATCCTTACATACAATCAATTATTTACACTCAGAATATTGCCGTACAGATTCGTGTTTGCCACAATTGTCAGTAAAGCTTGAGGTCCAAAAAGGTATTTTTACTCGATAGTAAATAACATATGGTACGAGTGTTAAGAGGTTAATAAACAAGTCGTTTGAAAAATCCACCTATTAGCGCTTTAATTAATTTGACGACCGCGAGAGCGCGTTCTATGACCCGGCCGCCGCCGGGCCCCGCGCGGTGCCACCCCCCGTTCCCCGCGGGCGCCGCTCCCAGCGCCAGCCTCCGGAAGGCCGTGCTCAGACGCGTGCTTGCGGCGGTCCATCAGTCAAGGCTGCCCCGCCCCCTCACGGGCGCCGTCGCACTCGCGTGCGTGGGTGGGTGGGAGGCGCAGGGGACGAGCAGACGGTCCTCCGTCTAGGAGCGCGTCTCACTAAGGGCACTTCCACGTGTTGTGAAGTGTAGTGCATCAGAGAAGTAGAGAGAGAAGTCAAGTGCGAGTGCAAGTGTAGTCGGGCACTTCCCTCGCTCCCACGTGTTGTGAAGTGAAGTGCGTCAGAGAAGTAGAGAGAGAAGTCAAGTGCAAGTGTAGTGAAGTGAAGTGTATTTATTAGTTAAAATTTCCATGCAGGACAGTCATAAAACGTAGAGTTAATGCTGATATTGTTATCTTAATTGTTATATTATTATTATTATTATATTACTATTGTCTTAAAATGTTTTAAAATTAGATTGTATTACCATTCTTAAATGTAATATGTAAATTGTAGTGTTCTGCCACCAGGTTGTATATCTACCTGCAGAAATAATAAATATATCTATATATCTCTTACGCGACCTCTTTCAGGGAGCGAGAGACGCTGTGGAAGACTTGCATTTAAGCCCCACCCCCTTTTTTTCTTCTTCAAGAATTCACTAAAAATGATGCGGAAGAATCCGGAAAATAGTGGTCACACAGTTTCCCACCAGTGCATCAAGGCGCTCCGAAAGTCATCACTGCCTCTGAACCAGGAGTGGTATCCGCGTGAGTAACGTACGGACATACATCAGACACAAGTTAGTTGGCAAACATCAGACACGCAAGTTACTCCGCGAGTAACTAACGGGCATACTACACCAGACAAGCAAGTCGAAATACGTAGGACAACAGGGGACACATCTTCACGTTATTGGAACTCGTTCGTTCGTCGCCGGGGTAGGAATTAAGGGAAAAGCTGCACTCTTTTGCAGTCCCTGCGTCGACGTCTGCAAGGACACTCCTTTTACGGCAGAAGTGGTGGGGAGGGGGGGCAGAGCTCTCCTGCCACTTCGAAGGGGGACGAGGGGATAGGGGTCCTCCAGACGCACGCAGCTGTCCGGGCGGGGGGCTCGCGGGGGGGCGATATATTTAGGAAAAGCGCGCGTTCTTCCCACTTCTTCCCGGTATTGGGTTAATGGGGACAGGCCCAGCAACACATCGCAGGGCTGGTCTGCCCTTGGAAAGGCTCCAATTAGGCTAACGCCCAGTGGCTGGAGAAAGCGCGCCCTCGAAGTTCAGGGCTTTATCAACAATGGATCTTTTTATCATTGACTAACGAGCGATACAGGTGCAGAAAAGAAAATTCACAAATTTCTACGAAGTTTCTGAAAGGCCACTTGAAACAAGTCAGTTCCGTAAATGAAGTAAATTACTCTCCTCCCTTTAATTTTACAAGAGTCTCTCTGCATCGCACTGTCTACGCACTGTTTACCTTAACTCAGTCCTCGAAACCATCCGTGTGTGTTCGGATAGCTTGCGCAGATTTTTTCTGATAATTCATCCGGTCTGTCTAGAAATAAATCTCTTCTAAATATCTCAAAAACGTGGAACCGTTTTAAGACCACCATTATTTTTTTTCTCCCGAAAACCGGCTCTCGGAATACAGCAGTTCCGCGGAGCGTGAGTCACCCCGCATTTCCTAAACGGGCTGCTCCGAGCCGAGTGGCGAACAGGGGAAACCGATGACTGCAGATGAAATACTCGCGTGGGTCCCGCGCGAGGGGGAGACGCGTTCGCCAATATGCTCGTGGCAGCTTCGTCTCCCCTCAGGCCGGCCGGGCCGACACGCGCCGCCTCGTCACCTTGAATTGAATTGAATTTGCCTTATTTTACGTGGCGAAACTCTTCGAAGCTCTTCCGTCTGACCACGCAAATTTCGCTACGCTCCTTTCATCAACTAGCAGAGAAAGGAGGTATTTCTTGGGCGAGAAACAGGCGATTTTTTTGAATTTAGCTCAGAGGCGTCATTTAGGCTTGAGGATCTTTTACATGCAAGTAAATCTACTAACATGGGACAGCCGGCTTTACTTCCCCTCCGAAGGAAGGGGTACCAAGGATTTTGTCGCCCTAAAAATCGACGGCTTGGATCGGGTTTGAACCCGCGAGCTTGGGTATAACAGTCCGGTACGCTAACCGTCACACCATCGCCGCCGCTCGCGCAAAGGCCGGGCGGGGGAACAGCGGGTTATCCCTCCAACGCAGTCAAACCCGATCGCACGCCTCGCGTTAAGGCGGCGCCACACACGCGACATTCGGCGAATCCCGAGCAGCGTGGACGGGTTGCTTGCGATTCGCCGAGCGCCGAACATTCGGTGTTCGCCCTACCTACCGCGAGTCAAGGGAGCGAACATTCGCCGAATACATAAGCGTTCGGTAGTCGCCGACCGGAGAGCTAATGCTCGCCCAATCCCGAACAGCTGATGTGTTCGGAGAATGTTCGCTTCCTTTGATGTGCGCTAAACAGTCATGCGGTGGATCGGGCGAACATCGAATGTTCGTCACTCATCAAATAACAAGCAACCCATCCTCACTATTTGGGATTCGGCAAACTCTTGCTCGCTACTCGCCGAATAACGAATGTGTAGAGTCACCTTTATACAGTAAAGTGAATTTGCTACAGGCACCAGCAGGCCACGTTGGCAAGTTGTGGAGTTACGCCTGATGATATTAGCAATTAGTACGGATAATTTCTCAACTGCTCCTTTGTTTTCATGGCATGAACCTTCCGGCCAGACCAACTCCATTAGAATAATCGGTGGAAGGGGGAGGAAACGGAATGCAATGTCGGGCAATTAAAGTCCTAATTTAATGTCATATTGCATGATATGTCTCATTGCAGTCTAATCTAGCGTTCATACGCTATTTCGTACCATTTACTGCACATTAGTTATGGTAATATTATTGCTATCTGAATTGAAAATATCCGATACTAAGATGATGCCTCAGGAATCTGATGTGCGGTAACGTACCAACGCCATCCTGAACTCGTTAACTATCATGTAAATGGAAGACGTGAACGCTGCCTTCACGACGCCGTCGCCATATTCCGTGGCACGTATGCTATTGAACGCACCAGGCAAACCGACAAGAACGAACCCTCGGCAACGGAGAAGCACGAGCCTGCGGGAGTGTGCAGTGCGTCTGTCAACGGGCGCCCGGCACTTCCGCGAGTACTCTAGTAAACCCTGCGCTGCGCCAGGCCTGGGCCACGCGCAGAGAGACTGCGCACGGCACACGTGGGGTAGTGTGGGTACACACTATGTCAATATAGCGTCTTCCGGAGAGAAAGCAATGGCTGAACTACATGATATAACGAGTGGCTTAGATTCCGATTGCGTTTGAAATCTTCATGCAACTTTCATTACAATAGAACAGGTAAAACTCCAAAAACGTGGAAAAGCGCGTCTTAATTATCTGGCAACATTAAACCGCTACTTTGATTAAAATGGAAAGCAGTTCACTTTGGTTGCTAAAGAACAGTTCCCATCCGAACAGAGTTCCTACATGCCTCCCTCGTGCAAGAAATTTGCATCTAAAACACTGTTGATCATACTGGAGAAGGAAATTATACGGCGGCCGTTAGAAGGAAGCAGGCGCTTTAGAACCTATCGGATACAGAAACCTGTGCTGCGCTGTTTGTAATCCCCCGCCAGTGGATCCGGATGAATATGCGACTCACAGCTTTTTGACTTTTAGGGCAAGCGGGTGGTACTTCAATTGACTTAAATTTAGCCTACTCAGGAAACCGGGCGCTTGGCTCGCAATCTAAGATTTACCAACAAATCATCTATGTAGGAGCGTTCTTGTATCCGTAGCCTTTGCGGTTTTGTTTGCGCTGAATGACGTGCGGCGGCGGCGGCCGTGTCTGCTGCGCCTCCAAAGCAGAGCCCTGCTGATCGACATGTGTTGCGGTCGCAGCCGGCCCTCCCTCCCACTCGTCCGCCTGTGGAACAGGCACCGCCCCCGCCCACTCAGCGGGCGGCGGGCGTTGCGGTCTATGGCCCACACGCTGTGCCTGTGACAGGTTGCTACCCCTGATGCCGACACGAATTTGAGACACACGAGGAGAATTACTCGTGAAGTTACACACGGACGTCAAAGCGCCAACACAAAACAGTAGTTGAGTGAAAATTATTTTTCAGTCGATAAAATTTACTCATTTATTTAAAATTGTTATCAGAAACATTTACTATGCAGAATTATTATATACATGTCTAGCAATAAACAAGTATTTCATCTAGATGGCGCACGGAAGAGCCAATTCTTTTGGTTACCTTACGTCATTAACATTTGCACTGTGCTTCTCCGTGACGAGAACAAATACTCCGAGAAAATTCGCCGTATTTAACACGTTAAAATCTTAATATTAGGCAAAACGTTTGAGAAACGCGCATACTGAAAGGAATACAGAGAGGAAAAGTTTGTATTATAGCTGTTTGTATATTGAAACATGCCGTACCACACATGTGAACATATTGGAACATGTGTCACTGTGGCGCGTAATAGAATCAGTTTCACAGAAGATGGCCAGATAATTTCAAAGCTGCAGCAACAACAGTGATTCTTATTCCGCATCTTACATTATCCATAATCAAATGACCTTTTCTGAAGGTTATTTTATTTTTACTTTGCATTTTTTTTATTAAACGCGACCGCCATGACACACACACTACGAACACCCTAAACACGGCGCACCCTCTCCGGGCAGTTCATTTACAGCGCGGCATGTTTAGACCGCCAGCTTCATCGACCAACCCCCCACCGCTGCAACTGCAGGCAGCATAACTCTTCCCACAAGCGCGCGCGGTGTCACAGCTGCCCATCGGGTCGCCCTTCGGCGCGCCCACACACACACGCGCGCAGGGCTAAATTTATGGCGTGAAAAGCCGAATTGGCAACGTCGCCGCTGCCCGGGGCCGGGCGGGCCGCCCCCGCGCGCGCGCGCACAAAAACGCCGCCCTCGAGGGGAGCGCGCGCCACCGCGCCGCAGGGGTGCAGACGGAGCGGCTTCCGCCGGCGGCGAGGGCGAGAGGGCGCCAGGCCCACACTCCACCACAACGCGCAACACGGCTCCGCGACTGGACTGTTTTATTTTAGAGATACTTGTACACGGCAAGGTTCATAGGCATACTCGAGTTGAAGTACTAGTAAAAATTCAATTATCATTAAACGGTTTTTCGCAATATTTTTAGTGCATGCATCCTCAGGCAGATCTTAAATAACAAAGATTACTTACAATTTTAGCCGGAGCTAAAACATGGATATGGAAAATTAAAATTTTAACAATTTGAAATGAATTAAATGAATGTGAAGTACGATTTTTGTCCTAGGCCTGGTTCTCGTGTTTGTTATAAACTTATTCTCTATTTTATTTATAAGAACTTTATTGTTCCACTTGGTAATTTTATTCACGATGAGTTTGATTCTTGAAAAATCTTCATAGATACTTAAAATAAAATACACTTCACACAATTTAATTTTAACCACAATCAAATATAAGTATTGTATCACCTTAATATTTATGTCGGGATCCATTGGAATTCATTACGGGGAACTTTTACTCGCATTTCCCTTAGAAAATCTGTTATCAAAAGGAAATCACTTCTATGGCCCACTACATTTAAAGAATATAAAAATCACGAAATTTGGTTGTAAAGAAAGCTCAAACTACTTTAAAAAACGACTAAATGAGTTAAATGTAAAATTTCCTTCATTCTTTACGATTTGTCCATTCCCTCGAGAAATGGAAATAGAATGTCAATATGAGTAGTTACATCGCGGAGATAAAATATTGACCATATACTAAATATGCTTATGAGTGTGGGAGTATGAGTTGCAGTTCGATCTTGCATTGGAAGCTTCTTTGACCGATAAACTAGCCAGCAGGACCCACTGCCTTTCTGTTGTTCAGCAGACGTCGTGCGGGTTGCGTAATGCCCAGAGCCGCAGGCGCGGCGCTGTCGCACTAGAGCGAGTCTCTTGTACAGGTCGACTCTAGGGGACAATAGAATTCCGAATACAGTGCATGACTAATTGTAGGTTACACTCATAGTTGTAAACACTCAAAATGAAAGCATTGCAATCATTTTACAAGATCCGTCCCTCACGGATAACTATCAAACTTTGATCAGTAATATTTCGGGATCTGAGCTTTTGTAAACAGGACTCAGAAAGCTATTTAATACCCACGAAACGTATTATGCTCCCACAAACATAACATTTGGAAAATTTCTTAGTGTACGCAATAAAAAATTGAAACGCAAAAGCATGTATAAGCTACTACACTAAATGGTCATAAGCAGTTAAAACTGTTGGAGCAATGGAAGTAGATACGATTGTAAAAGGTAAAGGCCCTTATTTTCCGTACGTTCATGTAAGTCTTGTGTGATGGTATAACACTGCATCGAATACACGATTATTACACTGTCACGTTGCACATAAGCGAAGTAACAAACAAGAACTCCTCCCTGAGAGAGCAGCTTCGCAGCCCACACCGTTAAGCGAAATCAAAACTATCCTGTCGTACAGGCACACTTCCTCTCATCCTTTATGGCGTCAGTTACTCCCACGAAAACTCATTGCGGTGGAAAATACAATCGTTCTGGTGGCTCGTTAATTAAATCTCGACCCGCATGGCAGACACCATCTTCCGCGAGCGACGTCCTTTTGTGGTGGCAAAGGTCGGGAAGGATGTGGGAAGCGCCATTGTGAGCCGTGAAAAAGCAGTGGAAGAACAGTGGCAGGTCCCACCTCCGAACTTACAATGGAGCTCTAAATTCCACGCGTTTAACATAAACCTGCTTCGCCCTCCTTGGGCACAACGTTTCTGTCCTCTTAATGTGAGTTACGGTTTTTCATTCTAATATACAGCTCTGTATAGTAATAACATGTGCGCAGTCAGTAAACCACCTCTTTTCTTTCGGTTTCTGGAGAAGATCAATTCCAGGGACATTTTTAAAATTAAAATTACATTTTACGACACTTAGGTTTCTCGGGCTGACTTTGAATAGAAGACCGAAAGAAATTTATTATTCAAGAAATACAGTAAAATCTCTAGAGTAAAATTTACGTATAATTTGAAATATATATATTCATTTGAAATCAACCTTTACCGTTGCTCTAATAGTTGCTAGGAGCTTTCTTTTCTCTCTCCTCCCTCTTCGGCAATTAAATGAAAATGGTTATACATTTTAAGAATGGAAGGCACATACAAACATTTCAAATAAAAGACAACCGTTAGGAAAATCTAGTGCTAGCTCAAAATCAATCTGTGGTCGTGATGTGGCTGTGACGTCAAAAGCTCATTAAGTAGAAGTCGGAAGTAAAGCCTGTCTAGCATTTTAACACAAGTCAACCTGAAGGACAAGAATTACAAGTTGAAGGCAGAAGGGCAGAAAAAGCTGCACTTCGTGTAGAAACAGCCCTTCCAAAAAAAGAAAGGCGCAGCGGCTGCAAATCTTAGGGGAAATACAAGAGGGGAAGCTTGTCGTTTGCGGGATCGAGCTATGAAAAATTCCTAGTCCGAAGGGGGAAACAGGGTTCTTGGCTCCCGCAAAAGGACGTAAAAGCCACATTTCATGGAGACGCCGAAGTTCCTAAAATAGCAGGTACATTAAGGGAATGGCACTTAGCCTCAAACAGGAAACCAACTTTGAGAAAAGCTACCAGGAAATTACTTTTATAACCTGCACTCGACAAGAAAGCTTTGTCAAGAGCAAGAAATTTCAATGAAGGGAAGTGCTGCAGTAAACGACCGTCGACTTGCATCGGAATCGCCTCAATGAGACAGCGACACAATTTGGGTTACGTTAACTGCATTTTTATCTTTCATCACGTAGGGAAGAAACTAGACAACGCTTTGAAAATTCGACAGTTTCATGTAGAGTATCTTTAAGGAAATAATTTCAGAACGTAATAATTACTTGAGGTATATATGTACATCGCAAATATAAGAAATGGAGGAAATAAACACTGCAGAAGTGGAATCTGGTAGACAATAAAATAAGGATCACCAGAAAAAAATGCTAAGAAAAACTTTCTAGAGAGTAGTTTTAATCCCCAAATCTTAATTTTCTCTTCTGTATTGCTTCCAAAACAAAACAAAAACATCAGTAACTAAGACATAGCTCAAAGACAAAATACTTTTTTTTTCTAATCGAAAGCACATAATGTCTTAACACGATGTTCTAATATTTAAAAGAGGAATTTTTTCAACTAAAGATCGGCATCTGTATCTTCTTCCAATGCTTATCAAACTGAAGAGGAGCGTAGGGGCTGAGGAAGGTGGCGGGGGCGGCTACAAATATTATTTGCTGGGGAGGAATGATTATTTAATTTCAGACAGAAGTCCAATAATAATTACAATAAATAACTAAACTTGACAGCTTCAACTTTAAAAATAATGTATATTAATAAAGAAAGATTACTCTGCAATTAAGTATGATCAATATGACAATCTCAAATGAATTAAATAAAATTTAAAATAAAATAATAATAATAAAAAAAGATGTTTGGGAGGGGGGCATGCCCCGTCCCCCGGAGGCGAAACGAAGGCAAGTGGAGCAGGGAAGGGGGGGGGGCTGTGACGCATCCGGGTGGGGTGGGGGTGGGGGTGGGGGCCACGCGTGAAACAATGGGGCGCGGGTCTTCCGGCGCCGCCGCCCGGCGCGGCGTCAGCGCACCGTGAAACAGCTCGCAATGGGCCACGACCGGCCGGCTGGGCCAGTCCGGGACAAAGGCCGGCTCCACGAGCGAGGCTCGCGAAGGAAGGCGGGGTCCACGTCGACGGAATGCGGCGGAAACGATCGGGTCGGCGGCCGAGGCGAGGCGAAGCGAAGCGAGTGTGAAGTGGAAGTGGGTGGGGGGGGGCGTGGCGACCGGAAGCGAAGTGGATCGCCGGAAGATCGCGGCGGACGGAGGAAACGGCGCGAGAAACGAGATACGCTCGACCTGCGCGCAATTCGGGGACGTGTCGAAGTAGCCCCGACTTCAGAGTTCCGGCGCGGCGATAAGCGACCGAGATTAAAACGTAGAAAA
The DNA here is from genome assembly GCA_038098605.1 of Gryllus longicercus. Lineage (NCBI taxonomy): Eukaryota > Metazoa > Arthropoda > Insecta > Orthoptera > Gryllidae > Gryllus > Gryllus longicercus. Next base: position 1,204,099 of record JAZDUA010000303.1, read on the forward strand.
CCAAACCAACAAACGTGTAAGCTGTCATAGAACCAACAAAATAATAGATAACACGGAAGTCGACAATCTACCCGACTAAACAGATCGAAAGTACTATTTCAAAGATGAAATATAACGCCATGTTTAGACTGTCGTGTGCCAGGATTTAACCATTTTCGATGAGAAGATTCTTTTCTCTCATTTAAAATGACCTTCATATTGTTTGTTTTCGAACATTTTGGTAGTGTGCATTCAGAAAGTTCAAAATTTAAGAATTTGCCACAAACTAAAGACATAAATAGTGGAATGAGTCGGAGCGATGCGGTGCTCCACACCTATTTCGTACCTACGTGAAGCCCTTCTTTCCAGACATAGAATTCCCAAAAAGCTACATACCCGCCAAGTCCGACGACATCATGAACACACAGGCAGAATTTTTTCGACCTGAAACGTAGCGCCTAATTCCAATGACACGTACGGAGGCCAAGTCGTGAACATTGTACCGCCCGGCGCCAGCTGCGCGACGCAAAGGAACTCGCGACGAACTTATCGGCTGCCGCCGGAGGCGCCGCGCGTGAGCAAACAGCAGCGCGGCCACCGTCGCCAGGGCACAGTGGCGGCAGCGGCGCACGACAGGTGGAAAGAATAACAAGAACGGATTCCTTAAGAAACAGGCGAAAGGCTTGTAGATTTCCCGTCTTTAAACACGAAAAATCAATTCTCAATCTGTGTATTGTTCTTAAATATAAATGTTTCGTTGTCGCTCTGCTGAGCTTACATGAACATTTTTTTTTCTAAGGTTCGTTCTTTCTGCAAGTGCTGAAAAACTGTAAATTGGATCAGAGATGAAACGAAACCCCCAAATGACACTTTCGGTTTAACGTGAAGATAGCGGAATGAAAATCACGAAGGAATAATTGTACGAAGAAAGAATCAAATTATTCCGAGGGAATCTAACAATAATATTGACTGTGCAAGGCACTGGCCTGGACGGCCGAGGTAGCTAGAACATGTGACGGCTCAGTGCCTCGGTCCGAAGGGTCGCGGGTTCGAGTCCGCCGTGGGCACGATTGTTTGTCCCTTTTCATGTATGTGTATTATCGCGGAAGGCCTTGTGGTTCTGCAAACCACAGACCTAGGATCCCGCAAGTGTCGGCCTAAAGGTTAATATGCGTCCCCACGAGGGACGTAGCGGGCACCAGCAAGGCCACAGCCATGAACCGGTTCGCCGCCGCGTGCGAAAGAAGTCTAGGGACGGGCCTATTAAAGCGCGCGTTGGGCCACTGCGCCGCGTCCGAGCAAACATCGCCGCGGCCCCAGCTGAGCAAGCGCTGCCGCGCCGGCCGGGCCGGGCCCCCGACCAGGCGAGCGCCCGCGGCCCAGCTGCCCGGCCTCCGCCGTGCAAGTGGAACAACACGAGAACTAGTACTCCATAGTGTTCCCCATAGTATTCCCCAACTAGTGCTCCGTAGTGCGAATGAATGGTTATGTATATAATGAAAATAGTATGAATGATGTGTGAATGTAGAAAATAATAATAATAATAATAATAATAATAATAATAATAATAATAATAATAATAATAATAATAATGTACCAATATATACAAACAATTTACGTAGAATATATAAAATAGAACTACAAAAATGATTTTAGTGTAAGTTAGTAATGCCAAAGTGCAATTAAGATAACTTTAAGTCTAGATTGTAAATTAGTTGTAAGAAAAAGCCCCGTCTGTAGCTGCTTAAGCCGCAAGGCAGCAGCATAATGTAAAAAAAATATTTATAGATAATAAATTCCCCTTCTTCACAGGGTTACTGTGGAGGGGACAAAAGAAAAAGAAGGTTGAGGAACAGCACTCTCATCAGCACTTCTGAAATTCTGCGTTGTCTCCTTGTATCAGCATCTCGTGCGGAATTAGAAATTAAGGGTATCTTTCCACAAAGAAACTAAAAAGTCTACTCGCCTAAAAGGCGTCGTAATCCAAGATGTTGGATCAAAGTATGACTAGATTATTAATGCTGTTGTTCTTGTGTTTGATATCAAGACATTTGCTTTTAAGCGTCCTTTTAAATATTATTGACGTTTTGCGTTTAAAGTATTAAAGACTGCATTTGCTTAAACTAATAAACAATGGAATTTCGTATTCTCGCATTGTGTACAATAGCAAACGTTCCTAAATAACTTCAGCATTTACCATGCGTTTCACAAAGTAACATTATTTCAATTCTGATTAATTTCTAGCGGAGAAATGGTGCTTCACATTTTCAACAGAACCTTTGATTTCGTAAAAGCATCGTTCAACAACGAAAGTATTTTTAAAATACAAAAATCGTATTTTACACGGTATGTTTCCGCGCAATAATTGCAGTGCATAATCAAATTTCCTAAACATAAGTTCACAGTTCACTGTGTGTTCCATAAATTCATTAATACACCGTGTGTTCATAAATTCGCGATGGAAACACGCCGTCGTCGTCAAATGTGCGTTACGCCTGTCTGCCCTTACAGCCGTTACACTCTGTTACGATAATAGGAACAACTCCGCTCCCCCCAGCCGCAGCGCCGTTCCGTCCCTCTCTCACTGCTGCGACGGCGGGGCGGCGGGGGCGGGGGCGGGGGCGGTTGACAAACGCGAATACTTCGTCAGCGTCGCGGAGCGAGCGCGCGGGGCGAGAGAACGAGCCCGCGACCCGCAGAGCGGAGCGGACGACGCGACGCGGGGCGATGTGGGGCGATGTGGGACGGCGCGCCAGCTGCAGCGCGGGCGGCGGAGGGGCGCGGGGCACAAGTCAGTAGTAGTAGTCAAGTGCGAATGAATGGGAAGAATGAATGGTTATGTATATAATGAAAATAGTATGAATGATGTGTGAATGTAGAAAAAAAATAATAATACTAATAATAATAACAATGTACCATTATATAAAAACAATTTACGTATAAAATAAAATTACAAAAAATGATTTTAGTGTAAGTTAGTAATGCCAAAGTGCAATTAAGATAACTTTAAGTCTAGATTGTAAGTTAGTTGTAAGAAAAAGCCCCGCCTGTAGCTGCTTAAGCCGCAAGGCAGCAGCGTAATGAAAAAAATTATAGATAATAAATTCCCCTCCTTCACAGGGTTACTGTGGAGGGGACAAAAGAAAGGGCACAAGTTGAGCGAGACGCGGAGGTAGTTGAGGAGCACACATTCGAAAGGTGACATGTCCACTTAGCAAAAAATTGAGTTCTGGTTTTACCTAGAATTAATTTCCACGATAACGCGAGATCTTTAAGTAAACCCTACATTAAGTACTCTATTCGTTAAGTGAAAGTCAGACAATTTGTTAAGTTTTAAAAATGTAAAATATCTGCTACATTTTTATTGGAAAATAGTTTAGTTGTGTCGTTTTTAACCTTTGCTCCCTGTGTGGAACAGCTAATGCGAAAGGAGAAATGGAGCATGTGTGAAATTCGCTGGAATAATTTATGGTGATTCAAAGAGTTTGTGATGTATAAGATAGTTATGTTAAGGTAACAAAAAAAATCGCCAATTTAACGGAGGCTAATATGACTGGTTTACAACAGGACCAATATAACTGCTCGTGCTTTTCCAAGTCGTGAGGACCGCGATTATGTAAACTTCACCGAGACTAGACACGATGAAATTTCCTACGCATTTTACATGAAAATGCAGATACGGCTTATCTTGATTCGCTTCCCCTGGCACAACTACTACTGGTGTAGTTCAACTTAATCGAATAGAACGCCCATTCCACATTTGTTCCATTTATCCATTTGCTGCAGCCGATCGTCAGAAATTAGTCGCGAGCTGGTGGAGAGGAGAGGAGAGGGAAAGAAGGACGGGAGGGGAAAGGGAGGGAGGGGATGTTTTATGCCGCGCCACCCAATTTCCGGCGTCGCGGAAGCGCGTGTGGGCGGGTGGCTGCGTGGGCGAGAGCGGGCGACAGCTGCGGGCGTGCCGTGCCGTGCCGTTCCCGCCGCTGCTCCGTTCACTCTGCGCGGTTGGGGATCCACAAGGAGCTCTCAAAGCCACCGTAGCGCATCCACCATGATATGACGCTACGATATACTGATGACTACGATTGCAGATCGTGTGACCTTGGTGCACCACAGAACAACCGCCTTCGTTTGTCGTCAGAAAGACACACAGCGCTTAGAGTTTTATATTATCGAAGACAGACTATCGAAGACGGGAACAGTCGCCACAGTGCTATAGCCCCTAGTGTAATCAGTAAAGGTGCCAGAACCATGAATTTTGCTCTATACAATGATGTGTTGTAGGCGTCTTTACGTATTGTCGTCCATTGGTGGTACACATTTGAAGTCTGCTCATGTTTTAAACACCCTGCATTTCGTTAAGTGTTGACAGGACTTAAGGAGTATATAAGCATTGATCAGAAACGTTATTTCGTTCATGAAGTAATTGAGTAATACTCATTCGTAATAGCGATCCTGACATACTTAAGCATCATACAAAGTTTCTTCTTATCGCAAAAATGCACTTATGGTCACCAAGTGCACTTTAATGATTGCAATTCAATGATCAGAAATTCTGCATTTGAATAATACCACTGTGAAATTCTTGAGGGGGTATTTTAAACAAAAGATTTATCAGCAGCAAGTGACAGTAAGAAGTGATCCTAGTATGAAGTTCATATAAAAACGATCAGTTTTAAATCTATTCGAAACAACATTAAACTAAGTAAGCCCAAAATGTGAGTAATAAATCTTAATATGCTTTCCAGACATAACATGTTTGTTTACTTATTAGAGCCAAAACTTCTCGTAGCATATGTGATCGCTGGGTGGAGACTTCCAGAATTTGAAGAAGATTGAACGAGCTTCTGGGGAGCCAAACTACAAATTCAGGACATTTCTTAGTCGTCTCATCTATCACCATCTGGAGAGTAATTATTCACGACTGACGCATGGTGGAAGCTAAATATTTATGAACTCTTACGCAGTCTCATGTCGAGTGAAATTTATCAGTGAAATGAACATTCACTAACAGGCTGAGACTAAGTTGACTATGGATAATATCCCAACAGTTTCGACTGAGGCGATTTTGAAACTTCTACGATTGGATTAGTGATAAACATCCACAGAATTAATGGATCAAAGTTACATTTTTTCGAAGTCAACACATTATACGAGTCTGGAAAGCTACAAGCACTCCGCGACGAAAGAATAAGGTTAGAAGGAAAGAATAATCCGACAATGCCACTCATACAAATGTCACAACACCTAAACTTGCATATTTGTAAATCTCCAAACACACGCGTTTTAAATTTTCGATAATTGGCTATTTTGTGTGTGTGTGTGTGTGTGACTCATTACTTTATTTTATTCCATCTTATCTGATGAGTTATAGAACTATACCTTTCATTCCTCAGCCCATTTTACTGCAAGAGGAGCAGTAAGGGGTACATCAAGCAAGGAGAAGGAAAGTGGACCTTTGACCGTTTGTTAGGGTAATGCTCCGACCTTCGCCAGGTATCTGTAAGAAAACATGCAAAACTAATGGCCGCTAGAATTCTCCAAACCGAGGAAGAACCCGACCTAGGCGGTATTCCATAGATTGCTCGCTAAGAGCAGATAACCTCCCCTTAGGACTCTCCTAAAACACCGTCTTCGACCGTTTCACAGCGAAACTCGCACGTCTCCTCCCCTCCCGCGCCACGTCACCGCGTGACGCGTCCGCGACCTAATCCCGTGGAAATCGGCGCGCGAGCACGCGTCATCTCCCCCCCCCCTGGGGGGAGCGCACGCGAGGGGAACGCCGCGCCTCCTCCCGGGCCGTAAACCAGGCGCCGCCCCTCCCCCTGGTACGGCACCGGTCCCCTGCGCGCCGTAAATTGGGACCCTCGGCGGCGCCTTGGGGAACACCGCTCACGCGGCGGCGGCGGCGGCGTAGCGAGAGGCGCCCCGAACGCGCAGCCCTGCACCGCGCGATTGGAAGGCAGTGATAATGCCTCCTTTCGGCAGAGCTCCCACCCAACGTTTGTCGGAATGCTCGGACAATAGTGTTTTTTTTTTATACAAGGAGTATTTATTGCAGTTTTACACGTTCCCCATTTTGATCAATATTGTACAATCTCCGGAGTACCAGATTTGCCCAATCTCCAATATATTAATGTTAGAATTGTATGTTACCCTTTGGTATGTTAGAAAATTTATGTATTACCTAAATTGACATTAGTCGTCCACACGTCGAGTCCGTCATGTTGAATCAACATTTTATGAACATTGACGTTATGTAAGCGTTGTCTCTGCAGCGTCTCTGAACGGGAGGTTCTAGAGTTCGAGCCCAGACTGAGGCGGATTTTCGACACTAGCTACTTATGAAAATCGAACTCTGCTGCAGTCTGGAGGCCTAGTTTTCCTAGGTTTCTCCATTCACTACCAGGCAAATGCCGAAGCAGAACTCCGTAACAAACGAACCACGAAACGCGAAACTTTCCTTTCTCTTCGTTGTCCTATCCTTCCCCCCCCCCCCACACACACACACACACGCGCGTGCACCTACATGCATTACACTGCCACACGTCCGCAGACCAGTCGGTAACTTAGAACTTCTCCCAGCTGAGACGGTGCCCTGCCGGAGAAGGGGGGAATACGTGGAGGACGACTTTGCCCGGTCAACATGTATGCCGACGCCGGATCACAATATTCAACAGGGGAAGAACACCGCCACGTCGAAGCAAAAAAATAATAAATACATGATATCACTACACTAACATAGCAGCGACTAATTAACATAGCAGTTGACAAGCCTGATAATCAATTTCAGTGCCAAAAAGGCCCCAACCTAAGGGCCCTTGCCCACGCCGCCACAGAAGCGCGCGAACGTCAATCATCAGGGCTCTTCGCCGACCCTCCGGTGACGACGGACAAAGGAACCGCAGCAGGTACTTGCTTCGGTCCCTTTGTCCGTCGTCGGCGAAGAGCCCTGATGATTGACGTTCGAGCGCTTCTGTGGCGGCGTGGGCAAGGGCCTTAAGCGAGGCGGCAGCGCCGTAGGCAGCGTCGACGTCGCCGCCCGGACCGGCAGCGAGGATGGGCGACGCCGCGGCGCGGCTAACGGCGGTGCCTAACGGGCCGGCGGACATTCCCAGGCGCCGCGTCACGCCCACGGCGGGCCCCGATGCCCCCCCTCGCCCCCCACCTCTGGACCACCGAGCGACGTCTCTCCTCCGCGGCGTCCCCCCCCCCCCCTCAGCTCACAGCGCAGCCCCGCCAAACGTGACAGAATGCACAATCGTGCGGTACTGCTTATCTCGAGTCAATCGTGTCCTCTTTTGTTTCCTCGCCTTTTTATGGCAGGTACGCATTCGTAAGCTACGCACGCAGCTAGCCGGATATCTTTTTCTCTTCACAAGATTTTTAGTTTCACTTTTACAAAAAAAAAATGTTCACGAATTAACGATGAAAATTTTACTATTTCTCGCGAATATGCGATATTTACTTGTTATAAAATGTCAATGTGTTGAGTCTTGACATGACATTCCGTTCATTTAGCGCAATATTCAGAAATTCCCACGCTACCCACAATACCGACGACTTCATACTTCCTACGTATCTTAAAACACCTGTAACCCAATTTGTTTGGATCCTCGCACATGTAAAAATTTAAAAAATATTAAAGTGAGCGACCCCACACGATCAAGAACACTTGCTCTTCGCAAAGCCGCCAAACAGGCGGCAACCGCGCGGCCCCCCCGAGCCGGCCCCGGCGCTGACTCGCCTCGCCTCGCCACGTGCCTGGCCCGATGAGACCGCACAGCCGGTGCATCACACAACAGCTGCTGGAGAGGCAAAAACCTCTCGACTCCCCCTCCCCGGCGCAAGCTTCTGTTCGGACGGGAGGTCCGAGCGCGGTAGTCCACCGCCTTGCTAGCACCATGGCGTCCGAGGGGAGAAAAGATAAGGATACTCCAGGTGGCAGGTTTTCGGTGATTATTGTATCTCAAGCGAAAAGACATTCTCAAAACATCGTTCACCTCCACCTTCCCTATCAGAAGACGATGCCCAATGCCGCACTGAGAAAGGAGGATCGTTAAAATATCAGGCAGTTAACTGCTAAACACAAATAAAGATGCGATTAACACTCGGGAGATGAAATAGCATTACCATGGGATGTACGAATCAACGGATTAAAATCGACGTGAAGTCTACCGTTAGATCGCCGCAACAGGTTGTTTTGTAAAAGAGATAATTACACATTGCAATCGGAAGATGGTCGGTGCATTTTTACAGGTAGCTGGTTTCCGGAAGGAAGAAGCGTTTGGTAGGACACCTCCGCGACCTCCACCAAAAGGCCCGAGCGCAAAGACATTCCAATGATCTAAACCCAGCCACCAGCCAGTGCATCACAGAAGGAGACATGCAGGCAGAGGTTCCGCAAAGGAGCCAGCATCTGGTCTCGTCGAGAAGCCAACCGCAATGGCTTTCCACGGTGCATTACAGAGCGAGCAGCCGGCGAGCTAACCGGTGCATTACAGAGCGAGCAGCACAAAACCGCCACCGGCCAGGACCCGGCACCACCGCGCCGCTCCGGCATCTGCTGCGCCGCGAGAAAGAGCGCGCTGGAGCAGCGCCCTCGCTCGCACACGACGGCGGCTCCTGCGCTCCTGCGGCGAATTACTGAAAAATCCGGATCGGCGCGACGAGGAAGCAAGCGTGGCCAGACGGACCGGTACGGGTTGTCGTCGCCGCCCCACCGCCTAGGGCCCCGCCGGGACAGAGGACTCGGCGACCGCCGGCGGGACGAGAGCGCGGACACGCGACCGCAAGGACGCGCCATTAGCACGCGGGGGGAGAAAAACACTCAGCACAAATAGGTGGTGTGGATCGCACGCGGACGGGGGGGGGGGCGGAGAGGAAAGAGAAAGACCAGGGGAGAAGGAAGGGGAAGGAGAAAGACCAGGGAGGAAGGAGGGGAAGGAGAAAGACCAAGGAGGAAGGAGGGAAAGGAGAAAGACCAGGGAGGAAGGAGGGGAAGGAGAAAGACCAGGGAGGAAGGAGGGAAAGGAGAAAGACCAGGGAGGAAGGAGGGAAAGGAGAAAGACCAGGGAGGAAGGAGGGAAAGGAGAAAGACCAGGGAGGAAGAAGGGAAATGAGAAAGACCAGGGAGGAAGGAGGGGAAGGAGAGTAAGAGAGCCGAGATCGAACAGGGGAGAAAAGGACAAAGAGAAAGAGTGGGGTGGAGAAGATGATACAAAGAAAGGTGAAGATGAAGTTCAGAAGCGCGAGAAGATAAGAAGGAAAAAGATGCACAAAAGAATTTGGACGAGAGTGGACGATTAGGAGGCCAAACCCCATGGAATATTGAAGAGTTACTGACGTCCCCAGTGTACAGTATATGTAATTTTCAACTAGTCCCTTCAGCAACTGAAAAGGAGCACCCAATACAATTTCTAGTAGGTAGAATATTAATTGAACTGAAATAGTAATTAAGGGGAGTAAATTTGTATTATTCTCCTTCAATAGTTACAAAATTCAGTTATTCAAATTCCAAATTTTGATTCCAAAATTCCCACAGGCACCAATGGCTCAGTTCAAACTCATGAGAAGGGAAGACGAAAAATACTTTTGTCTTCCTGATTTCACCCACGTACCCCATAAAACTATTTATGATAGTGGAAGAGCAACTCCATTGACAAATTATTAGACACACCGAAATAAACTATGAAAAGCGTTATAAGAAAGCTATACCACCTTTAAAGATAAGTATTTGCTACAAAATAATATTAGTAAAAATAAACAATTAAATTAAGCTAACAAATGTACACGCCCTCTTAGTCTCTCATTCAATTCGCAGCTGCACATCCCGAGTGAATTTTAATACAGCACTCCGATTATAAAAAAAAGGTTACCGTATACCGTTAGACGTAATAACAGGTGGCATCATGAAAAGTGACAATAATTATAAAAAGTATAAAAAGAAACGGGCGTTTGGACGTTCGAAATTTCTTGCAGTGTACTCGCCAGGTACGCTGACTCCCGCCCGGCCGCTAACCCGCGTCCACACGAAGCGTTCACCGTTGCCGCCGGCGGTCCACGCGATCCACAGCATCGATCCGCCCTCTCCCGCCGACCACCCGACCATCCACTCGACCGCCACGCCACGTCGCGTCGACCGGGTTCCAGGAGCGGCCGAGTCCACGCGCACCGCCCATTAATGTGTTTGTAATTCCGGGCCCCGTTAAGCACACAGCCCCGCGCAGCACAGCGGCCGTCGGTGGTCAGCAGGCGGGCGGGTGGCGCCGCACTGCGCTGCTTCGAACTCAGGACTTTGTCGCACCGGCAGCCTACTGCCTAGAGGGCCAGCCTCAAGGGACGAGTTCTGATTAATTAAGAGTTCTGATTAATTAATGTATTGCCTACTACGAACTCTCCTGAGCAAGTGTCACGTTGAAGATTAAATACAGCAAGGATACAACTGACATTTTACATTTTACTGTTGTATTTAATTAAATAAAATAAAATGTATTACATTACAAATTTATTGGGAAATTTATTGTTATGAATATATAATATTTATAAAAATACCTAAACTTTATTTACATTTCACACTTTCGATAATCGAAACAATTAAAACAGGAAAGACCTCGGCCTTCTATCCTGATTGAATACCTCTTGTATTTTGCAAAATGGTATATACAGGAAACACAATCAAGAAATTGTAAGTAATGCTAAACTCCGAAGAGAAAAAAGTACTTTGGACATAACAGTTACGTCCTCCGGGTACCGAGCGAAGTGGCTCAGTGCGTAGCGCACTGACTTCGTAATCGGGAGGTCCGGGTTCGATTCCCGGGCCGGCCATCCTGACCGGGGTTTTCGTGGTTTCCCTCGGTCATAAAGGCGAATGCTGGGATGGTTCCAAAAGTCCACGATCACCTATCGCCTCCTAATCCGTTCCTATCATCTTTCATCTTCCATACCCCCGGGCTACCAGCCATGGGGGATGGAGATCGGATCCAGCTGAATGCTGATCCCCCCTAGGGGCTAGGGAGTCATTACACTCTTCTTTCACTCTTTCCTATTCCTCTTTCATAACCGGCACCCGTAGTCGATCGTCGCAGCTAGCTGTGCCACCGACTCTAGGATGTCTATCTGTAGCAGCAGGCGGGGTATACAGTACAAGCCCCCCTGTACTTCCTTCATGTGCAGTCACCAGTTACTATTGATGCCAGGTCTGACAGGACAAGACGGAGGCAGCAATGGTAAACTGAGGGATCCTCGGCCACGAGGTTGACCCGACGACGACGATACGTCCTCCGGGAAAATATCAGACGGCCTTGCGTCACTATCCTACCTCAAAGATTTGTCAGATTGTTGCAACTATTACTTCCAAAAGTTTTATTTCTCTTTATATTTCCACGATTGCGTTACCCACATTTTAAAAAATTTTTCTGACCAAACGTTGGCATTAAAAAGGTACTGTTTTCTATCTACACTCTGAGAAAGTTTGGGTTTATTGGTATATTATTGTGTATTCTTGTTGGTATGACTGTATTTACACGATGGCGAGCTTTTAACACACCTAATATTTCACCAGACGTCAGGTAGGAAGGCATGTTTTATAGGTTTATCGTTTGCAATAAATTTCCACACCTGTTATGTGAACTGATATCTGGTGACCACCGTTAGTTCTAGAAAATATCCTGTTCACACTTCTGTTCCGGAATGGAATCTCTCCCGTGTCAATTCTCGAACCACTCTACAGAAATCGCTGAGTAAGCACTCCAGCTCCACCGACCACAGTAAACAGAATAACTACTAAATACATACTGTCTGTTGAAGCAGTTCTTTCGTATCTCCCGAACGCCATGTGTCGTAGAAATGCAACGCTCCCTTCCAGAAACCCATCTCGTTGGTGTTCAATAACCGAAGCGCGACAACGCAAAGAAACTTCACTATGCAAATTTAGAGCAAAGAATTCTTCGAAATTAACGTGCCTGATGTATCGACAGAAGTTTAAAAAAAATTCAAGCAACTGGGGATTATTATGAAGAAACCGACTTATTTGATGAAGTACATGGTAACAGGTGTTCGATTGTCATGATTGTTTAATTTTGTGGTCACGTTGTTCTACAATCGGGATAACTGATCTTCTGAACAACGGGGACAAACGAATCTTGAAATTCATGTAACGCTGGGACCATTGGCCAATATTTCTGTTAAGCAAAAACCACTCGAGAAAACCTTCCTCCTTCGGAGATTGTACGAAACGATTTGCAAAAGAACGGAGCCCAATTGCAGTTTCCTGGCACGCGCTTAGAATAGCGGGACATCCTCTGAGCATGCATTAGGCGAGGTACGGCTGCGGACCCTCCCCTAGCTGGAGGACTCTGACGGGGCCAGTAAAAAAAAAAAGAAAAAAAAAACAACAACGCTGATTAGTGCAAAGAGCCGTGCGCCGATCAAAGGGGTTAGGCGCTGCGGGCTGCGGCTCACCGCCTGATTAAGATGCATTAAGGGGTATTTACGAGGAGCGGAAGATGCCATTATGGACCGGACGGCCAGCCTGCGGACAGAGCACGCCCGTACGAGCAGGCAGGGGCAGGGGCAATTGTCGATTGCGTATTCGGACTTGAAAGACCGGATACCTGCGTGTGCTTCGAATACGAAAACGGGTTTCGCTTCCTGTTGAGGCTACGGGGAATGTTGCATACGTTACAGAGGTGCGTCAGTACCTTTTATGATTGCTCTATGATCGTTTCTTTGTTACTTACGTTCATTAACGACAGACTAATGCCTATGTAAACGTATCTCAGTCGATTCTTCTAAGTATATTTGTGAAAAATCAAATTTGATTAATGTCGGACCTTTCCTCTACACAACATATCCAGAATCTTCGGGAAAGATGACGCATTTGAAACGTTTCTCAACTTTCACTATCTAATCTATAAATTCAATACCAATCACCACTCGTTCTTAAAGTTTCCAAACAACAATAATTTACACGTACTAATTATATAAAGTATTTATAAACCCTTGGAATGTTCTCGGTAATAATCCAAAATTGACAATCAAAAGCAAGTGTCGAAATAATGCATTGAAAAGCTCCCAAGAAATATCTTATCCGAGGTACACAAGATATCACAAGCTACTTCTGCATTCGATGAGTAAAAGCATTTAAATTTTTGACCAACAAGTTCTTTGCAGAAAAATGTATTCAAGTAAATATTTACTGATAAATGCGAATACTACGAATGAGAAAATGTTTATATTGTTAAATTAATCCCAGTTTAGTGCATTTTATTTTGTTAGTCCTTTCCCCTGCAGTCTAAAAATAATTGTGCAATTAATATCACTAATAACTTTAATTACCCTCACCTCATCTTGGGTACAAAAACAACATTCAATTTTTAAGGTACCAGTGACTAAAGAACAAAATATTGCCTACAAAAATATCTTCAGTGAAAAAAGTTGCTTCTCAGAGAAGTTGTTCCAGTATTCGAAGCTCCGTGCCTCTAGAGGGAATTGTGGAAGGTTCCGCGATCTTTCAAAGCACTTTTTACACGCGACCGCCTAGTCGAGTCGCTGGTGGTCCTCTTCGCCAAGCATGTTAGTCGCCCGCCGGGTCCCAGTATATTCCGGACGGCGGCAAAACTGGCGTGATCGGATCGCTCAAAATTTGAAATGAGGAAAGATGATTTAAGCAGGCGAGCCGGTTTTGGTGATAAACCTCGTGGGCAATAAAACAGCATCTGCCGTTTTATTGGTTCGCCGTCAAAAACAGCGTTGGCATAATTGAAGAGGTTCAAGAATTAGGATCCACTTAACTTTTTACAGTTTGATAACGTGTTAGCATCAAATTGTGGCAGGTTTTCGGCTTACATCATGTAAGATCAGTTTCATGTCATTTTTTTATTCGATCAGAAGACTAATTTAAATATTTTTGAACCATATTTAATTAATAATTTAAATAGTTGTGAAGTGATTTAGGACACTCTAAACTACAGAAGCTATGAAGTAGTACGTATTTAAACAACTAGGAACATTTGTAACACATGAATTGAACATGACGCAATGTGAATCGTGACTTCTTTCACTGAACAAATAAAAAAACCCGATGGAGTATACCAGATCCATGATACTGTAACAAGTTTCCTATTTTTTCGGTGCTCACTTCAATTTTTTCGACAATTTACATTTCTTGTACCCACCACGCCCAAAACTGCATCGTTCCTTTTCAATAACTAAGAACGTTTCTCACCAATCTTCCAGATTCGTTCCCGTTTCTACACATCCAGCGAGCGACCCTCTCAATCGCGAGGCGTACTTTCATCGCCGGGATAAATCCAGACTTCCGGGGGGAGGGCGAAATCGAAACGCAGAGGGGGGCGCAGGTTGGGAGAAGCGACGAAAAGTCCAGGAGCGAGGGGGCTCTCCGACACAGGCGATTCCTGATGCGGCATCAGTCAACTTGACAGGGAAGGCGTAGGGATATTTTACTTAAATTAAACAAAAATTAAAAAAAAAAAACTCTCTCAGCCTCACGTGCGATGAAGGGCAAGGAAGCGAGTGATGGTAGACCGGGTGGAATTTAGTTGAACGAGTAAATCTTTCGAGAAAGGGAATTTGTGAGTGGAAAATGAAGTAAATCAATTAATAAAATTTAAGAAGACAAATGCCGGTTAGACAATTCCTTTCTTTAACATTCGTTAAATGAGTTTTTAAATATAATAACAAGAATTTTGAAATTCCTAAATCTAATAGAATCCTTACAAATCCTTTTAATGCAGTTTTCTGATAATTTTAGTTTCCCTTCAAAAGAACTAGCTGCTTGACATGAAGGGTGCCGAGCGGTTTCTGTATGTGTTGCAATTCCTCACTCCCGGTACATAAAATTTTGTTCTGCGAGCTGGCTACAAAATATTTTTTAAAACACTGCTGCGAAAACAATGCAGAATTTATTCAACAGTGTACCGTCATCTGGGCTGCAGAGGCCGTCCATCGCAGGGACTGGAGTATTTCGACGAGTAATAACGCAAAGCCGCCCAACAACGTCGTAAAACGCAACTCTCTACAAACAGGAAGCCCCCATTGTTAAGCGGAGGGCGGGTCGGCGTGAAAAGCACTCGGGGAGAGAGCAAGCCAAGCCTTTGATCGATCTGCCGCTCGAGGAAATTCCCTACTTTCGACAAAGGCAGGTAGAAATTACCTTAAGAGGATGCAGTTGTTCAGAGAAAGAAGGTAGGCAGCAAAAAACGAATTACCATCGGAGTAAGAAGCAACGGTAGGAAACGCACAGCACTTTTACTCTTTGTGCTAACAAAGTTTGTGAATACAGAGAGGTTAGTGCGATCGTGGACGAAAGAAAAACTTCACCGGATTTGCGACGTCATTTGTTGGTTCCAATGGAGTGTTGCAATTCAAGGATTACATTTTATTATGCATAATAACTTCGAAGACGTTTTGTACAAAATATATTTAAATAATTGCGATCCGATTCAATGCACGCAAAATAGGACGAATTCCCGTCCATTGACTGCTGTAGAATTCTGCTAACAAGGCTGTCGCGACCAATAAATAATAAGGCTGGCGCAGAGAAGGGAGCTAGCAATGGGGAACCTGGTATCAGAGAAATTTTTCTCTCTCACATACAAATTTTCCCTAATTAATAACATATATAATGGAAGCTGCTTTTCTAACGAATAAAAATGTCGACTAAGACAAGGCCTTAGTCAACAATAATCATCCTTTAGTATTTTTATAAAACTCAACATCCCACTACCATACCCATTACGTTGCAACGTTGAAAGAAGTGCGAAAGCCCAACTATTTTCGGGCCCATACGTGAAGCTTCTTCCATAACTGAAAGCGGAAGTCCTAGGTTTCGATCTGAACGGTGATTTTCAATACCTGCTTAATTAGTGGGTCGAGGTCTCCCACTGCCTAGTTGAGAATTGTAGACCCGCTGCTGTGGTCAACCATGCAACACGCGTGATCCTTATTTTCCTCTATTCTGATATCCACTCCGAAACTCAAGGTTGAGCTGATCCTCCATGACCCAACGATATTGCAGTCTCCAATATGGTACTGCAAATACATGATTTTATCCCACGAGGGTTATGCATAGGCCCTTATAGTATATGAACAAGCCGCGCTCGCAAGCCTGGCTTCTACAAGTAGGAAATCTGCGGACCAGCTACCCGCTTTAGTGTTCGCACATAACACTGCGGCGGCGAGAAGACCCCCTTCACGGGGTGCCATTCAGGAGCGTTTCCGATTGGCGCGTCTGCTGGCAAAGCATCGGTTTAAATGGAGGTTTTCACAAGAGCGGTGGAGTCACACAGATGTGCCGCTCAGTGGCCAACTCCCGCCAGCAACAGCACAGACATGTGTCCGCGCCACCGTCAGCAGAACACAGTTCTACTCGTTCTACTGCTGGCTGCACTTCGACCGCCAGACCCGTCAGCGGTGACACCCTCGAAACCACCTCTCGCGGTCAGTGGCGGTCGGCGCTGGCTGCGTGTGAAGAACTCCGTCACTTCTCGGTGGCGCCAGCGACTGACTGCGTATGAAGACCGCCATGTACAAACGCCGCGAGGCAGGCGCTAAGCCAGTTGAGAGCCTTGTCTCTTAAACCGAAGAACGAGATCCGAGCGTCTTAAGTCGTCCTGCCGGCGCCGACACGGCAAAGCCGGCGTCCGCGGTGTCTAGCTGGGCGCATTCACAGTCTGCGGCGCGTCCTAATGGCAGCGTCGCGCGTCATCCGGTGGCGCCGCGACGCCGCCATCGCCCCCCAACCCCGCCTCGCCACGTGACGTGACGCCTGCGCGGAGGTGTTTGTAATGGACTGCCGGGTCACCAAGGAGATGAAAGTCTCTCTTCTTTTTTTCTCTCCCTACATTTGTATACTTCCCGTGTGTAGTATTGAATGTAATATCCCATAATACGAGGTTTTAATGGGCATTATTACCCACAACAACTGACAACAGAAATTAAGGGCTTCAGTAAATCTTTTGCTACTCTTTATTTACTATATCTGATGACAAAAAAACTGAGGTAGTGCAGAAAGAACTAAGGTAATCAATTCTATTATATACAATATGTGATGCTTTTATTTCCGAAGTCCTTACTTACAACTATATTATCTGTTTGGTGTGAGTGGGTTGCTTCTCTAACCTGCAGATTGTCGATTTAAGCCCGAATTAATCCGCCAAGCACATATGGATTTACATTATCCATTGGCAAAAGCGGGCCTTGCTGCACACATCACAATTTTTGTTGTTTCTTATTTTTCTTTAGTATTGTATAATTAGTGTACTATGGATTAGACGTGGAAAGTGGGACTTTACCGTGAAATCACTTTCCCCTTTTCTCACCGAGGTCTTGCAGGACTCTGAATCTGATGCCCGATACACAACGATCAGCGGGCGCTTAGGCGGGTTTGATAGATTAAAGATAGAAGGTTGAGACATACCGGGAGGAAACAATTTTTTTGAGGAGCTTGTGAGGAGCTGTGGAGATGGAAGTCGTGGAGAAAGTGGCGGTGGCAATGGCAACGACGGTCTTGGTTGTGGTGCTGGCGATTTGCGGCGAGTCGTTCGTTCGTGCGTGATGTCTCCTCCGTTCTTTGCTCAGCGCAGCTTGCGGTTTCGCGGCGGCGTTCTTGATATTCGGGGCGTGAACGGGAACCGCTTCGGGGTGCGGGCAATTCCACTGAGCGAGCTCTGAAAATACTTTCAAAACTGTGTGTTAGCTTTTCCTGCCCACAACCCACAGCATCTGTTCCCACTTCCCACTTGTGAATACCCTTCACTGTCAAACTAAACACGGCGGCGACTACGCAGAAACGAAATTGGCGGCGCACACGTTCCATGCATTTGTATCAGAATATGTATTAAAAAATATATTTTTCAGATTTCTTCAATCATGCGCTTAACATTCGCTGTACAGTGGCAAGGCGGATGGGTAAAACTCACGTATACTCAACAAGTATAAAAAGCAACAAGTATAAAAAGTGATTTTATCGTAAAAAAACTTTCTTTCCGTACGAAGCCTTGTGAATCATTTTTACCCCCCTCCCGCCAGTGGCCCTAGAGAGGCTGTGATTTTTTACATATGCAGTTCATTGGCTTTGGTGGCAAACAAATTGCCAGTATCTAAATAACTAACTTAACTTAACCAATGGAAGTAACGAGCGGTGTGGTCGGGAACCTACGATTCAAATTCACGCGGAATAATTTTATTTTGTTGTAGTTAAATTTCTTTAAGTCTCGTTTCTTTTTTTTTCTATTCATTCACACATGTATTTCCAACAGCCAAGCCTACCACGCGCACTTTTCACGTAGCGCATCTCCATCTTTCCTTTGTCGCTCGTCCCACTGGCAGGGAGCCCGCGCCGAAGGCCGCCCACGCCCATAATGAAAATAGTATGAATGATGTGTGAATGTAGAAATAATAATAATAATAATAATAATAATAATAATAATAAAAATAATAATAATAATAATAATGTACCAATACATACAAACAATTTACGTAGAATAAATAAATAGAATTACAATAATGATTTTAGTGTAAGTTAGTAATGCCAAAGTGCAATTAAGATAACGTTAAGTCTAGATTGTAAGTTAGTTGTAAGAAAAAGCCCCGCCTGTAGCTGCTTAAGCCGCAAGGCAGCAGCGTAATGTAAAAATATTTATAGATAATAATTTCCCCTCCTTCACAGGGTTACTGTGGAGGGGACAAAAGAAAAAAAAGGCCGCCCACGCGCCTCCCGCGCCACACTCCACGCGTCTTCCTGCGCGCGCGCGCGCGACGGCCCGCGCATGGCGATAGTCTTCGGAAGTCACGCGCTGCTTGTTACCACCATACCAATTACAGCCCCCGCCCCGCCCCTCGACCCCCGCCCTCTCGCCGCGCCCGCGCGAGGCAGATGGACCGACGCGGCCTTTCGCCTGCGCCCTCGATTCGATCCGCAGAACGAGGCTTCCGGCCGCGGGGAAGAAAGTGATTTTAATCGGCGCGAAGACGCCTCGGCGGACTTTCAGATTTCCAGACTCTTCGGCGATTGTGCAGAGCCTTATTTACGGTAAGTGGTAATTCAAAATTTTTTATCTCCGCGGCGATGATTCAAATATATCGTTCAGAAACGTTGGCGGATTTACTGCTCCTAATAACTCAGTATTTCTTAGCACAATTTTGCCAAACTGAAGAATATAAGCTTACAGATTTTTAGAGCTACACGTTAGATACTTGTGATTAAAAGTGTCAACAAGAGCACAACAGATGTTTCATTGGTTACGGAATGAACGTTACCTACAAAGGAGTGCACATGCTAATAAATTCCTCAGACATTTTTAGCCATATAGTCTCCTTGAGTGTAACATGGAGTTCATTACTCGAAATTCTAAAACAGCACGTAAGTGCAAAACTAAAAAGTGCACCAAAGAAAGTCATCATTAGTTAGAGAATAACGTTTCTTTCTTTTAACTTATCTGGCAATGCACCTGACAACGTACTTTGGCCTTTCATTCCAAATGTCATTCCCACAATTTGGTCACGGCCAGAAATACAATGAATGCGCGCAAACAACTGCGCAGCACTTGAAAACGCATTTTCCTAACTCAGAACACCTCGGCAGTTCCATTAACCGGCGAAACACCGCAAACGACCCGGCCGACGTCTGAAAAGGAGACGCGTCTATCCGGTCAAGCCACATTTCTCGTGTGAGTCGCGCGTCAATGCAAGTAGGCGCGTCGTTAGCACCGGGGAGTTGGGAAGGAGGAGCCAGCGCGTCGATCCCTGGGGAACGCCGCAGCACGCGCGCCCACTCCCACCCACCCCCGCCCCCCGCCCGGCGGGAAACGAGGACGCACAGTGGGCCGCACGCGGGAATTAAGGGCGCGAACCTGTTGCTCCGAAACGCAGTGTTTTATGCCGATAACACGAGTGACAATGAATGATCTACACATGTTTTTATCATCTTTATTAGATGAGTATCTCACTTGAACATTTTGAACTTTTTTCTTGAACAGAGAGCCCTAAAATGTTCAGGAATAATGTTTTATGCTCAAAAATCGTAATGTGTCAAATTCAGTAGTCACCTATATCACAACCTATGACTCACGTATCGCATCAGAGGAATGGCTAGTGGAGAGGTGGTAATAAAAATAGTTTTTGGGGCCACCGCCATGTTTGGGGCATACCAGATGTAATGTACTAGTGACGTTAATTTATCTACTAGAAGTCTTAAATGCTACTCACGCTTTGAAATAACTATAATTTTGTTCGCTGCCTCTTTAAGGATGTCTGCTAAAACAATGTCATTTAGGGGTATACATTGCAGCCACTAGTAACTCACGAAATAAAGATGTGTTAAACTTTTCGGCTGTATTTCACTGTGGTTTTAAATGAAAAAACAAGCACGACGTCACTTCTCAAATCTATCTCGTACAGAATATTCGACACGCAACAATGGCGGAATTTATTCGTACTGTGAAGTTCTGATATTGTGTCCAGTTTTCCTTGTGCAAATGGCGAGATAGTCCATTGATTTGCTTCTGGTTAGAAAATATATTTTCGTCCCCCTCCGAAACCTTTAGATTTTTCGATGTCTTTAAAAAAATGTTAAATGACAACCCATATTATTTACAGGTTTCGCGTCTATTATTTTACTAACTGAAAGGCTACTTTTCCAAACAGAAGTTATACTGTGAAGTTGTATCGACCCACTGTCCACAAAGGCGATTCACGACCGTCGCATCATTCGGCTTGCCCCGTCACCCACAACACGAAACGCCAGCCTCCTCTCCGAGACATGACGCAAGGAGGTTAGTGTGCCCAGCCATTCCCTCTCTCTCTCCCGAGGACAACAAAGGAAAGAGAGAAAGAGGAAATAACCCAACGACGGTGTGGGTGTGAGAAGGCGCAGACAATGAGGTGCGGGGGCGTGATGTACCTACACGGTGTATAGCGCTGTTATTTTCAGCCAAGTAAAAAGAACTGCACGAGCAAATGATTTCACCTTTCCGCGCAGTATTCTACTTTCCACTCACACGAACGCTCGTGTGAGTGCATCGAATTTCACAAACGAGATGCTGAAAATGGAGACCGCTATGAACACTGCGCGTTACGAATTCCTTTCCGAATGGCAAAGTTCGAATTCCTTGGCAGGCATTTGCAAGAAGTCAAGGAGTCCTTGGAGTACGCGTCATCCCAGATGTCCGCTCGTTTTTTTTTTTTGTTTTTTTTGTTTGTTTGTTTGTTTTTTTTTACAGGGCTGTGCAAGAGTGGGTGTCTCCAGAAGAAATCCATAGTTGTAGGCACAAGCATTTCTCGAATAGCTCTGGCTAGAATACACCAACTGAGAAAGGAATGCTTTGGGTGCCTGAGAATCAGTACCTTGTACTACTTCGGTGAAGTCTAATCACTTTGCAATATGTAGGTTTTTTTAGGAATGTACGTTGGGTTGCGAATGATGAGAAGAGCATTACATTTCAACAGCAGCCTCCAAAAACATCTTTTAATGTCTCCTACGTAGACAATAGAGAACGGGAAGCCTTCTGGAAGTAATCTTTAAAAATCTTGTTTTCCACCTGTGTACCAAGGACCACCCGAAAATCAGATTATAAATGCACATCTTGGCGAACTCCACATTGCGAAAACACGGCAACGCGAAATAACTTGGAAACTCCAGAATAATAAAACACGAATTTTATATTTGATGTTCCACATTGACCAATCCCACTTCCCGGTTTGTAGAAAAAGCTTAAGCAACGAGAGAAAAAAAGAAGAAAATCTTTGGGCGCAGCCATTATTCTTTCGCTGACGTTCCGGAGAAAAATCATCTCTATCCCTTTCAGGTTCACGCAAGAGATGTACCTCGAATCGCTTGGAAGCATCGAAGACTTCTCTCCCGGCGCAAATCGAACGAAGCTCGGAGGACGGACGACGGAGGAACAGAGGGCGCTGACAGCAGACAAGGCAGCAAGCATCTGGGAAGAAAATGGTTGAGAGCGAAGGAAATCTATTGCGAGAAAACACGCGGCGCTCTGCTATCATTCGGATATATACCCTATATATTTTTTCTCTTTTCTTTCTAGTTTAACCGAGTCATTCTTCGTTCTCAAATCGATGGTACTTTGAAATTGAGTCCCTCGGCGTGTCAATACGGATTTCCTGCGGAAGCAAACAAGCGTAGTTTCCCCAGGAAAACTTTTTTTTGTCTTTCTTTGTTTCATTTCTTCTCACTGCAACCCGATTGAGAAGTTTCTGATTGACCAATTAAAGGGTAAGTTTTTGATACTAATAATTTTCCGTTTGCCCAATGCCAGTTCAAGTACCACAGCACTGGTAGAATCAACAGAAGCGCATTCTGTGAAGATACGAATCACGAATGAATTACTTCGAAAATAAAATATATGACAGTCGTAAGTCAAATTTTAAGGCCTCCATACTTTTCATTTACGTCGTCCTTCTGCGAAGGCTTGAAATTGTTTGAAATGACACGAACTATTTTCACCAATGCAACTCTTGTCGTGTATGTACAGATGTCTAACCTTTCATTCCACCGATCCTTTCATTCCTTACCACTTTTTCTAAACACGCCCCTCCTTCACTCAACATTTTACCTTCATAAATATTACGAAAAGCCCTTTCCATGCCTCAATAATTGCCCGCGCGACAACTTCTAACCATCACCGTTCAGCGCGACATAATAAACCATCGTCGCGTATTAAGAATCCCCACCGGGCGTCAACCCATTAGTAACCCCGCTTCCGCTTCCCAACGCCGCCCCGCCCCCGCGCCCCCATCCGTCTTGCAGAGCGCGGGCGCCGCCCATTCACCTCCGGCGCCCGCCGCCGTGCGCGCTGGCCGCGCTCCAGATCGCCCGCCCGGGCACCCCGCCAACGCCAGCGCAGGCCGAGTACGCTGCTGCCATTGATCCGCCCGCGACGCCCACTACGCTATGCAAACTACGCGAAACGCAAGGCCACTTCGGACGGCTAGCGCGGGTTAACATACCTCCAACTCCCATTCAAACACCCTCGGTGCTCCACGTATGCGGCTGCATTGGTTAGTAGGTCTATTTCAGAAAATGTTAAATAGGAACCATTGAGGACACTTTAACGCTTTTGTAATATTGAAACAGAATATTTTTAATGAAAATCACAAGACAGCTTTGGACGGATTGCGCAGGTTCACACATCTACAACTCCCATTGAAAAACCCTCGGTGCTCCACGTATTCGGGTGCATTGGTTAGTAGGTCTATTACAGAAAATGTTAAATAGGAACCATTGACGCTTTAACGCTTTTGTAATATTGAACCAGAATGTGTTGAAACAAACGGCAGGGTAGTTGCAGAAAATGTTAAATAATAATTCCCAAAATTTTGTTTTTTCGGTCGCTTTTGTAATATCTAACCAGAATACTTTTAACGAAAATCACAAGACAGCTTTGGACGGATTGCGCAGGTTAAAACACCAACTCCCAACCAAACACCCTTGGTACTCCACGTATTGGCCAGAAGGGAACATTCAAAAAATGATGAATAGTAACCTTTAGGAACAATTTGTTTTATAGGGTGCATTTGTAATATTTAACCAGAATGTGTTGTAACACAATTCAGTGTATAGTGTTAGAATAAGGCTTTTCAGCTACAACAAGAATTCCTGGTGGTAAGATGACTTCACGGCTGTATAACTGAATAATTCTTTTCGTCAGCCAATAAACTTACACCGCCAAGTTTTCTTCATAGTAAAACTGGTACAATTGTACAAAGTATGGGGTTATGCCTGCGTCACTTCGTGTGCCAGAAGGTGCTTATTTTCCAACGTCGAGCAAACTACAGCATTTTTCAGAAATGCAAAATGTGAAGATATCGGTTCTATTTTTTTCGTCACTAAATACTGAGACGTGATTCAGGATTTCCCCAGGGAAATTGAAGCGAATATTCTATAACGAGTCTTCCGTTCCCACAATGAACCGTAACAGTCGAGATTAATTTTCGCCAGCTATTTCAGAGCGTTCACCCCGAATGTTCTGTCGCGTCGTTCTCACGACGGCAGACAGCGGCGGACTAGCAGCAGAGCGCTTTCACGCTCCGGTGGGATCCGATGTTGCATGCGGTTCGGCAGAAACACTGCGTCGGCTCTAATATCACAGGAGGAACTCTCTATCAAAACCTACACAATTTGCGGTAAGCCAACTTTTTTTTGTGCAGACATAGCAGACTAAGAGATCGAAATGGTGGCCAATTCACATTCCGGAACCCTCGGGATCTTCTCAATTTTTTGTTCTTGTATAATTTTACATTTTTAGTATTTCACATTCGATATTCACGTTGATCTGTTCACAGAGCATGTTTATTCTTTCGAGAAATTTCGATTCTTACAAATCTTATAGCCTTGCTGTTACAGCACCTACCTACAGCAAATGAACGCATTATTTTTGAAAATGGAGAAACGGAAATTCCTATTTTCTATTTTGACTATAAATAGCCCGAGAAGAAAAACGCATTTATCTAAACCAAGAATTGCAGTAAAAGGCAGAAGATCATAAAACCACGGAATTATTGAAACCTTTAGAGTTTGAGGTAAGAGCAGATCTATTTAGATGGCAGCTCCTGCGGGTACAGAAGTCCCGAAGCTTTTATTTCAATATAACTTGAAAACCGTCCTCCTCCGCGTGCCGCTCCAGCGGTCGAGGCAGCTGAAACGCGCAGCTGGTCTCGCAGGCCGGCCTCGTAACTTCCTGGGAAGGAGCTCCGGCAGCCGGGGCCCCTCGCTCGATCCCCGACGTCAGTCATTATGGCGTCTCGGTCGGCGGCTCCGCCCAGCCCCGCCCACGAGACGCGGCGTGGCGCTGCCCTCGGAAGCGCCATGGAAGGATTTCTTTTATTTTCTCTTCTTTTTTGGTTTTACAAACCAGCAAAGCAAACAAGTAAATGGAACACGCGTGGAATGCACGTATTTAATTAAGTGGAAATACTTTAGTTGGTAGTTATACGAGGGAAGTGGGACAAGATAAGCCGTACCTACATTTTCATGTACAATGCGTTGCAAAGACTCTCTGATATGACAAATCGTGGAAATCAAAGGCCATAGCCTCGCCGTCGACTTGGAAATGCGCGAGCGAAGCGAGTCGAGTAAAATTGACTATATCAAATTGGCGATTTATTTGCTAAGCTGTCTTAATATTTAAAAATATTATTATCGTTGTTTTATCAGCTGTTTTTACTGAATCTATGATTATTGTATTATTATATTATCATCATCATTACATAATTTGCATGTTATCTATATTGCCTTATTTATGTAATTAGCTGCCACCAGGTTATGTCCTTTTGCAGTTCAAATATATTAATCTTATCTTAACACACCTACCTAACACCTAAAACTTTTTGATCGTCAGCACTAAACAAGGCCTCCATACGGGTTCCATTTGCCAATTTGGTCTAGCTGTTCGTATAAAAAAAACAAAACAACGACAACACTGGGGGCCGGGTGGAACACAGGCGTCCGACGGGACGGTGACAGCATAACACCGCTGCAACTGACCCGGCGACACGGCTCGCGGATGACGGAAACTTAGTGGGAGTGGCCGGCGAATGGATACGATTTCCATTAAATAAATTTCCAACGAGGACACCAACACAACGTTAATGTGACCTTTATTGTTCTGGATGTTATTTCTGTCACTATTTCGGGGAAGAGATTTGTTAACTTCGTCAGCGTCCCGATGACAACGGATTAGACTAGCACCTTTATCAGGCGTCAAGGCCTGTACTTCACTACTAGATGGAAAGCTGAAGCGAGTGCGTAGTGAAATCCACACAAAAATTAAGCATACAATTTCTATTTGTGGATCAATTATGAGAAATTCCAAACGCAATTACAACGATCCAGCATTAAAGGAACACTTCAGATTCTCGTATTTTCTTTCCGCCACAATTTAGTGGGAGGATCCCGATTACTTCCTCAGAGGCTGTACGACAACGGAATGGCGCTTGCAACGGACCGCGCGACAATTTGTGGTCGACTGCGAGGAAGGACGCGGGAAGGAGCGCAATGTCAGGTAATGAAAATGGCAATGGCAATGGCAATGACCATACGTGTGCGTTACCTAAAATGAAAGGGAGGGGCAACTACAGTTCTTGCCCCCTTTTCCATGGAACTTCTATGACATTTGCAAGAGAGGAGCGCCGAGTTTATGAAAACTTATATAAGCGAACGCGCGGTAATCACAGTTCCACTCCTATACGCAACTCGCTATTCGTTGCAGCCAAGTCCCCAATCCGATGGCTCAATGCTAATTACAAATTTTAGGCACATTTATTACACTTGTGACTCACCATACATTCGTATGATTACTTTTTCGTTGTTTCATATTCAGAATCATCTAATTATCTTATATACTGTAGTATTCAGTTAAAAAGTACTTATCTTCATTAAACACTGTATTTATTTAAAAAGTATTTTGCATCTTCATTAAACACTGCATTTATCTAAAAAATATTTTGCATCTTCACTAAATGTCACAAATTTTATTCTGCTTACCCACGCAATTATGACAGAGGTAGTCGCAAAACATAAAAAGAAATCCTCCTAAAACGTATCGTCCATGAGACACTAACCCTATTAAATTCCACATACTATTGCTGACCCTACGCAGTCCGATTCGCTTTGCACATCGGCCTCCGAAAAAAAAGCTTCGCACAGTAATGTTGGGAGGAAAGGCCTAGCTTGTCGGCGCTGTCAACGTCGTGAGTCACGGGGCGGGGGAGTTGACTGAAACCGGTGCGAGGACGGGAGGGAGGGGGGGGGGAAGAGGGGACGCGAGCACCTGGCGCTGTCGGGCGGAAGTTGCACACACCGACTTCTGCAGTCCTTCAACAACTTCCGGCCAACTATAAACTTCCCTGCTAGAGGTATGCCAGAAGGCTGCTTCAAGCAAGTCTCTGATGCACACGTTGCAGAACGCAGAACACTTTCGGAAGGAGACGGAACAGAGTTTAAAGAGAATGCATCGGAATAGAACGTGAATGAACTCTCACGAATATACTTCTATGAACGATGTGCATTTTAAATTTCGAATAGACACACTTATCACGTCGTAATCTGAGCGGACATTTTGAGACGGTTCGCTAACGCCTAAGTATTTCAATGAGAGGAAAAAGAAGGCTTATTCCTAAAAATCCCCTCTCAGGTATTATTTTTTCTTTACTTTTCCGGGACCAAGAGAGTAGATGTAATCTCAGACAAGATCAAAACATTCAATGTTCATCCAAGTCAGATATTCAAAGAACCTGAAAGTCATACAACAATATTAGCCAGAAAACATTTAGAAATCACATGAACGGTAAAATTCAGCATTCCTGGGTAGTAGTCTTCTCTACCTTCTTAGGAAGCATGTTGCAGAACGTTAACTGTACGTTATTCGGAAAACCAGCTTTTGATTCGCACGTATCTTTAATACTTCTAGTTGGTCTGTACGTGTTAGGTATTGATTCTGCTATCCTACGATGTCCAATACTCATCGAAAAATAATAGCGGTAGAGAGATACGAGTACACCACGATGTGAAATCTTCCGAAATGGTTGGTCGCGTAAGTGTGTATTTATTTTCAGTAAGGAATGAGTCACGACGCCGTTACTGGGACATAATTATAGTTACCATAACGTAGTCGATGGAGACAAAACAAGGTTCAGATTCACTGAACATTAGCCACGGCATTTCACAAGCAACACATGGAATGGTGACCATGTTTAACTCTACAACACGACATAGAAACAGACGATTCTTTGTACTACAACCCACGTGACCGCAAAAGACGAATCTCCGATTACTTCCACATTCTTCCACCTCCTCCAATAGCTGTGACGTTTAATCTCCATTCCACGAAACAATCACGATAGCTCTTCGCTCGCCGAAACCTATCATTACCGCTACAATGATACTAAAACCCACCATCAAGCTAGAAGTCCACCGCTTCCCCAGCCCTGCGTTCCGTTGCTGTGGGATTAGCGCCTTCCGGGAGCGCCGCGATCTGGACAAGTCGGAGCTAGCGAGCGCAACCTGCAATTAACAGCGCGTTCTCAGAGGGGGCAGAGCTATCGAGAGACCTGGAGGATGGACTCGTCCGGGAATAAACACAGCTTGCTTTTAAAAAAAAGAGCATATTTTCATATGCACTAAAAAACAAACTATATTCATTTTTTTGTGATTGTGAAGGATGCGAACGTAGGTGCATTGTCGTGGTAGATAAGAGTTAGAGACCTGAGGGTTAGCGGCTTGATTGGTACGTCATGGTTTCTCTGACCAATACGAGACGTATGCTGAAGCAGGAGCTTAACAAACTGGCATCGAACCGTGAGCAATCTTTCCATCCTCAATATTGTCCCCTCTCTCCCCTTTAACCCCCCCCCCCACACACACACACAATGTTCATGCACTTCAATTCCACACATGTCGGTGTTTCAAGAGCTGGTCCAGGCTGGGGGACGGTACCCCATTAGGAAATACCCGGAGGCCACCACCTCGCAGACTACACATCGGCTTGCGAACTTCTCTTGTTTCAGTGGGGTAGGATCACCGCCACCACCCAGGATGTAACATCCCCAACACGTACGGAACAATTGAGAACACCTGACTTACTCTAAAACTCCAATGAATTAGTAAAAAAATGATCAAATTGAAAAATGATTTGATAATGGAAGACCTGAGAACAAGTGGTCGCCAAGAGACGAGAGCCCTGTTTTAAGGGTCGTATGCTAAAGATCCGCCTCTCAGAGCAAGGGTATTTGTGCCTGTTAATAAACCTTTCGTAGTCATTTATCTCCCGTAACTAACGCTAGGCTAAAAACCACGTTTGCAAAAACCCAGACAGCATGACAGCTAACCCGGTACGAAGATGCGCGTCCGGCTGGAAGTGCACTCGTGACGGTTGCTCTCACCATCACCGGGCGCGGCGCACACCTAGCGCAGGAGGGGGAAGGGGATGGGGTGCAGGAGGGGGAAGGGGAGGGGAGGGGAGAGGTGCAGAAGGCCGAACGCGCCATAAAATCTTGGCCGTAACGGGAAGCGCACGAGACCGGAAAACCGCTCCCCCAGCCGCCGCCGCCGCCGCAAACTTCCTGCGGTCTCGCGGAGATGGGGCCGAGTGGCCACGGGGTGCGCAGCTTCACGGCCATCGCCGCCCGCCCGCCCGCGCATCGCCCATCCTCCCCTACTACGGTCGCACATTACATAAAGAAGCTTAGGTTATTTATGAGAAGTACACATGAAAATTAAAGAGATACGTTATCAATTCGCAGGACCTCCGGTAAGGACAGGTCAGTGGCGGAATATCAGTTTTGGAAATTCGTTACTAGAACCGCGCATGCAAGCCAGGCTTGCGTGCGGGGTTTTCACTTTCAATCGCCGTACACAAGCCTGGTTTGCTGCGGTTGTGAATCAGTCGTTGGCGCATTGGTTTACGTTGCAGAGCAACTGCGGCAGCGATATATTAGGTGGTTTGAGCGGGGTTTTGATGTTCACCTTGCAACTGAGCGCGCCTCAAGAGCGCGTCGAAGGATGCTAACGGAATTGCAAGAGGCGGGACTTTGCGATTTTTATTCCTTGGTCCTTCATGGAAAAGTAGTCAGAACTGTTTCCCGTTGAACCATACGTCACGGAAGACCACATCTAGATGGCCAGCAAGCCGATCTAGACAGCAAAGGGAAAAGCAAATAGTCCTGCATTTCTTGGATTTGAACTCGCGGTAATCTATTTGCCAGAAGTTTATGGTCTTGTCAATAATTCTTTCCATTACGTCGCTGACATTAACAATTCATCCCTTGTCGCATTTAACTTTTATAATTCAGGTAAGATCCCTTACCCATCCGAGCAATATGGTGGTGGACAGTCTTTGAAGGAAAGCCTAGGGATTGCCGTAGCTTTAGCCATTGCAAAGTCGTCAGAGTTGTCAAGTGATGGCATGACGCAGTTTCCCCAGCTGGTTTCTAGTCGGAGTTGCGAGTTTCTTTACGAGGTTATTACATTTGCGGCGACAGACAACGATTTTTATCTTCGTTGAAATCATGAAGATCTACTCTCTTCATTGCGATATCCCGTACTGAACAAATGAACATAACGAACTACTGGCTAAGTAGAGAATGCCGGCAAAAAAGCAGAGATTGTAATAACATTTACTCATTTCCTTACTACTGTACTTATTCTCTAACATTTTCCCAACTAGAGTGTGCCACACCGTTACCCTCCCAAATTGGCAGCACGAGCACCGAGGTTGGTACCACCGCTCTCCCGTTTACCCTCGTCGCCGAGTGACGTGTGAGCGAGATCACACGCACCTCTGCCCCAGCGCCCCGCGGCGTCGACGACACCGCCCCAGACAAGGGGCCGGCTCCCCCGCCCCCTCGCCGTCTTTGCGCGTCCGCGCCGCTCCGTCGCGGAAGATGGAATTACACCCGCACGCCCTCCGACGACCGGTCGCGCGTCTGGCGGTGCGCACCGCCACCACGTCACATTTAGATTTATTTAATCACAAAATAAGTAAATATATATAAATAAATATAAATATATATGTATATAAATAAATAAATATATATATAAATAAATATATATAAATAAATAAATAAATAAAAACTGTATATGACGTATGAAGAAGATTATCTGCAGACGTTTTTTTTTTTTTTAAGTTTCAAAATCCCTTCCCGTCATTTTAACTATAGTTTAAAGATGAGTAAAACTTTTAAAATAAATAAATAAAAATTAATTTTAAAAAATCGCGTAATTAGCAATATTTGAAAAAAAAGACATTTTTCGTTTCCGAGTTATAGTAAACTTATTTCCATCAGTAAACGAATTGCAAGTGTGCACATTGTTGAACTTTCTATTGAGTGTTGTTGCGTCACGAAAAAGAAACAAAACTGCCAAAAATATCGCGTATAAAGACTCCATTTAAACTATAAATATAATTGGGACATACTCGTACGTTGGAACAGGTTCCATTTTCGTAATTTAATGTATACTTAAATATCCAGAACTAAGAACATACATTTTGGTCCTACACAATGTTTGCTCAACACTTATCTGGGTGTTGAATTTGAAGAGGTTACGAAAATTGATCGATAACAGGATGTCAACATTAACTATAAATATTGACGAACTTTGCTTGAGTGAACAAGAGACAATGAACTTCTGTATTAAGAAGGAACATTCGGGATGATCTAGACACGATGTTCCCTTTACACTGGTAAATGTCAGAAAGAAAAACGCTGCAATAATTAGCTTATTGTTTTACTCACGTAGCAAGTCATCATTTCTCTAATATCACTCGGTACGCACCTGAAACAAAATAAATACAATTGTCATTTCGAGTATTTGAATACTGAAAACATAATCAGAAAAGAAAAAAAAATAACTTATTAAAAAACACTCCATACTAACTACATTATTCTTAATTTTGTTTACTACGTACTTTGTATTCACATAAACCAAATCCCGTGGGAATTTTATTACTTCCATTGTACAAATATTTATTGAATTACACATTTGAGCAGTATTTTTACAAGCATTACTTTTTTATCAATAATTAGTACTACAAACACGCAAGTTAATAATATTACTGCAACATGAAGAAAGGATTTGTAGCGCCGTTATGACGTACAGAAGCCCCAAATAATCATAGATTTTCTCGAAAACACCCAAGCACATGCACATCGGGAACAGAACGGTCGAATTTATTCATACACGATATTTAATCGGGCGTAGGGGGTAGCATGAAGTTACGTCATCCCCGGAACAAGAGATAGCGGCGAGAGGGACCGCTTGATCCAAGCGGGGGATCTCTCACGGGGGAGGCGACGGCGGCGGCGGCATTCAGCACTGCAGCATCCGGGCTCGGCGGGGGCGGGGCGGGAGAGGGAGAGGGGCGCGTGCGCAGAGGCGCGGCCGAGCGGCGGGGGGGGGGGGAGGCGGTGGTGGAGGGCACTGCCCTCACCCGGGCGCCGGATCGATCCCGCGACCCCGAACTTGACCCCAGCCCCGCCCTTGACCGCGCCGCCGCCGTCGCGTGCGGTGTCTGTCGCGCACGGCCCGGGCCAGGCCGGCGGCGGCGGCGGCGGCACACGAAATCGGAGGCGGGCGAAGGGGGCTATGAATTGAATTGAATTGCGGGGTTGAAAGCGGGGCGGCGCTTTCGACGTGTACGTGAAGCCAGCCCGTACATTTTGCGCACAAAAAAAATCGAACTTTAAAACCCTCAGCACTGATGTGCTGGTGCGGTGTTGTCGGCATTTTATACGTTGACACTTCACTAACATTTTCACTCACCACGCTTGTAAAAACTGGCGATTTTTATCGTCGTAATAGAGGCTTTGGAACGAAACTAAAATGAATATAAAAGCAAAGCTTCAGTGTTACATTTTTATATCATTTGTCTTTTAACAAGCGTGTACATTTTGTACAATATGTTCTATACGAGTTTTGGTAAGGTAACAAGATCAAATTGCATTTTTAATGCACGAGACCGCCAGACCTCATAATAGTTTTCTATTTAAACCTACAAACCGTATCATCGTCATGCTTACTGTTAGAATCGAAAAATCAGACAC
Source organism: Gryllus longicercus (assembly GCA_038098605.1). Taxonomy (NCBI): domain Eukaryota; kingdom Metazoa; phylum Arthropoda; class Insecta; order Orthoptera; family Gryllidae; genus Gryllus; species Gryllus longicercus. Next base: position 1,236,658 of record JAZDUA010000303.1, read on the forward strand.
GGATGATTTCGGAAACTAAATGAAGCTTCTTCAATAAAAGCCAAATACAAGAATCCTCCTTCCAGCAAGTCAACCTTACGCACACCTCGAGAACAGAGGAGGCCATCCCCCAAGCATTCGGTTCCGCCATCGTCCGTGCCTCGGTTAATGACCGGCCAATTCGTACCTTGGGCGGTTCCTTCTCGGAAGAACGCGAAACCGTATCAATCGCTTTGGATCCTCTTCGGGGAAATTCGCTTCGCAGCAAGGCCGCGACCCCGGCGCCGAAGTCGCGCTCGACTTCGCGGACGAAACGTCGGCCATCCTTGGGCGCAGCACTACGTCTCAACCTGCATTTAAGTCGCCTCCACACTTCCAGAAATGTACGCCACAGGCCGCTTACAACATACAATTGTGCGCGAGCGAACTCAATTCCTGCAGTGTGGACATATTCGCCAAACCGAAACTCACGGAAAAACGTACGCCGCACAACGCGTGCGTGAGCCGCGATCTGTCGATTTTTCCACCTCCAAAAGGAACCTGCGGCGCAAATCAACTTTATTGCACACGGGACGCGTTCATGTGTACCGTTTACTGAATGTGATATAATCTCGTATATGTCCATTAGCGCGAAGCGACGTTTTCATCTTAATACTATAATCTCCTAATGAAAAATGAGTTGCAGCCGAAGAAAATACTACAAAAAATGAAGACCACCATAGACGCAGAATGTACTCAGATACGACGCGACGACACATTTGAACACATAGGACGTGCATCAGAAATATCGTACCAACGTCCTCTGGCGCAAATATTTTCAGCGTATAAACAGAGCGCAACGCAAACATGTGCGGACATGGCTTCACCACACCTGAAGTTCGTAAAACGTAACCTCCGAAAATCTGTCACCAGCCTGCGAACGACTTTGGATTTGAAGATGGTTTGCGTTGCTATTTTATGAACTTGAGGTAGGTTAGTCAATACCCAAAGATTCTCTATAACTATTTACTTTTCTATTTCCTTCATCTTCCCCCTTCTCGTTCATAAGGTAATCGTGAATATCCCGTTCACGTGTAATATACGCATTGCAATAAATTAGTTTGCTCGACTTCTTTGCGTATTCGGGATACCGAGTTCAGAGTGCAACGTGAAATGTGAGAGTAGAATGATACCTTCGCAGGTATGAAGTTAACTGCTTCGGTACATTCGAAGTGACAATCAACGCAACAGAATCCATGGCATTTATCAGACCCTGAATGTATGCTGTCAGAGTAATGCTGCATATGGAATACACAGATTACATCCAACCAATCGAAATACCATTTGTGTTTATGGGTGCAAAGGATACGTATCTAATCCGATATTATTGATGAAAACATCTGTCACCACTTGTTACAATATGATGAGTCACCACTGATGGTAGTTCCACAGAAGCACGCTGTCACTGTTACCGAACGATATGAATAATTTATGAGACTAAATGAGTAACGTTTTCAAACAAAATACGCAGAACCAGCAATTCAAAAAAATATGATTCTTATTAAGAAAATAGAGAAAGTATGTTATATGTGCATAGTAAAACCATGTTTAAATAATTCGAAATCTGATGTTTCATACACATACCACAGCAGCTTATTTTCTAGTTACAGAAGAAAAAAAAATCATTTGCACAGAAATTCGGTCCCTACTTGTATTGAAGATGCGCAGATTTTAACAAAATTGTAGCTACAATTTATATTTTTAAAATTCACAAAAGAAGCATTTCAAACCTGCCAAAACAACTAATAGTCTTCTCCGTATTTTCCATCCTCCACGACACTGCGCTCGTCGAGCCCGCAGCTCATCTCTGAGAACCATGGCCACGATACCATTCCGCGAGTTTCGGCTACGGGACAAAAACCACCGCGAGGATGATCTATGACACTCCAGACCCGGCCCGCTTCCCAGAGCACGGGTCAAGTGCTCCGTGCTCCAGTTGGCGCAGTCGCCCTGCCCCTCGCATGGGGTACTCCACGCAGCGACGTAGCCACACTTTTCATTCGCAGAGAGGCCAATGAGAGACCACAAAACAGATTCAAAACCATTTAAGTCTTAACTGATGAAACCCTTGACGTAACATTTCGTGAAAAATCTGTTACAAAATGTTGACATTCAGTGGAAATCTGTTTTAATGAAATTCAACACAGCAAGGATCTTCGTTATAGAGAGATCAAGATACATGTAAAGTATCAATGAATGAGTCCTAAAGAAAACCAAGTTAAAGCAAGGCTTACATTATAGCGATTTTCCCGTTATATAAAAGTTCATTAGAGAGAGTTTTCATTATATTTTAAGAGATGTAAAAGGTGCGTTACATTTTGAACACTAAAATTAAAACTAGATCATTTAACTTGTGTAAACTGGCAAAACCTGTGACGTGAGTACATTCAATGCATTGTGTTAAAATTCCAGTGAGTGCTTTGCCCCCGAAGCCGTCCCCTAGCTATGGACCCGATTCCAGGGCAGGGACGGTTTTTGGAAACTTACGCACGAGTTGTGGAAATTAATGCAGAGAAAATTATAACTTAAGAGTACATTACATTTAGTACGCATGAAAACAACTCTCAAAACACCATAAAACACTGCCGTCCCTTTATAATTACTGCCTCCCGCCAGATGTTTTATGCAGACGGGACAAGTGCTGACACAGAACTCGGGCGTGCAGTCTCCGGCGGAAAATTGTATACCGCTGTTTTGTGCGCGACAACAGATGTGCCGGCATGGGTTAATTTTTTCTGAGCAGAGTATAGAGGATTACAAAATGAAAGCAGCTCAAACCCCCAAGACTATTCTAAAGTAAAAAAAACAAAAACATAAAACGCCACAACAAAACAAGAATCATTGCGGGAGTTTATTCAAGCCAAGGATTCCGGCAACAATGAGAGGGAAAAAATTGCCATGTCGCGAGGAATCTTGTATTTACGATGTGGAAGCTTTCAAAAACGACAAGCAGCAAACGCGAGGTGTATAGGGAAGGTGATGGAGAATTTACTACAAAAATCGCGATATCGAATTCCATTGTTAAGATTCGATTTATAGAAGAGCTTCCGCACCGAGTTTTGCCTGCGTAAAAACCAACCCGATCACGACTAGCCGAACGCGTATTGCCCAGCACGCAGCCATCCGGAGCGAGGCGTGGGGCCCCCTGCATTCGTCGCGCACACTTTCGTTCAGGCTGTACGCGCCCGCGTCCGCGCCCTGCTCTGCTCTGCTCTGCTCTGCTCTCGGAACTAATTGACGAAACTCGATCAAGCGGCGCGCGAACGAGCGAGCGGGCGGGAGGCGTGAGGGGGTGGGGGCGCTCACGTGGCCCCCCGAGAGACACGAGCTAGGGGGCGGGGGAGGGGGAGGGGGAGGGGGGCTTTTTCCGAGAGAACGCCCCCTCGCTCCGGCCCGGGGCGCGACGCCCTGCCGCGCGACGCAGCGCCAGCTGCCAGCCCGGCCCGCGCCAGGGGGTCCCCGCCGCCGCCCCCGCCCCCGCCGTCTGGCTGTCGCAGGCGGTCGATCCTCGCCGGCTTACGCACACGCCCGGACCACGAGGCAGTGCTGCCTTCTTACGAATACTGATGCATGATAAAGAGTTTGTGCACCCACGAAAGTTAATAACACTATCGATAGTTTGCGCATGCGCAGTTTCTAGTTTCGCATCACTAGTCCATCTGTGTATGCACAGATGATCGATAGTGCTGGCCGGTATGGCGTGCACAAACACCCTGAATTTACAACGATATTCTTAAACTAATGATCACGTGACTACCGGCCAAGTATGATCGTACGAGAGACACTCCCTTCTGATAAACTTTAGCAAGTATTCTAACAAAGTATTTCAAGCGTAGAACAAAAATGTTGCATAAGTTTCAAAATCAGTGCTTAATTAGTAATAGGCTTGGACCCAGTTTCAAGACGGGAATAAATAAAAATTCAACAAGTTTCCTATTTCCTTGCCCTGTGTTAAGAAGATGAATCCTCAGATTTTGAATAGGCTTCATTTAAAGAGTTGCAATAATTTCATTTTTCTTTGTGAAATTTTCTGCCAATTCTTACCAGAGTTGTGGATAATGATATGGTTTATCTGTAACCGACCCACATTGGAGAAACAATAACCCAGTGATAGTAGACTGCAACTGTAAATCGATCGCCGTTTTGTTGTAAGATTAACTAGGAGAATGCTTCAGAGATGCCCTAATTATGAAGGAAAAAGCATGCATAAGGAATGCTGTTACAACTTGATTTGACGGATGGTCAGCTGGGAGGCGGTAAGCTAATGGGAATCTTAAATTTGTAAAAATCGACTCGTAACGAAGCTCTCGATTTGATAACTGCGCCCAGCAGATCGCAGTCAAATCGCACCGATTTATCAGGTTGTTCATAGTACAGATGAATTCTAGAAACGATTATGGAAGTTCCGGGGCCACTTTATCTTCGTGAATTCCAACCAATCCAGTACAGGCTATTATTGCTCATAGCTTCCGCCTGAATTTAAGTTGTGCCTGTAAAAACCCGCCGAACAATTTACTTGGCGCATCCGTGTACAGAATCCGGAACCCTACCAGCGCCTCTGAGTACCGAGAACGCATTACCTGGCCAACGGACGCTGTGTACGTGACGCGCGTAGCTATGAGCTCCGTAAACAAACACTGACGTGGATTAATAGCTGGGCACGAGCAGAAGGTAGTTATTAAAATTAAGTGCAATGGACGACTCAACAGTTCAAACTAACCTCCCTACAAGTCTATACTATTAGATCCAGAAAATTTGAACATTTTGAAAACCTTTCATTCTTCCTTCGATCGTTTTACAAACTTGCGAATCGATTAGCTTGAAATGGAATTTCTGGAAGAAGACATTTTATTCAATCCTCCGAAATCCCATTCCTATTCGTACGATTCCAAATATATTTATCAAATAACATATCTTATTCATGCGAGTAGAATAAATTTATTCACAAATCCCTAACACAAACTGCAAATAATAAATTTATTCTGCCGTACTTCAACCTATTAAACGCTACAACGCCTACCCAAGGAATACCCAAGCTCTAAGCCGGTTCACAGAAATTACGAGAGCATTACCGTATAATATCAGGCATTTTCGAAGCACGTATGCGCACCCAGCAGGTACTGCGCTGCGGGGCACAAATTCTCCGAATCACCAAACGGCCGCAAGTAAAACGCGTGGGGCTGAGCGAGGCGGGGGTGCAGCGCTGCCGAGGCGGGAAGGAAGGCATAATCCACCTCCGCCCTCGCCCCCTCCGCCGCCATAATCCGCGCTCCGAAGCAGCCGCGACGCTACCTCCACCAGTAGCAACAGCGGCCGCGGCGCCCGCTCGCAGCGTAAGCCTCAGGAAATTAACGACCGCCGGCGGGGGCGGGGGCGGGGCGGCCCAAGGGGAGATAAGGGCCCTCGGGCGCAGAATTGGGGTCCGCCGGGGCGGGAGAAGGGGGGGGGGGCGCCCGGCCGCGGTGGCGACCGGCCAACGGGCGGGTGAGCGAGGCGGTCTAAGGACGAACGATAAAGCAGGGAGGGGAAGAAAGCTATTAAGAAAACCGAAGGAAGTGGTGAGGAACCGAGATACCAACGCAATAGGAAACAGTTTGATACGCGATACAGGACAACAAATTTCGACACACGAACTTTAGTGGTTGCATTTTTGTCTACATTTATTAGTTCGACACAGGCAAACATGTTGCGTAATTAGGATTGGATTTCTGATTTTGTTTTTAACTGTCATGGAACATAGTAAATGGTAGGACTGCTGAGGCAGAAAAAAGATCTTCGAAATAAGAATTTCAGTAGTTCCATTTCATCCCGAATTAATTAATCCGAGGCATCTTTGAATACAGGGCGAACTGCCAACTTATATAAAACATTCATTTCTCAGCGGCCAATTTGTGCACGAAGTAGACGGTTCAGGAGGAGATACGGCTCCTCCGTCGAAGAATTGTGGACCATCCATAGCGGCTACCGGCCATCCGCAGAAGTAACCATTCTGAGAACGGACAATGAAGCAGCGAGGTGAAGAACACTGAAGAAACGTAGAATGAGTAGTGAAAGATCCGGAAAGAGGGAAGAAATTGAGTAGATGTGGAAGGTAATCAACTGCCTGGTGTAAGCGGCATGTCATTTCATCTTCTTCTTCTTTGGTCCTATCTTCCATATACGGAAGTTAGATGACCCATAACGGGTTTTTATGGGATAAATTATTCAGGGTGGTTTCCCGTTGCCTTCCCTGATATGATGATGATTATGATGATGATGATGATGATGATAGGGGAGTGAAAGGACGAACACAATACAACCATGCTCGAGGCGGGACTCGAACCCGCGATCTTTCGGTGCGAGATCGCTACGGCACTACTGCCTTAGCGATCTCGGCCACCGGATCGGCCATTTCACCTTAGCCCTCGAGAATTCCAGTCGGACGTTTTACCAAATTATTTGACCTCGAGTACCAATCATGTTCAAGCGCGTCGCGAAATTGCACACGTACACAAATATCCACTAACAATGGCCTTTTGTACACCTACACATAAGTGGCTCGGGCGGAGATAAGGGCGCTTGGCCACGGAACTGTGGAACCGCAGTGGGGGTGCGGGATGGTGCGCGGTGGCTGGCTGCCAACACGCCAGAGCGAGCAGCGATAAGATAAAAGCTCTGAAGAAAATGAAACAAATGATGGGAAATTGCTCGAAGGGTAAGAAGGATATAAAAGAAGATAGAAAATGGCCACACAGAAGCTGCAGGAGAAGAATTGAGATTCAAATTGAAAGTATTACAGTTGTTGCATCCCTTCACAAATTACTGACCTGTTGCCAAGGAAAGTTTCACGTTGTGGCGAAACTGCAAAACTTCCGGTGAACGTGGATCAATGAACAAAGGCTTCACGAGATCTAATCAGCGTGTTTGTTCGGGCCTCTCCAATTGAAATAGCTTTAGAGCAGTATACAAGTATTACATTTTTTATCTTATTTCAATAAATTGCTAACTCGAAATGACATTCAATTAATAGTTTCTTGGAATCAATTATTTTGGCGCACGAGTGATTTTCACTTTTCATTCGCCGTATCACAACATCCCCACATTTTGTAGAAATTACGATTTTTGTTAAATGCTTACGAATACCAACTCCCGTAAACGCTTCGAATACAATTTTTTTACACGTAAAAAACAGTTGGAATCCCAGTTATTCTGATGCGTTCTTTCAGGAAACTAACCGGCGCTCCAGAAAGACCGTAATAAAGAAAAAAACACCATAAAAAAACTAACATCGTTGAGGAATGTTCACTTTATTACAAGAAGCAGGTAATTTCATTTATTCTGCAAAGAAAAAACAACAACGGTGTTTCGTAGATTGACCGGAGCTGGTTTCCTTTAATGAACTCCTCGTTTCTTGCGGCTCGAACACCACTTTTTGGCTTCTGCCGCCCAGTGCGAGAGGAGGCAAGAACAGTCTGCCAACGCGGCGGTGTGCGTGAAGTAGGGTTGCCAACAGTCCTCCATTTCGGAGGACAGTCCTTTATTCACGTCAATAGTCCTGTCGTGACCTTTGAATTTAAAATGTTCTCCTTTTTGTAATTTTTTTAACACTTGTTGCCATTTATTTCATCAGATGACTAAGACCTGCTTCGTTGTATCGTTTATTGTTTAATTTAGAATAGAAAACATGAATATCCTTTTTCCAAACGCTGACACACACGCATGCATGATGGTGTGTGTCTAGCAAATTAAATAAAAAGAGACGCTCAGACCATCCTCATCTGCATTTTGTGAAAGAATCCTTGTACTTGAATCGCAAACTGAGAGAAGAAAAAAATAGAGCAGATGTTAGTCTAAGCTAAATACAGTAGAACCCTGGTAATCTGAACTAATTAGGGTTGTGGTCTGTTCGGATTCGGTAATATTCGGATTATGCAAAATAATACACAGTACATATACAAATACATATACAGGATTACCAGACAATGCAACGTAGCGTGCGATGTGAGAAAATTGCAACGTAGCATAGAGATCACATTGTTAAGCAGATTCAGTTGATTACGGCAAAAGATTACCGATTTTGCAAGTTGCCATAAATGAAAATTATTGCTCCACAAACCTGTGCTATACACCGTAGTTACCAGTGCAATAACCGTTTCATTTCGACAGCTTCTGTTTCATTTATTAGTTGTTCAGTTCTACATTAATTATAAAATCCTTTCTTTATACTACTTATAAGCATTTTATTTATTTTTTTTTATTTTCCCTCCATCCCGAATTTTGTCCTGAATTTCGGATTTGCGGAGTTGGGATTAGCAAGAAATGTGTCAATTTCCTTATTTTGTTTTGCATATCGAGAGTCCTCCCTTTTACGCGAACATTGCTGGCAACCCTAGCGTGAAGGCGCCTGCGATGTCGCGGTGAACGCAGCGCGCCCGCTCCAGTTAATGGACCCTGACGCTGCCCGCTGCTGCTCTCCCCCGCCTGCTGCGCCGGGCGCCGACAGCCCCAAGCCCAAGACCTCCCGGAGGAAAGCACGGCTCGGAAAAAATTCGCTTACAGCTACTCGATACAGCAAGCGCTGATCGGGAACCCACGTGCGGTTTTCTTTCCAGCGTTTCCTGGCACGAGTTTATTTCAGTTAGAATCGTGATGCCTCGGCCGTTTGAGACGGAGTTAAACGTAATTCAATTTTAATCTCGATTGAAAATACTTCATCTCTAGGAAAAACCATCTCCGCGCTGAACAGTACGCACATGAAAGGTCCATTGTCCGAGTTCTGTAGACGAATGAAAACATCAAACCATAGCGGGACGATTTCCTAAAAAACAGCTTTAGACCGAAAGAAGCTTGTTTACATTAATTCCCTGGAACGTAACCCGAGGCCTTGGCCTACAAACGTACGTTTTAATAACGTGCCTTAGAGCGCACAGTTTTCGAGTTATGATCGATCGATGTGCCAGAATGTGACCGATTTGTCACATTCAACTATGCTGCAGATTGCATGTGCGCCAACCACATTTGATCCGCGTATTTTGCAGCTAATCCTTATCATTAAAATGAAAATAAAGTACATAATTCTCCGACAAATGCTGCTTCTTTGGACACTATCACTAGTTGAGATTGGTTGGGTGTGAGAGCAGCCAAAGGAATCTACACCAGCTACAGACGACTTATAATATGGTACCAACTAATCCAATGGAGGGAACTATACCGGGATGGCCACTTATTTCCTGAAAGAATTTCCTCACTTTTTCCGGTTTTCCAGCGATTTATGCCACAAAATATATGTCATTTTACGCTACGTAAACTGAATATTAAAGCTACCCTGATTCTAACACGTCAGCTCTCTGATTCCGCCGCATTCAACAATATTTTCTCACAAAAAAAAGTTTTGTTGTTGTAATGCTGCACTAATATTTTTAAGGAATAATATCAAGTATTATAACCCCCTATAACCCTCTCACAATTTTCCCTGATTCTAACGATTCTTGTACAAATTCCCTGATTTTTCCTGTTTTTCCAGACAGTGGCCACCCTGTATAGTTATTAAATGCCTTCTTTTACGTGGCGAGACTGGCCATTAGGCCCGCTCTTCTGTCTGACCACATACATTTCGCTACGCTTCATTCATCTCTAGCAGAGAAAGAAGGTATTAGTAGGACGCTGAAACAGGCGATTTTCAATTTAGCTCAGAGGCTTCAGGATATTACATGCAGTTTACGTAACGGATACATGTAGTTTTACATGTAAATCTACAACATGGGACAGCCGGCTTTACATCCCCTCCGAAGGGTTTTTTTGTTTACCCTTAAAAAATCCACGTCTTCGATCGCGATTGAACCCGCAAACGTGGGTCGATACGCTAACCGTTACACCATCGCACCAGCACAGTGAACTCTTCGATTGCGATTAGACGGCGAGCGGTGCGCCGGAGGGCGATAGCGATCGCGGCGAAAGTCCAGAGGCGGCGCGCGGAGATGGTCGGGGATGAGCGAAAGGCGCGCGCAAAAGGGGGCGGGGCCAGCTGCGGCCGACCGCGAGAGCGGCGGGAATCGCGGAATCGGTAATTGCGCGGAATCGAGGTCGCGCTCAGGCCGACGAGAGAAGACAAGCGCTCGACACCCGTACGTTCACTATTCAATGGAACTTATTTCGAGTGAAGAAGGGCTGTGGAGAGTATATTCAGTTCGATCTATTAGAACACGTAAATGTTACACGGCGAAGAATTATGAAACTCCAATATCCATATCAGAAATTTTCCTTTCCCTATAAATACATTTATTCCTAAAGAGAAACGAGCTATTATTTTCTAATTGCCAACATTCAATGTCATTTGCCAAATTCAACAAATTTCTTAGTTGTATTTTTTCCAGTTCTTAAGACATGATTTCTAATCTTCGACTCCAATGAGAACACAGGGATAACATGGTTAATACTTCACCCAATTATAAAAGCTCACAGATTTGGCATTGAGATTACGAAGTGCAATAAATCGAATCACAAGAAAATCATTTAATAGGTTTGCAGGAAATGTCTGGACTGAAAATATTTTTATTACGCTAAGAAATAAAGACAGCTGTATAGATGAAGAATGTTGACATCAAATTGGACCTGTGAAAATGTTTGCAGAAACGCAGACCGTTAGGGCAAGTAAATGCCCGTTTGCGACAAGCCTAAGTGCATGCAAATGGGCCCATAACGTGTCCACAGAGAATAACACGCGCCACATGCAGCCGCGAGGAGCCACTTGCGACCCTGCGAAAATAGTTTCCGCGAGACCGTTACTTCCAGAGCCATAAACCGCGACCCGTCCCACCGCAGCACTGAAATACGACGTTGAACGACGCCAAAGCGCTTCTTCTGGATTCGACCTATTTTTATGAAGTACTTCGAGTCGCCCTAGACGACTTTTTCAATGAGATAGAACTATATTTGAAACCAAGAGAAGAAAAGAACGGCATGAAAACGAAAAAAAGTACATACGCAAATAAGAAGGTACACGAAATAATGCCAGGAGATAAAAATACCCGGGTGAGAAACACAAGGGCGAAGACAAATTATTTGAGGTAGACGAGTCAACGATAATTATTCCGTAAATGAAACCGGAGCATGCAATGAATGTGTCCAGAACATTTCTGAGATTAATAAAGGTTTCTTTGTTGTTATTTTATTTGGGGGGACGGAGAAGAAGGACTTTTGTCGGGGAATGCAATGGGGATGCGAGAGGGAATGATCTATACAGGAGGAAGGAATTAGACATTTAAAATAAACCCTCATAAATGTTATACGAGTAATGAAACGAAACATTCCAAACTAATATAAACCGAATCCTAATTCGTTAGTGGTAAGCGTTTTTCAATGGTCATACTCTCGGGCAACCACCTGCACGACAAGACTTGTGACAGATCCTCCAGTTAAAAAATAAAAGCAGCCTACTCTGAAAGAATTAATACTCTGCATTAAATTTGCCAAGTGTACTCGTGTAAATGTTTTTTATAAGATTTACAATAAAACATGTTCTGAGATGGGGCTCTGTAGGTTTATTATCTTTTTAAACCAAAAGAAAAATCCCTTTCCACACCGCACCTTGACTGTTAATTTTTAACTAATCCATTCGACATAAATCACAACGCTTCGCCCGTTTCATGAATTTGAAAGTATCTTTACGCAATCTATATTAATCCGACGCAGAAATCTAGTTTAGTTCTTCAATTCGTATGCGTTAATTAGTCCAGAAGTTGCCAGTTCGGGAAGAATCCCTCGAAGTCCAAGGTAAAATACTCAAATGTCCTTCCTTATTGGTAAAAGACACGGCTGACTCTAACGAGTCTAAGCTTCCGGTTTTGTTCCATTACGGGGGGGGGGGGGAACTAGACCAATAAACCATCTGCCTCCCCTCTGGCTTCGGGTTTTAGCTCCCATTCGCTTCCCATAAATAGGGCAAAATGCACGAGAGGGGCGTGGTCACGAGGGGGGCAAACACGACACCAGCCCCAGCCCAGACACACTGCCCACCGGCGCCGCGGCGCGTTCACGTGAAACACCGGCATTCCCGGCGTGGCGGGCGGGCGGGCGGGCGGGCCGTGAGACGCTAACACGCGCGTGTCGCCCCGCCCCGCGCCTTCAAGACTGGCGGTTGACGCGGCGGGACGGGTCGCACGCGTGCGCGCACGCTACGCAGACTGCGGCCGGGCCGCACGCGCACGGAGACCTACGGAGGGGTGGGGGAGACGCTCCAGTTTTTCTTCCGCCGTCACCCGATACAGACAACACATTAGGCAACCGTCACTCCCCCACGTGCCGCTCGGATTAATTTACAGTTTCTGATGTACCCGTCTCTGTTGTCATTGGCCGAAATAACAGATTGGAGAAATAATACTAACAATACACTATTAGTCAAGCCAAGAAAGAAGAAAGAAAGTTTTAAGAAATTGAATCTCGCAATTAACAACAGGGCAATCTATCCTAACAGCAGTCTGTCAGTGGGTGTCAGTCAACAGGTTTCAGTGGATGTCCGTGAATATAATTAATCTCACGTTATCGTTCACAGAATTTTATTTCCTCTACTTATTACCGAGGACAAAAATAAGTATTTTTGTTCGGTTCTAATAGTAAAAAGAATGCATAGAATATCTCGTCTGAAAATAATTTATACAAAAAAGTATTTTTTAGTACACGTGGTTTGGTTAAGAATTTAATGACTTTTTCTCTGCGAAGTAAAGGTCAGCTGCAGAAAACTGCAAACATTCGTACTAAAGTTCTGATCAATACGGAATCGTAGATGGAGCATTATGTTACTCAAAATATAAAAAAACGATAAGCGGTCGTAAACTTTCGTAGCAAACATCAGGATTCCAAGAATATCGGACGATTTTTACGTAACTTATAACGAATATAGTTCCAGCATGTGGCGTTTCATGCACCACATGTCGCTGCACAAAAAAAGATCGCACGAGCCAGTCTGCGCTCCCCGCAGAGTGCAGTGTTGGAGCAGGAGGCGGCTGCCTACAAAACGCGGCATCGGCAGACGAAACATCCAAAACGACAGCGCAGGGCAAACTTTTGCAAAAACTTAATACCGTTATTAATGAAGTATTGCAACTGAAAGAGATAAATACTTCAGAGTTAATACGATAGTCCAGTCTGTATAGACGCGTGTTTATGAAAAACGTTGCAAATACTGGGATAAAAAACAATTTTAATCATCTTAATGATCACATCAATCTTTGGGTACACCTTGCTTTTTATTTTGAAACTAACGAAGAAACAGAAGTTTAGAGGTATTCGAAGTAAAATATACCAATTAGCAGGCGGGTTTTTGTACATAGCAGGCTCACAAAAATGTTTGGGTTCAGAATTATTTTTGAAGATCTTTGAAGGCCGAGTTGAATTCTGCATCAAAGGCCCCGGCCTACTCGATCCTTCTACAAAACTGAGCCAACGAAAGTATCCGCACCTCCCACATAACGGGACACGTCGCAAGTAAAACATCAGGACACCTGTGCCTCTCAAGAGAGTCGCGGTGTTGGATTTATCATTTCCGGGCGAGTCTTCTCCGTTCAGTGAGGCACCGCCCCAGCCGGGATAAGCTCTATGCTACCCACGTATGTGGTAGGTAAGTGTTTAAAGGGCGAGGTCAGGACAAGGAAGAGGAAGGAAAGATCGCGTGCGGTCCGTGGCCCGTTTATTAGGGCACCGCTCCGGCGTTCGCCTGGCGATCGGAGACACCATGGAACACAATCGATCAGAGCAGCCGGCTGCTAGAATTGTTCTCCTGATAGCTGCCGAGTTTGACCAAGCTACGTAGCTGAGTCGAAAACCCTGCCGCCGTCGGGGCTCGAATCTCGGCCCTCCCTCAGAGACACTAAAGCGATGCCGTGAGCTGCTACAGCGGGTGCAGTCGTGGGGGTGGAGCCGTTTGCGCTGACGCGGCGGCGGAGCGGCAAAAACCTCGAACGTCGCCTCCGCCGGCGTCACCGCCGCCACCCGCGTCGCCACCTCCACTAACGGGGCGTCGCCGCCCGAGATGCACACGATACGGCTGGAGCGCGCGCGGCTGCTCCCTCCGAGGCGAGGCGAAGCGAAGCGAGGCGCGCGCATCGACGCCCGCTAACGCGCTTATCGACGCCGACGCCAACGCCAACGCCAACGCGGGGCATGCAAGGCGAAGTGAGGCGCGGGGCGTGAATGCGGCGGGAGCGGGGCGTGTAAGGCAAGGAGAGGCTGGGAGCGGGGCGTGTAAGGCAAGGAGAGGCTAGGAGCGGGGCGTGTAAGGCAAGGAGAGGCTAGGAGCGGGGCGTGTAAGGCAAGGAGAGGCTAGGAGCGGGGCGTGTAGGCAAGGAGAGGCTGGGAGCGGGGCGTGTAAGGCAAGGAGAGGCTGGGAGCGGGGCGTGTAAGGCAAGGAGAGGCTGGGAGCGGGGCGTGTAAGGCAAGGAGAGGCTGGGAGCGGGGCGTGTACGGCAAGGAGAGGCTGGGAGCGGGGCGTGTACGGCAAGGAGAGGCTGGGAGCGGGGCGTGTAAGGCAAGGAGAGGCTGGGAGCGGGGCGTGTAAGGCAAGGAGAGGCTGGGAGCGGGGCGTGTAAGGCAAGGAGAGGCTGGGAGCGGGGCGTGTAAGGCAAGGAGAGGCTGGGAGCGGGGCGTGTACGGCAAGGAGAGGCTGGGAGCGGGGCGTGTAAGGCAAGGAGAGGCTGGGAGCGGGGCGTGTACGGCAAGGAGAGGCTGGGAGCGGGGCGTGTACGGCAAGGAGAGGCTGGGAGCGGGGCGTGTACGGCAAGGAGAGGCTGAGAGCGGGGCGTGTAAGGCAAGGAGAGGCTAGGAGCGGGGCGTGTAGGCAAGGAGAGGCTGGGAGCGGGGCGTGTAAGGCAAGGAGAGGCTGGGAGCGGGGCGTGTAAGGCAAGGAGAGGCTGGGAGCGGGGCGTGTAAGGCGGGTGCTGGGAGAGGGGCGTGTAAGGCAAGGAGAGGCTAGGAGCGGGGCGTGTAGGCAAGGAGAGGCTGGGAGCGGGGCGTGTAAGGCAAGGAGAGGCTGGGAGCGGGGCGTGTAAGGCAAGGAGAGGCTGGGAGCGGGGCGTGTAAGGCAAGGAGAGGCTGGGAGCGGGGCGTGTACGGCAAGGAGAGGCTGGGAGCGGGGCGTGTACGGCAAGGAGAGGCTGGGAGCGGGGCGTGTACGGCAAGGAGAGGCTGGGAGCGGGGCGTGTACGGCAAGGAGAGGCTGGGAGCGGGGCGTGTAAGGCAAGGAGAGGCTGGGAGCGGGGCGTGTACGGCAAGGAGAGGCTGGGAGCGGGGCGTGTAAGGCAAGGAGAGGCTGGGAGCGGGGCGTGTAAGGCAAGGAGAGGCTGGGAGCGGGGCGTGTAAGGCAAGGAGAGGCTGGGAGCGGGGCGTGTAAGGCAAGGAGAGGCTGGGAGCGGGGCGTGTAAGGCGGGGCGGGGAGCGGGGTGTGTAAGGCGGGCCGTGGCGTGTAATGCGGGGGTGGGGAGCGGGGAGCGGGGCGTGTAAGGCGTGAAGGGGCGGGGGCGGTGGGTGGGGCGCGAGGCGAGTAAGGCGGGGCGCGGGGCGACGGCGCGGAAGAGCCGATCGACGCCGGTCGCGTGCCACGCGAAGCGGTCGCGAACCGCCGCACCGGTTTCGCCACGCGCCGATCGAAGCGCGCTCCAGCGCGGCGGCCGGCGGGTTTGGAAGGGGCGGGGCCCAGGCAACCCACTCACGACAGAGTCAGTCCAAGTTAAAGGTGGCTCCGCAGCTACCGCTCGCCCAAACACGAACATGTGTTCGGCGAATGTTTGCTCCCTTTGATGTGTCCTAAAGACCGACACGCGGTGGGAAGAGGCGAATACCGAATGTTCGGTGCTCGGCCAATAGCGAGCAACCCGTCCACACTACTCGGGATTCGGCGAGCGGTTTTTTGGGATTCACCTAGTGCCGCATGTGTGCAGCCGCCTTAACGGAGTTTCTGAACGTGAAAAGAAACCGGGAAGTATACGAAATATTGCTTCCATCCCACGCAAATGTCTACTCCGGCGCGCTTGGAAACAAGAATTATTTACATCTTAGTTCCAGAGATAGCGAACGGACGTAAATACATTCCGTGCTGTTCGCATCGTAGTTCGAGAGATATCGAACCGACATTATTGCTTCTCTTATCAGCTCTAGAGTTAACTTTGCGAATTATTTTGCTGCAATTTCAAAACTACAAAAACGTTTGTGTTTGTTGTTTTTTTGCAATGGGGAAACCAATTCTTAGCTTAGAAAACAGAGCATCACAGCGCTTAATTATGCGACTGAGGGTCTTTCGTTTGGAAACGAAGTCATGATTACGTTATTCGCGAATGCATTTTGAAACGAGGTTCGCTGCTAGGCGTTTTCAGAGAACAGTTTCTCAGAGCCATTTACGAAACACTGCAAAAACGCGAGGCGTGGCAGTGAACTTTCGTTCTTGGCCGCGAACGTACTTCGATGTTAACGACCCGTTGGGCTAAACAGTTTCAGCGGTTGGAAACATCTCCGCGAAAGAAACTCCGGTCTAATCTCGAGTTGCTTGGAGTACACAACATTCTCGTAGCCGTTTAAACGTGGCCTGCACGTGCACTTCTGCGCGTTTGAAATAATAAACTATACTTTCTTAAGTTCCATTTGCTTCACATAGCCGTTTTCGCGACTCATGTTTTCTGTTTGCATAATCACAAATATCAAATGAAAGTCTTTTTGGACTACTAAAATCTTTCGAAGAATGGGAACCGTGGAACACGAGTTAACTATTTTGTATTAATGTACTTGGATTATAATAAAGACCAATATCGTTATTCATAACGTTCGAAACATTTCTTCCCCTTTCTTCGTAATTCCATTTCCGTAAAGTAATCTGCTTCCCCTCTTAATGTGGCTACTTCTAGAATTCCACTTTGCTATCTTCCTCCCCCTGCATTTCCCTTCTTAACGATCGTATTAAAACCGGCAACCCCACAAGAAAACGTTGAACGGAGACGACAGAACCCCTTACAGCACTCCTTCCGCTATTAAGGAGTACGGCAGAAACGCATTACCGCATTTTATAGTTGGATATCGTTTAATACAGAACCCTTCCCCTCTTTGCTCAAAGCACAAGGATTCTTCGGGCAGATGCTACAGAAAAACAAACGCTCCGGAGCCTTTACAATCATGCGGTCACCGCCGAAGAGAAGCAGCTGCAAAGAGAAGGCGCCGCTGCAGCGGGTGCGCTGGCGTCGGTTTGTCTCGTCACCAGAAGACCTCCCCGGGGTCACGTGTTCACAGGTTCGGAACCGGCTGTAGATTCAAGAAGGGCCACACATGAAACTTTTCGTAATGTCAATGATTACAATCCAAAGATCACAGGAATGGCGAACTAAGTGCAGCAACCGTTCAGCTCTCGGTTCAGTCGGTGTTACAACTTCTCCGACTTCCGCAAAAGGAATGGATGTTTTTCTGTGAGTGATGAGTAATTTGGCAGATATCCATTGACATTGACATCAATTTATATGAATTCTGAATTTTATTATTTCTCGAGAAAACTTCATTTATATGCACTTGGTCGGCAACGTTAAAGATTTGTTACTACCAGAAAAAACAACAACTAAGTTTGACTAGTCAATAGGAAGAGTAGAATGAGTTCGGTTTGAACATGTGAATGTGTCCTGCGGATTCTTTGTGATATCGAAGTATAATTATTCTTTTGAATCATCCTTCAAATATTTATTCTGTCATAAAAGACACTTGGCTCTATCGAATAACCAACTTTCTCAAAATTACTTTTAGTATCTAGGCTGCCTCATGTCTACCTTCACACTAGTTGCGAATGTTGATTCGGCTTCGTTCTACTGTCCGTCTGACCGAATTTATATAAAGCCCACCAGGAACGGGGCCATACGCTCCACGTCGCTTCCGAATAAATGTTGACTCCGCCAACGACAACACAGCTGAGGACATTTCGATGATTTACAGAAGGCAAATGGGTCGAAGTCGAACCGGACGTTCCCCTTTCGGAACAGTCGTAAAGACTGTGCGATCTAGAAGTGAATCAGATACATAAATTTATCAGCATATAAAAACCATAGAAAGCCATTTATAACCGCGCGGCGATGATGTAATGGTTAGTAACGGTTATCGTACCGGACTGTTGTACTCAGGTTGGCGAGTTCAAACCCGATCAAAGCCGTGGATTTTTAAGGGCGAAAAAATCCTTCGTACGCCTTCCTTCGGAGGGAAAGTAAAGCCGGCTGTCCCATGTTAGTAGATTTACTTGCATGTAAAAGATCCTCAAGCCTAAATGACGCCTCTGAGCTAAATTGAAATCGCCTGTTTCTCGCCCAAGAAATACCTCCTTTCTCTGCTAGTTGGTGAAAGGCGCGCAGCAAAATTTGCGTATTCAGACGGAAGAGCAGGCCTAATGGCCTCAGTCTCGCCACGTAAAATAAGGCATTAATTCAATATAGAATACAAAAATAAGTACATTCACATCTACATCGTAAGATAAGCTCCATTACTATCAAGGGGAGCTCGCGTGTGGGAAGAGATTTATAAAATAAGACCAATATTTCGTCTTACTTGAAACATGAACGTTCCACAATACCAAATTTTGTGTTATAAACATCATGAGACACCCCGATTTTCTTCCTTTACGCGACTACCTTAGGTTATCTGATGAAATATCTATTGAAGTGTTAGCATTGCAAAGAAACAATATATGAAGAGAACTTTCACAATCACTTTGAGACCAGGCGGATGTCTTCACAGAATTATGTACCGCAAATATCCTGGTAGAGATGTGTTAATTAAAAACAAATAACAAGAAAGCTAACATAGACACAAAGTTTTGACAAGTACAGGCCCTATTGCAACTAATTCACTAATTCAATTAACAAATATACTAAACCAAAAAGTGTTCTAGTTCCAAATGGATTAAATGTCACTCAATTTCGGGAAGTTTGAGTTTACTTCGGGCGATACTACTAGTACAACTTCTTTAAAGTGTATTTTTATTTTCGTCGCGCGTTTTCCGTTTAATCGAAACTTCCACCAGTAACTAAACAGAGAAAAGAAAATGGGATTGATTTTTAGAACCTACGATGTAAACGACACCGTTCTAATTCTCGTAATACCAAAAATAAGTTTTCCAGAAAATGTATACCCCTTTGAAAAAGCTTCTTAAAAAATTATACGGATTAATTTCCATTTCTCAAACTAACAATTACTGTTTATAAAATAAGAAAGTTCATTCTCAATGTGGGTCCATATCCAAATGCGAACTAAAAGAAAACATTTCTCGAGTTACGCAACTGCATTCAACGAGTAAACAGATCAATTCTACACTCTGAACCAAGGCACGAATGCACATTGCACACACGTCCATTACTCCCACATTTCCACGGTCGGCGGGGCGCCACGCACGGCCCGCGCTCTCCGCTTTCGCCTCGTGCGCAGCGCTCCGCCAGCGGCGACGGGCGAGAGGGCGTCGAAGAAAAGGGCCCCGCCCCCCATTTGCATGACGCGCGCCCTATTGTCCCGAGCGCGTCGCCCCCGCGCGATGAGGCGGCGGTGGCGGCGGTGGCGGCGGTGGCGGTGGCGATGGCGGCGGCACCCGAGCACGCGCGCGCGCCCAGGCGCGGCCAGCTGCCGCCCCCAGGGGCACACGCCCACCCGAGCGACAGCCCCTCTTCTTCTCTCGTTTCCAACTGCGCTTTCTCTACAGGAACACACATTCAAAACGTGGCATGTCCACTTCCCTGTTTCCACGAAAAGATTTAATAATGTAGCTCAAATATTACATTTTGCACATTGTATCTACATGAAAAGAGCACTTAGCTTCATGTATCTCGCGTCCCCCCCCCCCCCTGGAAATAAAATTCTAGACGAATCGTAGTAGAAGTCAATTTTTGCCAACGGTCTCTTCTCATGCCAGCAGGGGTGTGTCCGGCACGTACAGTTTTTAACGGGGGAATTAATGCATTTTAAATTCTAGGACTTCCGTGGGAATTTACTTTCAATAAATTTTTTAAATGAGTAATGGGGTTAAGAAGGCGCACGAGGTAGATTAAAAATGTCTCAGCTAAACGTAAATTCAATAATATGATCTGACAATGGACAAAGAAAACATTTAACATGAAAAATTGTCACACGAATTGATAGATATTGAATTATATTAAATCTTATCCCCTTCCATCAACTTTGTAATGCTATTTGGAGCGAAGATCTTCCTGCGGAGGGCATTGGGTACTATAAATTTGGATGTCAATTGATCCAGGTTGAAAACGGTTCAACCGGTGTCATGTTGTTTACTCAGTCTTTGAAAGGAGCTAAAGTTCCTCTAATACTGCATCAGAAACCCCCTGCAGCACGCCCACAGATTCTCGTGCGCAGAAGGAAGCGTGATTTTGTAGAACGAATTCACGAGGAGTCTGAAATTGACCGCTTCCCTCCGAAAATACAACATCCCGGGTGAGAACAAGGGAGGCGAAGGAGGGCATGTGCAAGATTGCAACGGGGGTGGCGGGGACGACTGCGACGACGTCCACGGCGCTGGAGGCGACCGGGCGTGCCATACAATGGGCAAAGCCACTCGTTAATGCGCCGGAGCCCGCCGGCTCTAGTCACGATGTCGCTCGCAGACTCCATTGTCTGAAGCCGTGCTGCGCGCGCAGCCGACAGCGTGCGCGACCGTCCTCTCGCCCGCGCCTGCGCAGCTGCGCGCTGGGGTCACGACCCTTCGGACACTCGAGGCTGGCGGAATGCTTCGCCGAACGGGTGGGCGGCCGCAGGAGCGCTACGCGTACACCTTGTGGCCTCGGTCAACGCCTAACCCTATCTCCTAACACACTGGAGACGTTTCCAGCACGCCTTCGCGAAATACATTATTGTTTCTCGAGTTTTTTCTATATATGGCCACTTCCATGATATACGGATAGTAATGGCCATTGTTTATATCGTATTTTAAATGTTTTATTATTAGAAAAATTATTGACAAAACTAGACGTGCGGTTCACACGTAAGCTTTCGCGGCTCCATTCTATAAATTCTTGGCTATCCGTGAGACGCCGCGTCGTTGGCTAAGAGGCCGACGACGCGGCGTCTCCCGGATAGCCAAGAATTTATAGAAGTGCGGTTTATATAATCCATTCACTTACAAGAACAATGTAAGATCATTCTTGTCTTTTCCGTACATTTATTTATTGATGGCCTAAATTAACTAATTTTCTCCTGAACCAAGTTAAGAGGGCGTAACAATCAAAACGTAATAATTGGGAATTACTTACAAAAATAACTAAAAACGTAGCTTGTAATTCTCACTTACTATGAACCAGAAATGTGTTTGAATTGTAGAAAATAAAAAGAAAAAACAGCACTGCAGACGCAGGAATGCTTTGTGAAATTATTTTGCTCCCCATCCGCAGACTAATTGATAATTTGTTTGGGGAAAAAAGTGACGTGACGACTTATTTCTTCGCGGATGCTTTTAGCAACCTAACACAAACTTCACATTTTTCGATTATCTACTGTGCCTAACATTTCTTGAAGACCGGTTTCCCCCATTTTTCACCGAGCAGGAGGCAAAATACGCTCGTCGTTACTCATTCTTCCCGGCGCGGATTGCCCGCGAGGTCGTGACCCGCCAGCAACGGCTTCTCTGCGAGGCAGGCAACGTCGTGAGGAGCGGGAGTCCAACAGGGAGTGAGGCGGTGCATTGTCCTTTTGAATCTTCCGTTCGAACGCTTCGTGAGTGGTAGAAAGCGACTACGCACATGATTGATTACAACGGCGTGAAAATACGTTTCGTGTTCTTCGTCACCCTGGAATTTGCGTGACTGATGGTTCCACACGCTGCATAATGAAGGTTCACTTCATGTGGTCAGCACGGGTCTTTGAAGGATTACCGCTGAAATGTTTAACAATTGACTCTTACGACCTTGGATGATTTTTCGTACGTTTGCAACATCAGGTTGCACCTAAATCATAACTGAAAATTACCACTTCCGCTTATGACATTTGAAGTGTGCAAAAAACATGCGACTTCCACGACCTACCCAGGCCGGGTTCACGGGGACTTGATCTCTCTATTAACGCTCTAGATGACCTGTCGTTCAAGGTAATACAAGGAACGTTCAAGGGGGGAGAAAAACGCTTTCAAACTGCTTAATGCACTTCGGATCGTTAAAAGTGTAGCCTAAAAAGTGGAGCAGCAAAAGCGACACGTCCACAACACAATTTATCAGCAGTCTTCGCTGCAAGAAGTAGGAATTTTTTTTTTTCGGTGAAAGCAACAGCAACAAACATTAAAAAAAATAATGCTACCAATAACAGTACAGGAGCTACTGTAATAGGCAATTAAGAAGTACAAAAGTGCGAAACGGAATTGTGCTTCGTACTATGTCCATTTCACATTTTGTCTGTAGTTTAAAGTGTCAAAAGAACGTCGTAGTAACGTGGCTCAGGACAAAATCCCATGCACAATTACATGTAGCAATGAATGACACGTAAGCATTAAAAGGCCTTTCACTTGGCATAATTGTTTCCATTGAGTTATTTGCAAAACAAATGCATTGGGGACAGTTCACAAAGCACTTTCCCCAGTTTACAGTTGATTGCCCATACCTCATGGTTATGTTAGGCACCCAGTGAAACTCTGTTCGACTCTTTCCACAGCAACATTACTTTCGCAGCAAGTTTAGCAAGAAGGTGGGATTGGAGTGGGATATATCCACAGATCAGAGCAAAAATTTAAAAGTAACCTCTACATACACGGTGTCGCGAGATAAAGTATTTCCCATGTCTGCCTGGTGAAACCTCATAAATTTAGTCATCTATCCGGAGATCGAAGCAGCCCACGATATTCATGGCGCGACGAACAAAAAAGGTTCCATCACAAAAAGCGACCAAACACCGCCGACTGTCACCAAATCCAGGGTTTATGCTGAGTCATCAAGTTCGATCTCGGTAACAGCCACTGACACCGCAGACAGTTTCCGCTCTGCAACACTCGTGACGTCTAAATTCAGCGGCGAATTGAGAGACTCCTGCGTTACAGAAATAAACACCATAAGCCCCTCAGTTTTTACTAAAGATCTTCTTTCCATATTTTTCTCGAATATTAATTTCATTTTCGGTGTACCGGAACTACAAAGATCCCTTTTGAATAATTAAGAATTTAAGAACAGAGTTTCTCACCACATCTTAATTATTCAAATAGGTGAAAGGGTAAAGTGAATCAAATGAGACACCTATTTATGTTAATCACAGAATCGAACGGGTTTTTCCGTAGCATCTAGAAAATACTGTAAAATCTCAGGATTGCAACAATTTTTGAGAAAATGACATGAATGCGTTCCTCGGATACCACTAAAAAAATCTAAGGGAAGGGGCTTCAAATTCAACTGAGGACAAACACAGTTTCCTTCGTCATTCATGAGTAGCATTCCAGACAAGACACGGTAAAAGCTTTGCCAACATGTTTGTTTATATCCAGCAACACAACGTATTTGAATCTGGAAATGTGCCGACTCAGGTACTCAACCATACAGGGAAAATGCATCGTCTTGGAAGCACTGTTCCGACCAATCACCTTTTTCCAAATAACAACTGACATACGTAAAGAATGATAAACTTTCAGCTTCCATGTTCACTGTTACAACAGGAAAATGTTATGACCAAAGAACCGAAGAGCTAGGGGTAAAACAAGATGACAAGGAGAACGTTAAAGAGGCTTTCAGAAAGGACGATGAAAAAAAAATTGGAAATTGGCAACAAATTTTGTCCAAGTACGATCAATTATATTCCATTTGATTGGATGATAATTTTCAATATAAAATTACTAGATCGTATTCAAAGTATTACATTATCATGAACTTCTAACTTCGATACAGTCAGTGTCGGCAGGGTCACTATGTGAACGTTGATCTACGAACTTTTCAAATACGAAATAACACCACTAGGGCATGCTGGATGCGCGTTCTTCAAGACATGCTAGCCCGCGCTCCGGACTGAAATCTGTTCCTTGATCGAAGGACACGAAAAAGAGAGAAGTCATAGCTGGTTTCCCCTTCCCCTTTCGACCAAGCCAACGATGAATGTAATTCTCAGTCAGGCCGAAACAGTGCAGAGCTTATTTCGGTTGCTGGAGATTTTGGGTCTGATCACTCACATCCTCCTAACACAGAAAACATTTCGCACTCCCAAAATTTGCTTACGGCATCACCAGGGTCATGGAGGTAACTTCCCCAATGTCTAACTTTAAACTAATACTCTCGTTTGGACAACACTGAACGTTGTACAGAATGATTTGATTTGGAAAAATAATTGTAAATACCTGTACGTTTATTTCGAAAATAAATTTTTAATTCTAGAATTGTACACATCCAAATAATGTATACATAACAAGGCAAAATTACTTATGCGGATCGCTTCTCGAGTTTAAGGTTTTCACCTCGTGACAATTACCACATATTACCCTCCCATCGGGTAGTGGCAGAAGTCGGAACGATTGCTACCAGATTGTTCAGAAAAGATGAGAGCACGGGACTTCGATGTTACGCATATTTTGCACGATATAGCGTACAGCAACCGACTGCGATCTCTCTCTCCCTCTTCTGCGCACGCGCAGATGCACTGCACACGCCCTGAAGATCGGTAGAGCTGTCGATTACTGTAATGCTTCGCCGTGCAAAAATTAAAATAAAAATTAACTCAAACTGCATGGGTGATCAATTTACAAAACCTCAAGGGCTACAACTAAAACCTTTAATATGGTTACGGTCCTTATTTTCATTACTCGTGCGATCCACACGTGACCCCTTTTGTTGACAGCTGCAGTTTGCTCAGATGCTCTGAAACGGGAGGGCGGATGGAACCATCATGCGTGATATGATAGCGTACCATGCATAACGCAGTTTGAATGATTTTCAATTAATGAATTTATTAGGAAAACTCTTAAATCTACACTTCATTTTTACATAAAGGGGGGTTTTGAATCCTACAGGGCGCATGCACTAGGCGCGCAATTATCTTACCACGTTTGGATGCAAGGGACTTTCACATTCGACTAATAACCTTTCATGGACACAATAAATGGCACCGCGGGCCGCCAGTTGGACAACCGTGTTATAGTGCAAGGAAGGTCCAGTTGCCTTGCCACAATCACGAGTCTGTTGGAATCGCGGCCTCGGAGCGGCGTGGTTTGGGGCGCCCGATCCACGGCTACAGCGGCGGCGGCGGCCACCTCTCCTCAGGCTCGGCGAGAGGAGGCCTTGAACTTGAAGGCGCGAGCGGCAGTGACTCACGCCCCGCCCGCCCGCCCACCGGAGACACGCGTTACATAACGCGCATGCCGATGAGGCGCCCCGCCCCCTCCGCCCACACCGCGCGCGCCGCCTGAATCCTAAACGCCCCGGTCGCGAGGAGACCGCTCCCTCCGCCAGGCATTAATCCCAGCCGCGGTGGTGGAAAGGAGAAACGCCGTGTGGAAGGAAGTTTGAGGGAACAGGAGGAGAATGAAAGTGGGGGATGGGGGGCAGAGTTTCCAAGTAGGTCGTTGCCACAATGCCTGCCCATCGACACAAGAGGTTTTTTTTTATCATTTCTGGGTCATCCGTATGTTTTCATACGATTGAAAGCAAGGCGGCAGGTTTTCTACTTCGCAACACAATCGGGACTGCACAGTAGGCGCCCGACGACATCGCAGAATAAACGAGAATCCTTAATAGAACTGAAAATATTTAGCAACAAAGGACACTATAAAGATTGTATTCTATCCGATGGACTTACTACGTTTGGACGGTGTCCTACAATATTCACGGAAGCGCTCTAGAAGTCGCTTGCGCCTGTTTAACCTAAGAACAATAAAAATTTGCGAATCTCAAATTGCACTTTCTACGCAAATGAATATGCTTATTCGATTTGTTTTCTGTAAGGTTACGAGTTCGTATTGCAACAATCGGCTACTTTACAGGGAAGATATTTCAGAAACAACACTGTAAATGTTTCCCGTTTGTTTTTCGTATCACTTTCATTAACGAAAGCTGATATTTCTGCACGCCTTGAATCTTAAAGGCTTTGGAGCGAGGAGAGTTCTCCCTGGAGACATTAATCCTCGCCGCGTTGGTGGGAAGAAGAAACGCCTTCTGAGAGGAAGTTGCGAGAAGTGGAGGTGAATGGAAGTGTGGGCTGGATGCGGAGTTTCCAAGTAGGTCGTTGTCACAATGCCTATCAGCACAAGTGGGTTTTTGTAATCACTGGTGCATCTCTGCGTTCACATAGCAGTGAAAGCTGGCTGCTGTGTTTCCAGAAAACAAGTCACAAGGCTAGCATGTAGTGAGCTTATTGGGCGACAAAAATATCTGAAAACGTTCATATCTATTCAGCAGAACGAAGCCTGAAAGTGGCTCCATGAAATAAGGAAACAAGGAGATAAAAGCCCTCACATGGTCTTAATAAATCAGGGCTGATAAAAGAAACAGTCACTGGCACAATACTATCAATGGATGAAGATTTACGAGCCTCCAAGTGAACTCGCTAAGCAAATAAATATTCATATATCATTTGATTTTAAATTTAGTAGGGCAGATAATGTTGCAACGAAAGGCTGTTTTGAACAAAAACGAAGTTCTTTCTTCAGAACTTCAGTTTCCGAACTGCCTTCACAACTTCGTTTTCCGCCCAGACGCTGCAAGATTAGCTCTGATAGTAATCGCTAATAGATATAAGAGATCTTTAGAATAAAAAAATATTGATACCTGCCAATACCTTTTCTCAAATTAGTAACATGAATTCGAATTTCCCGAAGCTGCATTGTCTGCGCGGGTAAATAGAACTAAACCCTTTGAAACAATCCTTTACTTGATGAATCGCCGGCGCAGAAACAGTTGCATGTGCAAGCCACATTGCATCGCGCTGCACTGCGCAGAAGTGCATTGCACTCCAGTTGCAGTTGCGCTCTCACGTTCCAATTCTGTTTTAGATATTTTTTTGCCTTCCAACGAACAGTACCCTGAGTGTGCCTTTGTCGGCGACACGCTGTTAAGGTCGACGGACCTGACTTGTAAAGGCGTCGAGAAATGCCGGCAGACACTGAATACGAAACATTTCTTGCACACTTGCATACAAAGTGGATTAACGTATCTGGTAAAAACGATTATTTGAAAAGGAGCTTTTAGTTACTACAGTGGGATATTAATTTTGCCATGCAATTATTTAAAATCTACACATTTACCCAAACGAATATCTAGCAACCCATGATAGTTTTGTGAACAACTAAACCTTCTCGGTGAGGATTTGAGGTGCGACAAAATATTTCACTTTTTTTAACTAATTCAGTAGCCCGGATGGAAACGCAAAAATCAACTGAAGAGTCGGAGCGAAAGAAATAAGTATTTCAAATGCTGGAAAAAACCAATATTGCATAAAATAAATGCGGAGAACCTACAAACACAATGGAAATCATGATAGCCTTAATCTATCTTAGGTTTTTGTCGTCGAAGTTTTGTTGTGGCTCCAACTAAACGACCAAGTAAAAGCCAAACGTCAATCATTGGAAGTTCGTATTTTCTACCTATTGCATTTTCAGCCGAATCGTTCTTCCCGCCATTACTCCCATTGCTTACACTTCCGACTCCCAGGACCTTCATTTCCAATACGAATCACAAACTCGTTAACTCGTCGTAAGTCTCGATATCTGTCAGTCTCTCGACTTAATCGCGCCGACCCCGTCCATACCCTGCATTTCGGGCGCTGATTTATCGCTTGTCAGAGCTCCCTCGCTCCTGCCCTTCGTCAACAGGGGGAAGCGCCTCCTCAGGTGCCGGATCAATAGACGCAACTTCTTTCCCGGCCTCGTCGGCGGGAATTTCCCCGAACCTCCCGCGATCAATGCATCTTAGCTGTCGCCGGCGGCGGCGCCGCGCGCTCAAAGGCGTGGCCCACTCCACAGGAAAGGAGGGGAAAGAAGGAAAAATAAAGCTAAGATGTCGCATCACCTGCAGTGCCAGGTGCAGCGAACCCCGATGCAGTAACTACTTGGCTGTCCGGGACACGCCGCATCGTAGACACCCTCTTAATTAATTAGACTCCGGCACTAGTCTGCACATTTATTTACTGCATCGTGCTAAATAAGAGAATTATATTACGGACACTAAGACTTTCTTCAGAGTTTTTGGATAGTGTGTGTAAAATAATTTATATTGCCTAGGTCGCGGCGCCTTCCGGACGGCAAAGTAGTTACCGACTCCGGCCGGGGAAGCTTACGCCATCAACGAAGCCTGACGCATTAAAAGTCTTGCGTACTAAGTATTATATTTTGGACTATAACACGTTTCTAGATGCCCTCCGCTTTACTATCAACAAAATTCAGTGAGGACGAGCGAAACTAGTGTATAATAAATTAAGTACGAAAACATGGAGGGCATGCAGAAAAAAAATTACATGAAACAGTTTGTTGGGACACCGTGAAAAAAAAAAAAAAAAAAATCCTAGCAAACTACGTCGATAGAGAATTATATTACGGACACTAAGACTTTCTTCAGAGTTTTTGGATATTGTGTGTAAAATAATTTATATTGCCTAGGTCGCGGCGCCTTCCGGACGGCAAAGTAGTACATATACATTAACGTAACAACATACAAGGACTAGCTTCCATGCACGATAACATTGCCGTAGCTACGTGTAAGAACAGAACGGACGGTAGAAATGTGAATGTTAACTGTGTGTTCTAAACGAGCATTTATTTCCTATTCACCAGTGTTAAGTGAACACTTAGCAGTGTGTATCATGACGCGCCAAACCAAATGAAAATTTAATGAAAATTATCTGATCTCTCCCCGATGTACAGTAATAATAATCAGGTATAGAATTTCAAACAAATAATTTAAAAGTCCATTATTTCTAACTTTTCAGAAATATATTTGAAAAGCATCAAACTAATTGACACATGTAAAATGTTTTGAAATTTCAACGTGTTTTTCTTTTCTTCAAAGCAAAAATTTAGATGTAAATGCGCCCATCTGGCATCTGTTTACAAACATGCTTAGTAACCTGAGTCTATAAGCATGAATGAAGGTTTTGAAAATTTTACTTCCGCCGCAAACTGGAAACTTGACAAACTTTGCAGTCATCAACACTAACATTTACGCTATCGGTCATCTTGAAAGAAATATTAAGTATATTTTTTCCACCCACACGTCCAAACTTCATTTTGAAAGAAACCTTTACATCAGAGAAAAAGAGGATTATTTACTTTTATCGCGTGCAACGCAAAATGCACATACAAAGATTAGGACATGTGACTGCGACTACCCATTGAGTGGAATACAATTTCGCAACACAAGTACCTTTTAATAAACAAGAGATGCTTCTACGACGAGTCAGCGAGTGGGAGGAAACCCCCTTGAAAGCTTTCGCTCAAAATCGTCTATGGACCATAGTCGAAGTTTTAACACGACATTCGCGTTTTAATTTTTGCGTGCATGGCTGTTAAATTACGTGGGCGAATAGTGATAGAACGCTGTTTGAAAGACTCGAATCAAAAATACCAAGATACACAGCTTTAGATTGCCGATGCATTGAGTGTGTTGGATTCAATACAAGTAAAACTACATTAAAAAGTAATACCCGAGTTCGACATGTAAATAATTTTTTCAACGTTCATACATAAAACCTAGTGCTTACCTCCACTGTTTATTGACTTAGTGTCACTTTACAGTATGCGTACGGCAAAATAGACTTTGCCATACATGAACCGCAAAGAAGTCATGGTCATATAAAAGAACTGGGTTACTGCAAAGTAAACAAAACACTGTAGGCTGCCACCTCACAAATTGAGAATGATCGTATGAGTATTTACTTTTCATGAATTCGTACAAAAAAAGAACTTGCACTCGTGGGCTTTGGCGTACTCAAAATGCCAGAATCTGCTCGTTATGTCGTCTCGTCCATTTAAGTAATTCGTTTGCCAAGTCTCACTTTCTGTACTAGTTACGTAGATAAAAGGTTGCAACTAAAACGGTCATGTGTCCTTTGGATTCAGTAGTTACGTTGGCTTGAACGATGTCAACCAATTACTAACACGCTGTTTCCTTTTCTTCCTATCTGGGTGTCGAAACTCACTTAAACCCTCCGAACGGTACAAAGCTCTTTAACTGGAAGAGAACCCGTCTCCTGTGAGGTCATTCGGGAAAGGTTTGCGCTCATTGCCAACACTATACA
The DNA here is from genome assembly GCA_038098605.1 of Gryllus longicercus. Taxonomy (NCBI): domain Eukaryota; kingdom Metazoa; phylum Arthropoda; class Insecta; order Orthoptera; family Gryllidae; genus Gryllus; species Gryllus longicercus. Next base: position 1,266,847 of record JAZDUA010000303.1, read on the forward strand.
CACCTTGGATGGCGACAGGTTTTAAAGAAACTGAACATTTTAAGACGGCATTTAAAGCTTTCAAGTTTATTTTTATGAAAGCAAAAACATCACCTCTTCCACCTTGCCATTTGGAATTTAACAAGAGAAACAGCAATGAACTTTAAACAGCGGAAAATAGATGTCACTGATCATAAATTACAACTTCCAAATTACTTGTATATCGAAAATGAAAAGTAGCTGAATTAGTGCCTACAATTATGAATTCATCAGAATTCTTTAACTCATTCTCGAAGTAATCTGTATGTCTTCTGATTTACACTGGGCTGAATTTACAAGTATACTTGATCGTCAGAGCGTCTTGCGGCCTGAACGGCACTATATGCAATTTAAAACTGTTTAAAATATGCTTCACGATTTAGTTTCGTGGTCGGTAATATTTCTTTTGGAATCTCTTTACAAGATCTCCACAAATAAAATTATTCAGTGCTTCTCCTCAAACAACGGAAACCTGTCGTTATTGGACTCTCACATAAAACAACGACTCTTTCCCATGCATTCATAACTCTTTGACCTCCTCACGATACGAAATGCGCACGGGAGAGGAAATCAGAATGAAGAGACTCGCGATGACACGCCCTCAAGCAAATTTTACTCGCAAGGCTCGAGGAGTGAGGTTTAAAAGAAACTTTTTTTACAAACATTTAAACCCTACGGATCAATGGAACACGTGAGGAATGCACGTACTATTTAACTTTAGTAGTAGAGAAGGAGCTCCAGAGTGGCTCGTTAATTAGCGTGCTCGTTTTCAACGGCGGAATCCCTGGTTTGATTCCCGGTCAAAGCAAATTATAATTGTGCGTTTTCGTTACAAATGTACCAGTACTCGTATCTATTAATGTGTGACGATGCCCACTCTAAGGTTATGAAGACCAGAATATGGGATACCGGGACGTCATCGTGCAAACCACACGTGCACGCCACTCTTATCCCATGGCCGAGAGGCTGGGTTACAGCTGGTCGCCCAAGGCCCGTAGCGGGTCAGGACAGTAGAGAAGTTAAGATAGTAAATACGAGAGAAACGAAGACAAGCTGAATCTGTACTTTGGAGTAAAATGTGTCAAATACTGCGCTGTCTGGATTAAATAGTGACGCGGAGGCCGAAGACCGAACCTTGCTGTCACTTGGAAATAGGGAACGAATGCAGTTGGCAGATTTCTTTCCAAAACTAACTTAACGGAACCTCTTAACACAACTTCTTGAATCGCCAACCATTCCATGTGGAGTTCCATTCATCCACTTGCTTCACTTTGTTGAAAGAAAAAAAACAACAAAAAAAAACATGCGAGCGGGGGGAGGGCGTTCGTACTCCCACGCAACGCCAGAGTTCCCTCGGCCGAGGGCGTTAAGAGAATCCCCGCACATTAAGAGAATCCGGCCCGCCTCGTATCGCTGGGAAATCGCCGGCGCGGCTGTCATCCGGGCTGCCAGCCAGGAGGCTCAACGCTGGGAACGATCGCGGCCGAGATGACACGCCCATCGGAAGGAGCCGCGAAGCCCCTCGGGGCTTGTTCCCCAGGGATGCGTCGGCGATTCACTCGCTGGCAGGAGCGCGGTGAAGTGAGGAGCGTTTCCGGTTCAAGTACCTTTTCTTCCTAGTGTATCATCATGATAAGGCAGGTTTCAATTCTTTTAACATGTAATACCGTGATACGCTATATGTGGTATACTACGTACATCCATAATTCATAAGCAAAGGTAGCATGGTAATTCTCGTACGGACTGTACTAGATCCTCCAACGTCGCCGTACTCTTAAAACTTACGTGAAAATCCACCTTTGATCGTCTGATGTCAAAAGACTGCCAAGTTCGTATGTCAGTTATATTGTTTAATATTTATTAATTTAATGTTAATGCTGAATAAAATATACGTGAGAACCGTTTTGAAGATAATGGAATATTTAAAAATATTTTTTGTCGCTCGATTTCTTTGCGAAGATTGCCAAACCGTTTACAATTTTGGTAACTGTGCCTGCCGAACATGATATTTAATCCACGAATTTCATTTAAGCTAAAATCACTCTTTTGACCAAACAAAACGTATGATTGCATTCGCACATTCGGGCAATTGATGTCGAAAGTAATTAAAGGCTCATTAAAAATATTTTAACTCCACCAGTCGCTGCAAATCCGCACATTACACAGCCAGTTGCAGCTGTTACAAGGTGGTAGCTCAATAGCTTGATAATTTGTGACGTCATTACCGCGCTGTCACACGCAGCAAGTTATTTACAACTCTCGTCAATTCACCCTTCAAATTCATGTGTTGGAAACGAACGAGTGTTAAATTAAAAGAGTTTAGTAAAAAAGTTCAATATTAAGCATAACTAGATGTTTGTGCATGGAATGTATTTGTCCAGGGAGGGGGGGGAGAGGGAGGAGGGTCGTAAAGAGAGGTAGTGCAACTATTCGAGGTTTGATCTGTAGATCGACTCCCCAATGCCATGAAAGAGTTTACTCCTGTATCATCTGCTAATAGTTTTAGGTGTCGATTGGAACTATTTTCGAACGTGATTACATGGGAAGGCGTATAACACGTTGCGCGTAATTTGTTTAAGATCTAATAAGGACGTTTGCTTAACTATGCAACTTCAATAAAACCAGTTCTTTACAACAAATAACACATTTGTATATTATTTTGAAGTCGGCTTACGAGATATTAAACAAGAGGGGGAAATGCCTTTTATTTCATCGTCGCATCCAATGGACAAACGTTGAAGGACGTACTCCGCGAGCACCTTTTGAGCTGCAACTAGCACTTCGAAATGAAGCGTACTCGGAACATCACATTTCGGCGACGTGCGTACGCGCTCTAGCTCGCAACTGAACAGTTGTTCTTCCCAGCAACGCGCAGTAGAGCGCTGGAAAGCGATGGCCCCAGCAGGCTGGTGCACGAGAGGGAATCAGGAAATTCTAAACTCGCAACAAATCAAAAATGAGAATTTCAAGAGGGCACCAACTATTTCGCGAACAGACACTAGCCGACTCTTCTACCTCGTTAGAACAGAGAAAAGCACTCTATAATTACTGTCACCTCTCCCTCTTGGCCTTCCGTCTGCTGATGGGAACGAATTGTTAGTTGGAAGTGAAGTTCTAAAGGACGTAGTGGAGCACCAGAACTGGGCCCAGCGTGGGCGGGGACACGTATGGGTGGACCGAACAGCCAGCAGTTGAGAACAAGCGCCCCCCCCCCCCCCCCCAGCAGAAGGAAGTGCGTTTGAGGACGAAGCAGAGCACTAGAAAGGAGGAGGACCCGCCGGCAAAGCGGCGGTGCGTGGGCGGGAAACCGGGGCGAGGACGCGCGACCGTATACTCCCAACGTCGCAGGAAGCGGCACGGGACGGGCTTCGTGGAAACCGGAGCACGTGTCTTCGAGCCGAGGCGCTCTCCCGGCCGCCCGTCTCGCCGTATGCGCACAATGGGAAGGAAGTCGGCGGGGAGCGGGGGCGGGGGCGGAGGAGCAGCGCAGGGCTCCCACAGGAAAAGCGGCGCGCGGCGTTCCTACGACCCCGCCCCGCCCCGCCGCGCCCACTCGCCCGAGAAGCGGAGCGCGAACAGGCCCCGCCCCCGCCGAGGCGGCCGGCCTCGGAAGCCCTGCGCTCTCCACGCCCCCCATCACCGCCCCGGAGGGACAGCCCACGAGATGGGTCTCCTAGCAACGGCAGTTCAATGCTCAAACAGCAAACGACGCAAAAGCACGCAACGAACACAAAATCATACTGTCCTCAAGTACAGCGTCATCGTTGCAATAAGAGACGAAATACCAGACTGCAGTAGCATACGGAAATGCAGGTGGACCTGCCCGCAAAACGTTTATCCAGGCCCCTTTTAGAACAGTGTATAGCAAACCAGTACTGTTGGTAACAAATAATTTTTAAAAAAAATTTTAAAAAAACAACTAAAAATGGGTCCTTTTTCACCTGGACCCACCCGCATTCCGGGCCTTGCGGACCCGAATGGTACGTCACTAAACGACTGAATTACAAGATGGATTAATGATTATCTACAACGGTACGGTTAAGGCAGGCGTTTTTGTCATTTACACTGAAGTACATATGCATTTATAGTCTTCTTCAATTTGTCTCAAACAAGTCACATTTGGAGCTGCATTCTTTACTACTTTCCCCCTTTAATGCGTGTGATTTCCATTTTTAAATAACTTTATACGTTAATTATTCCACCAGCAAAAATTGGTCTTCCGATCATCAAAATGCGTCCATTAGTTCAAAAGGTACGACGGCAGGAAGGGCAAAAGTCAACTGTTAAAAACCTCTCGCCCGGAGCCAGAGTACATAAGAAGACACAGACATCACTGAGTTATTGTCTGGAGTGCATACATATTCATCGCAGTGGACCGGGTCGCAGACAACTCTTGTACAGGTCCAGTTTTGCACAAAAAGCGAATGAAAAAAAAAATTGTCCGAAATATTTATTTCCTCGTTAATGCAGGAAATTACCATTTGTCTCATCTGTACTGCCATGAACACCAATGCGGACTCGCTTTATGGAAAAAAAATTGAATGAAACTAAAAATATTTATTCATTCTCGTTTAAAAATGCATGGCATCTCAATTCTCAATTATCCCGGCCGCAGAATACGAAAGCACCTCCAACCAGAAGTGGGGATAATGAATTTCAATACCTCTCGAAGACTTCTGGCGACGTGCTCCATCACGCAGGATCCGTTATCTTATGCATTTTTTTTTAAATTTCTGTTTTCTTTTCGCCATGGGTAGTTTTACCCGTGGGTGTGCCCCGAAGCCTCGTGGGGTGTCAAAATCAGTTTTCATTCGCCTCGCAAGCTCCCCGAGGCGGAAAACGGAATCGCAGAGATGAGGCAACAGGTTCCAAGGGGACCGTGCAAAGGTCAGGGGCGGCGTCGCACGGCAGGCGGCGGTAGCAGTGGGGTCGGGAAAGGGGGGGGGGGAGGCGGCGTCGGTCCGGTCGAAGTATCGTGTAGCGGAGGAGGCACGCGAACAGCGAAAGAACTTTCTAGACATCGAGTCAGAGATTCTTCGGCTTGGCCCATTCGCAGTAGAGATTATACGCAAACAAAGTTGGAGAAACATTTTAATAAAGGCCAACATTCTGTTGACTTTCACTTTGTAAAGATTTTTTGGCAATGAATGTCATATTTACAAATTACTAATGGTGAATATAATAAATTGGTCGAGGATAGACATATTTTTAGTGAAGGGGAGAAATTTATTTCTTTTCTCTATTACGTTACACATTTTTTTGTGTTATTTCGTCTAGTGACGAGATTCTCGGGGGGAAGAAGTGTAAGCTACAGACGTCAAAATGCGGACACATGAGAGTCCGTTTTTAAAATAATACGTCTCGGAAGCCAATACATATAGAAAACCTTCCGGAGGACCTATAAACGAAGGGACTGTAATGCCGGATTATGTTAAAACGACTTTAAATATGGGAGAAATGCACTTTATCTCTTAACAAATCGAACAGGCTTTCTAATTCTTAAATAATTTGTTGCAACACATTAAAGCATTTCTTCCGCTAAACAATGACCTAAATGGACAGTTAATCTAAAAGTTAAGGTTACATTGAAATTGCAAATTTTGATGTCAAAAAACTGATTTCCACATTTCTCTGCTGCGTTGTAAGAGTGGACGTTTTGTATGCCGGACGCATCTTCCGGTTCTATTCCAACGAACACAGACGTAGACGAATTGCAAGAGCATGTTCTGCGAGTGTGCAGCGTTTTCTAACAGAACACATCGTCCGTATATAGAGCCTGCCAGCCGGTTATGGTACAAAAGACCAGTTCCGCAAAACGCCTGACCCATCGCCAATTTAAAAAAAAAAAAATGGTGTGGCTGATGAGATACAAAGCCGCTATCCAGATGTATGCCGAAGCGCAGGGCAACGACCCGGTCAGTGCACCGCATCCCAACAGATCATCCTGATCTTTGGCCACTGACTGGGAGAAAGATGTTGCGCAAAGCAACTGGGCACCCAATAGTAATAAAAAAAAACCCTCATTGAGTGCTGCGGTCGGCATTACACATTTGGATTGACCTTTAACGGAGAGTTGTAATGAAATCAGTATGTTTGCGTTAGCATTCAGTCACTTTTAAAACTGGTTATTTTCTGAACCGGTAATTACCCGGAGTATCAAATATTGTCGAGTATTCGTCACCATCCGTTTTGATATTCTTAAATTGTTTTGCATTGCAACATTAAGAAATTTCAAGTTCCTCAAAAATTTAACCTACTGTTCTATTAATTTATGGTATTTTACGAGTCTTATTTACGGTACATAAAAGAACCTGGTAAGATCTGCAACACAGGTGGTAGAAAATCCGGCATTGCAGTGGTAGGGTTGGCGAGTACGTTTTAACGAGTCTTTACACTCATAAAAAGAATTTCCAATCAAATCATTCCTGTAGTTACTCCTACCCCTACCCTTGCAAGCGACTGTAGAGAATCCCCTCTCTTACACAGTAAGAGATGCAACTGGGCAAACTTCTATGAACCTGATAATAAATTGCTATTCCAACGCTATATCGGCCTCCGTCGTGATTATTCTGTTTATTGAAAAACCGTTTCTGCGTATTTTGCATTCTTAATAACTAATTGAAGTAATTAAGTACACCGTTGCTGAAACGTGATCGTTTGACAGCTTTAGATAAAAAAGCCCGTTCAGCAGCATAGAAAAAGGCCTCATTCTTTCGACATCTACTTTCAGCCCCCCAGAGTACTGTTAGTCGTGCCCCTTCTTTCGCCTAATTACCTCTTTCATCACAAGTACCTCTCCTCTTCGTTTTCTAGCTGCTTCTGCAGCGAGGCGGTTCATTTCGTTGCCCTCTTGTTAATAGCTTCTCCGTACACATCCGCTCCCGAACCACAAACGATTCCTTTTCGAAGACACCGCAACTGCGTTACCCTCAGGACACACTGTACGAAGTCAACCCACGAGGCCAGCGTTACAAACACTCAGAGCAGGAACGACATCATGTGTTCAGAATGACCAATGAAAAACAGGTTACCGTACATTGGAAACGTTGACAATTTTATCTTCAGTACTAATTTCTTGAATATTTCAATGTTTTCAATACTCATAATTTCATTTCATACTTCATCTTTTCTTCAAATAAAATGTTCGGTAACTAACCTCGATACATCGACAATTTGGATAATAGACTTTCTAATTTATTCTTCGTAATTTAGAAGATCTACTATATTCTAAAATAAAGCAGTAAATTTAAAATTGTATATATTTAACTTTGATGTAATTACATAAGATTTTTGTGTCCAACTCCTGTATCCACAAACCATTTTCCCTGTTCGTTTTTTCGTGTAAAGACGTTTGTATAAACGAGTTCACTGAAAGCACCGCCACCTCTACCAAATACACCCGGCTTCGGGTCTGGAACGTTGATGCGAGAACTGCTTTGTCCGTATCAGGACATGCACAGGTCAAACGCTTTCAGAGGCCGTCAGTGGTGTTGCGTGAATCGATACGCGCGTGTGCGCAACTATTTCCAGTCCCTCCGGCCGTCGCCTCCCGCTCAATTTGCACAGCGCCGCAGAACAGTCACGGCAACCGACGAACGTTCGCGCAAGCAGCGGAGAAAGGTTTTCCGCGCATCGCTATCGCACTTCATATTCAGGACACCCAAGAGAACGCAACGAAGTTGTCTTATGTTTCACTACTCTCTCTCGCCTAGGATGGGATGAGGAAATTTATTGTAACACTTGCAACTTCGCAGTTTATTAACCAGTTTTCTTTCCAATTACTCTAAACGAAGCGACTTTCGGTTTAATGGTTACGAGTACAAGGATAATTCGACCATTCATTTCATGTAGGTGTTGTGGTGCGTTATCGTTAGCAACGTTTCTAATGTTTAGTTTTTTCTTCTTGTACCAGACAACTGATGATGATGGCTAAGCCATCGAAAGCTGCTCTTATAATAAAAACTATTTTTGGCAATGACAACGTTTACAATTATTTCATTCGTTTGATTCCAATCTGGTTTAGTGTTGGCGAGTTAATATTTTGATTTGTTTGATTTGTTCACGTGGATGTATTATTACATTCAATTTCCCTTGAAACAATTGCTTCTGAAGATTGAGCCTATTTTTTTAGTAAAAAAAGAAATGGAAAGTTTTAATAGACCACAGAAATCACATGAAAGAAAGCGGTACGTAACAATTTCCGGTCTCAGGATGGAAACATTGGAAATGTGGAATTTTTTCGAATTACCGAAGTTTGTTTTACTGATAATCTTTTGAGGAAAAGGGGAATGAATAAAATACGAGTTGACAGTACAGTAGAGCAATACGAGTAGTATTAAGAAATGATTCTCGAAAGCCAGTACTGAACTTGAACCCACTGCATCAACAACTCTTTCTTTCCACCTGCGTCTTCGGAGGCTACGGCATTTTTCGATTTATCGAAATCCAACTTTCTGATCATCTGTTTAGGTACGGGGAAATTAATAATATAAGAGATGTTGACAGTGCAGCCGGGAATTACGAGCAGTGTTGAGGAATGGTTCTCGAAAGCCGGCACTTAACTTCGAGCCAAAGCGTCAACACCTTCAGCCAGCGACTTCCGGAGGCCTGAGAAGCGGCCCGCCTCCGACCATCCCCTTCGCGCCTCCTGCTCTTCCGTGTACGCGCGGGAGCAAAACCAGCGCTCCCGCGGCATTTAATCAAACCGCACTTGGCTCCCGCACCGCGCAGCCAATTACCGGAGGCGGCCAAATTACTGTACTCTGCTGCAGCGGCGGCGGCCGCACGGACCGACGTAAAAACGCAGCGCCGCGCTCCTCCCCTCCCTCTGACGGAACAATCCCTTTTCCCGCCCGCACAGCGGGGGTACTGCCAGCCATGAAACATCGCAGCGCCGGGCGAGACGGACGCGACACCACTGCGAAACGGCCGCTGGAGGAACTTCTCGATTGGTCCGTTCCGAGCCGTCAAGTGCGATAAAAGGCCGCCTCGCGCCCAGCAAAAATCGGCTGCTGAACGTCCCACGCGACTCCGTCCCGAACTCTTTACAGTAGGGTTCTAGGCCCGGAGAACTTCGCAACAGCTTTGGAGAATTACGTTTCCGCCAGATCTAGAGACATTATTATAAGAAGGGACCGCTTCGACAACTTAGCTATTGACTGCTTGGCCACTGCTGGCAATATAACTGCAAGTTACATCAATGCAACCATTTTGTCAGTGTATTCGTTTATATTTCGTTATTTGTAAATTAATTGATCACTTTCTCTAACAAAGTTATCACCCTGCATAACATATTTGTTTCCAAATGTGACAAATTGCTCCCTTCCTAGAGTAACTCCTCTACACCCCTAGGAGTTAAGGCGTTAATACAAGCATACCGGCCAAAATCAGCTTTAATGTCCATAATGACTAATTTAAGACTAGTTCCTCCTCTATAATCGTAGTGCAAGGTTGTAGTCTGGAGTGTTAGGTGCCCTGGACCCAGCACATTATTTTCTGAAGTGAGCTTAGAGCTCATTTGCATTTCAATGTCTGTTGTCAACCCGGAGCTTTCGTATTAAAAATCCGCAGAATTCTTTGCGTGTAATACGAGATGCAGTGAGGAGTTTTCAAAATTGACGTGTCACAGTCCTAAGATTACCATGCATGACACAAATAGTTCAAAACCATTTTTAAACAACGAACGATGAAGCGCCTCTACAATATTTCATGCATTAAATTTTAAGATGGTGAATCACGATTCCCCCCTCCTTCCACACATATATACAAAACCTTTCTCTTTGGGTCCGTACTCGTAAATCTGGGCACGTAGCGACTGTTCGTACAGACCCAATCGGCGAAATACGATGGTTGAATTCAGTGCGAGAGATCCCGAAAACATGAAGAACCAGAAATGAACATAAAACACGCGGTGCAACTGCAGTTGTAAGAACTCGTCTGCATAAATTGCGAACGTCGTATTCAATGGGTCTTGATAACGTTTTCCAATTACTTCGCAGCACGTTTACTACATCCAACGAGAATCGCCTGGTATTACGAGTCCTCTTTCTGACACAGGCATGCGGATGGTATAATTTCTAATGGACCAGAACAACTGCCAGGTGTGCTAGGAGTATCAGAAGAGTTAATGATACGAATATATATTTTTTTACGATAAATGCTTTGACTTTATTTCACAAGTACACTTAGTTTCATTCACACGATTAATTTATAATGTGTTAAAAGCGTTTGGGTTTTCGTCAAATAATAAAACACATTTATAATAAATGTTCGTTTTCAGATTTTTAACGAATGTCAGAATTAACATACAATGTAGGCTTTCACGGCCGGTTTCCACATCAAAATCAGTTGTTTCCGGGCTTGAAGGCCGTGGTCCAATGGAAACTTGTCCATACGTTTCGCCTGCAACTGTGGCAGGCATCCTCAGTGGCGTTGCTACGTCAACGCGGCGCTGCCAACTAGGACACTTCGCCCCCGCCAGCAACGCCACTGAGGATGCCTGCCACAGTTGCAGGCGAAACGTATGGACAAGTTACCATTGGACCACGGCCTTCAAGCCCGGAAACAACTGATTTTGAATGTCAGAATTGTTTGGTACAAGGCATATTTCAAAGAAACACCGATTTCTCAAAGCAACTGGAGACGTGTTCCCCGTTTTCAATGGAGTAAACGAAGCGAAGAGACTGCTGCGTCGATGCAATTGGGCGCCGCCGACTTCTAAGGCAACGAACGCATTCAGCGCCTCGTCCGCCTTCTCTGGCTTCCCCAGCGGGTCCTCAGAGATCGCTCCGTGGAGGGCGAGGCGGGCGCGAGGCGGTGCATTTCATTAGGGCGAGAAGAAAGGCCGCTGCGGGGGAGGGAGGGGTTGGGAGGGGAAGGGAAGGGAGGGGAGGGGTTGGGGGCCGTCTCCAGGACCGCAGCTGGCGCGGGACGCACGCCTAGGCGGGGCTTCCTCCACCCACGCACGGCCTCTGCGCCGCACTCATTCACACGCCCACTCGGGGAGGGGGGGGCTGTACAGCGAGGGGGCTAGCGATTGTCCACGCTGTTTATATTAGCTACTAACTGCAGGTACGTTGCGCTAGAAACCTCATGAAGAAAGGAAGATATTAACTACTTCTCTTAGAAACATCGAATATTCAGATGGAAATATGGCTTCGCATTCGGGCACGAAAGTGGACTTTCACGTGGAAAATAAAGAACGTTTCTACTTAACACTGATCAAGATGAATCGACCCTGGTACGTTTTCAACCTCCCTTATCGTAACGTACAGACAATTTCACGTTGCAAGGAAGGAAGGAAGGAAGGTAATACGTTTTCCTAGATATGTCAACACAAATACATTTTCCATTGCTTTGTATTTCATGATGTAGCGATCATATAAATGAATAATAACCAAACGTACGTTCGGGTTCTCAAATCGCGACGATCAATCGCTACTATAAAGAGGGTCAGACGTAGCAGAATTGTTGGATTCTGAAACGTCTCGTCGCAAAAAACGCCGTCTCCTACGCGTTCTATCATCGGCCTGTCTCCATTCCCCCTTTCACAGACATGAGCATCACGCCCTGATCCCACCAACATCCATCAAAGCGCCGCATCGTCCGTCTGATTCGACGTAGCATCGGCGCCGTCAACCGCGCTAGCTGGCTGGCTGGCGCTTCCTTTCGTGGGCCCGGAAGCGCGGCGGGCGGCGCGGCGCGCGGTCGCTAAGCAACGCCTCCCCAACGCACCGCCGACCCAGCGCGCCCGCGCGATCGAAGCGACGCGAGGCGCGGCGCTGCGAGGAGCGGAGCGGAGTGGGGCGGGGAGGGGCGGGGCGAAAGCCCGGGCGGCTGCCAGCGCTCATCGCGGGAATCGCCCAACCCCCGCAGCACGCACACGCCCAGCCCACCCACCGGCCCGACGGCCGCGCGTTTCACGGGCGACCCTGTCCCTAAGGGGCGTGGTCGGAATCGCTGCTTGGTCGGCATTCCGAGACTATTCACGTCGAGGCTCGATCATGAAAAAGCTATTCCATACATTGCACGACATTCCTGTTTCAGTGATCTCGGTGGTGAATGGTCAAGGAACGAGTGATTGAGGCTATGAAGCTGATGAATCTGACAACTATTCTCACACTAGTGCCCCCGACGCAAATGTTTTCGAAAAGCATCGACTGTCACCGATACAGAACGCATGGCGACATTACATTGACCGGACGCTGCCCCACGACAGCAGATGGTGAAGGGCACATGTGTCAATCCAAATTTTAGCGCATGCGCCATCGAAGATTCTTTTTTACGCAGTGCAACTTTAATTAAACTGCCTATGCGAAGTACATGGCCAATAACAGATCCTCATTTTCATTTCAATTATAGATTGTAGTTAGAAATGATTATAGTTAGATTGTTGTAAATAGATTATAGTGCCCGGACCCTTCCGTTTGCGATTTACTTAATGCGATTTGAAAAATGCAATGCCTCCGGAACATAAATATAAATTTCAAAAATTATGGCAGCTCGGAATTTACTAGCAGAGAAATGTATTATAATGGAACCAAGGTATCTCGAATCGGAAGGTTCGGACTGTGAAATATTTACCCACATTCTAGTGCGGCCAGATATACGAGATGTAGAAATTAGAGACAAATTCGAGTATAGTTTCTCACCGGAATTTTCCATTTATAAAAATAAATGCGGTTAACTTCGATGAAAAGCCTATAAAAACTTTTACAAGGAAGGAACATTTTCCTATGTTTTTCAAAGCTCTTAAACGTAAACATCTTAGATGTTGCCGACAATGGTTGGTAAACCTGAACGTATCAATTCGTAACTTCAGTAATGAACGAAGCACACCATAATGAACAATGTTTCCGTTTTGTTTGGAATCAATAAATGGAATGTGATTCTAAACAAAAATAAATAATCCAATGATCTTCACAAATATCGATTATAGTTAATATTGAATAAAAAACGAAACGATCAAGTAACTTAAGCTCTGATGAAACACTAGAGAATTTATGCTTCCAAGAGATGAAACGTGTCTAGAATGTCGGTTTCGGAAAGCAGCCATCTCTATTACTTACGAGCAGAGTTCCATCACAACTTGTCAAACATAGCGTTCATAATAAATACGCGTTCTGCCATGAAGACGGGAAGAATCCCAACACAAACTTCCGCGTGGGTAAACAACTTCTCATCCAAACAAACGCCCAAGTGCCACGTCGGAAAAAAAATTGAATTTTAAGGAAGGCAGTGCTACGTAAGGAGAGTCGATTCGTAGACGAGATGATGCTCACGTTGCTGTGTGACAAATGGCTGACGCGAGCACAAAAAAAACTGAACAACGCGGCCCCTGCGTGCTCCATGAATGATGCAACGGAAGATGAAAAACTCGGCGCGAGGCAGAACGACTCGGTGGGACGGGAAATTGTGAAAGTAGCATATAGCATGTTGAGATACGTAAACGGAAGTTCGTCGACCCAACTGCCGTTGCTGGGCAGCGGAGCGATTTCCAAGTCCGATGTGCGAAGATCGGTGCGAGATGAATGTGATCGAGTATTGCGAAATCTGTATTTGTCACCTAGCATTTGTCACCTACACGACACGCGTCGTACTGGATTTTTAGATACAGTGATGGTGAAGCACCTGATTGGATGACAGCGTCACAGTTTACCAACTGTCATAGGACTTTTGTTTGAATCGAAGTATACATTCCTGAGTCGAGTCCCACCTTGAGCATGGTTGTCTGTGCCTTGTCTCTCACGTATGTGATGTCGCGTTCTGCTGACCCCAGATCAGAGGAGCCCTAAAGCGTGTTAGTGTCAAGTGTATGGTCGATTATGCGTCCCCCTTCGCGACGAGCATCCAAAATTGAAGTAATATTAATTTTAACAATGACATTTAATATTTTATATATATATATATATATATATATATATATAATATTAAGTGTCATATCGTTTGGATTGTATAATTGTAAAGAACCTGTAACAAGTATTGCACTTCAGCTTCTGGGTCAACGACCCCCATCTCGATCAGGTCTTCGTCCAGTTTCCCTGATCCTCGAGCAAATGCTGAGATTGGCCCTTGTTTTGCTTCCCGACATAAATGTAACTTCAAATTAACTTCTCCCCACAGCACGTCACACACAGTTAACTGCTTTTAACGTAAATAAATAAATAGATAAATAGATGTAAGGGTAACCGGCTGTCGGCTGGATAAAAGGCCTAGTAAAAAAAAAAAGAATAGAGGCGAAGGCACTCACCTTGCTTGACGGAGACGTAGCGCGCGTTGAGGGAGGCGACGAAGCTGGCCTGCGGCAGCGAGTCCTCGAGCGAGAAGAGCTCGTCCTTGGTGACGGTGGTGGAGCGCGACTTGAGCACGGCCTTGGAGCCGATGGGCGACAGGTAGGCGCCCGAGCGGTCGCGCAGGGCCAGCTGGCCCGCGTGGTACTCGGCCGAGAAGAGGCAGTTGGGGCCGCACTCGTCCACCAGCTTGCCCTCGCGGCTCAGGTACTTGTTGTTGCACGTGTGCAGGGCGTACTTGCCCGAGTCGTCGGCGCGGAACTCGAGCGTGAAGAGCGTGTCCTCGCCCCAAGGGATGTTGGCGTCCACGTGGATCTCGTCCAGGTTCTCGGAGAGGTGCGCGAACCGCTTGCGCCCCACGGAGCGCAGGTTCACCTGCAACACACAGGCGGCGGCACGAGGTCAGACTCGGCAGCTCGACAGACCCGCAAAATACCTCGACTCCACTTAGACTTTTTTGACACATGAAAACATTCATTTTATAAGACAGGAGGGGCAACAATGACCTAACTTCATCAGCCACTTAAAAAAAGTGAAGTATATTTATTTACAGAGTCTATTGACGTTTGAGCAGCTGTTACTGTGACATCCAATCGGGAATTTAAACGTCACTACTGTAGGTGTCATCCAAGCTCCCGATTGGATGAAACCGCAACAGCTGGTTTACGTCAACGGACTCAATTTTTACATCGAAGTATAGCCTCCCATCCTCGATGCACAAGAAAAGCCTGCCAATGACCCTCCATAGCTGGAGAATGGTAATATCTTGAGAGGAGCTCAACAAGAAAGCACTCAACTCTATATACCAGTCAAATAATATTTACTATTTTCGAAACATATTTTACAAATGAAAAAAACATTTCGTTTCAGATATGTCACTTTTCTAGTGCCAACACCATGTCAATACTCAACGACAAGAGCATTAAGGTGTGAAAAACTTTCGATGAACTACGATTAATATCTGCCATTCATCCACTTTTCTATTGTGTAGCGTTGGTGAGTACTAGCTTTGTATAATATAAATTGAATGAATTATTTGTAATTGAACAAGAGGTATTAGTGTTCAAATATTGCACATTTGTTAACGTGTTGGATAAACTTTGCTCTGATAGATCAGCACGTCAATAGCACTTTGACGGTAACGAGATTTTAGTATTCTCTCGCAACTACGGCTTAATATACCGCGGGTAGTAATTCGGGTATTTACGATGGATGGGATTCAATATCCACCACCCCTCAAGGCTCCCCTAATACAATGTAGAGAGGCGTTAACAACAATTGTCGACTTCGTGCAACATGAACAGCATGACTTTATTGTCAAGAAATTGCTATATGGAGTATTACATATTAAAATTGAACATTATAACTCAACAGACTGCAAAAGTTTTATTTTTTCCCCTTATATAATGAATATAACTGCGTTGCAGGATATTACAGTAACCCCATACAATTTCATTTCTATTTCCCAAGCTCTCGGGAGAAGGATGCAGAAATGGCTACTGAATGTCATCGAGACGACACAAGTTTTCGTTTATTTCACTATTAACAAAACGTATCTAGTAGTTTTACAACTGCTCTTACACAAGTACACTTCATTTCTGCTTATTTCGCAACTTGGGCCTGCCGTATGTAATTTGCATAATTTGGCGAGAAGTAATTACGAGAAAATATCTTTTCAAAGCAGGTAAATGCGTTCATTGTTCTAGGTAAAAATGTGTGCCCAGAAAACTAAATAAGACGAACAAATTAGTTAAAAGCTTTACTTTTAAGTAAATTAAATTACTATTAGATACTTTATGTAAATGTTTACGAGAGCTATAAATAAATGCGGTTATCTGCGGGAGAAGAATTTGGTCGCAAATGCAGGAGCAATAAAGGTGAAGTAAGCTTCAATTTAGTATTTCGTATGCATTTTCCGAAATAGCAAAACTGATATCCCATATTCATCTTTTTTCGATCTAGTTTCTGTTAATACATTTAGTAGGCTAAGAGCCCCTTCCCTCTGCATCTACCAACAAAATGTAGCTTATTTTCCCTTGAAACACCAAGATTTAAATCCCTTTTCCCTGCAATGTTCACGTAAAGGAATTCATATGTGTGAAATATGATCATAACATGTTTATTTGCGTCATGGGTATGTTACTTTAGAGTTTGTAGCTTGAGTGCAGTTGACGGCTACGGGAACATAACTCTCAACCTTACAACGACTTGTCACGAGATAGTCAAGAATTTACTCAATCCAGTAGAGTAACGACGCTTTCTGGGACGAGAAAAATGTTCACGCCGTTCACACTGCGCACAATCTCGCACACGGGTCCTCTTAAACTATTTTTATCACCCCTGCTCTGCCCTGCCTTCGCCATTTCCCCGCCTCGCGTCGCCATTGTCCAACAGTCCGTCGGCCTTCGTGCGCGCGGGCGCGCCGGCCGTTCTGAGTGCAGGTCCGTGTCCGCCCGCGCCGCCGACACGCGGAGCCTCGCGGCAGGCACAATTGCGTTCTGATGCTCAGGCCGTTTGCCTCGCCGGCCGGCGGCGAGTTCGCGCGCTCGCCGCTGGGCTTGGCCGGCCTAGCGCTGCGAACTGCGCGGAACCAATCATTGGCGGTAAGAATCAGTACGAAAGGTGAAGATGTACAAAATTGAACGACAATAAGTTGGTGCTCACTGTGAAGCCGATTTTTGGCAGAAATGTCGGTCGGCCGAAGTCTGACATTTTTGCACGAGGTACCGAATTTGTTCAAACGTGTGCAACGAGGTTTCGTTGAAACTGGTCAACAGGAATGGTCATAGTAAATCCGAACGACCTCTTCCACGGCGTGTGAAAACGTCGGCAGTCGGACGATGATCTGTTTGTTTTTGTTTGTTTGTTTGTTTGTTTCTTTCGTTCGAAATCAGCTGGAGTGTCTCAGTCACCTGGTAGCGAACGACCGATATTTCGGATGCGCTGTGAGCAATTGTTTCAACTTGATAAGCATTTAAGAGGAATAACGTCGTAATCGTCTTAGCAGATCTCAACTTTCGAGTAGAAGAGCAAATGTAATGAAACTATAGAGTGAGCATTCTTCGGATTACCGGTTTTACGAAATAAAACTGAATAATAACCACCCCTTGGTGAACGAAAAGAACAGAAAACACGATCAAATCACACCTGTTATTCTCCACTTACTAATTTCGTTTATCAAAATTTATTGTGAATGTATAATACGCAAATAACCGAGTATATAATCAATAAAAATCTACTGCCTGTCCTTTGAAAAAACTTTCTTGCGGTGTTTCATTATATCTTGGTTAACTAAAATTGAATTTACTGATAAATATACCAAAATTGTGATTTTTGGTTGACACCTCTCGTACTATGGAATAGATTTGAGTTTATTCGTTGAATTACGATAAGTATTTAACTCCCATACTATTTGTTATTACCATTTTCTTTTTATACAACGTTAAAGTGCTATGCCCTCTTTACAGTTTCGTGCTGCTTCAATGTTAGCCGCTAAACACATCCTTCGCAGTCTTATTGGATTTCGTCAGAAGTTAGACGCTACTCACTTGACAGACATCTGACGTCTCGCAGCTTAAGTAGAAGTACGAGGAGCAACTAAATGTAAACCGCTCACATGTATTTACATAATGCGCTAATACTATTTACACTCCGACCGGTCGTGAGGGAGCGCATTTTCCTCCCAGTGTTCCTCGTGTTGACTTTATAGAACTAACGCGCCAAGTAAACTTTCGAAGTCTCTAATAGGTCGTCAGTTTATTCACGTTCGCCAGCTGGCAGACGCGATTTTTTTGTCAAGAGCACAGCGAACGGACTCTTGCACCCCTTCCCAAAGGCGGTTCACAATGCGAGGATTCTCCGTGCCCTCGCTTGCCGGCAGCACTTGGCAGAAAATCATCTTCGTAAACGGATGCTTTCCTTTAAGAACTTTTAGTCGCTAGTCAGAATTTTAGTTTTGTAGGTATTTCATTAACGACCAATAATTGTATAGATTGTAACTTAAGGTTACTTATTAAATCTACATTAAAATATGGCAACGTTTCGACAGTCAAATCCTAAAGGTTTTATATAAACAAAATTTAAACGGCTCATACCGTATTCTAACAATGGCTTCGACAGTTCAGCGTGCACGTGGATGTTGTGTGAAGGCTCTAACTGGATTGAGACTGCATAGGAAGAAACAACACGCGCATTTAATGCTGCGCGTGGCGTATTTTACTGTTCTTTCGGCTTAATCCAGGTATCAACAGACAGTTTATGTTCCAATCTTTATGTTACATGTTCCAATCTTTCAAATCTAACGAAACAGAATTTGGAAGATGAACATTTTTGTATTCTATGGTTTTAGGACACCAAGTTGGATTCACTAATTTAAGGCTCCAGAAAAGAGAGATAATTGATATTTACAATGTGGCATTGCGGATTGTTTGGTTAAATGTAAACTAATGTCACGTAAGGAGCAAACATTTCAGGCTGCTTGTGTACGCGCGAGGTGAAGTCCAATCGTTAGAGACCCTCCCAGGCCAGCCTCCAGCCCCGTCCGCCCAAATTGGTTCGCATTCACGCCTCGCGGCAACCCTCCATCTAGCGGCTGTCCACTCCCCGAATGTCAACGGAATGCTTCCCACTTGCCGCGCGACCGCGCAGCGCTGTCCATCGCACTGGACCCAACGAGGCGAAGCACAGTGGCTTGAAAGACGCGAAAGCCCACAAAACATTTACTTTTTTCCCGAATTGTTCGATTTTATACATGTCTACTTCAAACGCACAAGGAAAGTACGTGTGCGGTGCGTACTGTATTTTCGTATTTTTTGTCCATTATGTTTAAAGGTCCGCAAACATTGAGAATTTTGAAAAATCATAAATTTACCCAATTTTCGAAGCCAAATTTTACATTCGTTCATGTAACAAAATATTGAATTTTATGTTTGTTCTTTCTCACTACTATGTTAACTACATTGTTCACAAGAAACCAAATTTAGTTTCATATTTGTTAACTCTTAAGTCAGCCAAACGCAACACTATATTTACATTTCTTAATTTTTTGAAGAATGTACATGCATGTATGTAAAAATGGAATATACATTGGTACTACAAAATAATTGAAAGTTTAATTTCCAAGTTCGAATTACCTCTTAGCCAGTGAACATTTTAAAATTCCGTTTTATTTATTTATTTTGTTTATTTCTTGCAGACAATAGCAACGTTACTACTAACTTCCTAAATCAGCAGAAGCACAGTAGAAGTTCCATGTAGTTCTCATCACATTAAGCACTCAAATTCCTTTTTATTCGTTAACTTTTCATCCCCTTAAAGAACGTAAACTGAAAGTCACTGACTTTCTTCGCAGAGGCGAACGAGTTCGTAGTTCGAAGACAACCATTTGGAGCGCGCTGTCCTCGCCCCAGGACCACAGCGCGGCAGCGCGACGAAACACGCGGCGCGAGGGAGGTCGCTGGCGCCGCCTCCGCCCGACGGCAGCTGAGGCCGCGTCATCTGCCAGCGACGGCCAGACGTCAACCCGCGTTAACGCACTTACCCTAATCCAATTGGCGCCCCGCCGCCTTCCAACAGCACTTCGCCTCCGCGCGCACACACAGGCCGTCGACGGCCGGAGGGAGAGAGGACGCTGTTTTAGCCAGAGGACGTGTTTTCGGAGGTAATTAGGTTGTCGGCTGCCGGCTCGCGCCGCGAGTGCGGGCGGATGATGTGGATGGCGTCGCCCGCGGTGGGGAATTTTCGCCCAATTTCCGTTCGGAGGATCCTTCTGCTTGTTTGCAATTGAAGAGAGGTGTGGAATACACAAATACCGGCGGACACACGGCCTCTTTTCTAGCCTCACGATAGTTTTTTTTTTTTTTTTTTTTTTTTTTTTATGAGGTTGCTACGACGCGCCGGACCGACCTCCTACGATGTTTCATAACTCGTGTCGGCTCATTGATTAAAACATTTCGTAAGTGAAGCTGTTCGCATTTGTATAGAAGGGCTACTCCTAACATTTGGAGAGCAGTATTGTGTTAATTTTCTGGACTTTTTTTCTTCCTCTCACGACAATCTTAAAAATTTCCTTAACTTATGCTTTTGTCTGTTATTCACAGTTTATTTCATCATGTCATGACAAAATCACAAAATTTCCTCACAATCATTCCTCTTGGAGTTTTATTCTACTATTATGATGGAACGAGGAGGGGGAGCGATGAACAGTTTCAACAAGTTTTACATCTAGAATAATTTTAATTACAGTTACCTCTAAACAATGTTTAATGATCAAATCGTAAAACATTAACAACCCCCGTAGAAATATAGACAGTTAATGAATAACAGAACATCCGACGCAGATGCAAAAAACCTCTAACCTGCCTGATTAGTCTTCCGTTAGTTAAGTCCCTCTCCGAGCTTTTTTTGCACTTTCAGTCACACAATAGCGAAATAGATTTAGATCTATGCGAACAGACTCCTAGTTCAGTACCCGCAGTGTGTGGAGCAGACACTGAGATATAGGACTCTGAATTAAAGTAAACTTCTGCGATGAGTTTATATCTATATGTAATTCACCGTCAGATGTTCCATTGTAAACGTCAATTAATGAAAAGGAAAAAAAAAAAAAAAATCAACGCTTTTACGAGACAATCTTATGAAAAACGTCGATCGAAAAGAAACTTAATTAAAATTGAAATATCTTACAACTCTCGCCACAGGGTCACAATACGTTAGCATCGTCGAAGGAAAACCTTCCCCCATCGCCGGCCCAACAACCAAACAGGTCCCCAGATCGCAGCACCGCGGAGCAGGAAGCGGCTGAATGCAGCGCGGAAATTCCCCGCGCAACCGGCTGTTCATTCCCCCCCCCCCCTCCACCCTCACACGCGCATGGGGCTCCCAAATGGCGCGCAGTCACGTTCCTCTCCACTGCCGCGACGAAAACCTTCACACTCAGGTGGCTCGGCTGCATTGCCGACGTCAGGTGTGGTTGATGCCAGTCAACGCGGCTGGCAGGCATTCTGACGTGGAATTTAATAAGCGAGGGGTTGAAATCTTCTGAGTTGGCGGATGTGATTTGGGGAAATCAAAATTTGCGGCGTGACATTGAATATAAGCGCCGATATCTGCTTCTACGAAGCAGACCTTACAGGTTCGAACCTCTTGGATGCTAAAGATGAACTTATCGTAGCTCTTTCGGAGCGCGTAACATCTAAGTTGTCGTCAATCAATATATTCATTCAAAATCTGCCACAAACCGAAATTGGGTGAAGACGGGCGCGCACCCACAGGCTAAAGACAAGCCAGTGTTACACGAGCATGAGAATTTACACTACCGTAGACGGAGACATGAGCAGCTTCAACCAAGCATGAAAAACGGGATGCAGCGAGCCTATGCCTTTCGGGGGAGGCTTAGGAATAGTGAGAGCGTAGGCTTCCGCGACCGGAGTCAGTATTTACTAGGCTGTCCGGGTGACGCCGCGTCCATGGCGAAGGTGCCGACGTTTCGGTCGCCATTCTGCGACCTTCAGCAATACGCCCCGAGGAAGGTCGCAGAATGGCGACCGAAACGTCGGCACCCTCGCCATGGACGCGGCGTCACCCGGACAGCCTAGTAAATACTGGCTTAGGAATAGTTGACGGCGGGCTGGAGTCGTGTTTGGGCGTGACGAAGCAGGAAGCGCAGCGGCAGCGCCTGGTGCGGGCGATGCGCCCGGTCGGGCGGGTCGGACGGGTTGGGGCAGGCGGGCGGACGCTCCTCGGGCGATGCTATCTGCTGCAGTCGGTGATTTACTTGACGCGCGCGAACGCAGGGGTCGCGCAACCGCCCGCGCTGGACGAACGCGGCTGACACCTCGCCCCGCTCCCAGTTAGGGGCTGTCCATAAATTATGTAACGCCAAAGAGGGGGGGGGGGGAGATTCGAGGCAGCGCTATGCTGCGTCACATAGGCGTAGGGAGGGTATTCCATTTGTGTTATGTAACCTTGACTTTTTTGTTTACATTTTTTAACATTTCTTGAAATACTTCCTTTTTTGTCCCACTAAAATATGAAAATATTACCTAATTAGTTTTAAAACAAAATTATTTTAAGTTATTAGAAGTTGTTACTGAATAATTTAAATGAATACTTTTTTTTTTACTGAACTATAATTTATTTTCACTTTCTGCATTTACATAGGGGGTTGGGGGTGGTTGTAAGCGTTACGGAACTATTATGGGGGTTCAATCGCGCATTACGGGTGCGTTACAGGGGGGAGAGGGGGTATTCAAAATACTCCGAATTTGCAAAACATATATGGACAGCCCATTAGTATTTCTCCCCCTCGGATATTCATGGCGCGAATCTAGAATGGCAATGCACTTGCCGCCGTGAGGATAAGGAACATACTAAGCCTATAACTTCTAGGTTTTTACTCTTACATAGAATCTTAAATTTTGATCTTAATTTTTCCAATTGCCATTAAATTTACATCTAATCTTACATTTAATTCTGAACTGATATACGTTCAAAGTTTATCATCCAGGTCATAGGTATTGAGACATTTATTATTCAGTGTTTTGATGTTAGATCGGTCATACGCTCACTAGCAGGATAATTTGCAGGCCTAAGACAACAAATACATGCATACGAAAAGGGACATCTCTTATTCTATCTAAATACCGAGGGCAGCTTTGATTTCAATACAACTAAATTAAGGTTGTGGTTTTAACTGCACGTAACGGATAACAAAGTACTTTTATTTGTTCAAATTTGTGATTTAAAATTTTTAATTAAGATGAAATGTTCACTGATTGTTCACTGATTCACTGATTGTTACAGTTACAGTACGTTTATTACAATATTTCACACGACCTACATTTCTCTCGAGCCGTGGCAAGTGGATGCAAGATTTAATAATAAAATACGACATTCATTCAAAATAAACCTGCAAACATGATCACGGTTCAGTTGGATCCAAAACAAATGTTCCACTACAGAGCGTCTCGCAACCACTTTGCAGCCCCCTGCGGCCGAGCATCTCAGTAGCTGTCACGCTCATCACTCGCCGCGCGATAACGACCCGGCGCGAGTCGACTCGACTCGACTCGAAGGGTCACGAGGGCGGCCGAGGGGCACGCGGTCCAGCAGCAGCACACGAGATTCGTCAATCCTCGCACCCACGAGACGCAGGTCGCTTCCAAACAACTGCACTTGCTCACGTCTCACCTCAGGCACGAGCCAGCCAGGATAAATCGTGAATTTTCTTTTTGATTTGCCACGGGTAGGATTGAACATCGACAAAAAATAATGGAATATGTTTCGGAATAAGAAATGAAATTTCAACCTGTGGAGAGAAAAATCCTACTGAACTTTAACATTATGAGCGAAATAACAGTGTACACCAAACGACCAATTTTGGAAATATTGGACCCGGAAATATACGTAGAACGATGCTAGTGCGTGAAACACAAACACTGTTTTACGCACGGAGCGAGGAGTTGGATTGGGGGCATAGCGGAGGTTCATTCGCGCTAATTCATAATGAAAATGGTAGTTAGAAAACCATTTTGCCTCGAGCTATCAAAATATGCCAATAACAAAAATGATCTCATACTTTAGATTTCATTGAATCTTTCAAAAACAAAGCAATAACTAAATAGTACACAAGAATGTAGCAAGAAACCTTCCCAAGCCCTTATTCCCCTGGTCACAATCACCAGGCGTACAATCGCGCCACATCCAAGGATCCATTTGCGTTCAGGAGACATCCCATTCCCCTCCCCGCGCCAGCGGACTAATCTCGCGAGCGCACGCGCTTCCACGAGGGGCGAGCGGCCGCAGGGAGGGAGGGCCCGCCCCCACCCGCGTGCGACGGACGTCATCGGGCGGAGCAAAGCGTCACGCGTCGCCTCAAGACGAGGGGAGAACCACTCGCGCTAATAGGCGCGTAAGAGCAGGGTTCACGCAGCCTCCGCTGGGGCGCGTTCAGAAAGCGGCGTCTGCCGGGCTAATGCGCTGTCCTTAAGGGACTAAAGACTACACACGGGAGGCGTCCGCGCTTTATGATCAACACGGCGATTTTAGACAAGGGCGTGTTTAAGTAGTCTCTTCGTCCTGCGGACAAACTTATCGGAATATACAGGTGTCCGGGGAGGAAACGTTGAAAATTCGAAAATAAGCTCTTACGGCAATTTTGAGCATATTTTGTCTAATAAACTACTTGGATATTCTGAATGGTTGAGCCGCAATTAGTACTCACAAGTTGGTTTGAAAAAATGCTTTCTAGCCAAATTTTTCCATTGTGGAAGCATAGAAACACTCCAGAAATATATACATTGTTTATTGTTTACGAAAAATAACTATTTGTTCAGAAAGAAAAATTAAACCAAAAATAAAATGTAAACAATTTACACAAATCGACGCCTTTTTTTCTTTCTCGGTCAATTTTTATTTCTGAACAAATATATTCATTTCTTTCGTAAAACATAAATAATTTACATGTTTCTAGAGTGTTGCTATGCTTCTGCAATGCACATTTTGCCTAGAAAGCATTTTTTCAAGCAAACTTTTGAGTGATTATTGCGGCTCAGCCATTCAGAATATCCACGTAGTTTATTAGACAAAATATTCTTAAAATTGTCTTAAGAGCTTATTTTCGAAGTTTTGACGTTTCCTCCCAGGACAACTGCATTACTGGTGCTATGTACAATTTTAGAATAAAGCTTAGGGAAGTTATTTCGGATTTTTTTAAATGCTACACGGCAGGCCTGCTGGAATGCTATACGAATGCTAGACGATATACTCCCCTTTCATGGTTACGAGCACTGCCCAACGAGCATAGCCAAATTAATGGCTTCCCTTCGCTAAGAAGACTACTACTTGATTGACACTGAACCGAGTAGGTGAACATGCCTAAGCGTGTTATTTTGCGTGCCCATAAGATTTTTTTTGGTATTTCAAGCTTTCCCACATTTCCTCACCTACGAACGCAATGAAATATTAACACAAAAGAAAACCACATTTAAGGTTTTTAAATGTTCTACTTTCCATCAACGAAACCGTTAAAAGCAAAATCTGGACTTTGGTATCAAACAACATAAACCAAAGAAATCCAATAAGTATTTATTTAAAAGTCTCGAATTTACTAGAATATCCCACAAGAATATTGAAGAAAATTTCGCTATGAGTCAATGCAGAAATACTATTACCTTCATCTTTCAACTGTTAATAAACATCCATGTGCCTCCAAATGACATCTATAAATGCTTTTTACGTTTTTTCTCCATCGTCGCATGTTTAGATTCAGAGTCCTGTAGCGTCCCCGATGTTTCCTTCCTTCTGATCTTGAACTTTCTACCAGATGCTATCTCGGCCAGAGAAAACGACGACTGGAGCGATGGTTCATGACCACGCCTGTCCCAGCGGAAAAACAAACTGCAACTTTATTGACTACGCGACCCACAACCCAGACGGGTGCAGCGGTAAGGCAGACGGCCTGCCAGGACATCCTACAAACCCCAAGCCTTCAACTTTATTTTTCTTGTCGCCATCCCTAATTTTGCGTTGATTTTTATTCCGTGTTTAAGAAACAAATTTTCTCACCTACCATCACGACTATACGAAAATAACTTATATACCGTTAGATTTTAGAATAACTGTTGTGTCCTTTCGTTTCGCGGTTCTTTTAAGTGATACGACGATAGGCCTGTCCCCTAATCCCACGGTCATAAGTACTGTGAAACGAGCTAACTCAAACGCATGGTTGAAAACGAGATAGTTTCTAATCTTTTCTGCGGTGTTCTTACAGTTTAAGCTAATTTTCTCACCCGGTGGATTACCTAATTCACCCTCTTGTAGTACATACAACCTTTAGTTTTTCTTTTTCTCCAGTTGTAAATACTTAAATAATACGTTACAAAACAAGACAGTTTGAAACGCACAACACGTAGATGTTCCTGAGGATACTTTCTTTTTCAGAGATTTAATACTCAATATTTCTGGAACACATGCTATCAGGTCAGATCGGCGTAGTTCCACATTTAGTAAAATAGGTTTATCACTGCGCCCGTTTCTCACAGGATTTCTGCCTCGTGAAAAATATCCCGTCGTAATTTCATTATTTCCTGACATGACCCACCCACCCACCCACCCACCCACCCACCGAGGCCTTCGAGATATGGTTGGGGTCCTGAGCGTGGAACGTAAGCGAATGCATGAATCCGGGTTGTTTACGACCGACATACCGTCCGCCTTTTGGCCCTGGGAAAGACGATTTTTCTCCGCCGAGGCCACGCTTGTAGCGGCCGAAAATTATGAAGGCGAGCGACTGCATAAGACGCGGCCTGTAAACACTACATACTGTATGGCGTATAAACAATAATACCTGCTGCGGCAACATCACGGACTATAAAATGTCACATGAAAAGCTAAAAACTTTCTTGTTAAAAAAAATCGGTGGGAGAGGTTCTTGTATTCAAATATCTTGCATATACGTACTCATTTACGCACGTGCACAAAATATAATACTTCCTTTTCATTTCTATTCCACTCTTTTTCTCTTTCTCACGAACTAATGTATTTAGATATTACTAGAGTGCATTCCATTGAATAAATTTTCATGAAGAGTTTGATCATTGAAAGAGGAAAAAAAATTAAGCGCCTAATACATTTCTATCCTAACCTAAGTACATGAAACTTCAACAAAATTCCTCGTACTAATTTCTTTCGTGGCGCAGATTCTGGTTGCATTCTTCCTGTGTGCAATACGCTTGACCGCTTGGAACACGTCGTTTATTGAGGAAACAGCCAACGCACTGAAGCGGCACGCACGCCAGGAAGACAGCGGTGTGGAAGGCGAAAAGACGCTTGTTTTTGAAATGGCTTAAAGTACACCAACACGCGTGAAATTTACTTTTTAACACGGGTGTCGAAGAGCGACTACAATAAACGCCCGGAAGTTGAGATTCGGTGCCCGTGGGACACTTTTAGACGCCCCCAAAAGTCCGCAGAACGTTCGGTGGACATTACGAAAACTTATCATTTCACCAAATTTTGACATTTAACGACCATTTTCCCACAGTGGAGATCTTAGATCTTTCAGTAATATCAATTGGTTCAATCACATTTAAAGTAAATTAGCCCAAATGTTAATTACAGACGGCAAAAGATGGGGAGAACGTTGCTTTTCTGTTCATGTTACTTGTATAAATACATAATTCTAAATTTGCCTTTGTTATATCTTTGAGTGGAAGAGCCTCGTCATATTTCTTGAAAATAATTTGGCGAGTGTTAACGTTCACGTATACATGGAAGTGTGCTCCAGACTGCACGTGCTTGTTTAAATATGACAAGGAACCGAACAACTTAAGGCAAAATATTTAACTAAATAACCAACGTACAGTCGACTCTGGTTATAGTAACCTTCTGGGGACCAACCTGTTTGGTTCACTAAATGAGAGGTTCACTATAATTAGATTATAAATTAATTAATGATCTTATATTTCTTATCCGAATCTTATGATTATTTGCAATGTAAGTGAAACGGGACCAGTTACTTTAGTTCACTATAACCGGAGTAGACTGTATTTAAAAATATTCTGTGAAATCTTCAGAGAGCTGATGCTTCTCGTGTGTGTGTGTGTGTGTGGGGGGGGGGACGTACCTGAGGGCGCGCGGCGAGGTGCACGTGCCAAAACTCGGCGTCGCCGGGCACCTTGGCGGTGCAGCAGAGCTTGTCGGCGGAGGCGCCGAGGTAGTAGCCGCGGGTGACGTTGCGGAAGGCCCAGCGGCCCGTGTTGTCGTCCGCCACGGAGATCTGGAACTTGGAGCCCGGGTCCTTCTCCTCGCTCTCGCACGTCACGTTGCCGAACGAGTCCACGGCCAGGTACTTGCCCAGGTGCGAGCGCAGGAAGATGCACGAGTCGGAGCCGGACGCGGAGCTGGGCTCGAGGGTCCACACCTGAGGGCAGAACACCCCGCAGGGATTGACACACTGGGCGACGTTTTAGCATGAATCATAAAAGGTCAAACAAGACATTCGTCGGCCTGGAGGGCCCAGGTCGCTAATTCTGAAAAGCCCTCGCTGCCTCGTGCCTGAAGGGCCGCGGGATCGACTCCCGCCCGGGGCTTGCATGTTTGTGCGTGACCGTTATCGTTTCCCTTAATGTTACTTACAGTGGTCGTTATATGAACTCAGTTCAAAAGCAGCATTTAAGTACAAAAAACGGGATATTTGAAATTTTACTACAGTCGCATTGAAACGGACCAAAAGTTTTGGTAATCGTACGGTAAGTCAAATTATGAATCATTGCTGTGTTATGGACCTTTTAAGAATCAAAACATGCCCACATGAAATGTCTCCCTTATTGTTTTGAAACTTCCCTCCCATGCAAGGACTCCTACGCCTGATGCAAACTCACGCTTATTGGCCTCTCAGCTCTCAGAACTGTGTCATGAAATACTCAAATATTTGCACAAAGAGGCAGAACCTCTTGCGTTTCGAGAAAGAAAAATTAAGTTCTGCCTCTACGTTAAAATAAATAATCCTAGTCACACGATGAACGTCTTTTGTATGGCTTTTAAGAAAATATAACAAGCTTTTAAGTCCAATTAAAAAAGATGTCCATTTTTTGGAAAAGAAGGGCTCTTTTAAGTAGAAGTATTAATTGTGAATGATTTGTGAAGTTATAAAATGTGAAGGGACACAAAAGACCATTTATTCTTTTCCCTCCTTTTTCCATCATTGTCCCTCCAATCCTCCCCTCCTCGCCGAGCTTCTTCCTCGAATTCCCCTCATTTCATTTAGAACCCTCTTTTTCATTCGGCCAACAATTTCTTTCTCATCCCTTTATCGTCGCACAAAGCCATTCCCGATTCTTGGCGCAGTCACCGCAAGCAAAGATTCGCAGAAAGCAGCAACTGCTCCGAGAAACCGTATAATGGTTGGAAAACTAAGACGAGTCTGAAAAGAACAGCTTAAACCGTTGACATTTTATTGTAAAGCAGCTTTCACTTTCTTTAATTACGTGAATCTTTCTTTGGACCAAACTAGCATTACAAAAACTTTTTACCAAGTTCATTCGACTATTACACTTCTTTATAAGAAGACTAAGGCCATGGATTTTATTTCTCAACAGATTAAAAGCTGCAATCAACCACAAAAACCATCTTTTTAATACTAAATGAGCGAAAGACGTCGAATAATCATCTAACGGATTAGGAGCTACTAGAACATCGAAATACTAAGGGAAGGTTGGTCACTGCCCACGACGTGTTGAAAAGGATTACACTTGACTTGACATGATACTGCATAGATATATGCAGTATTAAATTTCTGAAATAATAAATAAAAATTCTTGTATCAGATATGTTAAAACAAGCCTCCCTCCACAAGACCGTGAAAGTATAGGAAGAAATTGAGGCACGTTGTATCGAATCCGAAAATTAATTTTGACTTTAATGATAGGACAATGAATTCGTTCAGAATCCTAACAGGGATGAAGCAGCTTTCGTCCAGCGGTTGAAAGAATTGGTTCTAAGAAAATGTCCACTAACAGGGATGAAGAAGCTTTAGATTTAGATTTTAGTAAAAAAAAAACAAAAAAAAAAAAAACAAACAGAAAACACTATATGTGACGTATGAGGGAGAAGATTATCTGCGCACGTTTTTGTGATTTCCAGAATCCCTTCCCGTCATTTTAACTATAAATAAAAGCCGCTAACAGGAATGAAGAAGCTTTCGTCCAGCGGTTGAAGGAATTGGTTCTAAGAAAATGTCCACTAACAGGGAAGAAGCTTTCTCCCAGGGGTTGAAGGAATTTGTTCTGAAAAAATGCCCACCAACAGGGATGAAGAAGCTTTAGATTTTACTAAAAAAATACTGTAAAAATTATGTGACGTATGAGGGAGAAGGTTATCTGCGTACGTTTTCGTGAGTTCCAGAACCCCTTCCCGTCATTTTAACTATAAATAAACGCCACTAACAGGGATGAAGAAGCTTTTGCCCAGCGGTTGAAGGAATTGGTTCTAAGAAAACTTCCATGTTTGGCCATTTTGAATTCCCGCCGTTCGAGTGAATTGAATTGAATTGAATTTGCCTTATTTTATGTGGCGAGACTCGGGTCATTAGGGCCGCTCTTCCGTCTGACCACGCAAATTTCGCTACGCTCCTTTCACCAACTAGCAGAGAAACTTTCTAGGGGGACGAAATAGGCTATTTGAATTTAGCTCAGAGGCTATGTCATTTAGGCTTGAGGATCTTTTACATGCAAGTAAATCTACTAACATGGGACAGCCGGATTTACTTCTCCGACGGAAGGCAGGTGTGTGTGGTACGCACCTGCTTCTTCTTGAGGGAGGCGCCGTTGGCGTTGATCTTGAAGCCGAAGGTCTCGGCGGTGAGGTAGCGGTACTTGGAGTTGATGAGGCCGATGGTCCAGCAGCCCTTGGGCAGCGCCTGCGAGATGAGCTCGGCGCTGCCGCCGTTGAGGTCGCCGTGGCCGTTGAGTCCGTTGACGCCGTTCATGGTGGAGCGCAGGGGCGCGGCGAGGTACGGCAGCGGGAGAGGGGGCGGGCGCAGCTGCGACGAGTAGTACGGGCGGGCGGGGCGCGGCGGCGGCGACTGCGGCGGCGCGGGGGCTGCAACAGAGGAGGAAAGCGCCCGTCAGCGTGGCACAGATATACAAGCCGCCTATCACTACATTCTAATAAACTAAAAGCCGGTCCGGATGGCCGAGATCGTCAAGGCAGTAGTGCCGTAGCGATCTCGGACCAAACGATCGCGGATTCGAGTCCCGCCTCGGGCATGGTTGTGTTTGTGTTCGTCCTTTTACCCCCTATCGTCACCATATGTCATCTTCACAGTTACCATACCGTTATATGCAATAGTGGTCGCTAATGACCTAGATGTCGATGCGACCTTAAATACCAAGAATTGGCTGAAGAAGTAGCATGGAAAGAAATGAAACCACTAGACTGTGCAGATTAAACGAATTTTTTCCGAACTACGTGACTCTATACACATGTGTGAATGAAATATTAAGCTAGCTGTAATATTTTCTACCAATAATATAAGTGGGAGCACGTCAATGAATCCCCTTATTTTCACAGTGAAAATTAAATGCAGCTTTTATACAAGCGCTAATTCCATCTTAGTATTGCACTCATGCCATACACCATCGTAAGTATTTCATACTAACAGTAATGAAAACGTTTCTGTGACTATAATTACTACCATTTAGTCAAAGTGGCAGCACAAAATGCAACTATTTTACGATACAGATTAAATGTAATTGCTCTACGTAAGGCGACTCGATATCATTCAAATATAACCAAATCATAATTACAATTACGTAATCATTAAGCTGAATCGATATTTATTAAACAATAGAAGTTATCAGCTTTCAGAGTACTCAGCGAATACCACCACCAATGAATTATAATTCCACATGATAACACTTTCTAAAATTACACCTTAAGAAATTTCATTCAAAATTACAAAATACCAACTTTATCAGAATAGGTTATGAAACAAAATGTAAATATCAATAATCCCTCTTCTTGGGGGAGGGGGATATAAGGTCGACATATTGACAAGTTGTTTGTGTAAAGTTTATAAGCGCCTCTTAGACTCCACCAGTTATGCACAAAGTACCTAGACACTACCAAGAAAATATATCCACTAGAAAACTTGTTCATGTTAAAAATGAGTGCATTCTACAGAACCTTCGAGCTGCCTGTGGCACATACGTTGCATATATTTGTCAAAATTATCTATGAGAAATTATCGTACGAATTAAGGGGCAATTCTGCCATAAACGCGTAACATAACCCCTTGAGAAGTATACAACTGCTATAAATCCATAAAGTTTTTTTTTTTTTTCATTTGTCTCGATCATCAGTCGTAACGCAGTATCTCTTACTTCAAGGGCACACGCGAATCTAAAATTACATCATCTCAAACTTAAGACAAGCACTTTAATTGGCTTCGCAATTGTTTACACGGACGTGAAAAGCGATTTCCAACGTTTCTTTATCCTGTTGTATCCTGCAATATAATTGGACAACAAAAACTAACACCTATTAATAATGAAATTATTAAGTTACCTAATATAAATATACCAAGATGCAACAGCAAAGTACAAAAAAAACAAAACAAAAAAAACAACAAAAAAAAAACAAAAAAAAAAAAAAAAACGAATAACATGAAGACGATAGAGCATTCTAGTTTAAATGTCGACATATGTAATATTAAACGGGCCAAATGTCCTCATTTTCAACGCACTAATACAAAATATCTCCCCAGGGCGCAATAATATGCATTTAATCATTCTGAAACCATCAACAAAATTAACGGGCGTCCCAACGCTTTCAGGTTCCCACTCAAGAGCCTCTCGACAGACGGTAGCCTCCTCCCGCGCCGTAGAAAAGCGTCGCGGAGGTCTGCGAATGGAGTGGGAATGGAGACTAATGGCGCGAGGTTAGCGCCCCTAGAGGGGAGGCCCGTTTCCTCCCGGGGACAAATGAATTGCGGCGGGCGCCGGCCAACGGGGATCGGGTTGCGGCGGCGGTTGCCGGGGACCGAGGGACGCGAGTTCGTAACCCCTGAAACCTAACTCCGAGAGCGCTCCCTCCCCCCCCCCAACCCAACCCAACACACTGGGCTAGGGTCGTGGAGCACCCAACGAGCGCCTAAACTGCACATGATGTGGCAGTGCAACAAACCGCAAGGAGAACCCAGGAGATACTGGTTAGAGATGGGAGACTGATAAGCACATCCTCTTAAGCCACGTTCTCCGGACTTAAAATTACACCATTACACTTGTATTGAATTAAAAGGTTCTCCGAAGAACACAATCCTATTTAAACAATTTTACACTGCCCATAAAACAAAACACTAATTTTCTTCCACAACTTGCATCATGTGTAATAGCGCAGAAGGAGAATCAATATTTAGAAAGATAGGAACCGAAGAAGCTTGATAGAGGCTAGTCGTACAAGCGGTTCACAATAAACATGTTGCAATTCAATTTAATAAAACCAGAATTACGTTTGCTTAGGAAACATTAGCCCTAGACTTTAGACTTGGCAGGCACGGTTTCTCAACATCGAGTAAACTCCTTAAATAATTTTTCGGAATCAGGAATAAACACGAATAGCTATCCCGTTTTTACTGGCATTTAACGTTTTATTATTTTGCGTATACACTCAGATTTTAAAAAAAATGTATTCACAAAATATCCAACTATTTAGATAGGTGCACCACTGCTAGTGCTATCCAATTCTATACATTACGTAATTCCATACATAAACATGCTTCTGAGTTCAAACTCCCATCACGAATTCGAACTGAACGCTGAAGTTCACAGTTCACTCCTTCCGTATTCCGTCCCGAGGAGCTGATCTCTTCCGCAAAACCATCACGTTTGAGGGCGGATCGCGACAAGAAAGGGGTCATAAAAGCGTCAAGACGCGCCCTTCACGAACGAACGGCGAGCGGCTCAGCCTCAGCCTCAGCCTCAGCCCTGCCATTCCATTCCATTCCATTCCATTCCATTTCATTCCATTTCATTCCATTCCATTCCATTCCATTCCATTCCATTCACAGCACGAGCGAACCCGCAGGCCCGCGCACGAGAAATTGAGAGACTCGGGCCATCAGGCTACGCTTCTTTCATCAACTTGCGGAGAAAGAGGTATTTGTAGGGCGACGAAACAGGCGATTTGAATTTAGCTCAGAGGCGTCATCTAGGCTTGAGAATCTTTTATATGCATTATATCTTTTATAAGTAAATATACTAACATGGAACAGTCGGCTTTACTTCTCCTCCGAAGGAAGGCGTACGAAGGATTTTTTCACCCTTAAAAAACGATCTGGTTTTAACCCGCCAACTTTGGTACAACAGTCCGTTACGCTAACCGTTACACCTTTCAGTCGGTTCACAAATTTAAGTTAAAAGTAATATCTTTTCTGCTGCATAACTGTTTCTATACAATTAGAGACTATACTTATTACCAAAAAGAAAAATAATTTTAACAAAGAAGTGATATATAATGAATCAGTTTATATTTGTATTGTATATTTTTTTAAAAGACTTAATATATTTGTAACAAATAATGTACTTCAGCTTCCGGGTCAATGACCCCCATCTCGATCAGGTTTTAGTCCAGTTTCCCTGATTCATTGGGCAAATGCTGAGATGACCCATTGTTTTTCTTCTGGACATAAATGTAACTTCACTATGCGCACGTTTTGTTTAACTCTCCTTTTGCTCGTAATGGTAAAAGTAGATGTAAGGGCGAGTAGCTATTTTGTTAGCAATGTAGAAAAATCATACTTGCAATTCGTGTACAGATGCAAATACGTTTCTGTAACTTAGAAACGAAAATGACTATTTTTCAAATATTGCTAATCTTGCGATTTTTAAAATTTATTTTTATTTATGTTAAAATTTTACTCATCTTTCAACTATTTATAGTTAAAATGACGGGAAGGGATTCTGGAACTAAGGAAACGTGCGCAGATAATCTTTCCCCCCCACATCACATACAGTTTTAACTGTTTTTTTGACTGAATAAAGCGAAATTTAAGTCTAAACCATCGCGGCCGCTTCGAGAGACCGGCGGGCACACAGCCCCGCCAGAGCCCCGCCGCTTATTTTCTCGTTTTCGCAAGACGTGACCGCGACCACGAGAGCGGCGGCTGCGGGGCTTTTCAAAGCGGCCCGCGGACTCCCCTGCCGCCCACGCGATGGATCTCGCCATCTCCCGCGGCGCGTACGGCGCACAAAAGACAAGCTGCCCGTGGCTATGTACGGGCCCGACAAGCTTCCAGATGCGATGCAGAGGTGTGGATGGAGTTGCAATGCCATCGCCGCGCGGAACGTTTTCCTCTTCCGGGCGGCAGTCGCTTGAGAGGACGGATTCCCGTCACGCGCGCGATTCAATTCTCGACGCGAACATCGCACTGATTTCTCTAACGTATTTGGGCTTTTGTGCGCGTTCGCACCTAGTATTTCCTTGTGCTGCCGACTCAAGCGCCCACGTCCTCATGTTGCTACAATGTCAACTACTTTTTAGGTACAGACATGTTTCGCTTCTAAATTACCGATGGCGACGATGAGAAGTTACTAGGATTTCTTCGTGGTACCTCTTTAACGGGGAAGAGCTATCTGTTATTGAACCAAGATACTCAAACGCGCTATCCTCCAGGAGAAGCGAAGAGGCTGTAATTATTGTTTGGTGCTAATTAAAAGGTAGGAGTATACAATAGAATGTTTAGAACATCTTTATTTAAGCTATATGGAAATGTACTAATAAAGGATGTAACAATCATTCGTGTGAATCGATATAAACCGATCCGCTGGCGAAATTTCTGCAACAATTCCATCTCGTACAACATAGGTAATAATAAAAACGCGTGGAAGAGAGTGAAGATTTTTTTCTTAGTATTTCTACATTAAAAAAAAAAAAAAAAAAAAAAAAAAAAAAAAAAAAAACACTTCAGAAATTTTCTTTATGCTTAATTAGCAGGTGAAGCAAGTTTCGAAACATCAAACCTGTTTGCAAGAGCTTTGGAACATATATTTATTATTATTATAATTATTATTATTATTATTATTATTATTATTATTATTTTCAGAAATGAGATTTTAAAGCATTATCATTTATGTACATGTATTATACCGCATCAGAATTTATCGCAAAATAGAACTTCAAAGTTTATAGAAACGTTTCATGGAAAGGCCCCACAATATGACTGGTGTTGAAGTCTAATACACAAAAAGAATAGCATTTAATGTTTTTTTTAAATGCGTTCTAAAATATATTTAAATACCAATCTATTGCCTTTTGTGCATTTTACTTCTATTGTACTAGACACTTCAATACCCCGGGCGCATATGTAAACTGTCGGCATTGCTCGACAGTTAACGACAGTGGGAAGGTCACGGAACGTATCATTTTCAAGTAGCATCTGAGAAATCTACGTATTTTTCAACCTGTCAACCGCTACCTTCTGTTTATTCTCTGGCCACCGAAAGAAGTGGCGGCCATCGCTTTGGGGGCCACTCCAGATCGCCGGTCACGCCACAGCGGCTCCGGAGTCATTTGGAGCGGAGGAGGTTGGATGCGGAAGGGGCACGTGACCGCCGCCAGGGCTCTTCGCTCGAGAAAACAAAGCGGCGGCGGTGGCGGCGATTTGCATGATGTACGCACGCCAAGCAATTAAGAGCGAGGGCGTACAAAAAGGTTCGTAAGTTCAAATGATGTGCTCGCGAATTCTGCTTGTCCATACATTTTACAGTTAGGAATCGTCCATTTGTATATCGAAAAATTTCACAAAAATTAACTTGAAAAAAGATCTCTAGAAGAAAGGAAGAAATTGCATTGTTTTTTAGGTAGATTTGTTGCAAGATAGCCAAACATGGTATACTGAAATGCAATGATGAAAACCGAAATTTGAAAACCGATAAGCGAGGTTCCGAACACGTATAAATAAAATTTGAAGTTAAGATTTCTTTAATCCGAAAATTACATGAACTCACTCCAATATTTTCAATTCCAGGTCTGTATCTGAATTTACAATTAAGTCGTTCTGGATTTGTTTTCATTATTTTTTGAAGCGAAAGTAGTGAAGGTAAAGTCCTTAATTCATCTGCAGCTTACAGAAATGGGCAACTGGTCGCCTTCTAGAAATGTGGACATTGGAAATTAGTGTGTCATTCAGAACATCCAGTTTTAAAAATTGTTATCGACAATATTTTGTCCTACGATTGTGGTCCGAATCAGACAGGTGTGAGTTCGTAATACTACCGGATTCTACGGAGATCGTGGGAGATAAACTTACGATTATGAGGGGGTAGCATCGCCCGGTTGTAAGGTGTGTGTGTGTGTGTGTGTGTATAAGTGCACAATTAACAATGTATTCAACGCACAGTGGAACATTGTTCACACGAAACCTCGAACATCGAATGAGTCCAACTTCTGCCAAGAATTAATGGGAGGAACCGAGCTTCTTAATGCGAAAATCCTCATCCACCGGACCTCAGCGAGTAAACTAGTACCATGTCGCCGAAGCTTCGGTGAGTAAACTCACGACTACATGCACGCTTTCCGCACTCCGACACCGAAAGCTCAGCAGTCGTAGTATCGGGGTCGCATACCGATCTCCCCAGGAAATCTGTCCGCCGAGCGCGACACAGCGGGGAATCACGGAAACGGCAGCGCCCAAGTGCTGGCGCGGAGTAGCGGGCTTTCTAACCCCGAACAGGTCCCGTCCCGCCGCGCCGCGACCTAGCCTAGCCAGCAGGCTCATACGGGACGATCCGCAACGGACCGCAAGCGCGGTAACGAACCCGGGGCCCCGGAGGTGAACGCCCGGTCCGGCGAGCCCCGCGCGGCGGGTGGCGCTGGCGGCGGCGGCATCAGGACCGTCCCGTCCCGCGCAGCGCCGCCGCACCGACAGAGGACAGCCACCGCCCAAGTGCACACGACGGACGCAGAGAGAGCGAGCATCTCCAGGCGAACGAGCATTACAGAACGAGAGGCCTCGTGGAGCGACTCCTCTGCCATTAACTATCGAGTCAATTAATCTACTAGCGACCACCACACAGTTTTCTTGCCAATATCATTTTTAACTTAATACCAATTATTTAAATAGTAAGCAGCGTTTATTGTAAAAAGGTCAAAGTGTTATAAAAAATATATCTTCAAAGTGTCAGGTAAAGTCATTTACTAACTAGAAATCACTGAAATGCTCTCAAAATGTTTTCCTTTACATAAAATATGATTTTTTATTATCCAGAATTTATATCAAATGCCGCGAGGGAGTGTACAAACGAACAATAATATTTGCATTTACGGATAATATTACTTAAATTCTGACAGCGAAAGAGTAATTCGGTAGTTCATTTATGGCCGATAATGATACTACATTTTTAGCATTTCCTCGCGAGAGTTATATATTTATTTGCCAAGCAGCTAAAGGACTTAGATAAATGGAACACGTAAAATGTCGGAAT
The DNA here is from genome assembly GCA_038098605.1 of Gryllus longicercus. Taxonomy (NCBI): domain Eukaryota; kingdom Metazoa; phylum Arthropoda; class Insecta; order Orthoptera; family Gryllidae; genus Gryllus; species Gryllus longicercus. The sequence continues at coordinate 1,305,134 of JAZDUA010000303.1, forward strand.
TTAATTAAACAGAAACACTCGGGTAGTAGTTACGTGAAAGAAGCGAGTCGAGCCAAACAATACTCACATTTTTATTTAAAATGAATTGGAAACTTTGCGTCGACTTCATTCGAAGATATTTTACACCTTAATCGAGGTGTCCAAAGGACCATGCCTCACAGTTTACTTACAATTGCGCGAGCGAAACTAGACAAAACAGACCTATCAAGTGGCAATTCGTTTGCCATGCTAATTTATCCCAAGTACTTTAACACGTACAACTTTCGGAATCAACCCCACCCCTCTTTCCACAGCGCATTCCGCACGCGTTCGGTTTATCCATTTGATTCAGCTGTTCGTGGGACACACACACACACACACACACACACACACACACACACACACACACACACACACACACACACAGGCTTCTCCGCGTCCGCGCCCTCCGCCGCATCTGGCGCCGCGCCAGGGGCAGGTCACCACCACCGCCGCCGCCGCCGGCAATTACCGCTCGGACCCAAGCGCCACTCAAGCCACACATCCCACACACTCCCATCAGAGCAGTGGCAGACCCAGGGGGCCATGAATGCCATGCTAGAGTTTTCGTTTGTTAGCTTTCTTCATTTGGCAAAATTGATTTAAATATTTATGTTGGAATTATGAAAATATTTTAAAAATATTGTGTAGAATACTATACGAGATATATATGACGTATACACTACAAAACTAATGTACAATGTAATGACAAATATATCTATTATTTACGAAACTATGATGGGCGCCCCCAAAATGTTCAGCTGGATCCGCCCCAGATGCATCAGCGGAAGGTGTGTGGGAAAGTCAAATACCCACGCGCAGGAGAATTCCAAGATTGTATTAGCGTGCCGTTAAATTAGACGGAGTTCAATCGCGAGATCTATAGTTAAGAACAGTAAAAGGGTGAAATTTTGAATAAATAGTTGTGAAAAGCGAGATACGACAACGCGAGGGTAAATCACCCAAGTACCGCCATTTTCTACACTGCTTTGCATTTTTCACGACGATCAAAACCGAACCGCTGCCCCTTTTGGGGTTCAGACACTAATTTTACTACCCCTGGCGAACACAATTAGCACATGACTATTACATACAGAGTAATTAGAGCAAGTTCTTTCCGTACGAGATTTATTTGTTTCATGTGGAAACTGCACTCCAAACCGGTCTACGTGGAAGCAACTAATCCATCGACCTGGAATTCCGTTCCGATTAAATGCACACCTCTCTGACATGCATCCGCTATCAAAATCATCGCTCGACTTGCAAGTACATGCAAAGTCACGGCTCCGACGAAGAGATAGTCACGTGTCTACGGCACCAAACCGGTCCTACCACGAAGAACTAGTACTAAATTCCGGTGAAAATAAACTACGATAGGGAAGCTAGGAACATGCATATTACGTAGATGGAACAAGTCAATAAATCCAAGAGACTTTAAGAGTCAAAACGCATGATGGGACTGAAGTTCTCAAATGCAAAAAATGTTCTCCATCCGTTGTTAAACTACCCAATGGTATTTATCGCCCATTGTCCATTGACGGGTAATGGACTGGCAGAACACGGAGTGCGACTCCCTTGTCTAGGCAGGGTTGAAACTTACATCTGCAGCACAGAGCGCTTGCCGTCACGCCGCCTACACAATTTATAGTAATCGTGTAACCTGGAGGTATCCGTGTGTCTATGTCTTTATGTCCATCCGTTCCTCCTGGTTCGCAGTCGACACATCATTCAGAGCAAGTCAGGAGTGCCTGTTCACCGAGATGGCACCTAAAAGTGGCAATGCGATTTGAATTACTATACTATCTTTCCAGCTTAACGTGAATCACTACGACTTAATCATTTGGAGGTAAAGAAATTAATTTTGCATTAAATTTTTTTTTAAGAAGTACTATTTTTGGCAATTTTTTATGGAATATTCGATGGTCGTAGGTGGGCAAGACAACCAAATGCATAACATACGTTTCCAATACAAATTTTTATTAAGAATTTAGTTATTATTATTATTATTATTATTATTATTATTAGGAAGAAAAAAATACTGCCGAAGACTATGGCAAACAAGTTATGAATATTTAATTCGGTAATTAGTATACCTTCGATCTTCATTCGCATTCAATATCCATTTACTTGTGCATTTTTACCGCTTCCCCTTATTAATTCAGTTTTTCGCTCTTTTACATCATCTGCCGCCGTGGAGAAGCACGACGTTTGGCCGCGGCGCGCAGGGCGTGTGCCGGGGGCGTTGGAGCCTCTCGAGCGGGCAGCGACGCGAGGTGGCGGTGGCGGTGCCGGTAGCGGTAGCGGCGACTGGCGGCCGGCGCCGATAACAGCAGCTGACACCCGCGGCAGCAGAAGTGCATCTGCCTCTTCAGCACATGCACCTCGCACGGCGTCCTCCACTGTTTGAGAACAGACGGAGTGGAGGGGGGGGGGCGACGTTTACAAGGTGGCAGAATGGCATGGAGGCAGTTTCTTCGGAGTCACCTGACGCGGCATTTAATCAGGTGTAAAGGCGGCAAATTGATGCGCGTTTGCGTCAAGTCCGTACTTACTTATCCGCATACAGCACTGTACACTTTACATACATCAGCGCCTGTCTTGACAATTCATTTTCATGTACAGTGTAGAGAAAATTTTAAACGGGACTCCAATGCGCTGGGTTATTTGGAACGCATTCTGACTAGCGGAATCACATTTTCCACCAACCATTTGAGTGTAACGCATTCTATCGTGACTTATTCAAAGATATCTTTCGGAATCAATTCCACCAAGTTTTCAGAAACAATCCATATAATGACAGAAAGAAAAATTATACACGTCTCTTCATTCTTATTATTTATTATACTTTCTGTTTGAAGTTCATCAACGGAAGAATTTCACTCTAATAAAAAAAAATATTTCAACAGTTCAATATCTAACAAAGACCTCATTCACACAAAACATTTACTAACATGCCACGATCGGATATCCATGAATTAGTGTATTTTTATCCTCGCTGGAAGATGGCTCACAAGGAATTCCCTAGATTCGCCGAACTCTCCGCATTCAACCCGACGAATTCCCACCCGACCTTCAATATAGCACGTATACCATTTTTAGCGGAAAAGCAGCCGAACAAAAACCGCCGAAGAGGGAGACAAAGGCGGGGTGGGGTGGGGGCGTCCGGTGCGTGGGAGGCGCGTTAAAAATACCACAGCGCCCCGCTTCCGGTGACGCAGCCGGAGCCGTCTGGAATAGGCTGCGGGGGCGGCGGCGGCGGGGCCACGCCCTGGGCGGCGCAGGTGGTCGTAAAATTCGCGCCCGCCCGCCCGCGGCTGCAGACGACGGCGACGGCGGCGGCGTCAGCGGCGGCCTTGCCCAAGGCGGCGCGCCGTGGCGTAGCAAGGAGCACTACAGACGGCAAGGGGAGCAGACATCGCCTGGCGGAGAGGTGTCGAAGTTGACCAGACAACACTTCACTAGTCTGAAATGGACTAAACTACTGTACCGACAGCGTATAACCGACTGACAGTTCGATGCGCTGTTCCCGCACAAATCTACATACACGGCACCACCTACATGACAGATCTATTAAAACTCCAAACATTCTCTCTTACTGATAGCCGATCACACGTCTTGTTCATCGTAACCTTCACCTCAGCCGAAACTTTATCGCCTCCGCGGCCTCGTGTGAGGGGCAATTTTGAACCCTAGCTTTAAGAAAGTAAATCCTCGCAAGCTGATTGCTTCTGGGCACGTCACATGACGTATCACACCACGGGGCGAGAGAACTGTCTATTCGCTGTAGGTACTGTAGTGTATGGCGTCAGGAAGGAAGGCTTGGAAGTCGTTTTGTGGATCACTTAGTATGAAGCGAGGAAAGAAATACGGATGTGGCGTTTTTGTGTCTAGTTTTGAAATATAAGTAAGAACATTAACGTTTTCTTAATTACCAGGTTAATCAATGCTTACATCCCACAAGGTGATTATAGATAACAAAAACTTCATAGAAGTTTCTGACGAGATATATATATATATATATATATATATATATATATATATATATATATATATATATATATATATGAATTTTTATGCCCGAGAATGACTGTAGTATGTATAAAATACGAACTCGAAAATATTATCACTTTTCAAGCGAAAACTCTGATTGTAAGCAGGGCAGTTTTTTCGCGACCGAAGACAAAGAGTTTTGCTCTATCTACAGGCTCCCTTTTGAGCTACACATCAATGAGTTTTATTGTAGTAAAAATATACTTTCTAAACATCTTTCTTCACATATATAAATTACGTTTTTAAATCATGCCACTTGTTTTTGTGCAACAGCGATACAAGAATTGTCTTCCAGACAACTTAATATAGACCCTTCCACTTCCAGAAAAAACAACGTTAGTGAATACTCCCAACATCGGGGGGAAACGTACTCCCAAAAACGCGTTCCCGAAAACCCTTTTATCCCAGTATTCTACTCCCCAAAGCCGCCCTCTCCGTATTCCAGAGCCGCGCGCCCAGATCCGCCGGGGGGCTGCGCACTTCCCGTCCCTACCCCCACCCTCGCCGTCTCTCCGCCCCCGCGCGCGAATGCGGCACCGGCGCTGACGCCACGCCGCGCAGGCGGGGGGATGCTGCATGGACCGCCCCGCCCCGCCCCGCTTCCGCCCCGCCCCCGCGGAGAGGGCGTTGCACCCGCCGGGTATTGATTGCGGGGGCGCCGCCCTGCACGGCCCGCACCGGCGCAGCCCCGCCCTACGCCCGCCCGCCCGCCCGCCGCGCAGCCCAGGGCCAAAGTCAATGCCAGCGCTGCCTCAAGGCTACGCAGCGGCCCGGCCACGCCCCATTCATGCACCATGCGAGGAGGTGTTTTTTTAAACAAACAGCTACGCATATGGACAAATGGAAGACGTTAGAATAGGAGTATTATGCTTCGTAATTCAAAACGTACGTGTAAAGGTAGTTCCGAAGGTTTCCCCCATTGACTTGGAAATGCGCGCGGGAAACCTAGTTTGTCCATTGTTATGCACAGCTAACTTAACACAACTGCCTGCGTCTGTGGAGAGGGAAGCGGGATGCAAGTATTGTTAGACGAACAGTTCAAGCGAATACATAAATGAACAGGTGGGAATGCAGGGCATTTAATTAAGTAGAGTTAATTAGTAGTTCTGCGGATGAAGTGAGCTAAAATTAGCAGTATCTGTATTTTGGTGTAAGATGTTTTGGAAATTGTGGGTTGGGTGGACTATGTCTGAGGTTAACAAAACTGAGTTTGATGTTAATAAAGCTGTTCTCTTGGAAATGCGCCAACAAAGTTTAAGCCTAATAGTTTTGCGAAGCCAACATAACCGAACCTTAACACAACATTACGACAGGTACGACCAAACCCAAGGTTCCAAGTAAAATGTATTATGTATGTGACATACTAACAACTCGCATCAAAATAAAAAATTTAAAACCTAATGAATTTTCTGAGAAAGATCTTGCTTAAAATTTGCGCCAACTCCGAATCCGCGATACCTCGTTTAAGCACCTACTGCGTAACACAGCAGTTTTCGCGCATTCTATTCGGAATAATATACTTTTCAGCAAATTAAACTGAACGACATTAGAATGTTGGCATCAATTAAGTTTCCTGAAGGAAATGGCGAGTCAAAGGAATTAAATATTCAATACTTTTGTCCCAATCCGATGAAATGAATTTTCACCGCTGAAAAATGTATTCTGAAATTTCAACAGACTGAATAAGAAACTTGTGACATGCAACCATTCTCTTCACTAATCTGACACTTTCTTCGGAAAGGAACATTAAACTTGTATTCCTTTTGCAGCCTTTACACTGTTTTACAAGAGCTTTTCAGTGATCATGGCTCCTCCTTAATCCAGTGAAGCGCCATCATAATCCAGCGATTCTCCCAGTGCGACGTCACCCCGAGAAACGTTGACACCAGTTTTCGTAACGGGCCGCCTGCCATCGCCGCCGCTTGCAATTTAATTCCGCTGCCAAGCAATTCGTCGAGGGAGAGACGCGCTTTGTGCCCATTACTCGGAAAGTCGTTACAAACTCCAGCAACTTCCGAGAAAAGAGCAGCTCAAGCGGGGTCTGGCAAGACCACGGGGCGGTGGGGTGGGGTGGGGTGGGTGCCCGGGAGGGGAGTGAAGGGCGGGACCAAGGAACTGCCAAAGAATATTCTGGGCCCGGCCTTAGGTCTCTCAGCGGGCGTTCGACGATTTTCCGGATTCTCGTACTTCTAGGAAGGGGGAAAATCCCCTCGCTTTTTTTTCTTTCTTTTTTTTCAGGCCAATTACTCGCGTGATAAATTGTTTGTTAGTTAAAAATATATTATATCTTAAATGTTGGATACTAGTTCAGAGAATTATGATCAGAAAAATCTGAAGTAGGTCTAATTCGCACGATGTACAAACAAATCTTCCGGTATTTTGGAAAACTAATATACCAGTCTCATTTTACAAATTTAATGTAGTACTACAGCAACTCTTAAGTATATTATAATTTTCTTCTATTCAAAAAGTATTCCGGGTTTGCCTCTATAACTAGCACATTGTAATATTTTGAGATTCAGAATTATGTTTTTACAGATCTGCTATTCTAAAAGCACTTGGGTGAGTTTTTTGACTCATTAAAAAAATGCCACGGCCATTATGTTTTGCCGACGTCTTCACGACTTTAATGCTTACCCTACGCGTACGTGAAAACTGATTTGTAGATTGTATTAAGGTACGAAAGAACGCAGGATTTCATCCATGTGAAATACGAAAACCACTGCCAAAGATGTCAACGATTCACAAAGGAAAGAGATCAACACATCACACACACAGTTTCCTTCAACCATTGAAGCCTCGCTGAAACCCAACGCCTTAAAACATCATACGCAAAACGAGGGTAAAAGCCTGAATGAAACATCGCAACAAAACACGGGGGTATGATCACGCTTTGCACAAAAATTCGCGCCAGTTCGCGAAACGGCGGCAAGGCCACGAAAGCGGCGCACGACCAGGAAAGGTGTCCGGCGGAGAGGAACAGAGCCGAGCGGAGAGGAACAGAGCCGAGCGGAGAGGAACAGAGCCGAGCGGAGAGGAACAGAGCCGAGCGGAGAGGAACAGAGCCGAGCGGAGAGGAACAGAGCCGAGCGGAGAGGAACAGAGCCGAGCGGAGAAGAACAGAGCCGAGCCGAGAGGAACCGAGCCGAGCGGAGAGGAACCGAGCCGAGCGGAGAGGAACAGAGCCGAGCGGAGAGGAACAGAGCCGAGCGGAGAGGAACCGAGCCGAGCGGAGAGGAGAGGAGGCAATTTGGGGACATTAGCGCTTTCTGCATGTCAGCGCCGTTGCCGCGCGCGTAATGAGATCCTGGAGGCGGCGGCGGCGGCGACGGCGGACCCCGACCCCGCGCGGGGAGAAGCGGCGTGCGGCGCCGAGCGGTCACAAAGCGCCAGAGTGACCTGCGGCCGGTGCGACCCGCGGCGCCGCGTCCGGTTGGTCATCCTGCTCCGGGAGGTGGATGACGGGTGGGGACGAGACGGGGAGAGCATCTACTCCCCCCCCCGGGAGGTGTATTGTTAGGGGGTGGCAGCAACAAACACAAAGGACAGGAAAATGTGTTCTGACTGATTAGGGCGTCTTGTACGCCCCTTTTTGCTTGTTAGCTTGGTTCTAACATCACAGTCATCATTATTAATATTATTATTTTTATTTATTTCACAGTTTTACATTGTTAAAGAAATAACTTGTTACCCAAAAATTTTTAATATTTTATTTTAAATTATTTATATTATTTATTTTATTATTTATATTTATATTATTTTTTATTTTATTATTATTAGAAGTATTAGTATTTTAGTTCGTGACAACGATTCTCAAAGGAGCTGTCACTGCGATAGTGAATCAGCATAATGATGGTACTTAATCCTAACCAAATTCGATCCTAATACATTTTCAAGTTCGGGCGTGCTTGACACGCTCTAGAGTATGTGGAACGGTCACAGCAGTTATATTAATAACTAAATTGCAACTAACTATTCTTGTGCGGAAGTCACATTTTCCAAATACGGTCGTCAAGCTGCAGAGAAGAAAATGAATCGCACAACCATACTAATCCTCAATAATTTGAAAATGTGCCATCATGCAATTATTGATTTACACTTCAAATCAGAGAGGGAAAGAATAGAAAAAATTCTGCACGTTTACTGTTCGTAATAACTACTATTTCAGTTCTTTTTTCATGAAGGCGACTAGAGTGGGTGCATGTTTTAAAATCACCATTTAAAGATTTTTAAAAAACCCTGACCATTACTGTTTATTGAAGTTGGGTAGAAACAATTATAAAACCTTATCAATACAGTTATTGGGAATTACACACGAAGAAACATTCCGGCGTAAACGATATCAACGTTAACACACCACCTCCAGTACACAACGCCCAGACACAAAAAACTTGTGGAAGCTGTTTATGAGAGAAACGTTTCTCTGAGACTGCTCCGCAAGGCGATACCGCAGGGCCTTCTTAGAGCTCTCTCGCGAAATCCAAGCCTCTGGCTGGGCCACCGACGCGAGACGAAGCGCAGGCCTGGAGCACGGGTGCCCGCCTGGCGTGCATCCGCTCCTGCTCCCAACACACGCATCTGAGAGATCACAGCTAAAGCATGTGAATAAATGAGACAGACACAGAATGCGGGTAATCAAGTAGAAATTCGTTATTTTCAGTTATGGGAACGACATCCGGATTAATGAATGTAAGGCGCATTTGTATTTTGGCGCAAAATGAGCCGGAAAGTTTGCAATCGTTTGGCTCAAAAATATTTAAAATTAACCACAGAGGTGGAAAGCCTGATACTCCCAGTCGACTTCGAAACGCGCAAACGAAGTTGTTAAATTGGCCGTATTAATTAGACCCTTTTTTCCCCTCCCAAGCCAACTTTACCTTAACTTCTTGAATCACCGCCAACTATAAAGCGCATTCCACACGTGTTCCATTTATCCGGGGTCGTTTGTCAAAAAAAAGTACTTCCCGACCACAGGGCACTTGCAAGACGTTTGGGAGCGCTAGTCCACAGGCCCGCCTATTCGCCGGTCGACTATATTGCCCTCTAATTTCACTTACGGCCCTAAACAAGGGGAAGTACACGCGGTCGGTCCTTCAGGGGTGCGTATCTCAGCGTCGTCGGAGGGCCCTGGTGCAGGTCTCCTTCACTGAGGCGGAAGGAGGCCACCAGAAGCGGTGATTGGGGAGAGCCACGCCCACAAGAGGCGGTCCTTCTAACAACGCAGAAACAAGATGGATGAATGGCTCTTAGGAAACTGAAATTAAGTGGAAAGAAGATACTTGGCTAAATATAAAACAGTTCACGAAATAACTATTAGAAAAATACTCAGAAAAAGAGTTCACGAATACACTACGACTATCGGTTTATGTTATCAGTATATATGCTGAAGGAATAAGGCAGAATGAAGGCAGGATGTGCCAAGTGTTATCCGGACCTTGTAAACAGCGTTTTCATTTCAAAATCTATTATACTTGTTAAAACACGCCGCATTATTTCCAAGACGGAGGTTCTTCACACTGTGCATCACTTGAAATGTTTGGACTGTTTTAGATTACCATTCAATGCGTTTCTTAGAAACATATGCATCATGTGTGTTAAATCTGTAGGTGCGAGTGTCACGTAAACATTAAAACAATGAAATAACTGTGTAGGCCAGTAGTTGCCCAAATAGTCATAGTGACGAATTGAACAGAACATTCTCACCAATTAAGAAAAAGAGCCAGAGTGCAAAATCTCCAATAACGAAGAAGATCTCGTGAAAAAGAAACACGAACGATGTCAAGCGATAGCGGATTAGGACTCCTATTTCGTCCAATGTAAACCGGTGTTGACCAGTACTTCCCAAATCGCCCAAGAAGTACATCTATGGCTGAGCTTTGGCAAGTTTCTGCAGGACGATAGTTCAAACTTTAGGGGAAGAGGACCGCTCCATATCAACAAACGAAACGAGGGCCATCCTCGCTTTTAGCACGATGTGAATAAATCCTAAACATTCTTTCGAAAAAAGAAAAAGAAAAAAAAATTCATTTCCTTGGTTTGAACAAAAAGAAGTTTGTTATTATTTCCCTGAATTAAATACATTTCCAGAAAAGATTGAATTCTTCCCGGGACCATTCCCGACCATCTCTTCAATTCGCACCCTCCTTGTCGGTCGTGAACGCATATTCCTTTTACGTTCCCGGCTCGAGTGGTGGCTCGTGATTACAGCGCCCTGTCCATCTCGTTCGCCCGGACTCGCAGAAGGGTCGTTGAGTTCCGGCGCGGTTACCATGACAGCACCGCGCGCGTGTCGCCAACTCCACCCCCCCCCACCATCACAACCCTTGCCCCGAGCCTCCTTCGGCACCCCATTCCGATATGCGGCGGCGATGGTGTAATGGTTAGCGTATAACCAAGTTCGCGGGTTCACGTCAGATCGATTTTTAAGGGCGAAAAAATCCTTCGTACGCGTTCCTTCGGAGGGGAAGTAAAGCCGGCTGTCCCATGTTAGAAGATTTACTGCATGTAAAATATCCTCAAGCCTAAATGATGCCTCTGAGCTAAATTCAAATCACCTGTTTGGTTGCCCAAGAAATACCTACTGTCTCCGCTAGTTGGTGAAAGGAGCGTAGCGAAATTTGCGTGGTCCGACGGAAGAGGAGGTCTCACGGCTTGAGTCTCGCCACGTAAAACAATGCTTCAATTCCATTAGGAACGCCATCGACCGCCGGCAACACCGACCACGCCCCCCTCCGTCACCTAGCCCCCCCCCCCCCCCCCCCGCCATGCATTCCGCTCGCCCCTTCACCCGCCACGCCCCTTTCTCAACTCTCTCTCCCCCGAGCTTTGGTATTCGCTCAGGGGATTCTTCGGAAAGTTGGGTCGCGCCCCGGGTGGACGTCTGTAATAGTGCATTGCTTCCCCTCAGAGGAAAGCACGCAAGGAAAGTTTGACGTAGAAAATTTCGTAATTTTTCTCACGATCCTGTCACGAAATATTACGTTGTTGAATTGTTATTACAGTACAATTCAGGTCTTAAAACCCAAAAGTATTGCAGAGAGGTATGGGATTAAATGTTTGTAAGAACACCATATTCCTTTCGATATTTGCGCCTTCAAGTTACGATTACCAGTATATTAAAAAAATGCACTTAATGTGGTTGCATATTTACACGAAACTATACAGTAAACCCTATGAATAGTGTGTTTTCTTAGCAGCAAACAACTTACATTCGTTTAGCTCAGCACTTGCCTCAGCAACATAGCAGCATCCCTCGATAAGATTCCTTCAAATATACAGCTATGAACTTTCCTTCCTCGCCTGCTCTTGAGAAAACACGGTTCTTCCAACTTGATATGACTTTTCTTTAATCACAATATCTATCACAAATTTTATCACAATACGTTAGCCAGACAGAATCTACACATTCTTGTTGAATAAAAAACTAGTATCGCGAAGAGATCACTAAGTGAAAAAAGTAAAAATGTGTTCTTATTTATCCGCACAATCTAACAGTGCGCTGACAATCTATGCCTCACACTACACGAATAGAAACTTCAACAACCTTGACCTTCTCGGATTATTATGCAACACGCCAGCATGATGTCTCACCAAAGGAAGATCGAAATCTCTGACTCGCTGGCACGAAAACATGGCCCACGACAACTTGATTAAGCCAGCCTTTGAAGAAGAAGAAGAAGAAGAAAAAAAAAGGTGTCACATAATCGCAGTAGTATAACGGTACGAGGCATTACTGTCACCACGTGTTTTCGATGAAAATGATACGATGCGTCTTCCTTTATTACGCCATCACGGCGCATTAGAAATAATTGGCGATAGGCGGATAGCAAGGGCTTCATCAGAGCGGAGTTTCGGCGGGTGAGCTCAGAGTGGCGGGGTGATCTCACCGCCCGCCTCGGGCGCCTCGGCTCCGCTGCGACCGCGGATTGCCTGGACGAGCAGGGGTGATGCAAATGCGCACAATGGCAATGGACCGGGAGGGAAGTATTGAATTGAAATGAATTGAATTGAATTTTGCACAAAAAAAGAACCGTTGGAGAATACCAGATCCATGATACTGTAACAAGAATTCTTGTTGCGTGATCTTGGCTGTCCGGGTGACGCCGAGCCGCTGTGTTGCTGACGTTTCGATCTTGTCGTGGTCTTCCTCAGGGCTGGTATACCCTGCCCTGAGGAAGACCACGACAAGATGGTCGAAACGTCGGCACCACAGCCTTCGACGCGGCGTCACCCGGACAGCCCCGATCACGCACATGACTCTGGCCGCGGAAGCCTACGACTTCTAGATTTCTTGTTACAGTATCATGGATCTGGTATACTTCAACGGTTCTTTTTTTCGGTGTGCCTTATTTTACGTGGTGAGACTCGGGTCATCAGGCCCGCTCTTCCGTCTGACCACGCAAATTTCGCTACTCTCCTTTCACCCACTAGCGCAGAAAAGAGGTATTTCTTTGGCGACGAATCAGGCGATTTTTGAATTTAGCTCAGAGGCGTCATTTTGGCTTGAGGATCTTTACATGCAAGTAAATCTACTAACATGGGCCAGCCGGCTTTACTTACCCTCCGAAGGAAGGCGTACGAAGGAATTATTCACACTTAAAAATCCACGACGTCGATCGGGTTTCAATCCGCCAACTTGTGTATAACTGTCCGATACGCTAACCATTACACCATCGCCGCCGCTGATGGTATGGCTCTAATAAGCTGTTATTTAAGAGTTCATTAAAAACAAATCTTCGAACATTGCGGGATTTTCAATTGCAGCTTAAAGAGAAAAAATCCGCATAGTATATCAGGATTTAAATAGTTGGGTTAAGGAATTTTGTTTAATAATATTTCCTTTGTTATTTAATGTTTTAAAAACAATAAAGAAATATTACAAAGAGAAAACAATTCTTTATGGCAATTCATAAAAATAACTTTTAGTATCTTTATAAAAAACTTTTAAAAAACACCGATCTTCATTATTTTTGTACAAATCGTTTTAACTTGCTACAAATCGACTTTAAATGAAATTCAACTGAACGTATTGAAGTGTCCTAGTGCAGCCAAGTCATGTCCAATTAGAATTTGTGGCATCCACTTGTTCCAGAGCTATGTGCTCTGTAAGTAACAAAAACAATACGGTAAATAAACTGAAATAAGTTAAATATTTATTATATGCACTACGCTGTTTTCACAACGCCGGCAGTTCGTAGTATCTTCAAAGCGAAGAGAGAATACTGTGTTTATGTACTACCGTAAACAGAGAGGGCTAATCTTATCTCTCAACAAGGATATTTATGAATGATCGCCGTGCCGCAAAGGTATCTTTCAATATGGCACCTGAACGATTTATGATTTTATGAAAGGCGGAATGTTATGACAAGACGATAACAGCGGAATTCCCTCATGTTTACTTTCACAAAAAGGGCCCAAAGAAGTTTGAGTAACGAAGAGGCATCACGACTTAGAAATAAGTTTCCAGTGGTAGAATCCAAATCATATTACTGCAAAATTATTCATATTTTGAGAAATCTTGTCTTTGTACACACTTTTGCATAAACGAACGTCAAATAATATTAACAAATCAAAGGGAAGAATTTGGGATATTATGTAAACATTTTTGTATTTCAGCAGAATTATTTTGCGTTTGCAACATTAAATGAATTACCCACTGTGGAATACTCTTTTCTCCTGACCAGGTTTGGAAATTTATTTTTTTGTTCTAAAATTAATCAATAGAATGTTCAAAATTGTTCAATAATAATAATAATAATAATAATAATAATAATAATGCCGATCAGATGGCCGAGATCGCTAAGGCAGTAGTGCCGGAGTGGTTTCGGACCAGAAGATCGCGGGTTCGAGTCCCGCCTCAGGCATGGGTATATACCATTATCATCATATCATCATTTCATCTTCCATACCCCCAGGGCTAACAACCGTGGGGGATAAAAATCGGATCCAGCTAAAATGCTGGTCCCCCCAAAAAGTTGTTGCAAGCACCTACCACCGCGATAATAAATAAAAAACTGAGCCACGGTAAAGGCAGGATGCTTGCATGCGTGGTCCTAGTCGGCCGATTAACGAAATAATAATAATAATAATAATAATAATAATAATAATAGGTAAACGAAATTATCGGACTACTCTAATTATTTTGAGTACTATTCGAAGCAAGATTCTTAATTTAAGGAAAAAAATAGCTAGCAAATTTCTCCGAGGAAAAATATACTATTTCACACCCCTAGCGAGCTTTAAGTGCACCATGGCGCGGCGTTGCATTGGCGATAAAGTTGCTACACCGCGCCCCCCCCCCCCCCGCCGGGAATTCCCGCTCGCCGTTCCGGCCCCGTGGCATGTCTGCACGCGCAGGTCACCTGCACTCCGCTGCAGGCGCCGACAAGTGGCCGCTCAGCTCGCTGGGCACAATCACGCACAGTGGAATCTCCATACGAAGTAATGTTCGAAACGAAAAGAGGAGCCGCCTCTAAAGACGCAGATGCTTCCACATATTGAATTGAATTGAATTGAATTAATGCCTTATTTTTAAGTGGCGAGACTCAGGCCATTAGGCCTGCTCTTCCGTCTGACAACGTAAATTTCGCTACGCTCCTTTCACCAACTAGCAGAGAAAGGAGGTATTTCTTGGGCGAGAAATAGGCGATTTGAATTTAGCTCAGAGGCGTCATTTAGGCTTGAGGATCTTTTACATGCAAGTAAATCTACTAACATGGGACAGCCGGCTTTACTTCCCCTTCGAAGGAAGGCGTACGAAGGATTTTTTCGCCCTGAAAAATCCACGGCTTCGATCGGGTTTGAACCCGCCAACTTGGGTACAACAGTCCGAAACGCTAACCGTTACACCATCGCCGCCGCAAACCGTTACACCATCGTCGCCGCCATATTGGGAGAAGAAAGGTGCGAATTCGAATCCCGCGAAGGACTGGAACGACCGAATACTGATCCCGAGAGCGTCAAGTACTACGGTCATTATTTCCGTAAGTGTAGTGTTTGTTAAATCCCCGGAAGTGGCTGTGTTTCTCACCACTCAAACGCGATATCCGGCGCCAATTTACAGATCTGTTTGCGCCCCCCCTCCTCCCCAGCTGGAACAAACTCGTAGCCCCCAAAATGTGTGATGGTGTGATGCTGGAAGTATGAGAGAATTTGTAAAGGTGCAACAAACTCGTAGCTCCCAAAATGTGTGATGGTGTGATGCTGGAAGTATGAGAGAATTTGTAAAGGTTGAGACCACAACGAGGAAAGAAAGATAGCGCGCGGTCTGTCGCCCGTTTGATCGGGTGCCGTCCTGGTATAAACCAAATATTGCCGTGAGAAATATATTTTCAATTTGAAAATATTTTCCGAAATGCGTTAAAAATGCTGCAATATACAATCGTTTTTCTATCTTCCCCTACTCACAACCATAGTCATAAGAAATTATTTAAACTAGCGAACATTTAAGAAAATCCGTATTTCGTAAGCAAGTATGGCAGTAGAAGAACGAACGCCAAATTGCTTCATCCACCAATAAAACTAAAAGAAATCGCGCTCACGTTTTGAATAATTATTCAAGTGGAAACCCTATATTGCACGTTTGCGTATGCAACAGCAGATCATACGTCGAAGATACACCACTTTCGACCCAAGGGAGTAGCCTGACTTTCCTCCAAAAGGATCTCGTCAAGGTCTCTTCAACCTCACCAGAACGCTTCTACGGCCTATTTATGCATGCACCACCGAGGTAACTCGCCAATTTCGGAAACCGTATGCAGAACACTATGCAGATAAAACGCACGAGTCAAAGCCTGTTTCTTTGCATAAGGAGAGCGACGGGCAACGTCAAGCCGCACCCTCTCAGCCCCACTTCCAAGTCCGCGTTGGCGTATGTACGCAGTTGCGCGCAGGGTGACAAGTGACGGGGAGAGATAACGAGGATCAACCCCTCTCCCCCCACAGTTTGATGTCTCCTAACGAAAAATTATTAATGTTGTACACATTAATCCACATAATTAAGGTGTACAGTTAATATATTTCTCGGTGCCTCAGTTTTCCTCTTTGAATCGTCCGAATCAAGGAAAAAGAAGAAAACGAGGGCATTCTTAGGAGTTATAGTGTGCTTTAAAAGCAGTCTTCCTTTCACTCGTAATTTTGTCGAGTGGACGATTCGACGCCCGTCGAGTTTTCATCGTCTTTTTCTGGACAAATTTGCTAATTCACACCCTAATTGAGAATTTCGAATGTTCGCAGTAGCTTCGAAGTTCGGTAGTTGCTAGGCTTCCGCGATCCTTTCGTCGTCTCTACCCCATTCCCTCTTCTATCCTTAGAGATTGACGATGGAATGAGACCTACCAAATATGACCCTCTCTCCAAGAACTTGCAAAGAATCAGGTGGTACTGCGAATACATTAAGGCTGGTTTTGGTCTGTGGTGGTAAGGTTGTTGGACTAGGACAGGCCTCAATTGGCGGACCGCGGACCACATCCGTCTAGTTAAAATATTTCAGCTGGTTGGCAATAAAGCAATGTTTATAAGACAGTATTTCTTCTCCGAATGCATTTACTTACTGACGACGATACACATAGTTCATGGTTGTGGATGTTCTAAATAGTTGGGATTTGATTATATTTAAAAATTAAATAATTTAATTTATAATCTAATATCGTGTTTTATCGGGCTTCCCTTAACTGTCAAATATGTCCAATAAACAACCAATATTGAAGATCCTTCGGAAAATTTAATTGAGATGGGGTATCTTAGGAACAGGAAGAACTCAGAACACAGCAGATAAGGCGAACGAGGCGAAGTTTTAATTTGCATAAGGATGCGGAGGGTACGCCATCGAGTTGACGAGCCTGGCCCTACAGTGCCTCGTCAAGACGAGCCGACTTATCTGAAGGACTTCCGCCGAGGTTGGCACGACTTCCTGGGAGCGCCCAGTTATCAGCGCCCGGCGCAGGCACGCGACCAAGACAAATGGGCGCAGCTGCTATAATGAGAAAACAGAAGGACGGACAAGGCGAGAAGCAAGATACGACATTCGAACGTGCCTTCTTTGAAATTGAAGAAAATGTTCTAGATTGGAAGATCGAAAGAACCTGTTCGTGACCCTGGACATGGGGTAAAATATTAGACGAGCAAACGTTTAGACGATTATGGCTTAAGTCTTCACATCAGTACGCTTTCTGTCTATCCCGATGAATGCTCAACACAACCAATGAAGAGAAACTATGAAGACTATCAGCGCACTGCTACTCTTACGAGAATGCTGAGGGGCGGAACAAGTGTCTCCAGAAGGAGGATTTTTCCTATAAAAGTGAGAGTTAAGATAAAGTCGAGTAAATCTGTTTAAAAATCCTGCTGTCAAGACAAATATTTTTCTTTTATAAACATGCAACACAAGGTTAAAGTTAAACACTTATTTTTATTGTCGTATGACTTCACCTCGGCGAAAGTTGGAATGAAACTTTGTTCTTAGGAACTCCCATCCGTATTTTATAAGAAATCTTAAGTTTTCATTGACGAGTGTCCTATATGTTCATTCACACGTCTCATTTTTGAAATACTGAATAATTGAGTTCAGCCTGAGAAAAAAATGCGTGCTGAAAGTCTTATACGCATGCCAAGCTACACAAATATAATTCTGTGGAATTTTTTGGTGTTTTTTTTTCTCTTATTATCTACTCAACGAGGGCAACAAAAATCGTGCCGCTGTAGTTACAGACATTTATTACAAACCAAGGCTACAATTTGTTTTTGAAAATGATGCAGAAGGCTCCTCAAATTGTTGGTTGGCGTTTACGTCATTCAATTGCTGTGAAATTACGGCCATGCGATCTTCATTTTCACTTTTGAACTACCCTGCTGAGTTCAATTTCACATAAAAACTATTTTTAGAGTCTAATATCTTCAGGACTGGCTTATAGACTCTTAAGGCGGAAACATTCTTACCTTATGTGTATAATATAACAGATGATATACTATTATTTGAGGGAAAGCAATTGTACATAGGACATGGGACCTCAAGGCGCTCAGGATAAGAACACTTCCGCTGTTACAACTAACGCGAAGAGGTGACTCACATGTTTAAACCCTTGAATTCGAAATATTCAATTGCATTCATCGTCGGCTTATGGCAAAATGTCACTGTACCATTTGCCCCTACATTTGGGGAGCCAAACGTTAAACTATTTTTGCACTATAAAAATCAGTCCAATGTGCATTTCAAGAAGAACAACCTGCCAGTTCCTGGGTTTTAGTACCCTCGAATGCACTTTTAAGTTTTTGCATGATTGTAGATTTTTAAGTACTTTAGACAGAAAAATAAAGAAACTTAATGACTTTTTTTGCAATAATCTAACGACATCTCAAAAGCCTTTTTCATTTATCCCCCTTTCAAATATTACTTCTCGATTCCACTTTCCGCAAAGCCCTAAGCCTTCTCGTTCGTGGTATGTGTGTGACCAGGGCGGGGATGGAGGCGGGGGCGGGGGCGGAGGCGGGGGCGGAGGCGGGGGCGGAGGCGGGGGAGGAGGCGGGGGCGGAGGCCGCCACAGGCGTCGGCGCCGTCGGGGCTGCCAGGTGGCCCGGCGCCACCCCGGAGAACACGATAACGTCACATCACGGGACAGCACGCGCACGCGTCACGCACGCAGATACCTCGCTCACGCACAAGCACGTGGACGAGTGCCCATCGCCGCGACACCCGCAACGAAACGCGGGCCTTCAAATTATTTCGCAAATCTTGCCAACCAAGCGGCAGAAAATTATCAGAACCGTAACTCATCACTTATTGTAAATGCCATGAACTGAAATATCGCAACACCATCCAGGAAATCAAGTAGGACATAGCTTTAAACATTAATATTTCATTAAACAGTATTTCTATTGAGTATCCTGGGTAGTAGAGAACTCTGGAAAGAGCATTGTAATTGCATCTGATGTAGTGGTACTTTGGGCTTAGGTGTTTACTCTGCTTAATTCATCATCGATGTCCTTTAATATTCTCTAATTCCCTTTTTAAGTAGAACAAGTTCCAATCGTGGAGCCCCTCTAATTGTTGCTTTTGAAACTTGGATTCTCGCCAAGTAGGGGGAAAACTTGTCAGAGGTCTCAACACTATTGCCTCACGATTCGTTATGTTAGTAAATCACTAAATCGTTTTTGATCCTTTCTTCAACGGAAGTACTACGAGAGGAGGTTTTTGGTCACAAAAAGTGTTAAAACTCTCGCTTTCACATTTTCTCAACCCGGAATAATGCACTTATTCATGATATACACATCCACATGATAAACCAGAAATTGTAGGAGTGAATAGCGATATAATGGTGAAATACGTACTGCATTAACATTTAACAGGTTCTGATAATGACAGATGAATGGGGGATTTATGGTCAATTCAACGTCCATAATAACAAGAGCATTAATCAGCAACTCGAGGGTATCATCGATCAGCCAGTTCCTTTCCCAACGACCACACATTAGCACACGCGTGCCTAATTCCCTTACACCCAGTCTCCCCACGCGCTTCCCAATTCCAGTAGCCGCCTGATTACACACCAGCACCGTCTCCTTTTCCTTCTCAACCTCGCGTTCCCGCGTTGTCGGACAAACGGGCTGCAGCGAACGACTGCGCGGAGGCCGCGAGCAGAACCGGTTCCCGGAGCCAAGACCGGAAGCGGCGCAAGAAGCTCCGGGAGGCGCGGCCGACAGCACCTGTTCCATCGTCCCGCCCACGCCCACACCTCGCCCCCGCCCCGCCCCGCCCCGCTTCCCGGAAGCTACACCCGCGGCGCGCGCGCGCTCTATCGCCCGCCGGGATCTTGCGCACCGGGGCGTCCAGAGTAGCAGCAGCAGCAGCACTTCGCACTGTAATGAAGGACTATGACCGACAGCTTTACCTCGTCGACTGCGGAGGGGCACAAACTACACTTAACAGTACCTACAAACACTACATTGCATTGCACTACACTAGACCTGTCGGGGGTCCAGTCGGAAGCTTAGAGCTTGTCCTGGCTGGGGTGGTGCGAGATGCCCCATCGGGGAAAACCTCCTCGCAAGCCAACGGTACATCAGAGCCGGATCTCGTCATCCAGCGAAAGGTCCGTCACCACACGCGATAAACAGCATGCACTATATTTACGGGACAAATGTACTTGTCCGTTGACGCGGTCGGAACTACCGAAGCATTAATCAAACCAAGACGGTGGAGTCGAGAATCGAGACTAATACGGTGGAAATTTATACTCTTTCTTTCGTCTCTGAGATTGAAATACTGCAGAAGAATCTACGGATTTGTTTTGTAGTGTGGCTGGGCTGTCAGGGCGATATGCCATTACAGCAAAACTTGTTTCTAAACAATTCATTTTTCGCTCAGCGCGGCGATCAGTGTAAGATGATGACTGAGGGGAATTGTTGAATAAACGTTCGCAAATGTCAATCGTGCAACGAATCACGAAGTAATATTACCGCGTCGCTTATTTCAGAAAATTCGTATAGGCAGTTTCGTAAACAATTTCACAGTTTGCAGGAAAATGAAATTGATACCGCGGTTGTACGAAAAGAGTGGCTCATGCCATAACACACGAGGGCAATCTTTGTCGTAATACAGCGCCCGCGCGCAGCATAACGTGCGAGGTTGAAGTCATGAAATCCCCACCTAATAAAACGCTAATAAATTCTCATCCGTCTTCAGATATTCTTTTACACCCTACCACCCCACAGCATACCATGCCCACTCGTCCTGTGCGACTTTAGGGCCCCTTCCCACGGCGCGGCCGCAGCGCGCTTCCTTCAAGGAGCAGAGCCCTTCCGACGCAGCCAACGCCGGAGTCACGGCCGCACCGCCGCCCGCCGTGGAAGGGGGTGGGGTCTGGAGGGGTAGGTTTCGCCGACCCTCCGGCAACGACGAACAAAGGGACCGGAGCAGGTAGAACGCTGCGGCCGTGGCGCAGTGGGAAGGCTCCCATTTAAAGCTGTGTTCTGCTAGCGGTGGCGCGTGCGCCCTCCTCCGCTTCGCGTAGCTGGAGTTCGGCGTCGGCTGCCGCGGCAGCCGCCACCCGCTGCACGTGGGAAGGCCTCCATTCAAACCAATGCTCTGCTACGCGCCGCGCTGCTGTGAATCGCGCTACGGCCGCGCCGTGGGGCCCTATATGGGAGCCTTCCCACTGCGCCGCGGCCGCAGCGTTCTACCTGCTCCGGTCCCTTTGTTCGTCGTCGCCGGAGGGTCGGCGAAACCTACCCCTCCAGACCCCACCCCCTTCCACGGCGGGCGGCGGTGCGGCCGTGGCTCCGGCGGTGGCTGCGTCGGAAGGGCTCTGCTGCATGAAGGAAGCGCGCCGCGGTCGCGCCGTGGGAAGGGGCCCTTACGTGCGGCAGCCGCGCCGTGCGCGAGGGCATCCTGCGGGGGCGGGCAACGGCACCCCGCCACCGCACGCGCGCACGGGCGCGCAATTTTTTCCAGCTGGCGGGAGGCGCCGGGCGCCGCCCAATTAGTTCCGGAGCGCGGCGGCGCGGGGCTGTGCCGCGCGGGCGACGACTCGGCGGGCGCCGGGCGTGGAGGGCGGGCGGGCGCGGCCAAAGGCACCTCACACTCACTCACTCACACACACACACACACACACACACACGGCGCGAGGCTGGGCTGGGTTCGCACTCCGGCGCTACCTGCTGCGCCACGCCAGCCCGTCCGATGCGCTGCGGTGGTCGTGATGGACTGCGGGCACCGGCCGCGCCGCTTGCGCACTAGCCGGGGAGGCGCGTGTTGTAAAACGAAAAAAGAAAAAAATTGCCCCGCGGTGCGGAAATCATTACTCCCCGAGTACGTACGCAGCAGCGCGTCCGACAATGGTGCAGGAAAAGTTTTAATGGGAGAGAAGGAACGTCTCTCCCATTAGAAACATTAGAACAAGGTTCCTCCCATTAGACAAGAAGTACCAAAATTGAATTAATTTTCAAAGGACGGGAAGAAATTTAATAGAACGAGATAGAAACCATATTATAAAATATAGTCGCTTCCTAGAAACGCAGACCTAGCTGATTGCGTTTGTAAAATCGTTCGAATTTGCAAGCAAGAACGAATAAATTTATGGTACATCTTCCACTTTGTAGACTTGAGTAATAAAAGTTGACACCATGCAATGATCTCATCTCAACCAATGGTACGTTTCAATTTTTCTACTATTATAATTCGGCTTCTTGGAAATAAGTTATTTCCAACGTCATATTTTCTTGACAATGAAAATACCCTTTTTGCCCTCAATGACAATGCCCTTTTGCTGTGCATGATAGGGCGGGTGGTTTTCGAAACAGCGTTTCCGGAATCGTGCTTTTCAGGGCTGTCATTACCGTTCCTCAACTCCACGCGCGTGTCTCTCATTCCTCAGACTGGACCTTCACCACTCGCCCGTCTTGCAGTCCCCACCACAGACACAGTTTTCAATCTGTTTCGGACGCGGGTACCGGGAGAGGTGGCTTTGGGCTTCAACTGATGCCAATGCAGTGCCTCTGACCGGGTGGTGCTAGTTTCGTATGTCAACGGTGGCAGGATTTTCGACACGAGCTTGTCAGCTAGGTCGAATTCAGTCGCTGTCAGGAAGAGAAACCTAGCGACCAACTGCTCTGACGGTGGCTTTCCTGTTGTTTTCGATCAATACCAGGCGACTGCCGGAGCAGTACCCTAACAAACGGGCCACGAACCGCGCGCAATCTTTCCTTTCCAATCCTTGTCATATTCTACTCCATATACATACTTGCCCTTACATTCACTACACTACCACACATGCCGGGAGGCCGGTCGGGAGCTCACAGCTCGATCCGGCTGGGGCGGTGCCCCGCTGGTGTGAGATTGGAGGAAACCCCGCTAGCCGACCGTATGCCGGCTCCGGATATTGCCATCCAACGGGGAAAGATCACCGCCACCTCCCGAGAAAAAAGCACTACATTTACGGGACTAATGACTAGCGGTTAACGCGCCCGGAATCACTAACCACCAACCAACATCGGCCGCGGGCGGGGATCCCTCGCGGGGCGCGAGAGGGGAGGGGAGGGGGGCGGGCGGGAGACGCAGCCTCGATTCGTGCGCGCGGCTTCGGGGCGAAGAAGTGGGCGGGGCGGGGCGGGGGGTGGAGGGGAGGGGAAGGAGGCGCACGTGCAGGTGGAGCGGCGCAAGTAGAGCGTCGCCGCCCGCGGGCGACACAAGCGCGCGGCCGCCGACCACCCGACGAAAGGCGTCAGCCACTGGGCAATGCAAGTCCCACGACCAGCCCGTGCTGCCCACAATGCGCACGCGCTATAAGCGGATGCTACAACCCACTGCCTGCCACGCTCCGCACATAGGGGCCCGGGTTATGTTTAGTAAATATTTTACAGAACATAATTATATAAAATTATTTTATTACCGATTCGTTGTCGAAGATTTTTTTCTTCGCCCTTCTCGCAGCAATTGTAAATGATAAAATTCATGTTCCAAACATGAAAATTGCAATATATTTCTCTAATACTCATGATGACAAATGGCTCAACGGAACGCTGATGATCGTAGTCGACTTATTCTTAGGAGAAATGCGCTTGAATTTACATCTATCTATTTCGCGGTGAATATGAAATTTTAAAGAAATGTTTTCATGATTTAAGTTTGATGACATTCATTGTAGTATTAATGTTAAGATAGGCTCCCATGCTTTGATTATCCTCAGGGCCCCCCTAAGGTACTAACCCGGCCCTGTAAACAACAGCATGCTAACACCGACTCCTTAGATTCAGGTAAGTTATTTTTCGAGAACATTTTGAGAGCAAATGTAGAGGAAACTAAAAAGTGTCCTCACATTTGATATTTACTATTTGGAAGAAAAAAAGAATTATGCGAGATAGCTGAAAATAACACGACTCTTTGATGCTGCTGCTGTAATCCTTTTGATAAGCTATTTAAAAAAAAATAAAGTAACGTTTTTCTAAAGAATATTTGTATTTTGTCAATGAATAAAATGAACGAAACGAGTCAGAAATCGCTTCAAAATAAAATATATTACTTAACCAATACTTCAAATTGTTTAAAACAATAAGTACAATATTTTACCATTTCCAAAAATTAACACCATTTCATATAAACAATTTTCATCAACAACTATTTTATATTAAATGTTGAAATAGTTTATATTAAAATACATTGCTAGTTATGATCAGAGTCCCGGAATTTACGTTGAGAAACCGTTCTGAAGGAGTCTGCAGATTCAGAACCTGAGCGATAGCAGACGGGGCGGCGTGTAGAGTACGGAAGCGGAGGCGCAGGAAGTAGCCAGGTCTGCGTCGGCGCGGGAGAAATCGGAAGCCGCGGCGCGCGAGGTCAAACGCAGGCACGCGCCGACGCGGCAAGACGTAATCGTGAATGCCGCGGCGGGAGCAACGCGGAATGCAACTCAGCCGTACGTTTTGCAGTCGTCGACAAGTGGACTGCCGTATCTTGAATGTACACGAGAAAGCTTGATATCCATAAAGTCTGATGAGCAATGTTGTGACTGCTGGAAGACTAATATTAATCATTCGAGTGGCTAAAAAAAGAAACAACTATCGCCTCCAGGGATGAACTACAACACCGCGAAAAATCACCCCCCTTTGTTTTCTCCCCCACTGTGAATAGTCTTGAATGGAACCTGTTCATCGCCTTCTGTGTAGCAGTTTACGAAACTGATCAGTATACTGATCAGTACGAATCTGACATTACGCAAGATAGGATATGATGCCCACAAACAAATACTACACTAAAACAAAAGAAAATAATATATTTTATAATATAAGAAGGCGTTTAGACACGAATGCTGCAGCAAATTGCACAACAAATGTAGTTTGTGACCGTATTCAAATTGTTTATGATAAATATTTATGGAATCCGTTTCAGAATACGGAGCAAAGGCAACTCCCACAGATTACTCCATCACTACAAACTCTGGAGTCTTCTGACACGAATCATGTCGCCATGCCTACCTCTTTATAGCTCTGCCGAATTTTAGTATGTTAGCTGAGCTCGTTCACGTCAACCTACAGAGCACGAACATACATTTACAAAGCGAAATCAAAATGTTAAGAACAGGGTACACAATTGCCAAGAAACACACCATTCGAAAATTACCCGAAACAAACCACAGAACGCAATCTGGATACCAACGTAGCCAAGATCCACGAGTGACCGAACCATGCAGCCGACTTCCCACAACCTATCATTTCGAACGCAAAAATCACCGAAAAAGGCGCCCCTGACCAACCTCCTCTACGGTTAACCCAAAATCACCCAGGAAGACGGAGCAACGTGACCGACACGCACACAAAGCAGACGCCCGAATAAACGTGGGCCCGTATGGAGGGCAGGCAGCGCAGCAGAGGCGAAGCCGATCGACCGGCCCAGCGGACAGGCCCCGCACACCACTCCACCCCGTCCCGTTCCGTCTCGTCCCGCCGTGGGCGAAAGCGGGGCCGTTACGCAGCAAGCCGTCGTTTGCGGCGATGCGCGCGCGCGCGGCGCGGAGGCGGGCGAGACGAGGCGGATGAACGGGTCCACGAGCCGGGTTCGAGTCGATTCCAGCCCAGCGTGCGGCGGCCAACGCGCCGGGCGCAAACGGAGCCACCTCCATTCACGCGCCGCGCCACTCGCCCATGTCCTTTGCAGTGGAGGAAACGAGAACTCCCTTCCTTACGCCACATTCCACACGGTCGAAATGGCTCTCATTCATATAATCTAGTATACAGCGATCTCATAAGCTAAAATATTGCCATTAATTATTAATTGTATTATTATTAGTAATTATTATGTAATATTTAATAACACGTATGGAATACATTAAAAAACTCAAATTTACTGCCGGTAACTATATTTCTTTATAGTTTAAGAAAATCTGTAGCCGAAGTGGCAAAATCATGGCATACAGCGATTCGAGTATCACGCACCAAACAATTTATTAATATCGCTAACATTTCTCCTATCAAAAATCCCTAACAGCCTAGCGCACTAAGGGGCAGTTTGTTTACGTATCTGTTTCTTAGACTTCGTTTCTGAATGTATAAACGTAATGGCCACGAACAATATTGCTGCTGTGTTATTTATTGCAGCCAATAATAATTTAAACACCTATAATCATTAGGTATAACATTTTTTGGCGTTGGCGTTAACATGATTCAACACTTTTTTGTTTTTCACAATAAATTAGAAAGCAACACTTTTTGCCACTTGCCCTGGTTAAGCAATCGAGAAACATCCCGGCTGTCCACTGCATTCAGGTGTCACATGTTAACCGATGCGAAAACGAACTACAGTTCTAAATGTCACCAGTTTGCGATTCACGATAAAACCGTATTTGGCTAATTAATCGAACGACTTTCGACATGTGTTTTATTCGATTACCCTTCAGTAATTAATGTAGCGTCAGTCAATGTAACCTCAAATTCTCTCTTGCACAGATCTATACATAGCTACGTAAAAACGGGAAGTACTGATTAAAATATTTGGAAATAACAGGTACAAAAAAGTTTATTTTACTTTGTTGTTTTTCTTTCTAGTTTTGTGTCCATATAAATAGCAAAGATCTAAGCTCACTGACCCAATCAAACTCTGTAAACCATAATGAATTAATGGAGGTACCTCCAAAAATGCAAAGTTATGGTATGTGGGCTTGGATAAATAAGAATATAAAATTTTTACTATTTATACCAATACTTTTCAAAAAAAGGAAGCCGGAAAGATAAATGACACATCCGAAGCATTTCCTTCAAAATTCACAAACACCCCATAGCAAAAACGTATGCCACTTTTCAGTCTCAAACAATCCAGAAACACTACGTCACATACCCTAACCGCTTCGGACATGCAAATCTGCAGTTTTGAATGTTCGCAAATAATTGTCCGTAATAATGCTTGCAGATCTAATCTACCGCATTTTCTCTCTTTATCCCATTATTACACTGTAATATTTTATTTGGGCACTATAAAAACTTAAATCTCCATTTTGTATGTTTAGTATCGCTGATCACACATAGCATTTTTTGCAAAAAACCGAACACTTTTTTGGTTCGCGAATCACGATCTCGGCCGACACGAACTACCTGCTAACCGACGCGAACATACACAACGGCAGATCCAAACGCCCGCGGAGTCCGCGATGCAAGTTGAATAAAGCGGCGTCCGTCGCTAATTAATCGCTGGCGGAAAACCAAGTTTCGAAGCGAAGACGCGCGTCCGAACAGGGACGGAGCGGCGCTGCCACCGCGGACGCAAGCGGCAAGGCCGCGGCTTCTTGCGCCAGCGACCGGTCTCCCGACGCGCGCCGCCCGCGGGCAGCCGGCAGAGAGCGGGCGTCGTTAACCCGATTCCGCACTTCCACGCCCAGGCACAGGCGCAGGCGCAGGTGAAGTTAAGTGCGAATGAATGGGAAGAATGAATGGTTATGTATGTAATGAAAATAGTATGAATGGTGTGCGAATGTAGAAAAAATAATAATAATAATAACAATGTACCAATATATACAAACAATTTACGTAGAATATATAAAATAGAATTACAAAAAATGATTTTAGTGTAAGTTAGTAATGCCAAAGTGCAATTAAGATAACTTTAAGTCTGGATTGTAAGTTAGTTGTAAGAAAAAGCCCCGCCTGTAGCTGCTTAAGCCGCAAGGCAGCAGCGTAATGTAAAAATATTTATAGATAATAAATTCCCATCCTTCACAGGGTTACTGTGGAGGGGACAAAAGAAAAAGGCGCAGGCGGACCCGCGTGGCCAGCGCCGGGGTGACATGCCCGGATGACACGCGACATTGACGTCGAGGTTTCAAATCATTCATTTTTTAAATATAAAATCTATGTATTTCGCATCGATTTTTTTGAAGCAGAGTTTTTTTTAATTTTTAATTTTAATGTTTTTAATATCTAAGCGTGTCTGGTGTTTTTACATCGTTGATGTTTCTGAAATGAAAAAAGTAGCATCAAAAAAGTCTATAATGAATTTCAGATATTTACTAATTTAATAGTTTTCCGATCAACGAAAACACGGGAGTAATATAAATAAAATTGATGTTTCGTGAATAAAGAAGGCTATATTAGTTTTGAATTATTGTATCATAATGAACGTTTTTTTTTTTTTGTCGAGAGAATTTTGTTGACCTCTTGTCGGTTAAATCTATATTGAAAATTAATATATGAGGCCACTTTCACGTTAAATTCACCCCCATGAACTTCAATAGTGACTAATCCACTTTTTTGTTGTGGATGTCGCATCCCGAGTGGCGTGGAGTTGGGATGAACGGAAGCTAAGAAGCAATGGACGAGTCGGATGTCGCCTGGTTGGCTGCCGTACTGAGCGTAGGCAAGGAAGGACGTTTACGCTTCCATATCCTCCTTTGCCGGGCAAATAGTCACAACAGTGACTGACTTGCAATGGACCTACGGCAGAAGGGAGTGATCATGGGAGTTCAACGAACATTAGGGGTGAATACTTATTGATACGATGATTCGTATGATGCGGTGGTACAAGTTTGGCGAGTCACGCCCTCGTAACTACTTGGAGAAAATACGCAAGTGTTACGCAGATCTCTAATTTCAACTTCAAGTTTACAATGAAAAAACATTTGATTAGTGCGGTACTAACACTAAACGACTGTAAGCTCAAGTAGATGCCTTGTACCTCATGCTTGAAACAAAGTAAACACTAAATATTCAGGAGCACTGAATGAATTAAGTTTCATTTCAATGAAAATAAAATGAATTAATAGAATGGTTAACTAATATTGAATGCCTAATTGAAACAAAGTGCCTTTGAATTACAATGAAAAATTTACTAATTTAAAGTGCATCAGAATATGAAAAGCCTCTTCCATTACCAATTAAGGAGTGCTTCAAGTAGTTTCTCGTTCAATCGTGGAATTAAAGCATTGAATTATTTGTGGTTAATTTAATCGAGTTTTAATTATAATTTGGGAATACTATAAAAGTGTCCGTATAATCATAGTACAGGTAGATGTTACCGAAAATTGACATCAAAATTTTCAAGTCCCATGCTCTGCTGCATGCTTTGAAAGATCTTCATACCATCTCCTAATCTGCCGATGTGAAGAGGCTTTCAGCATGAACTGTTCTTCGAAAATATCGATTGCTTAGTGTACAAACTATGTCCACTAATAATATATCTACCCACCGAACAAAGATTGTACGTTCGTACAAGAGAGATCTTGCTTCTTGCCAAAATAAAATAATGGTTGCTCCATACGGAACTGAACCTTTACAAACATACAAGCTTCGTTTTATCGAAAGTGGGAATTCCGGAGGCAACAATTCAAGTATGTGTGCACTAAGCCGTCGATAATGTTTCCTCCTGCTTTGGATAGGCGAACTCTTAACACTATCAACCTATACGAAGTCCTCACTCGCCAGAAGCAAGTAGTATGGGTCGGACTTAGGCCTGTATTGTCCGGCAGAGATAGCACGAGAGCGTTACTGAGATGGGTGTCGACGGGCCGAATCCACTGGCATCTACTCCTCGGCCAGGTATTTGCGGTGCAATGACGTCACGGTTAACCACAACTCGGTGGTAGGGGAAGCCCATGAACAGCACTAACTTCCGCAGACGCTATTAGCCGCGAAGCATCACGGCTCCAGGTACACGCGGAGCAGCCTTAATTAATCATACAATGAAAGAGTTGTGCAGGAAGTATCTCGTCATTGCATTTCTACGAACAGCATTAATGACTAAATCGAGAATACTGAATTCTATACATCTGGAATAAACAATAATGTTTGATAATGTTACATTTTGAAACCACGTAAATAGAGATTTCAACAAAACGAAAGACACTTTTAACACACTTATTTTATAACTTGCTTTGTATAATCACCAGACCCGGCGAATTTGTGCCACATAATCTAGTGAGTAAATAGCTTGAAGTATCGTTTGAACATTCAACTTTTCCAGTATACGATCTCATTATCCGTAGTCAAATACAGCCAGAAGTACAAAAACCTATTCATTTCCACGTCACATCACGAACTACACGGAGCGACAACGCGATACACGACAAAACACTATAAGACCACGCTTCTCCACAACAGCAGAAACACACACACACACACACACACCAACAACGCGAGCCGTCAGTCATCCACCTCTGTCCACACCGTGCGCTTCGTCCACTCCGCAGCACCACATCCACTTCCCCACCCACGTACACCGACGCCCCTGCACTCCCACAAAAGCCACACTCGCTGCTACTTACAGGAGCTGTGGACGAGCTGCTCAGCGTGGGGCCGCCGGGGAATGCCTGGCGACTACTACCGGTGATTCGGCGGCGGCGCGCGAGGTTTATCTGAGGCGGCGGTAGCGGCGCGCCCGCCCCCACCACGCCCCCGCGCCCGGCTGCCCAAGTGGGGCGGGCGGCGGCGGCGGAAGACGCCGACGGCCGACCGCTCTTCATGCATCCCTTGATATCGCGCGGATCTAATCATACATCGACGCGCGGGCAGCAGTGTTGTTGAACCCCCGACGCCGTGCGGCTGGTAAGGTGACCGCGAACGCAGCCGGCGGAATTGCTAATTAATTGGATTTGGTTAGCGCGGTGATTCCTTTACCGCGTTGAAGGTCGTATAGTCACAGTCTTCATCCCAAAACGTGAGAGAGCTCACTTTGAGAAGTTTGCTCCAGAATTTTTCGAAACAGAATTAATACGTTCTAATCTCCACAACCATGGCAATTTTTTTTTTCAAAACATTTTACAATACGTATATAAATTCCTCCCTAAGTCAATTTTATTGGGTTTGAGTGTTATTTTGGATTTTAATTTCATTGCTTTGGTAGTTCTTTAATACAGTACAACATATGAAAATTTGACTAGAGTATACACTTTTTACTTCTCACAAATATGCCGCTCGTCAGAAATCAAAGATCAGATTTCCCTTTCGTAGTACGGTATTTTTGTGGTCGACTCAGTCTACAATCTACGAGTACCACAATAGTCTGATCTCAAGAGGCGAGTTTTCATTACTTTTAGTGTTTGGGAACACGAAAAAGGATGCAACACGGGGGCGAATCATGTAAAATAGATTGAAGAGTCAGATTACATTAGTTAATCTTTGATCTGGAAGAGAAAATTATGAATTATTATATTAAATATTTTTAACGAATTTCAAATAGATTCTTACACATTTTTAAGGGTTTCAACGTTATTTTTTACTTGAATCAAAACTCGCAGAATATCTACTAATAATAACATGAGAAAAATGCAGAGAAACTCAATAAGGAATAATAATAATGATTAAATAGGACAAACGAAATGAATACAATTTTTCATTATAACCACCATCTTCGAATTTAATTAAACCGGAGCACATTTCATATCTTTATGATTAAGATGCGAGGGCCAACGCGAGAGCGCTGCTGCCAGCATCGATTTGAGGCGCCATCATCTGCAGAATGTGTGCCCATCTAGAAATGTCTGAGCCAAGAGCAAGTGGTAGCCACTTCAGAAGCCAACCTCGCGCTGCAGCCACGCAATTTCATGCCAAGTGCGAAGCCGCCTCCAATGAAAATAACCCAGAAATTTAAAAACCCAAGGTCGGAAAATACATTACTTATCCCACG
Source organism: Gryllus longicercus (assembly GCA_038098605.1). Taxonomy (NCBI): domain Eukaryota; kingdom Metazoa; phylum Arthropoda; class Insecta; order Orthoptera; family Gryllidae; genus Gryllus; species Gryllus longicercus. The sequence goes on from JAZDUA010000303.1 coordinate 1,336,797, forward strand.
ACGAGGATTAAATTTCTAATACCTATGCATCGCTTTGCAGTTGGAGAGAGAATCCTTCTCATAAAAAACCGAGCCAGAGAGAATTGCCAGAACTTTTTATTTTATCCGAAATTAAAATCTTTTATAAAATAAAAGTTTTTTTAACTAAACATAAGGAATAAAACACACCAAAAGCCAATACAACACCAATAAAACAGAACTATATATAAGGGTCATATACTACTTCTGTGTAGGAATGACCGGAATACACTTATAAAAACAATTGCAAGGTCCTTTTTCTAATTAACTGTATCTTTCTGTACTACCAAGGCTTGACACCATTCATGCTCAAGGAAACTGAAAGTATGGTAATATTCTGAGTGTCTTGTGTGTTCACAAAAAGATTTTTGGTAGAAAAATTCTTTGGAAATTATGCGTTGTACAGACTCTAGGTTGTTTTTTTTTTCTTTTCTAAATCGCCAAAACCGAAGACCGGAGCGTCGTTGCTCACTTGGAGACGAGCATCAACAGGTCGCCGACTTAGATAATGAATGAATGAATTTACCACTGACCCAGTCTAACTCGAAACTACACATTTTGTCCCTCACTAGTCCTAGAAACTTCACACGAGTTCATGTTTATTACCTGCAATTTCTCGTCAGCACATCTTTCTTCACTTATCCTACCCACCGTCATTTTGGCTAATATGCACTTCATCCCCAAGTGTCCGAAGTAAGCTTCGAAGCTGTTCCTTCAGACTTCTACGCCAATTTGTACAATATGAACATAAACATGCTTATTTGCGAATTAGCCAAGTTCGGACATCTACACAATTCTGCCCAACATTTTACTTGGTTTCAGACAAAGGAAACGTGAAATAAATGTTTCTCCCTCCCGATGCTGCTTAAAAGTTAAAATTGGTAAATAAAGGAGTTAGGCTTTATCCTGATAGAAATGTTTCTTTCGTCATTCCTTTTTTTCGTTTATTTAATTTTCTCATGCAAATAAACGTCAGTTAACAATTTATATACCACTTCCATTTCGTACCTATTTGTCATGTCCCAACGTATAGCACGTAATCGGTCGCTCAAAGTCCAAGGCAGTAATGAAGTCAAGTGAATAGACCAATTAATCAAGTAAGTGCATCGAGGAAGACTAGTCTCTCGCTGGCGACAAACGACGAACGCTGGCCGAAGACAAACGACGCATCATAATTCCAAACGAGAAAAAAAGGGAAAATACCACCAGAATACCAGCGACAGGTCAATTATAGAGAATTGTTGCTTAGTGGAACAAAACAGGAATGAAACATTTTAAGGATAATATCGATCAAAAATAAATATGGCACGTTACATCCTCAACGAAATCCTAATTAGACAAAATATTTAGTGAAACCATGCTTCTAATGAATTAAACTGTGGTTATTTATCCATTAAACGTGACATTCAAGAGTTTAAAATTACGAATTCGGGAATTACACAGAGTGTCCCCTAATCGATCACTGTTTCAGCGACAGAAGCAGGTTTCTGCACAACCCGTAACGCTTCGTCCGAACGTGAGGTTTTTGACCCTTACGAGATGTCGTGCCTGCATCCATTTTCTCCGCTCTAATCTCTTCTTCGTGGTATCTCGTTAGTTCCGCTCAACACTAGCTCAGAGGTAGTCGTGTTAGTTCCTCGCGCTGATCATGGGAGCTCAGACTCTTCGCCGAAAGATGAGAAAATGAGCACTTCAATGCTGAAGCATCTAGTATATCTGCTTAGGGCCGGATTTACCTACAAGCAAAACAAGCAGTTGCTTGGGGGCCCCCATTCACCATGGGCCCCGCCTTTCGGAAAAATACGCATACCATATTTTTTTGTCTGTAAAATAATTGTTAATCAAGTAGTCAATTGTCATCTACTGTGTAACAAAATGTACAATTTCAAAACATTAAAAAAAAATATTTATTACATGTTACATTAGTCTAATATCTTATCTATACTTTATTTCCTTTACTTATAACTGAATATGTAATTTTTTTTATGCAAACCTCATTGTAATTGCAATATAATACATTTTTTATTTAATAAAGATGGAGTTATTTTTTCGGGAGGGGGGGGGGGGGGGCAACACAATTTTGTGCTTGGGGCCCCGCACTACGTAAAGCCGGCCCTGTATCTGTTGGACATAAAACTATACATCGACATTCTATTTTTATTTGTTCATATAAATGCTGAAATAGCTACACATTTCTTGCAAGTTTACTACGTTCCAATATCGGATATTCAAATTAACAAACATGGGAACTCTTCTACCGAATATTTTGCATTCTGTAAAGTAATTAACAAAAATGTTCCTACAAACCCACAGAGCACATAAGTCTCACAAGTCCTACGATATTATATTATAACAACATATGTGTACGCAGCCTAAAACAATTTAGGCCAACATGTCTGGGCCCGCGTCATATTAAATGTTTGTTCTTATATGGCATATTTTTTATAATGAATAAATAACACAAGGAAAATGAAATTATAACTATTTATGTAATATAATTTATTTTGTTGAGTCCTTTATGCCGCAAATTGTCTAGCCCAAATGGCTTTGAAAGCAAGATTAGTAATTTTAAAATCATTTCCCAAATTATCAGATTACGAAAGGAGAAAATCGGGGTTTGATCATATTCACGAAAATAAAACTTGTTACTTATTTATTGAGCCCACTATATTCCATCAAGGGATAAAGCGTCCTGATTACGTATTGCTCTTTCAAAATTTGCAGGAGAGCCACGGCCCTCCTAAACACTCCCATGCGCACTGCTGTGCATATCTCTGAAATAATGCAATCCATCACCATATCCACAAGCCAAGAATATTTGCACATGAAATTGAAGGAATTGTTCTTATGGTTGCAATGTTAGTTGCTTGTTTTACACAGATCACCTCTTACACTGAAGAGGTAATTCCAGAGAAACTAAAGTAATGTTCTTTTGTTTCTGTAAAATGAAAATTAAACTAATAAATTAATGAAGATGGAGATAGCTGAGAATTGTGACGCGTAACGAGGGCTAATATATACAATCACGATAGTAAATCACACATAAACCGAAAGAACTAACTAAATACCTGATTAAAAAGAAAAGAAGTTACCCAAAGAGGCTCTCCTGGCTTTCACATTTACGAAATGCACATTTCTTTAAAAAAATGTCAATAAGAAACCCCTCTTCAACACTCCCTTTTCAAGAAAAGTCTATAAGCTGGCAACCCTCCCCCCTTCGCCTTTCAGACTTTACGACCTTCTTTGCGACGCCATTTCAAAGTCTCAGCGGCGTAAAACGCTTCGTTGCGTTTAACAATTCGATTTTCCATTGATGTATCTTGAAAATCTCGACAGCCACAAAAAAGGGGCAGATTTATATGAAACAGCAAAACTTCCAAAGAACAGAATATTGGACGGATAAGACACTATTCTTGAACAGCGTACAAAGTAAATGAATATATGGTTGAAATTGGTTAGAATGGTATCAGTAAATGACGTTGATATCGTCTTATATATGCAGATTTACTTTGATGATTGGTGGCTTTTGAAAAATTAATTACCAGTATCTTCAGTATCTCAAGGCTTAAACAGACATTTTCCCCATGCACATTGACACAAACACTAAACTAATTCCGTAAATCAATAAAATGAATGCACGATCCATGTATGTCAAAACATACTTCCGATCACTTTATTCTGAGAAAAATTTCTCGCAATGATTTTCAATGCAAAATCACAAAAATGATACACTTCTAGAGAGATATTCTGGGAGGCCTGATAATGTTCTTACAGTAGTTGTCAGATCTCAGAACATTCCCAAACAATGAAGAGTTAATAAAATGGTTGGTGATGTAGATACCTTCTAATATTTTTTATACTGAACCACATCTTTTGATTATTTAATGGAAAGTTGTTTCCAGCCCAAGCACCCACGTGCAGCTGCCACGTGCCTCCCGAAATCCAAATTCTCTCTCGCCTCCAACGCTGCGTCGGCGAATCATCACGTCTTCCACATCGTGCGGTAAACACAGCGCGCCAGCAGGCCCGGTCCGAGGGCAAACCGATAGCATTTCCGTATACATCACGTCGCACAGTGGCCCACAACAGGTAAAGATGGAGCAATATCGAGGAGAATGAAATATTTATAACACTGTTTTATATGTATTTAATATCTTTATTGACAGGACTTACTGCGAAAGAAGTCTCTCCGATCCATCAATCCACGATTGGATTATTCTCAGTGGTTGATATTTCACGCATTTTCAATGTACCCTTTTCGAGAAAATTACTGTGAATACCAATACTGAACCAAGATAAACGTAGAAAGACCAAAGTAAAAAATGTATTTTCACAATAATTTGACATTACTGGACTATATCAGCGCAATTCCTTCGGCTAATATACCGTAGATGTCGACCTGTTATTCGACCTTTACGTGCAACCACGTAAGTAGCCAAAACTGATCAAAACTAACATTAATATACAAGTTCAGGTGTACAGGTTGGCAGCACTGCTCCCAGCTGTTACCTTTGTAGACTTCGTTAAGCAGCAATAAGGATCAAAGCATTGAAATATTTAGTTTTGTACCTAATAATAATAATAACAACAATAATAATAACAATAATAATAATATGGAAACTCCTTATAATGCCTTTTCAGTCCAATTTGAGCCACTGTGCGCCACGCCCCCGAAGACTAACTCTGGCAGGGTATTTTAACGCCCGAGGCGGCCCTTCGGAACCAAGCGCCGGGAATCCGTTGACGGCTGTGTATTTGTGCGGCTTTTTCAACGCGCCTGTCCGTCCGCCCTCCCTCCCTCCCGAGAGACCAGCGTCGAAAACCTTATTTCTGATCTTTTCCTAAACACGCGCGCCGCGAGCCACGGGAGCACAGACCTCCTCCCATGGCGGCGGACAAATAAAACGGGACGATAAAAGAATGCCGATGAGGCGGCCGCCTCTAATTCCGTTTCCAGGCCGGAGCGGCGGGCAGACAGCCGGAAGGGTACAGCGCTTCCTTTCGTTCTCGTGGGCCACGGCCGCTGCACTGCACTCCGCTCCGCTTTCATTGAAATTCTGTTTCATATTCATTCCAGTGCGTTGGGGCGTGTCCCTGGGGCAATGTTAACAGACGCGAGTACTTGGAACCTGAACCTGAACCTGGGGAGGAGCGAAGCTTTATTTATGCGGTGGCTATAGGGATGAGTGTAGCGGTGAAGTAAATCGCATTAAATTTATTCGAGCGTAGGTAACATCCTCGGGGAAGAGTTGAATTTGAGAAATAAAGGGGTTTACTTTTGAGAGAAATGATAGCAAATTTGACGTTTTAGTATGGAAATGAATATCCCCAGATAACCATTCTGAAAGACACGTAAACAAAGTCACAGGAATCAAAAAGCGTGAACAAGCGAAAGATGCAATTAGACAACAGATAATCAAATTCACCCAAAACTTTTACGTACTACTTAAAACAAATAATGAAGATATACTGCATTTATAATGCGCAATGACCCTTCAACGGAAGGGCAAACTCTTGCAAATTCAGATATGATGTTGGCTTCCTAGAATGTTGACATACGAGCTGGCACATAAACCAAATGCACGAGCTGCAGAGCCGTAGAATATAAAACAGGAAACTACAGCCGTGTCAGAGGCAAGCGAATGGGGTTCTCTTTTTCAATTAAAAATCTGGAATAATGTTGGAAGCGTTTTTACTCTAAGCTGAACACATGCGAAATAGAAAATCAACAACGATATTCAGTTCCAAAGATTTTCTATCTTTATTTACCTACGCTCTAAGCCTACGCTCTCATTTTCTTTCTTTTGCGTCATTTCATACTCCATAATGATTCACTGTTGTTTCTTTCCTTGAACCATCTGAATGTGTAAACTGTACGTGACGAAATAAGTAGTTAGTTTAAAGTGGAAACAACGAGATGCGATTTTCGAAATTATCTCGAACGTGCTATACGATGTGTCACGTTTTTATCGATACCCCATTTACTTTTCCTAGCACGTACACTGTACAGTTCGTTCTGAGATCGACAAACAAAAGAAATAGCATATTGCGAATAGGGATCGGTAAATATGGAACAATAGTTGCTTACTACGCAACTTATTGCACACTACTGCTTTCCTAACTACAATTTACTTATTGTCAAACACTGAGGTAGAAGTCGAATTGCGGCAAAGACTACGAGCATTGCATTCTTTTCGTATATTCAATGAGTTTCAGAGGTATTATAAGAAGGTAACACTGGAATATTATGATTAACTGTGGACAGCAGTCTCCAGACGCCAAAAGTATTTTATGTCTAATTTCCCCTTAAACCGTGGGTGTCAAGTTAATTTTATGGGAAACAACGCCCAGAAACCGTGCTTGCTAGCCAGAACCATCCAAAATGGATTAATTTTAACCTTGACAATTTGAAATAATGTTAATTTCTTACATAATTACACACAGCTTCAGGCTACAAGTGAAATAGCACTTTAATTAATCAATTAATTAAAATTACATATTGCGTTTCAAATGTTAAAGCATTATCTGACAACAGTGTGTCATTTCTGATTCGATTTTTAAAAAACACAATCATTTTTTACTCTTATTTCGCAAAATCATCCTCGATATTTCGGACATCGGTCGTCGCAAACGAAACGAACGTGGTCGTCGTCGCCGCCGCAACCCGTTCTGTTCGCGAGCCGGGCGGAGGCTGATGACAGGGCGCCGTTGTGTCGACGCGCGCCGCACCAAGAGGCGTCTTCGAGCAACGGTTTTCTTCTCACCGCGCCGCACCCGGCAGCCTCCAGCGCTAACGAGTCGCGCGACCAGCGGCACTTGCTTGCTGTTCCCTCGGTCCAACTGCAACGCCAGGAAGCTGCGAATACTTCGCGTTTTTAATTCAGTCGTGGTAGCAGATACGAACTTGTGGTACTCCGTAATATGAATTAATAAGAAATAATGAAACTGCAGTAATAAAAGTTTTCAAGTTTGTTTCTGAAGAATGGATCTCGAATTAAGTCCCAAAATAGAATTGGAAGGTGTCTAACGTGCCGCACAATATCACTAATATGCACTTGTTTGTCCGCTAGAAAGTGCTTCGGTTTGTCCTAGTAATGTAACAAGCAACTCAATGAATAATAGTCGCATGGTAGTATTTATTGTAGGGGAATACTATTATTGAGTACTGAAACCTTATTTAAATTATTATATATAACCAAACTGAAACAATTGAAACCAGAAATATTTCTTAAATCCACATCGATGTTCCTGAACGCACCCCATGGTACTAAGGTTTGAAGCACGTCTTTCTGTGAGCACAATGTAATAAATTATACTGGTGGAGTAATGTAGCACTAACTATAGTACTGTTCTTCCACACAAAGAAGGTAACTTACAAAGCCACACCAGAAAGCAGTACGCAAAACAAGTCCTCAACCAGTCATTAATTTATAGGACCTGAATTTTCACGCAAAATTGATGGGATGCCGGGATACTCTTATCTTCAAGTCCTGAGACTTCTCGCTCCAAAATGATCACTCCGGCCGACTAGCTAATTAAGTTTGCCCTGAATGAGCTCTTGTAGAGGAGCCCGTTCTCCATTACATAGTGCAGACAGTTGTGTCCTCCCGAAATTCCCTGACATCAAGGCTGCTACGAAGTACGTCTTAATGAGCGAATGAATGTTCACATAATGTTTCTGTAAGCAATGTTTTCGCGTTACACATTTAGACAAAGCTTATTTAATAAAATCTTAATTATAAAAAAACCGTCACGGAATACTAAAAATCATCAAATAAAACAAGGTACACAATCCTCTCTTGCAACGTCTCTGAATGTTCTAGTTTCGTACTCGTCGCCGTTCCTAGGCGAATTTTGTTTCCGAGGAAATTTGGCATTGTCTTGGAATATATAAGGCTTCTATGAACTAGAGAACCCTTCGACTTAATTAAAATTCTTGAGGTTCTCAACGTCATTGTAACGTCAAAATAACTTTAATTTCCAACTGTCAAGTAATGTCTTGCAAGGACGACCTATGTTCGAATGCCGAATCTGGTTTTCGACGCCAGTAGGGTAAAAACCAAAAGAACGGATGCATTTTGGGAGCCAGGTCCCCATCATGGGCCGAGTGCAACACCCATCCCCACTTTCCCCTCACCGCCACTTACCCTTAGAGCACAGCGATAGGCTGATACCCCATCCTCACATGGCTCATTGATTCATCCCATACCAAAGGTTATTTTCTTCAATTTCCCAGACTTTCTAAATATTTTCCTGACAACGTGACGCGGGCAAAAAGCGGAAGATGCCACATTGTAGGCGGGCGAAGGCAAATTACTGTTACGGCTAATCTACGAGAGGCCGTTCAAGGACGGCGGGTACCATTTTGTTTCGCGTCGAGCAAATAAACGGAGTAGCGGGATTTCCACACGCACGGCTCCCCCCCCTCCTCCCCCTCATCACCCACTCCGGACAGCGGGAGCATTTTTCAGAAGCAGGGAAAAACCCATGGGAGCGTGACACGCCAAATTCATTCACTCCGCGATCGCCGCGAGAACAGGGCCGCGCAGTCGCTGCTTCCCTGTTTCAGCGGTTTACGAGCGGAATTTAAGACTTAGAACTGAAAGCAGGGCGAAACTGCGCTTGTACGACGAAATACTTTCTCATAAAAGTCACGTACACATTTTTTTCTTGAAATTGTGGGTTTTCCCGACGACCGTTTAATACGATTTAACACAAACCGAAACGTATTACTATTCTACAATCCAAATACGAAACCAAGATATTTCAGAAGTATGTCATTCTGTAATGGCTGTTTTATAACTAATACTCTGGCGATTTTATTACTCACAGCCAGATCAAACATTGAAACTAAGTTTGCACTATATGGTAATCGCTAACAAAGGGCGTCTGAAAATTTGCGTGTGTTTTTCAACCCTATTTCAATGCGACTTAAATATGTTTAAATGTATCTGGCTTCTCCTTTAATAGCAATCAAGAACAATTTTTTTTAATTAAGTAAAAATTTGATTCCTTACAGTCTGAATAAAATTTAAGATTAGTCATAAATCAGGATGAACATTTGATGAAGTGTTTCTACGTACATTTTATTAAACTAGTTCAACACTTTGAATATATTGGAAGCGTAAACAATTCAGGCCTCCAGTTCATGTTGCATCCTTCAGCAGGTTTTAAAGAATATATTCTTCAGAATAAATGTTTACACAATATAAGCGATAAAAGAATTTAATACTGCGAAGCCTTTACATGGAATCAAATACGTGTGCGAAAAATAAATACGGCCGGGTAGGGATGAGGTGCGCGAAGTGCAAAGACAATTTAAAACATTTCATTAGTCATGCTTGGCGGCACTGACACGCCGTCTCCGACTTCCGACAACGCGAAGAACATGTTTCCCATGCAGTGACATGGCCGTGACAAGCGCATTCGTACACTGCGCATCCTTGCGTCAGAGTTCCACGAATGATCCCTATTCCCAGCAATAAGCTGTGGGAGACTCAACACCATTTGCCTTCGGATGTACTAATAAAAATAACCTGTATTAACAGAATACTGTTCGTTCTTGAATTTAAATTTCATATAACTGACATAGTCTGAAAATCGCATGTCGAACACCTGGCGATTCTGACCAGATGAGGTTATGAATTGAACATCTAAGCTGTTCAAAATATTCAATATCGCGTGGTACCAAGCCTACATTCAAAAACAGTGCCGTTTGAGAAATACGTTTATTTTTGAGGATAGAGGCACCAGCTAGCATTACTGCAAGAGAAGGCCTTGTGTCAAATGAGTAAAAAAAACATAGCACACGATTAATGTCAATGCAGGTGGGGGACACCAAGTGAATCGGTTGAGAAGTTCGAATCGCCCGAAATGCATAGAGATCATACGTGAAACTAGTGGTAGGAATGCAGCATCAAACTACATACTACAACTACTTAATACTAACATTTTCAGTCCAGCAGGACGCACTGTAATATCTGCCCAGAGATGGCACCTACACAGACAATTTACGACACACGCAAAAGAACTGCGCAACGGTCTCCTCTGGCCATCCGGACCAGAGCGGGCATCAACAACCTGCAAATGCCAGCCCAGCCAGCGTCAAGTCGCGACCGTCACAGCAGGTGCAGCACGACCAACTGGTCGCCATAAATCGACCGCAGATTCCGCTAAGGAAGGTCAAAGCTAAGGCCGCGGCCAACGCAGTAACTCCTGGCTGCGGATGATCGTGTCGAGCTCAGCAGGAGACCCACCGTTGCCCTCTCCGCCTCCCCAAAAACGAACTGCAAAGCGACAACTCTATTATACCCGAATACATCTATTATACGGACTTAACATCTTCAAAAGAATGGCCACAAGACAAGACCCATAGATCTTAGAACAATCATTTCGGAAAACTCATCACCCTCCAACGAAGTACGTGTTTTATAGGCGCCAAGACGACCAAAAAGTTTTCTCCCAAAATAAATTTCTTGGCCGATCAGATGGCCAAGATCTCTAAGGCAGTAGTGCCGTAGCGGTCTTTGACCTGAAGATCGCGGGTTTCAGTTCCGCCTCGGGAATGGGTGTATTTGTGTTCGTTCGTATGTGCGTGCCATCCCCCACTATCATAATTCCATCTTCAATGCCCTCGGGGCTAACAACCCTGGGGGATAAAAATCTGATCCAGCTAAATGCTGATCCCCTGATAAAAAGATGCATGCACCTGCCGCCGAGATAATGTTTCTGAGCACGGTAAATGCAGAGTGCATGCAGGTGTGGTCCAAGTCGGCCTATCCGCGAACAAAAAACACTTCATCCTCTTGGGCTGACGGACTGAAGAATATGCGTAGAACTAATTCTAGATCTTACAAATTAGAAATGGTAATGCACATATTTACGTTTCAATTTATTGAATTGTTTCTTCATAAATAACATATCCAACGTATTAGCTAGGTGCCGAATGTTTCCCGTCGAAAGTAACTATATGAAACTTCCATTTCAACATCAGACATTCCATTTCCTTCGAACTGTAATTAGTATAAAAAGGTTTTGTAAGTCATAGTTTGACTTACACGTTATTGACGATTTAATAATACATAAGTCATTGCTATTTGGATGTATTGTATTAGATTAAGCAAAGGTTGTTCATGAAAACGTCGACCACAGGCTTGTGAATCATCGACATGTGCTTTCTATTGTCAGAGAGAAACCAGTGCCAGCTAAAAGACGACACGCTCCTCCGAAGCTTCGCTAATTACGTTCAACCGACGGTAGTTCCGGACACGTGAGAGGACCAACACAAACATATGACAAGTTGCAATTCATCACGCGTCCACGCTAAAACATGTTTGCTCAACAATTGCATCCCCTTCCCCGCATGTACCTACGTGACTACTCGTGTGTTGAGAGATCCTGGCCGCAACCCTGTGGGTAGAGCACCATTAATCAAAAAGGTGACTACCTAATACGCAAGGTCAGTGCCACTGATGCAAGGACGCCATTATCTCCATTGACCAAAATCAGTGTCTAGAAGGTCGAGAAACATTATCCTTACTGTTGCATGCAAAGGTCTTCAAAGCACATTCTCCCCCCCCCCCCAAGATGTCAATAATCCCTCTTCTCTGTAACCCCACTCAACCACAGATAATAAACCTAAATATAACTTGCAACATCGCAGGAGCCCAATTGGATTAACCTCGAAAGTAAACGTAAAGTTGCACATCAAATAATGTACATCCGTATTTGGTTTAATTTGATGTCATACACAAAGCATTAAGGCTGATTACTGTATTAAAAAATACTTTCTCCTTTCGCACAACTATTGAGCGAGTCCCATCAAATTGCTATGGATATTTTTTTAACAGTATCCTTATTGGTTTCGCCTGCTGAGATCACAAATAATTTTCTTCTTTCTCTTCAATACTTTGGGATTCCTTTCGTCATATAAAATTGGTATTATGAACAGAAAATTAAATCTTTATAAATACAAAAAAGAATATTTAAGATAGTGTTTTGTAGTATTGGAATTTCTGTCACATTGCAGGACGCAGTAACTGCAACATGAACAAGTATTCGGGTCGCTTAACTTTCATTTAAATAACGCAATAACAATACTAGACCATTAATAACACTTTCCTTTAAAAAAATTCTGAACGAAAAGCAACACGTCTGATAAGCCGATATGTGCATTTTCCTCTCCGACAATAACCTAGCCCGTAGATAGTCTACATCTGCTCTATGATTTCAAAGAATGTACAGAATAACAAATGAATTTTCGTCACTCGTGCATTTTTGAAATAACACTACCCGAATTCGTTCAATTTCTGCTGCATAGCGTGAAAAGATCGCCAAAAAACACTGTAGCATTATTTATTGGAAAATAAATGCATCTTCCCTCCAATATTCAATACATGAGCGACGCATTTGGAAAAGGAATATTGAGGTACCGTAGTTTTTGGTCGAACGAATCCCAATATCTTATGCCACAGGCAGCTCATACGACAGGCAACGCAAGCACAACCTTCGCGAATGCTCTTAAAACGCGAAGCGAATTTTGAATTCGACCATGACAATGCTAGTGAAGACCGTACTATCATTTTGCTTCGAATGCTCACCTCGTACATCGCAAAAGCATTTCCATTCATTTTCCATACTTTCGGGTATACTTCAGGATGATCCATTGACACGTCTGTCACGTTACGAGTTTTGAATCTCCCGCACACTAGTAAATGAAAATGTAATTCGCACGTGCTTTATGCATATACACACGTTTTACAGTTCACTAGTCTACCAGAAATTGTCTAGCGTGAAATATTAAATCCTGATCACCGAGTACGGATTCTAAAGAATTATATTTAATTGTACATCTTAGAATTTATTGCTTCTATTGGAATAGTCCCTTAAACCACAAAGGGACGACTTCTGAATTGCACAAATCCTAATATTTACTGTATTCGTCAAGCTAACGATTTCAAACATTCGCTAAGCTTTTATGGTCGTAAGTTAATTATACCCATCGCTTTTAATGCTGAAAAGAAGGTAACGTAACACGGTGCTCACATTCAAATTTGTCTACAAAATCTCTCTTCAGATTTCACCAAAACGACAAGTATCAATTCGCACTTCCGTTAATTCCGAAGGAACTTAGAAGTACACTTACAGATCGTCCCACTTTCGTTACACGAGGGCTTCCGTAGTAACGAGGGCGCGGACTGTGACACGAGCGGACACTCACCTGGAACAGAAAGAAACAGTACGTTACAAACGCGTCACGTGTGAAAAGGTGTGAATAAACGTCTGCAGTGTTTAAGAACAGATTTCTGAATGTAATATACAACATTTATATGACAAGCTGCAAGAATATTGAATATTAAAACCAACTACAGTTGGATTTAAACATAATTGCACTTTACGTATATCAGCTGTTAAGGTGACATCAAATCGTGAGGTTGAACGTCACCCTAGTGTAAGCTTCCGATTGGACGACACCGTAATATCTGACGACTTGCCAAGTGCAGCTCTAAATAAATCGAAGTATAAGCAGAGGAAGCAATATACCAGTAAGAGTTAAAAATGTTGTTTCACCAGCTTCCCCTGACCCCAATACATTCGAATTACAGTTTGTACTGATTTTGGTGTTATATTTGTATAAAATCCCGGTCGTCAAAGAGATCTAACTACAAAACAACTTGATTTTACATCGAGTGGAAAGAATTACAGTAAAGTATTGTCTCTAATCACAGCGATAATATTCGAGCATTCGCACCCATCTCAAACTATATTCAAGACGACTAAGAAAACAACATTTGCTTTTAATATTAAGGTTTAATATAACATTCTGTTGGGAGGCGCATTATTTAATATATGAATTTATGTATACAAGTTTTACCAGTAAACTCACTACTAACAAAAGACTTAAGCATTATTTATGAATGACGTCGGCTACGGCATCTGTTCATACGATTTTGGGCCTTCATTGACGACGTACTGTGCGCGGCCAAAAAGATCGAAACTGCTAAAAAAACGATCGAATGAAGCACTTTGCCACCGCGTCGGGACGCCGGGCGCCGCGCGGGACCGCCGCATGACGCAGCGGCGTCGCGGCGTCTCGTGCCCTCGAGTGGGCGGCGCGGGGCGGGAGGTGGGGGTGGGGCGCATGAGCGATTGATTGCCGTGCGAAGTGCGCCGTCACACGCACCTGGCAGCTCGGGGACGACAGGAGGAGGAGGAGGAGGAGGAGGAGGAGGAGGAGCGGGTGACGGGTCGCTTGGACGGGAGCAGTGGGGAAAGATGTCAGCCGGCTAGTGGTACATCCTCCTCGGGTGTCGGATTCGGATCGAGCGAGTCGCCGCCTCCGGCGAAGACTCCATTCGCGCATTGTTTGGCGAGAGCAGCCTGTCGGTCTTCGGCTCGCGAGTGGAGTCGCGTGACTCGAGGATGTCTGGGCAGCACAGTTACTTCATTACGAAAGCGGAGGCGCTGTGTTCGAAGGCACACAATCCGATTACAGTAAGCCCGTTTGGCGATTACATCAAGTTGTAGGAACACATTCAAAACAACCAATCGTTCTCACACTTGAGATTAAGTCCTTCAACTTCGTGCTGTAGATTTGGTTACTTCCACGTCTAGTTTCAAGGCGTATAACAATATCCATTGGGAATTATCAACCTATTAGCGCCCATTTATATATATTTGCAGAAGAATTGAATAATTATTGAGCGATAAAAGTCGTGAATTAGCTAGCAGGTCAGGGGAGTTGAATTTTCGTAAATATAATCACGTTAATCAGATTTGGGAGAGTCCAATTTGGTATCTACTAGTCCAAAACAGAAAAAAAAATTATTTAATGTGAAAAATTATGTTTTTATTTAAATACAATCATTTGGATACTTGAAAAGGCTGTCTGCAACCTGTTTACGATGAGTTTTTAATTTGTGCACCAAAAAAAGGTATGGAAGTATTAATGCCTCATACTTCAAATAGTTTTAATTCAAACATTAATTATAGGCTACAACACTGGCATATCTCTAAAAAATTACGAATTCCGAATTATGACTCATTTTGTATTGTATGAACGGTATCAATGCATCAGTCCAACAGTTCAAAATTACGTACCCATGAAATCTTGTTCAGCGTCAGGGAATTCCTTTCTTTGATCTTCCGACGCGCATTTATGAACATACGTGGAATGCTAAAGCAAACCTGATGTGCAAAAATGTTTTCACACAGAGGACTATGTATCTTTATTTTACGGCCTAGTTCAATGAACCCGAGACAGAGTAATTAAAACTGTGGCAAATACTAAAGTCCGTATTTAGTAGACCTACTAAATAAACATAAGCTCAGGGGGAATCCAAGCACAAGAACCAATCCAGAAAGTTTTACAACAGTGTCAATGTCTCGTGGTGTTCCGCTTTGGAATTTTGCCAACCTGCTGACAAGTATAAAGCTGTGCAAACAAGATCAGAGGGAAACGCAGCTTGTATTCGAGATCACAGGCTACAACCGAGGAATCAAGTCGACCCTGTCGCCCGGAGCCGTAGGAAACAATTCAATAAGCCCGACGCCGCTGCTACAAGTCCGTCGTCAGCACCTGAGCGCCTCGTGATCTCGGAACTCCCTGGTTTCTTGCATCCACTGCGGAAGAGAACCTGCTCTCGTCTGAGTGCAGATACCTGTTTGGAATTTCACGCCCTGCCGCATCAGCAAAACTCTTGACACTTCGCGACGTTGCACAGGTTTGTCGACAACACGATCTTCGTTAGGTACGTCTCAAAAGTGTTAGGCTCAACATTTTAGAATATAAAAAAAAAAGTTGATTAAATATTTGAATTTCTGATTTTTTTTAAACGATTGTGATTAATTAGGCGCGAAATCAGGAAAATATCAACAGTATATACTATAACATTTTGTATTTGCTTCCTACAATTCGAAAATGAATTCATTTTAAGTAATCTAGCAAGTGAAACGCAACCATAAAAAATGCTTACGATATTCTAAGCAAATTTTTTAAATCTCCGACAGAAAACAAGGAACGAAAAGCAAACAATTTAATACATACCTAACCAACAAGCGATAGGGTAACAAAAGAAGGGGCCTAGAGGCCTAGGCCCAGTTGATCTATAGAAATCACTCAAATCATTGGTTGTCTCGACAGCACCGTTGCACAGTATTTAGCCGTTTAAAAGAAAAGACGGGGTTACATTTCGGTTATTTTTTGAACAATCTAAATTATTGAAATATATTTGTTACACAGAGAGATATGGTCATATTTACAGGCGAATCAGATTTCCGTCGTAATTTGTCCTCCAATAAGATCGTAACAACTGAATGAAACACTTGTAATTCCCGGCCAGTAAAAAAAAAAGTAGTACAAGGTAATTTATGTATTAATTTGAAATTATTTTATAACGAAGGTTTAAAGTTCAGCAGACTATCTTCCTAATGAAAAATCGCCGACAAATTCTACGAAATTTCTGTAGAAGTATCCCCTTAATGTTATGGAAGTCTTTCCACAATGTTTTTCAGAACATTGGTTTTTGTAATAAGTTTTAAACCTATAACAATTATCTCCTATGCGATACACATTTTAGAAACCTACTTATTTAAAAGAAAAAGAAATGGTACACAATTCAGTACCTGCAAATAAAGTTTTACTTCATGTTTATTAACAAGCTGAAAGGATTATTTTTTTGTATGTACATTTGCGTGGTAAATTGTGGTTCAGGGACATCTTTTAATCTATTCTGTGAAAAGTTGATACTTTTCTCTTTTTCTTAGGAACATTTCACTAGATACATTTTCCCCTCTGTACCTACGTATCTCTCATTTGCAGATATCGATTCCATCCTGGCCGACTAGAACATATAAGCGCAACGGAGTAAACTTTCCGTGGATCCGTTCGATAGTCCGTCCGGTCGGATTTTTAAGCCTACATCTCCCGTCGCAGCTGCAGCGAGTGCAGTGGCCAGAGGTGCCCCGCTGGCCCGGCTCCGGCTCGCCGGCCGCCCGCACCCGTCCACCGGGCATCTGATTCAACCCACACAACGCTCGCCTATCAGATTCCTCGAACGACTCCACGGCTCGCCCAACACATTCCAGAACAACCCTCGCGTTAATCTTCGGTTAAACTGAAAATTATCTGTTTGAGAAGCACAATGATTAATGCTTTCTCCGCGTTCATTTAATTATAATTAATTTCTCGGCATTCATTTTTAACTGACGGTATATTGAAGTCTGCTTACAAAGCCTTTTTGACAGGTGAGTTAATGGCAATTCCTGCCACAGCCCCGGAAGGGCCAGATGATGAAGCTGATCCGATCTGTAAGCTGCTGTGAAAAGTCGTCATAGACTACCCGTAACATTGCTTGTTCTTACCAAGGAATTTAATCACAAGAGACGCTCATTTTTTTTCTTCAATTGTGCCACTATTAAACAAGTAGCCGAAAAAAAATCTAGAAATGCGATGGAGCACTTTCTTGCAATATGAATTATAATTTAAGTTGATAGAAATTGTTTATCTAGATCATGTTAACTGTTGTGTAAAATCACCCAAGAGACGGAAATTGGCAGCGGTTCAGTATTATGTACTAACGATATGCTACTTTGGCAGAGGTTTCAATATTGGGTTAGTAACTTAAATCGCCAAATGGGCAGCTAAGCTTATTTGTAACGTGCCCTCTCGGAAACTCCACTGCCGGCGATCTGACTACACGTGGGGACTGACTGTTAAAGGCCCAGCATGGTGGCTCAGCTGCGGCTCGCTTATTTAGGGCCGAGGCATTCCTTCCTCAATTCCTCAACACGACCGCGCCGTGTGGGACAAGTCCCCTTGCTTTATTAATGGTGGCTAGACACTCCAATAAACAGGATGTTACTCCATGATTTAATCTTACAAGGACGTTCTCATTAAGGATTCGAAACTTCAGCTACTCTTGAAAAGTTAATTAACAGGAACTTATCACTATTAAGAACAAGAAACATCGAATTTATTTCTTCGATTCTCTCACGTCGCATATTATGCCAGCGAAAACTAAAGAATAACTGCACATCGATGTCTCGAAAACTTGCAAAGAGCCTAATGCCAAACTTGTAAAGAACTGTTGTGATGTGAACATAATTTTCTTCTGAGGGTGAGTTCTAAAAAATAGGGTTGAATGTTGTAAGATGCGATACAAATTATAGTAGTTTGCTTTACATGAACACTCGCTCCCACAAACAGGTTCACCAGATCCACTAACTAGTTTCTAATCCATCGTTGTCAAGATTAATAGCACAAATGAACATTCGCCGCGCCGAAACATACGCCAAGTCTTCCGATTCGGTAAAATGACCACCCGCACTCAAACGATAATGACGCAGCTTATCAAACAAACGATCAATATCCATTACATCGCACCTATTGGAAATTACAACCAAGTAATGGTGTATTACGACACGTAAAACTTGAACGATCTTTGCGGCACAGAGTCGCTTCATTACTATGCTAAGTGAAAACCTCACATAAATAGCGACCTATCTACCTTGTAAGGTATCGAACGAGGTTCTTCGCCGAGATGTGTCAGAATGTGCATTTTCAGGAAACTTTTACAGCGTATCTCCTTCACTCATACGGAATTTACAGTGAATACTCCCCAATGTGGATGACTAGGTCATGTTTTTGAAGAAAAAAAAACCAACGCAGCCGTTACGATTCACATAAAAAGGGAAAAATTAAATTTTGTATATATTACGTATCACGTAACTTACTGAAACAAAATGCTACATATGTACATACAACATTTTAGTTGGAAGAAAAAAAAGGGTGCGACGGAATTCGTTTTACGTGCTACATACCCCGTGCTACTAACATTTACCAAATTTTATCCGTTTTTTTTCTTTCTCCCAAACCAAATCGGATTATTGGAGATTCGGGTCATGAGTGTTGTATTGTAAATCTGACACTGCGAGACAGGGCAAAGAACGGATCGCGCCGAAAATCTCGAGAAAATGAGTCTTGTCCATATCATTCTGTTGTTTCTGGCGTTCGTTTGGAAGTCACGGCTTCCTGCACGTTGAAGCGTACGGATTCCGAAACCACCTCCTTGCGGTGGAGCACTTTCTGCAAGGCGACACGCGGAGAAAGAACGAGGGCAGCACCGCGTTTTAGGAGACAAGTCTACTGCGACGTAGGAAAAAGGAGAAGTTACTTGCACAAGCGGACTATTTTTCCGTGACTAATTAACGCAACTACAAATCCGTACGACTAACCCCGACATGGGAACTCAGAAGAAACTGGAGAAGAGAAACGGGCGAGGGCAGGCGACAGTCTGGCGCTATACTTGCTTGTCCTTATCCAGACCTTATCCAAGGCGCATGACGCCTGGAAATGGCAGTCAATGCGAAATTCACAGAGTATGTAAACTCTTTGAGGAAAAGTCAAATCAAATGTTCGAAGTTGTTTTTCCTCTGAAGAAATCATTGGAAAATACTGAAGAGAAACACTTAGAACATTAAGTGTAACTAAGGAAAATAAATAGCGAATGTACGAATTTAATGTTTTTCTCTAAACATGCTTTGTCATTACACAAACCATATAAAATTCGGTTAGGACACGCACAGTTGTCTATTAATATATCGAGACGAAAAAGTTTCTTAAAAATTCTTACGGACTGTACGTAGTAATACCTCGGAAACGGAACTAATCTTACCACGCTTTTATTGTTTCGATCTCCCTATATATTACGATAACCTCGAAAATAATTAGTTATATCCTTTACAGAAGCGCGTGACAGCTTCAATAATAACCAATTTTGGTGTTTTTGTATCAACATATCTCCACCTGAGAAACCACCTTACTGGTCATACGACGTGCAACCAGCAAGTAATAACACACGGACACCTGGATCCACTTTAGAGAACAGACTCCGCCCTAGGGCAACATAACTCATTAAACCAGGAGACCATTAAGAAATAACTGAAGTAAGTGGAGCCTCTTGGCGCCGGAGGGCGGGCCGATGGCGTCCAACGCGCGAGGAGCGGGCAGAAAAAGCCACTGATGCGGTCGCGCGTTAAACAAACCGAGCGACGACCCACGGAGAAACATTCTAACGTGGTTACAAAGCGAGCCCCTCCCTTTGCGCGGATGGGGGATGGTGGAGGGGCTTGGAGGGCAAGCAGTAGTAGCATGAAGAAAAATGTTGGAGATAAATTTTCTTTACGAAGATTCCTGATGACTCGAGAGAGAAAACAACTCCTCGCGAGTCTTTGTGTACTGTCTCGAAGCTGTTGAATACCGCTAAGCTTGACAGTTTAACCTAGTGCTTTAGCAGACTAGAGTGTCTCTGCGATTATCTAGTCAGAGTTCTTTCTCGGATTGCTCGGGTCAGATTGCTGGATATGTTCCCGGCATGTGGAATTTTCCTCAACCAGGTATCTCTCAACAGCCGGGACAAGGTGAAAACTCGTGATCTCCGACACGTATGCTAGTGTATGTGAGTGAGTGAGTGAGTGAGTGAAGTGGTGAGGTGGAGATAGAAAGAGGAAGAAAGGATCCTTGATCCGTTTGTTAGAGAACTGCTCTTATCGGAGAAAGCATTAAAAACTACGGATCAGAGCAGCCGACCGCTAGAATTCTCCTCCAGACAGCGGTTGAATTCGACCTAGCTACGTACCTAGTGTCAAAAACCAGACCACAGTCTAAGACTAGAAACCTAGAACATTCAGGTAACAGGCACTTCAACGACGCCAATTGATCCCTTGAGCCACCTAAGCCTCGAGGTCGGAAAGACATTCCGCCTTCAACTGATGAACGCAAACTTATCCCGCTTCACACACCCACTACTTCCCCACAACATTTCTCTCGTTGGAGCACCAGAACATTGAATTTGCCTTATTTTACGTGGCGAGACTCGGGCCATCAGGCCCGCTCTTCCGTCTGACCACGCAAATTTCGCTACGCTCCTTTCATCAACTAGCAGAGAAAGGAGGTACTTCTTGGGCGAGAAACAGGCGATTTGAATTTAGCTCAGAGGCGTCATTTAGGCTTGAGGATCTTTTACATGCAAGTAAATCTACGAACATGGGACAGCCGGCTTTACTTCCCCTCCGAAGGAAGGCGTACGAAGGATTTTGTCGCCCTAAAAATCCACGGCTTCGATCGGGTTTGAACCCGCGAGCTTGGGTATAACAGTCCGGTACGCTAACCGTCACACCATCGCCGCCGCATTGTCTCTGTCATTTTGTCACATTGTCTCTTTCGTGTCATTTTCTTCTTCTGCTTGCTTCCTTCCTTCCTCCGTGTCTCGAGAGCCTGGCTGCCGAGGAGGCCGGACGAAATGGAGCGCACTCCGGCGCCCGGGGCCGAGGGCCGAGGCCGTTCCCGCCAGGGCGCCGCCCCGCTCTGGTTCGCGCGGCGCACGGGGCGCAATTAGCGCGCCCATTAACGCACACGGCAGCGCACGCGCGGGGCGACCCGAGAGCAGCGCGCCGGAAAGGAGGGTGCGCGTGTGGGCGCCCGACTTTTATGCAGGGAAGAGGCACCTCCGTTATTGTCCGAAAAAAGAAAAAAAAAAGGAAAAGAAAAAAGCATTTGTCTACTTCACAGTTGTGGGTGGGGTAGAGAGAGATTTGCCAGTTTTTCCCGAGCGGCAGACCGGGAGAGGTGGCTCAGGGCATCAACTGATGTCATTGCACCACCTCTGACCGGCGGGTCCTAGGTTCGAGTCCCGACGTTAACACTAGCTGCATAGCTGGGTCTGGAGCCGCTGTCTGGAAAAGAATTCCAGCGCCGGCTGCTCTGAACAGTATTTCCCGTGTTTTCTCGGTTCAATTCCAGGCGAATGCCGGAGTAGTACCATAACAAATGGATCACGGACCGCGCATGATCTTGTTTCTTTCTTTCTTAAATCATCCTCAACCTTGCTTACACACACACTTATACGCACTACACTACCATACATGCCGGGATACCGATCGGGCGCTCAAAGCTTGTCCCAGTTGGGGCGGTGCCCCGCCGGTGGGAAACACGAGGTAGGAGAAAATCGTGCTAGCCGACGGTAAGTCTGTATTGGAACTGGCCATCCAGCGGGGGCAAGATCACCGCCACCTCGTGGTTAGGCGGAAGAGCAGGCCCTATGGCCTGAGCCTCGCCATTAATAAAGACATTATTATTATTATTATTATTATTATTATTATTATTATTATTATTATTATTATTATTATTAGCGTATTTTCCCAATAATGGAAAACGTTAAGCAAAAATTGACTCGTTTTTGTGGAGTTCTAATTAGTTTTTGTGGAGGTGTTCTTAATTTTCCAATATTCTTTCATTCTGTTGGAGAATGCCAGTTTTCTTTCTTCAGACCATTTCGGTCTGTAGGGTTTTGATTTAGGTTGTTCTGGTTTGACTTCCCATTTGTTCACTTTGTTGCGGAAGGTGTTTTTGTCTGAGGTGTCAGTTATGTCGGCGTGTCGCATGTCTTTTTTTGTTTCCTTCATCCATGGTGTTGTACTTTTAAGTGAGGGTATATAGTTTAGTATTCTTTTAGTTAGTCGAGTATTTCGTAGCCTGTATATGTGTCCGAAGAATTTCAGTCGTCTTTTCCTGATGTCGACTTCTATGTTCGAGTACTTTTCAGTTGTACGAATCATTGTTGCTTGTGATTGATATCCAGCTGATGCTGGTTGGGTAGAACCAAGGATTGTTAGTTCCTGGAGGAGTAATTGCAGCCGCATCCTCTGGATGAACTTTGGATTATTATTATTATTATTATTATTATTATTATTATTATTATTATTATTATTATTATTACCTCCCGAGCAAAGAAAAATGCACTACACTCACAGGACTTGACGCGCCCAGAATCACTAGTAACCAATCAATCATGATTTCCGTCTACTGTACTACTCTGTTACTACTCTGTTGCCAGTTACTCAGGCGCCGGACAGCTGGTCGTTCTTGCATCGGATAGCAACAGCGGCAGTAAAAAGATACAAATCGCAATGAAGCAGAACACTAGACGACAGAGAACCGCGCACACGACGCATAAACAGTCAAATAATGGCGCTCTTCAATTTGCAGTTACTTCGAGCACGATGGCGTATTTTTTTTTCTTGATAAGCATCGGCAACTCTTTAGTGACAATCAAAATTTGAAGCCTCTGACTGGATAATGCAACCCCTTTTCCCCTTTTCTACTCGCTGTCAAGCAGACATTATTCGGACAATAGAGTCATTGTTGTCCATTCCCACCTGGGGAGGCTCCACGTTCACATAAGTAGTGACTTGAGACTTGTAGCAGAGCAAATGATTTATATGCAGCCAATGAAATTAAAAATTTTTACGTTTGAGATCGCACCGGAAACCATCTCTTTCGCAACAAGCCAGCAAACGAGGGTGCGCGTGTGTACACGCTCGAGTTCTTCTGCGTTGGGTACTTTTCGGTTTTGCTCTGTGGCGACGGCAAAGTCATTAGCGAGCGTAGGAAAGCGTGTTTAGAGTAATGGCGCCCTCGCGTGCGGGGATGCCTAGATTCATCTATGAAAGACGGAAGCTTCCAGTACTCCTTAAGTAATTGTGAGACTATTTCATCCTCAAGATCCAAATTGCCCTCTGAGATCCGTTCCAGTGACTACACAAGCAGTTAATTATTAGTTTCACATAAAGTCACCTGACTTTTTACGAGAAAACGTTTCCGACGTGCTCCGAACAGTGAATTCTCAAAGAAAAAAAACAGCCAGAAAGAAACTATTCCAAATGAGTCAACTTTGGATATAATTCAAATACTTGAAATTTAAAACAGAAGTTTTTCGGTCGATTGTGATATCGATTTATTTTTTTCGCGAATGCGTTATCCTGATGACAAATAAAAATAATTTATTTCAGTATTCTATAAACAAAATATCATTTACGCAATATACACGAACAAGAATTCCGAGGTATTCAATAGACGCTAGAAATAAATAAAATTGAACAGTGTTCAATGAAAGCTCGTATTCCCGCGCCTACATTACGACCGACCGCAAAATACGTCAGCTTTCACAGCATTTTCGCTGTTGCCAAGTCCTGCAGTTTTGCGTGCTGCAGCTGCGAAGGGTGAAGATCCCACTCGCTGGCCGCAGATTCCGGGAAAACCCGTTTCCAGGCTCGCAGCCAGTCTCGGGTTCGACCGTGTACCACGACGAGTTCGTAAATTCGACACGACGAACGGTCCACCCTGAGCTACGTCCCGCTCCCTTCCGATTCAGTCGCGAGGGAGTGTAGCGTGCGAAAGAAGCAAAATCTTCGAGATAAACTGCAGTAATTTTCCCTTCAAGCAGTCAGTAAGTTGACCCGGGAAATTAGTACCAAGAAAAATAACAAAAGTACCCAATCTTCATATCGTGCCACCTGTATTTCAGTCACAGGCGCCTCCACAATTTTGAGAATTCCCCTTGGACGATAAAATTAGTCGTTCTCTTTCTATAATTAAGAACAAAATGAGTGTACTATAATTGTCAATTTTCGTTTTCAATCAGAGGTTATTTTCTCAACGAAGTTGCGAAGTTGCCCGAAGCTAACCCTGAAGAAAGCGCGATATCATTATTTAAATGTACCTTTTTCTTGGTGAAATTATTCAAAAATAAATCGCTTCAGTTCTTCACGACAAGAATGACCCACCCAAAGAACCTACTTATTCGTGGAGATGACAAAAGCTTCATTAATTCCACCAAATGTGTCAACAGAGTTTCGCCCATATCTTACTTATTAGTGGTCAGTTATTCCAAATTATCTGGATCCAACACCACGTCAAATTAAAAAATGTGCAACTAAATATATTTCGCAATATTTAGTTCTTTCATGTGAAATATAAAATTAAATGTGAAAAGATTGTTTTGCGAAAATGACGCCATCCAAAATTACAGGTAAATTTATAAATACTATTCATTAAAATACATTGGTGGCACTACAATAATACGTCATTGTCTTCCACAATTTTACACCTGTAATAATGTAAGTACATCTTCGAATAAGGTTTCAGTCCTGGCGTTATGTCAGCGAAGAGACTTGTGGACGACGCAAATCCAACGCAGGCCTTATCTGTATTCGAGGCAGCAAGACGCTTTCGAGCGTGATGGTGGAGTGTTCCAAGTCTGAGCCGATCAGTGAAAAGAAAAACAAACTCAACAGGCAGGTGCTACCGGCCCAACGGGCAGTGTTCTCTAGGATGAAACTGACAGCAGAACTAACTGCGGTAGAGGACAGAGGACAGTCATTTGAGTCATTGAGAAAATATGATTTTTTACACCATAAGTACTTTCAACATTAGCAAATTATTTTTCGATTCGTTTTTAGAAATTTGCAAGTTGTGGATACGGAGTGTTAACCGACAATAACATTTTGTACCCTACACAACTACGTCAATAACATTTTGTACCCTACACAACTACGTCAATAACATTTTGTACCCTACACAACTACGTCAATAACATTTTGTACCCTACACAACTACGTCAATAACATTTTGTACCCTACACAACTACGTCAATAACATTTTGTACCCTACACAACTAGGTCAATAACATTTTGTACCCTACACAACTACGTCAATAACATTTTGTACCCTACACAACTACGTCAATAACATTTTGTACCCTACACAACTACGTCAATAACATTTTGTACCCTACACAACTACGTCAATAACATTTTGTACCCTACACAACTACGTCAATAACATTTTGTACCCTACACAACTACGTCAATAACATTTTGTACCCTACACAACTACGTCAATAACATTTTGTACCCTACACAACTACGTCAATAACATTTTGTACCCTACACTTCTTACAATTGGTGTTGATTTTGAAAAGGACTACTCTAATTATTTTCATTAATATAATGTCACATTAACACTATTTTTAAAAAAGTACATTGCACATACCGATTTTGAGAAACCAAAGCAAAAAATAAAAATAATTGGATTGGAATGTAAACGCTCGAACTCAAAATAATTTTACGTCAGCGTAGACGGTTTCGACACTATATACTTTAATACATTTCAGAATAAACCTGCAGAAAAATCTCATTACAGTTTCAACAGTGAATTCTACAACGGTTCGTTTAGTTTATCAATTCTCTTGCGGCATATTGAGACGTTGCGGAAACATGATTACCAGCAATTGCATTGCCCAAGAAGTTGGATATCATTTGATTTCTCACGAACTTTCCCCTCAATCAAAAGCCGTAAAACAAAGACGTACAGTACTTCCACGATATTACTAGAAAGTTTCTTGAGAGCATACTACTTCATGATCATCAGCCAGTGGTTTTGTTCATTTTCTTTGCTTACAAAAGAGGTTGCAATGAACCAAAATATAACTTACATTTCAAAAAATTAACTGATCTATATGCTTTTTGGTGCCCTCACACAAATATGACATGATTATTAGTTGAGTTAATTATTCCTCACTCTTATTTTAATTTTAAATTACTTTCTCAAAATAGAAGTAAGTACATAACAATGAGCTTGGAACGAAATGTTTATATACGTCATGCCAGACAGTTCGTCCCCTCAATCTCTTAGTGACACCACTGACATTCCTGTGCCATTCGTGCTGTTCAGCTCATTCGCTTGTGCGATTATTTTGACAGCCATTTTCCGATTGACTGTCGTATTAGGGATGACGCGTAACTTTTAGAAATACTCCTCTCACAAACTTTGGCTAAATTCTACAGGGCCTGAGGTACTCTTTTCTCTGAGGCATCTGTTGGCGCTCAGCTGTTTCAGCCTGTGAAGGTACGTGTTTCGCGGAACGATGCCGTTTTCTGCAAATCTCAGCTGTTGTAGACCTATCAAAACAATCGTCAGCTGCCCCGAACCGATAATAACAACAGCTAACTACACCAGCCCGCAGAGGCAGGCGACATTTCGGCGGTTTCGCCTCGTTCCACCGCCCTGCCCCGCCCCGCCAAGCCCGGCGTTCGGGGACCGGAACAGCCGTGACCGCGGCTCCACGCCATTCCGCTCCGCTCCGCGCCACGCCCATGTGCCCAATGCCAACCCGCGCGCGCCGCGCCGCGCCGTGTCGCGTGCGTTAGATAACCCGCTCTCCCTTGTGTGACGCGTGCGCACGCGGCACGGGAGCTTCACGCGCTGTTCCGCGCGGGCGGGCGCGCACGGATGGGTCCGATCGCCTGTCCTTGGGCTGCCCATTGTGCTGACAGCCCATTGCCTTCCGCACGCTCCGACGCGACGCGCTTTCTCCTTGATACGACGCTTGGACCGGTCACGAACAACACGAGAATGTGGGAATGGAAACGCTGCTAGGACAGCCAGTGGCGCGTTCACGTGGTCATTCCAGATCGTGAGTTATTTGAAGCAAGAGGGCGATAATTTCGTAAAGTAATTACACCTCTTTCTAATAAACAGAGCGAAATTAAATTTACGTTTTATAAATAGGGATGGAATTGTAGATCGGCGAGACACATTCAAAACTAATTAGGCGCATTAAAAGAGTATCGTTCCAAAAGAAAATTGCCAATACATCATTCCATTCAAAAAAACAAAGATGAAGGAAACTTTGAATTCAATCTCCAAGGAAAGTACCTTACATAGTACTTTGATCTTCGTTCTCATTACGTAAATGCCTTTCAATATTTATTGCTTATACTCCAAACTTACCATTGATTAGTATGCAGCCCGCTGGAAAATGTTCAACGTTTACCGCTCCACCTTCAGAGAGAAGCTCACGAGTTGGCCCGAGATTGGATAGAATAATCAGGACTTTTCTCATTACAAAGTAGGAGAAAAAATTCAGAAGCCGCCTCAATCATCTGCCAAACATCAGCCGTCACATTCCGCTTCTGAGAGCTCCTTATGGGCGAGCATGAGTAACCGAGTGAGTACTTCGGATTACCAGCTGCATCTACTTTGATCATTAATCCCGGGAGTGCAGTGCAAGTCGTAGCAGAGAGGTGGCGTGTCCTTTCCCGCCTAACGGTGAGACTGCGTACGCCCACACGTCTCACGTTTGCGTGTGACTTCTGACGTGTGATTCCTTGCAGGAATCACGCCGACTGGGGCACCTCCGCTATAGACACAAGATGAACCCCCCCCTCCCCGACCACTGTCTTGACATGTGATAGTGTAATGCGTGTGACAGTGAATGTAAGGAGAGGGGATGACAAGGAAGAAGGAAAGATCCCGGGCGGTACGTTTGTTAGGATACTGAATCGGTATTCGCCAGGTAATTAGCAGAAATCGTAGAAATCCACCGACCAGATCACCCGCCCACCAGAATGTTCTCCAGATAGCAGCTAAATTGGATCTAGCCGTATAGCTAGCTATACTGCTATTTATGCAACTCTGCCCCTGGCAGGCATCAGCTGTAGTCTGTTTCATCCAATCGCGATCTTGAACGTCACCAGTGACGTCACTATGGTGACATTTAAGCTCCCAATTGGATGAAACCGTCAACAGTTGATACCTGCAAAGTTGCGAAAACCCCAGTATGGTGCCGAAAATCCGTCACGGACGGGCCTGGAACCGAGGTCCGAGACGGAGGCGATCCTTCGCGAGGCGCGGGGCCGCCAGCGCAGCGCGCGCACGCAGCGGGAAGCTCTCGCTTTCGCCGAGCGTCCGCGAAGGCGGCGAAGGAGAAGGCGGATGCGACGCGCGCAGCCTGGTGCTTCCGGTATCCAGTGCAGATGCTGTACCGACTGCCCGTCAAATGCCAACACACTACTGGGGTACGCTACCCTCAGACACAAAGTTCCCGTCGTACCTAGAGAACTCAAATGTGATCAAGTTCTGTTGAAAAGATGGCATTTGATTTTAAGCTTTGTAATACTAAGCATTTGCAAACGCAGTTAATGCGATCTCCATTTGGTATAGCGAATGCCATAAAAGCTGTTACTTCTAAAATAGAGCAGTCAGAGCTCTTGTTCTGCAGGCAGTTCTACAACGAAAACGGCTAGTAAGTCACAATCGAATTATCGTATCAAATTACAATTGATGTGACTGCTCGATTCTTATGTTTCTTCTTTCAACATCGATACGAATCCTTAAAGGTTCATAGAAATTTTTAATGCTGCGTTACCAGCTCTCAAGTATTCACCCAACTAAAATTAAAAACCAATCACATCAGCATTTACACTAGTTTACTTGTATAAAATCTATTTTCCTTTTGTTGCGCAAATACCTTGTTTCCAAACCCTCTAGGTCGTACAAGACTACTGAATTCCCTAGCCAAAGCAGCGCGGCTGTATCTGCAAAAGCGTCGACAGCGACTTTGGTTACGTATGTAGCGTAGAAGGTTACTAGTGTCAGTGATCTTCTAGTAGGGAGTACTATGACAGAAGACCCTAAATAAACAAGCAGAATACTTTGCGATGTCGCGGAGAATTTCGAAAGATTCTCAGATTGTGTGTTTATGCAAAGGTGTATACGTTGTACTAGCAATATTTGCAGTAATACCTCGTAAGTGGTTAAGAAGTTTTAACATTTAGACTACGGCAGGACACGTGAAATAATAATATGAAATAATATTAAAATAATAATAAATATAAATCTAATTGGTTGGAGAAGCTGGGCGTGAACCAGGAGGCCCGGGTTCGGGTCCCGGTCGGGGCAACCAATTATTTGAACAAATTTAATTAATAATAATATTTGTTATTGGTATTGAAAAAGAGCGTGATTTCTCAAAGAAGAAGCCATCGACAAGTCTAATAACGAACTGTGACGGTCCGACCATTGAGACGTTACACGTAGAGAGGACGCCGAGCAGCGGCTACGTCGGCTGAGCGGGCGCGAGGGCGGTGGTTGGCGGAGGCGGAGGAGTGGGCGGTGGCAGTGGTGGCCGTGGTGTCGGGGGCGGTGGGGGCCGTTGCACCCGGGAGCGTGAGCGGCGTGGCGCGCGACGCGGGCGGGCGGGCGGGCGGGCGGGCGGGCGGGCGGGGGCCGGGGGCTGGCCGCTTGGCGTGAGGACGACGTCGGGCGCCAGCCGAGGCATGCATCGCCGTCCCCTCGCGTGCGAGGCTATTTCTAACCTTTTAATCCCCTTCGCGTGCGAGAGTTATAGCTCGCTGTGCTGGTTTAACGGTTTTGCATCCATTTGAAATATCACTAGCAAAATACAATATCCATCACAATAATTTGCATCGTGATTTGAAACTTTATTTCACATTAAGCATTGAGAAAAATGAAACCCCCTTAGCAAAATCACAATCAAAACTTTGCTCTTGGTGTATCAAACTTAAATTTAACTCTTGCGTAAAACATCCCAACGAGTAACTCTTAATTAAAAAAGTTCGTTTACGAATCTAAGGTAGTATCTGTTAATGAGAAAGATAAATTAAAATACTTCGTACGAGCATCGATTACTTTCTTATAAAAGTGAACACTCCCATGAGACTGTAAGCAAACTTAAATTTAAGAATGTAGAAATAAGACACAAACCAAACACAACCTCCACCTAACACAAGGCATTTTAGTGTAATGGTACGAATGCAGAACGTGTCTTACATTTCCATCCCGGAACTCCCAACCACCGCTCATCCTCCACGAAATCCATCTAAGTGCCCCTTCTCTCCAAAGTGCCCTCGAGTGGCAGGGAGCCATCGCTTTGCTTCGACGCAGGGGGCCGGGGGGGGGGGGCGCGGAGGGCGAGCGCCGCGACGCCTCTGACGTCGGAAGTGGAGAAGGAGGACAGCAGCGGAGGCGGCGGTGGCGGCGACGCCGCGTTCCAGCGACGAGTTTCGAAGACCGGCTCCCCAGCGGCCCCGCGGCTCCCGGGCCCGCGCACGCCCCCTAGCGGCGGCCGGCGGCGCCCGGCTGGCGACGCGCGCGGGGGTCCAGCGGCCAGAGCCGGAAAGAGATGCGCTCACGACGGAGTCTTCCGCGGGCGGAGTCGAAGGATTGTTAGCCTCGTGTTCTCATGCTCGCTGTACTCAGACGAGTGTTTAACCATTCGTTATAGGGTGTTCTCCGCGTTACAGGTTGCCAAGTTTCCGTCGTCTTAGGATTGCTGTTCGGTCAGAAGAGGGTGTCAGTATAAGGACCGAAGCGTTTACAATCATGCCTAGGCTCGATTAAAATAGTACGTATGTGATTGTATGCGTCAAGACGCTGACAATCCTGTAGGAATTATTAATCGTAAGCTCAAGAGTTCGCGTATAAATATTGAATCTAAAGCCGTGACCGATCAGTAACAAGCTAGTACAGATATAACTACGACCAAAAATACTGACCTTGAATCCCCTACCAACAGAATATCTTGCGCCTTAATACTCTGACTCCGCAATACGTCGAGCACACTATCCTTCCAATTAGACAAACAATTGCATTTTTTGGATAATGGAAGTTTTACCCTATGACCTTCGATTAAGAAATACGAATATAACTAAATTAAAATGTATGTTATTTACCAGAATTAACCAGAAATAAGAATTTACCAGAATTTCGTATAGATTTCCTTCTCAACACTTCTTCGAACATTTCGCTTGTGTTACTGAAGGAAGCTGAACGAAGACCTCAGTGCCACGGACACCGCTAGCCACGATTTTGACTCCCGGGAACTTTTGCTTCGTCACTGCTATTCGTTCTCCGTGACCGTCTTCTAGAGGTCCAATCTTCTAACGATGATTTATGACCTACAGACACCCTTCTCTCTACAGGAGGTTATTTACATGCGATTAGAAAAACACACTCAATTTTTTAACATCTTAAAAGAAGCCGTCAAAGAATACGACTGTGGTTAAGTGAATTAAAATAAAATCCGAAACTGTGAGAAATTAACCAATTTTAAACCTTAACACTACCGAACACTTTTCTAAACGCGTAACATCCAGCAAAAACTTCAACATTTGTCAAAATATTCATCTCGTTAGAAAAACATGTGGAACACGTCACAGTGATAGAATTTACTCGTTTTCCTTTAACATCGACATTACTAATGGCCCATTAAGCAAGCAAAATTACATGCATTTTTGTGCCGCGACTTACAGCTCTGACACTAACAAGCTCGTACACAGAAATATTTTCCAAATGGTACCCACGAATCTTTAGGAACATCAGAGAGTAAGTTTTTCAATATTACGAAGTAAATGAAGTTGAAAAGCTGTTTTAAAAAGTACATAAACCGTTAATCAAATCTATTAAGCTTTACAAACAATTTCGACTATTGATTATTTTAAAATGCACCGATTTTCAGATATAATTACCACCAAAAATACTATCATCTACACTTTTGTTGGTGATTTCGGATCTTTGTTTTGCCCAAGAATGTTTATGCAAGAGCGTATGCTTCCGCGGCCAGAGTCAGTATTTACTAGGCTGCCCGGGTGACGCCGCGTCCATGGCGAAGGTGCCGACGTTTCAGTCGCCATTCTGCGACCTTCCTCAGGGCGTAATCATTCTGCGACCATCCTCAGGTATTTTCATTACGCCCTGAGGAAGGTCGCAGAATGTCGACCGAAACGTCGGCACCTTCGCCATGGACGCGGCGTCACCCGGACAGCCTAGTAAATAATGTATATGCGGTTGTCCACTACGTCTCCGATTAGCTTCTTAATGAAATGCTCCTGGCGGCAACCGAGCGATGCAGCGGAGCCCGTGGACGTCGTGAGGCATCGGCGGCGAGTCCTGGTGGAGGGCCAGCGCAGGCGAAGGCGCGGCGCACCGCGAGTAGGAGTCTCCACCATTAGAACCCATTACGCCCCATTAGTCGCGCGCGGGAGCGCAGGCCTGGAAGGCGGTGTGTGCACGGCGGCCCACGGGGAGCGGGTCCAAGGGGCTGTACGGGAGACGCCGCGTCGGAGCACAACCGAACGCCGTTCGCGGCGGACACCGCGAGGCAGAGCAATCTTTTAGAAGCGGAAGGGAAGAGGAGAGGAGTCGCGTACATCAAACAACCTACGATTTGAAATCACTTATTCGCTATGCAAATGGCTATGTGATAACCGCACTATTGTACACGTAGGCTTCCGCGGCTCGAGTTCCTGACTTCCAGGCTGTCCGGATGACGTCGCGTCGTTGGCAGAGAGGCCGATGTTTCGCCTGTCATATCGCAGGCTTCTTCAGGAGTTTCAATGGCTCGACTGTTCAGGGTAGATTCGAAATTTTCTTGGCGGCTTTTGCTCCGAATTCGTTAGTTACGCACGAGGGAGTCGTGTACACTTTCCAGTGGTTTTTGGAAAATTGGCTGCGTAGCTGCACTATTGGACCTGTAAGCGGCCTGGCTCTAGAGGAGAATCTAGGTGCTCTGAACGGTAGTTTTCCGATCAACACTAGGCGAATACCGGAGCAGTACTCTAATAAACGGACCACGGACAGAGCGTGATCTTTCCTTCTTGCTCGTTCTATCCTCTCCCCTTAATTACCCACACACCCTTCAATATATTAGATGCACTACACTACCACATGTCGGTAGACCACTCAGGAGCATAGAGCTTATCCCGGGTGAGGCGGTGCCCCAACTGGTGGGAAACACCTGGTTGGGAAATCCAGCAAACAGAGGTCGGCGCCGGATCTCGCCGTCCAGCCAAGGAAGATCACCACCACTATCTCCCGACGAAAAAAACATGGCCTACACTAATGGGACGAGTGACCTTCACAGTTGAGGGCAACGTCAAGCAATCTCTCCCCCGTGGATAGGCCGCTTTTACGAAGGCGCTGCCGCCCACCGCCAAGGCGTCCGTTCCGCGCTGGGCTGCGAGGAACTGCGAAGAACAGCGAGGAACTGCGAGGAACTGCGAGGAACGGCGAGGAACGGCGAGGAACCGCGAGGAATGGCGAGGAACCGCGAGGAACCGCGAGGAACCGCGAGGAACCGCGAGGAACCGCGAGGAACCGCGAGGAACCGCGAGGAACCGCGAGGAACCGCGAGGAACAGCGAGGAACAGCGAGGAACCGCGAGGAACCGCGAGGAACCGCGAGGAACCGCGAGGAACAGCGAGGAACAGCGAGGAACAGCGAGGAACAGCGAGGAACAGCGAGGAACAGCGAGGAACAGCGAGGAACAGCGAGGAACAGCGAGGAACAGCGAGGAACAGCGAGGAACAGCGAGGAACAGCGAGGAACAGCGGCCTTCGGAGGAGCGCTCGGCGCAAGCGCAGGCGGGCGCCCGCTGCGCGGCCTTTGTGCGCGGTAATTAGCCCGCGCTCCACGAATCTCGCCCCTTCATTGCGTCTCTATGGGGACAGGCGCGCTCATTACGCCGGGAACGGCGCTGAATCATCGCAGCCGCCGGCGCCGAACGCCCCGCGACCACCCGCCACCCGCTCCACCAGGGCAACAACTCAACGCAGGCGTGCGCTCAGGAGGCGAAGGTCTTACCCCCGCCCTGAAAATGTTTAAAGGGCCACGCAGCCAATTTTCCAAAAAACCGTCAAAAAATTGGAAAGTGTACACGAGTCCCTCCTGCGTAACTAACGAATTGAGAGCCAAAACCGCCAAGAAAATTTCGAATCTACTCTGAACAGTTGAGCCTTTGAAACTCCTGAAAATACGTAAAAAATCCTAAAACAGTTAAAAATGTACGTTACTACACCAAAAATGTTGCCTAATAGGAGTCTATCCCTCACACAACCGCCTAAAAACACATTTCAAATATTCAAAATCGTTTGAAAACTGTTTTAGAAGTGAGAAGCCGTATGTGAATAAAAGATTTAATGAATAAGTGGGCTCCAGAAATTTACTTCACTCCCCCTCTTGTTTTGTACTGTGCACGCCTCTGCAGCTTCATAACAAAAGTTGAAATGGATGTCCCTTGGCGTAGATAGAATGGAAAGATGTCCATGTAACCGCAAGTTAGTTGCAAACTCCACGTCCATCCCCAGTAGTGCAGGTGGTTATTACTGTGCCTTCGTGGGCGACAACGACCGGAAGATAATTAAGTCAATGAAGTTATCAAACAAAATGACAAATACAACAAATCAGTTCCTTCAATTACATATATATTTTAATTCATGCCTTTTTACAGAAGGTTAAACATTCGAATTTAGCACTACTAGATTCCTTGAAGTATTGTAATTATTGTATATGTGATTTGAAAATTCTGTACCGCCTTATTGTAACACAAATAGGCGAAAAATTCAAATGAGCGTTATTTATCTGAACTTACCACAGAATACATTAAGCATGCACAAGGGTTACTCGTTCACAGCGACAAGCAAATGGATGACCACTGGTACTCTCCCTCGCTCTAGATTAAGATCACAGAAAGCCAGGCAATCTTCAAACCTCAAACGGCAAGAGTTAACCAAACAAATGGAGAAACGCGATAAAAATTCCGCTTTACCTTCCAGTTTCACATTTTACAAATTGGCCTTAATGAAGACAGATGCCAGGCCACAGACTATTCATTTTTCCCATTCCATTTAGAAGATGAGATGCCATAGTACGATATTTGCTTTGAGATTTTAGGATGAAATTAAATTTCGCAGCCATCTCGAAGTGATCTTCAAACAAAAACATACGAGCAGGACGAATGTTGGCCGCGAAGTACATTTCTCCAACCCAAGGTCCGGCCATGCCTCATATTTAATAACTTCTCGACACATGTTCGCAAAGTGTCGTTACAAGCGAGTCGCTTTCCCCATATTCCTCGGCGCATGCATCCCGACTCCTCAAAACGCTCATAAGACAAATGTAAACATCACGTTGTCATCTCTAATCTCAACAAAACAAACCATTCTCACGATCTGAAACGAGGCCGTGATGTTTGTGCTTTGCACTATGTTGCTTTTCCAGTTTCACCTTCCGTCAAGAAAACAGACCATACGGCATTCCTCTAAACCCTCTCAACGGTTGAGAATAGTAACAAAGAAACCAAAACCCTTCATAAAAACCTCTCAGTGAGTCATTTATTATTTTTTTTTTTCATTTCACGAAATAAAGCAGTACATCACAATTTCCCCCATTTCTCCACAAGAAAAGGAATTTAACATAAAGCTCGTCCATCGCCCGTGTAATCGAATTCTTAAAATAACAGGGGAAAAATGGCGACTTGCATTTCTGGCACTCCGACACAACATCCAACCAGAATGAGAAAACCTAGAACGGGTGCACACACATAGTACGCGTATTAATATCCGGCAGAAGATTACTTCCTGGAAGCGGGGGGGGAGGGGGGCTGTGACGCAGTGACGCGCTGGCAGCTCGGCACCGAAATTACGCCCCCTGGCTCGCGAAAACGCGGCGGAGGGGAGGCGGAGATGCAATCTCCTCGCCGGAGGACGCCCAGCGGGAGGGAGGGAGGGAAAGGTTGCGAGTCGACGCACGCGAGGGGCACCTGGCCCCCGGGCGCTCTCACGCACCGCTTCGCACGCCCCCGCGCTGCAAAGCTCTGCTGGAGGCTTGCTGTTACGCGTACCTTCCGACTAGTCTCGTTGGTACTACGTTTCACTTTTACTTCTGCTAACTCACCTACACATTACCTACACATTACCTACACATTACCTACACATTACCTACACATTACCTACACATTACCTACACATTACCTACACATTACCTACACATTACCTACACATTACCTACACATTACCTACACATTACCTACACATTACCTACACATTACCTTACTCTTCAAAACAATTACTGAATTGATGTATTTATTTTCAATAAAATTTTACTCCTTCATCAAACCTGAAATTATTCCAGATTAATTTCGATTGAGAAGCTACCTCCGAAGCATTCCACAAATGCTAATGATGAAAAACATTTAATTACTTTAAATATTCCTCTTAAATGCAAACGTATACTTGATAAATGAATGGGAATAAAACTAAAATGTTAAGGACCATCTGAAAATGGTATCAACAAAACGCGTGATGGAAATCCCGAGGTAATGGACAGACACGGCTATCATCCATATTAGTTCAATTAAGAACGTGAAATGTATTCCAGCCAACGATAGTTTGAAGCTACTAAACCTGGAACACATTTAATTTGGTAAGTACTATAATACAAGAAGCAAGACTTAGCGCTGCATGCGTCCTCGCATAGGGTAAACTTTACGAGGGAAATGAATAAACTATGTGTCGAATAATAAATTGTTTCATTTTAAAAAATAAACATGTTGCTGAGTTACGTCGAATTCCCGGAGAAGTGGCACATGAAAATTGTAACATGTATTCGGCCGGTCGAGCAATCTGATTTGTCCAATTTATTTGCGTAACTTCGCGAACCAGGAACTCAGCCCCAGAGTTTTCCAAACATTAGCCATCGCGACAACATAAAATTTTCTGCGATAATCTAGCCTGCAATAAATGAATCCCACACAATTAGCTAATACATACTTTATAAGACGAATCTAATAAGAACAAATGCTCGGTAGTAAGTACAGTTTTTATTCACCGACTCAAAATCATTGTCCATTATGAGTTCATAGTCGATATTAATCATACCGGAAACCTCCTGACGACCTTTGTGCGAGTCTGATGCAGTATGTAAAAAACCAACTCTAGCACCGCATCAAGAGGGTGGGGAAGTATTTTAAGAGGTGCCCTGCCAATTTCAGTTCATCCCGTCTCTCCACTAAATCTTTTTAAAATGCTTTTTCAGCATTTTTTGTTTTAATTTTCATAATTGAAATATTGCTTTCATTGTGATCAGTGTATGGTAAGTTACAAACATGCTGACTTTGTGGGGTGGTTGGTGCGAAAATACCCCCCCCCCCCCCCCCAGGGACTCACACCGCAGAGCTTACCCTTTCACTCGCTGAGAGCTTACCCTTCCACTCAGAGGCAGAGCGCCCGACCTCCGCGTGTAAGCGCACCAAACAAAAGCGAGTTCACAGTCCCAGTGCACGAGCGCGCGCCAGCGTGAGGCGTTGCGTCACGTCGGGATCGACTGCGCACGCACCTGGGCCGAGGGCGCGCACGCATCCGGCCTCCTCCCCCCTCCTCCTCGTCCACCTCGCCCTTCCTCGCCGCTTCCTGCCTCTCCGCACACACGGGCGGACCAGCGCGGCGAAATGCGCGCTGAGGGACAGTGCAGAGAGTGGCGAATGGGGAGGAGAGGGGGGGGATAATTCGCGGCCGCCGCCAATCGCTTAGCGCGGAGCGAAGGCAGAGAGAAGGACCGCGAGCGTGAAGGCTGTGGGAGGCGCGCCGGCCGCGCGGACACACGCTCCGCCGGAGCAACAGCTGCTCCGGGCGTCGGCAGCGAGCTGTGCGAGGCGCGGGTTGTTCTCTGCGCGCTAATAGCAGAGCGAACGCACCGAAAAGGGCTCAGACGTTTAACGGGTATAACAGTTATTTACGCACCATGGACGTTATAAAGGGCCAAAGACCCTCAGGCATTTTGTCGCAGCTTGATCATTAGAACCAGCTAACGCCTGCGGTACATACACAATTTTATTTTTACCTAACTTTATTGATTAGTAGTTACAATTAGTAAATAATTAAATGGCATAGGTTTATTTGACTGTCTTCATATTTCTCTCCCATAATTCCCTTTCAAAATTTTATCCATAAGGGAACGTGTAGCATCATTCAACTGTTTTTATATTTCCCACGTAACAACGACCCTTTCGATCCAAGTAAGTTATGCAGTGTATGTATATCGAGCTCCGATCGAAGGTATGTATATCGGGCTCCGATCGAAGGCACGTATTAATAACTTAATACGTATAAGTAAAAAATAAATATTATATCAGAACTTGCAGATTAGTGTTATATTGCCGAAGCTAAACCACGTAAGAAAATACTGCCAAAGCGCATGATCTAAAGAAGTTATTGACAAGCTGTGCCCCTTTCGTAACTATCGGAGCAACTTCCCCTCCGACGCTCAACTTGACGTCGCCACGCTATCGGTATCTGTGACAGTTGATGCTCCTCCAGCGCAATTGATCCACACGCGTGGGCTCCAACAGTGTGTCCCCAGTTGACCGCTTCACAGCCCTAATGTTGGGCGGAGAAAAGGCAGAACGTTAGTAGACGACACTTCCTCCATGCAAGTTCCGCCTTACGAGATCTTCACACATTTTACATCTGCTTATTATCTGTATTTACCGCACGTCTGCCATGACGTTAGCGGGATATTGGTGATCAAATACGAAATTTATTACATTGGCTAAGTGGAACAGTGAATTGATGGGCGAAGATTCATACAATTATAAGGCCTACGCTGGTTTACCTTTGCCCACCACTGAAGACAAGAAGTGGAAGCAGGTAGGTGTCATCGGGATTTGAACCACAACCCTCCTGCGGGTGTTACCACCCAACGGACTTCAGTACTTAGGTCCATAGATGGGTTACAGAAAAGGCCACAAATATTGCGAATTCGACGTTATGTCGCATGCATTGGATGATCTGCATTTGTAGTTCTGGGAAACATCCTCAGGTTGTCGCTGTTATTTCGCAATGGAGCAATTTACAAGTACATCGTAAAGAGTATGGTCAATACTTCACGCATGTGCTGTGTACAGCAGCCAGCTTCATTCCGACCGCTGCTGATTATTTAGAAGATTAATGGATGCAAATCCAGAAACAAATGGCGCGACCAACTTCAACATCGACGATACACATTCTATACATAAAACGAGAAAATTAATTTATTGAATTATCGTTTAACGCTAATTTATTCAGGGGACCTGTCGTTCAAGCACGAGAAACTGTATTAAGTGGGTAACTTCCGTTGGAAAATCACGGGCCTATAAGCGAGTTACATTTACCGTCATAAAGAAATGGAATAAAAGCTATTGCAATATGCATTCGGTTTGTCACATTCTCAAGCACCATCATCAGCGGCCATTAATATAAAATTACAGCGGCATGCTTTATTCCACATTCCAATTACAGTTCCGAAATATTTCACCGCTCGGAAACAAACCCGCTTCGTGGAGCCTGAGTAATACATCCGCCACCGGAACAGACGTGGCAACGCCGCCCATTTGTCGGAAGTGTCAAGACTCCCTTCGCTTCGCGTTGCTGGGGGCAGGGGAGGGCAACACAGGGCGCGTTCCATAATCAACGACGCACGGGGCAGCGCGGGGACGGCCGGACGGGAGGGCGAGCGGCAGGGAGCGGCGCGGCAGGAACAATGCTCGACTATTGATGCGACATCGATATTATCGAACATCGATGTTTCCATTTTGATCATGTTAATAATACATCGACTAAAAAACCATCAAAGTTTTTAAACCTCAATGATGGTTTAGTAACCTCTACAATGAAAACCATGTGAAACACAATGTAATATCGCAGTGGCCATCTTCACCAATTATAATTAATATTTAATCGAAAACGTTAAAGAATAATAAAAAACTAAGGAGAAAACTGAAGGCTGATCGCCCAGGGCCATTTCAAAGGGTCAGTCTTCATTTGCCAGATAAGGATACGTGGAAAAGAAATGGAGACACGAACGAAGACCTAGGAAATACCAGGACATTGGTATCTTCTTAAGGGAGAAATAATTTGCTCAATGAGCATAGTATAAATTGCGTTCTGCGGTTCGAAAACAAATTACCAGTGTTACTGTCCGTTATTATTTCCTATTTTAACTTTTACAATAAGGCGATAATACGATTTTTTTAATTTATAAAGAAACTGTCTAAAACGTCAAAACAGGAAGCACGGAACATCAACATAAAAAAACCACCACCTTCAATATATCGATGTTTAAAACATCAACATCGAGGGCGCATCCCTAGTTCAGACCAGGCGCGGCGCTGGCGCCAGAAGCAGCGCGGGAGAGATTGACAGCGACAAGGGGCCGCCTCTATGAATTATGGAGCGCCGCCATGTTTACAGCTGCGACAGACAGCGCGGTGGCGTCCAGAGGATTGCGGTTATGCAAGGGCAGCTCGCGGTCGGTCGGTCGGTCGGTCGGGGATCGGCGCCCGCATTTCGCGACGTACGATAATGTCGGCGAACGAATTTCGTTTGATCCTCGTTTGTAAGGTCGTCAAAGGGGCTGCCAACCACGCAAAACAATGAAGAAAGCGGTCAGCAGACAAGCAGAGGGCTTTGAAACAAGTCTGCCGTAAAGGAGAACCGTTTCTACAACGGTCAAGAATATTGCCCAATCTGATTTCCGCTGAAGTTGACTTGTGAAAGAACTTTTGAATTGTTCATTTTATGTTTCTTCTTTATAATTTTATTAAGCATTTCTAATTTTATTACATATTTTTCCGGAAACCCTCTATTATAATCGCAGGGATTCATTGCAAAGCTAGGCGTCTGAATTTGAAAAGAATGAATGTATTACGACGCCATTTTATCTCAGATACTTTTCAATCATGCGAAAGCATTGACTATTATTGAATGTGTGAAGGGAACAGGTAAGCATTGAAAAATTTATTACATGTTTTCGATTACATCTGAAAAATGTGCGAGGTATAAAACATACCTAAGATCAAATCATTTACATTAGAACATCGAAATGAATTATTAATACGCTCCTTCAAATTCATTGTCAATACCATAATTTTCCCATGACAAACATTTCTCACACTAAAATGTAAATCTCACGTAACATTCTACTGATTTAACTTCCGTAAGTATTAAAATTAATTAACATGTTAGGCCTTGGCCTCCAAGTTTGCGCGTTTTCCCCCAAACGGGAATCTCTCTCACCAGCGGGGCAAAGCCCAACCAGGACCAATTAAGCTCCCGACCGGTCACAACGCATGTGGTTGTGTACTGCATGAAGATTGTGTGTGTAAGGGGTGAGGATAAGACAAAGAAGAGGAAAGAAAAATCGCGCGCGGTTCGTGGCCCGTTTGTTACGGTACTGCTCCGTCATTCGCCTGATATTGAACGGAGAAAAAAGCAAAAACTACCGATCAGAACAGCCGGTCCGTACAATTCTCCACCAGACAACGCCTGAATCCCACCAAACTCCGTACCTCGTATCAAAAATCCTCCCATCGACTGAATTCGAACCCTCTAGGACCTCCCGGTCAGAGGCCCTGCAGTAACATCAGCTGAAGCCCTGACCCACCTCAGCCAGTCTCAAAATACCCTGTCAACCACTACGTCAAATCTCCACCGGCAACCGGGAATCTGCGCCGACACGGAAGCTTTCCACCCGGCCGAGCGCGCACCGGGCGCGGAAGAGACGACGCGTCGCCCGCCGGCGCCCGCGCCCGCGCCTGGGCCGCCCCACGCACCGCGCGCGCGCGTCTATTGATCCGCGGCCACACCCTCGGCGCGCTCCCGCCCTTCCATTGATCGACGCCGCCGCTCTCAGGGGTTGCTGCCCCTTGGCGCCGCCTGCCCCCGCCCTCCGCAACCCCCGGCCCCCCGCGCCGCCGCCGCGTACACGCCGCTGCCGCCGCGCTGCGAGATATAAACGCCCGGACCGGCCCGCCCGCCCGGCACGGCCCGGCGCTGTCAATGGGCGCCCGGGTGCGGCCGCCCCACGCCGTTAACATTGCATGCATACTGGGCGGTCGCGTTATGGTTGACGGAAGGCCCCGCTTCGCTAGAGCGAAATGGCCACCTCGTGTGTCAGGCGGTCGGTTGAGTAGGCATTT
Source organism: Gryllus longicercus (assembly GCA_038098605.1). Classification (NCBI taxonomy): domain Eukaryota; kingdom Metazoa; phylum Arthropoda; class Insecta; order Orthoptera; family Gryllidae; genus Gryllus; species Gryllus longicercus. Next base: position 1,379,243 of record JAZDUA010000303.1, read on the forward strand.
AGTTTGTTGTTTGTTCATTTCGATCCTCAGGAGCAGTCTAGTGTTGTGGTAGGCAATGTCACTACATCCTGCTAATTAACAAAATTTAACTTTCACATTACATACCTGCATTTCTTGATGAATATTTATATCATGTCACTTATGAAAGGTAACAGACGTTGCTGTTCACAAAATACTCGCAGCAGAAACAAGTTAAAAAGTACCAACAGAAAATTATTGTTTCGAGTATTAACGTTAAGTTGAAGGTTAATTCCGGAGCATCCTAACCAAATCTCCTTCATAACTAGTAACCAGTATACGGTGTTGAATGTTACCTTTTCTTTTTTTCGCACCTCACGGAAGGACCAATTGAACGGACGTCACCTTCGAATAGTTCATTTTGCAATAATCTACTTTCGACTTCTTTGTCTTTATCATCGGCCAACAAGACTACAGAAATATGAAAGAATACAAAATATTTTCTGTTTTTTTTAAAATAATATTTAATAGTATGTATTAAAAATGGTGGCAAATTCAGCTCTTCAATGTGAACACCGAGAAAGAGTACGTAGTAACCCTTTAATCAGCACCATAATAACAAGTATCATTGAAGGAAAAAAAAAAAACCCGCCTGGCCCAGAGGGATTACATCAGAAGAGCACGCCTAGCGCGTCGGTCGCCCGTGTCCGCGTGCGAAAGTTGAATAGACACCCGCAGCGTACGAGTCTCGGATTTGCAGCTTATCGCCTCCGCTCTGACAGGCGCGGTGCCGCGAGCGCTCGCGCATCCACCGGGGAGCCATTCGTCCGAGACGAACCCGGCGCCGATCGATGGCAATAGGCTTAACTCTGCGTGCGACTCTGAAATGAAGATGTAATGAGGTTTTCGCGTGGATGACGGCGGGCGCGCCGTGCAAGCCACGGCATGCGGAAGTGTTTGCTAGTGCGCGTGAATGTCTGCAAAATCAACGTCGATGAACTACTACACCCAAACCAAGGGCGAAGCCAGGAATGAAGACATTCCGATTGACATGCATTGATTGCGATTGCAGCGATGCAGCGATTGACATGCGAAGACATGAATGAAGACATCCGAAATTAAATCAACGCAAATTTACAACAGAGCCGGCGATTCGAGGTTCCAAGATAAAGCACGTAGGCTTTAGTATATTTGATTGTGAGTACATTAAAAACTTCAACTTTAAAAAAGAGAATATACGTATAATTTATCTCAATTCAATCTGACAAGAATGGTAGAATGTACAACCCGTATCTGGCTGTAAGTCAAGTTCAGTTCATTACAGCCATCAGAAGCTGCCTTTTCTGTAGGGAGTGAAAAGTGAGAGCTGCTTCTAAGCACGAAGGAGCACTGTATGAAGCTCCCAAGAACGTCTTTCGCCCATATCATTTATAGTGACCTATCGCAGTCAAACATTCCGGTAAGAAGGAAAGATACACCCGGAACAAGCAGCATCTCACATTTGCGAGAATCGCATATCGAAACAAAAATTGGGAGGTGCGACCGTCTTTGAGATCTATGTCCATTTAGCACAGTTTCTTCCAGACATAAGCATTTTAACCAATTAAGGAATTCTGATGATCAAAGAACCAAACGATCGGTTTTTACGCGCAAGAGTAAGTAACAAAGAGACTACTAAACTGCATAAAACGCAATATGTCGCACACGTAAAATGCTCTAGGGCTTAACAGCTACTGATTTAAGGCTCCTTATTCAGACAACTTAGTGTATAGCATTCGTTTTTTTTTTGTTTTTTTTTTTTTTGATTTTTTTTTAGTATTTGTAGTTCTACTTTTTCCGACTGGTTGATTTATCTTGTTGTAAGGTACTTCAGCGCACGAGGTCGCATTCGATGCAGAAGCGCTCTGAAGTGGCGGCCTTCAGCCTTCGGCGGGGAGACGAGGCCTTGGGGCTGACGGGCGCTCTCGGCGCTTTACGACGCAGCGGTAGCGGCGGTACCAGAGCGCGCGCGGGGCGCTTTATGAGCCTACGCCCAAGGCATCGGACGCGCCTCCGCCAACACCGCCACCGCTGCTGCCTGCCTGCCTGCCACGGCGATTAGCAACCTCCCCAATACACAGCGTGCCCGACAAGCAACGCAAGATCGCGCTGTGGAAGAGACTACTACACTTCGATTAAAACGTTGAGTCCGTTGACGCTTCATTGGCTGTGACGCTGTCATCCAATCGGGTTTAACTATAGTTACATTCAAGCTCCCGACTATAGTGACGACACAAAGGTCAAGTTGAAGCTCCCATTGGATGACAGCGTCACAGCTGACCTGGTGACAACGGACTTAATGTTTTAATCGGAGTATACTTGTGTTAGGCGTGGGAAGATTCGTGGTTTTTTATCGATTGATTAGTGATTCCGGGTGCGTGAACGGCTACAGTCATTAGTCCCGTAAGTGTAGTACCATTTTATTTATCGCGCAAGGTTGCGGTGATCTTCCCCCCCGCATAGCGATATCCGGCGCCGACCTGCGTCTGCTAAGGTCCTTGGTGTAGCGCTCGGATCCTTCAGATTGCACCGGAGGAACCACGGTTCAGTTCTATATGGATTTTGTGGCGGAGGAAGTAGGTTCGCAGCAGGGATTATCTCGCATTCCCTACCTGTCATCCCACCGTTCCATCACTGTCTTCATTATCATCTAGCTACCAAATCATTCGTCAATTCCAGGTAAGGTCGAACGGCTTCGTTACTGGCTTATTACTGTTGCTGTTAATGTCATTAAGTACAACGTCGTAGAGCAAATAATCGACGCGGTTGAAATCGGTACATTTACACGTTGATCGAGGTTTATAATCAAGCAACACCGTTGTGATAACGGCTGTGTTCTTCAATGATTTTCATAACAGCACCTCATAATAGAAAAACACGCGAACAAATGACTTCGCTTGGAGTCCAAGTACTCCGCCACCTGTAGGAGCACACCTCTCATTTGTTTCGATTAAGTACGGTGACTAAACCCCTAACGGACCCCGGTCGTCAAGAGTGACTTTTCGTTCCCGCTTTATTGCATTAACACAATATAAAATACCAGAATATCGATATAACATAACAGTATGGAAAGCGAAAAGGGCGCTGCGACTTCGGTTCTAGCTCTCGAAAGAGAGGAAATCAACACTCGATTTGCCAAATTTCTCGTCGGTTCTCACGTCGTTAGTACTACAGACGCGAGGTGGACGGGAACTCCAGCACTCGCAAGGTTCTCCAAGAATTTCTCTGCAGATGAATTACGGATGAGTTTGTCTCCAACTGTTTACCATATTCAACTAATTCCCAAAAGTATATAGTGAACACATTTAATTACGAAAATACTGACATTACGTTTTGCAGTATAATTGTGTGGTCTTGAGAAGATACCCGACTAAATTATTTTCGCGAGAACACGCTGTAACACTATGTGGGACCTGTGGGACGAATATCTCCTCCCAGGTGGCGCCCTTAACTGCGCGTTCTTTTGGAAGTAATGTCAGACATCGCATACCGAGGCACTTTCCTACATTAAATTACTGAGACTCCAATGAGCTACAGCAGCATATCGTGCGCTCTTTGACCCCTTTCACCCGCCTCATTTGTCTTACAAAAGGCGCAATTTTGCACTGCACGAATCGGAGAAACCATAAATGTTATTGATGAATAATTCAATAAATAGTAATATCAGATTTGTAAAGAATATCATGACGTCATAATAACTTAACCTCAATGTGTTTACTGAAACCACGACACATACTTGATTACTCTAGTATGTTTAGGTCGTCCGAATAACGGGAGCTCATCAGAGTGGATAAACAGGTTTGTCCTAGCAAGCTCTTCAAATGTGGGTCAAACCCTCACGAAATGGGAGCGAACGTCATGTAGTTCTAGGAAGAATGAGGCCCTTCAATGATAAACAGCTATTATAAGAATGACTATAATTTCATTTAATGTGATCTACTCTTCCGAAACTTCAGATGACCAATAACGACCTGTACTAGGATGCAGGGATCTTGTTAATACGGAGTTGTCTATTAAAGAGTATGTAACTTTATTGTTTCCCAAGTTTAGAATGAAATACATCTTTGTATTAACCCTTATACAGCTTCGAAAAATTATGAAGTTTCGATGTACATCACTTTAATATTAATTTGAATGTAGGTATGACCCGAAACAAATTAATGTAGATAGCGTAAGCGAACCAAATCACCACTATGTAAGAGAACCGTCCGATCACAGATGTCATTTATAAAGAATTATCCGAGTACTCTTCTACTTCCGTTTATTCTTCATATTGACAAAAATAAACGTTACATTTTGATGTGGATCCAGGGGCTGAAAATATGTAGCCTAATTCAACAGCCACTGGAAGTCCCTTTGTCATGTGTATCCTGCTTTGTATCTACAAAACCAATGTCCACCAGGCGAGCAAAGCAAGAACAGAACTGTCCAGAAGCACCGCACCGAGCCACCAGGAGGCGAGAGCAAACCTCGAGGGTTCGAGGAAGCAAGCCCCAGCCATTGTCACCGTCACCGTCACCGAAGGGAGTGAGAGAGTACCTGGCGCGGTCGCACCCAATCGAAGCAACGGGGGGCACCACGCGGCCACACCCCACAGCCTGCCCTTCGCGGCCCGCAAGTAGGGGAACAGCCACGTGCCCAGGATTCGCAGGAAGGACATGGCTCGGGCGGGGGTGGCGACACACGGCTATCTACAACAGGACAGGACAGAGGGGGCCGTGAGCGCCGCGCGCGCCACGCGTGCGAGCGAGCCGCCACAAACCTGTACAGAGGGCCGTGTCGAACACGTAGGCTCCCGCGGCCGGAACCTATTGCATCGCCTTTCCGGTCAGACAGTCAATGTCATTAGCTGGCAGGGAGACGCTGCTACCTAGGTTGGGCTGTGGTCGTGCTGCGATCTCCTTCAGCCAGAATCTCCTAGCTATGGTTGCCCTGAAGAAGGTCGCAGCATTATGACCGAAACGTTGGCAGCCCTTCGTATGACGCGGCGTCTCCTGGCCAACCAAATTCTAAGACTGTGCGGACCTCATCAGCTTCTCCAGAACAGGCTCACGCGCTCGATGGAGGTCCCGAGAGAGAACATCGAGTGCTTTTTATCGAAAATCGATCTGAGGAATTTGAATTCGCGCCTTTAACACTGCAAGTTACTATGTGATACATCGGGAAGGTCTCTCCAAATTACCGTCCAGTGTCAAACTATTAATGAACAATTTTTTAATTCAGCTCTAACGTAATTTACGTTGAATTTGTTTTATGACAGTTCTAGTATATGGGACAATCAACTTTACTTTCCGTACGAAGAATTTGATTTGATTCTCACGCGATCTCAGGTTTAACAATTGGGTACGCTAATCTTTACATCAAATAAAAATAAAGCCCCTTTTTAGAAATACTAAACTGAATGTGATCCATGCAATTTTCTATAATACGTACTGAAAAATCAATGGGTTGTATTTCTAACTTTCAAAAATAATCGATTGGAAAATGAGCCGTCAGTATTATGAATCATCAAATCTTACAGTTCAAAAACCGGCCGAATCATCTGCAAACTATCAAAAGGCCCCACCTCATGCTGCACACGAATCGAGTTGAATGAATGAGGACATGAACAGTAACACTAAAGAGGCCATAGAGCAAATTTTTACATTGCGTCTGTAAGTGCAATACAATATCATTGTGCAAGGGCAAGCTTTCATATCTACCATCGCCGAAGCATCTTAAGAAAGCGAACAAGCAAAGTGCTAAAATATTCACTAGCAGCTGCCCGAAGTTGTACCGTGAAACATGCATTTTCCCCGTGCGATAAAAAAAAAGGCGCAGGAAAGCCTGCGGTTTTGTTTGCAAGGAAGGAAAAGTAGGTGCAGGATGTCAAATGCAAATACGGATTCTGTTATCAGAATCCGGATTTACTATTTATTCTAATTTTACTATATTTTTGCAGAAAAAGTACAATCTAGTTGGAGGCATAAGAATTATCACATCTAGAACCACTATATCATAATCAAAATTGTCAACCTCTCGATTACAACGAGATCGAGTGAAGAAAATCACGAAATAAGCCACGCGAGTATGAATCTAATTCGTGAAAGGCATTGTAGTATTAGTCCATCTTTAAGTTCTGTAATTTTCAAGACTACCCCTGCAACATTTAACACTACCCTAAAGTTATTGTGAAGGTGTGACCGCCATCTCGAGTGAAGTTTTTTTTCACCCTGAACCTTCACGCAAGTAGGATTTGACACACTGATTTGTTTCTAAATAGCACTAGTGATAATAGGAATAATACTTCCGCACCTAACGTCGCATAGTTTTTTTAACTTTACTTTAAATAAAAATAACTGAGTATGAAAGTATCTTCCGAGGGAGAAGTTTTCTTCGTTCTAGGAGAATACCCAAAAAGTATCCATCACAAAGAACACGAAAGAGCAGCGCGATACCGATCTTACCTCCCCATCATTCCCTTTTCCGTCCTGTATCTCCCCGAAGTCTACTTCACAACGTCGACGACAATTAACAGGAGAAGGATGCGATGCATCGGGCGTCCGAAGCCACCGGTAATAAAGCGGGCCGTGGCAGCGAGGCGCGCGGGGCGGGGCAGGAGTGGGAGGAAGAGGGTATGGGCAGCAGGGGCACGGGGGACACGAGAGGGGCGGGGCACGAGGGGGGCGAGGGACGGAGAGGGGTGGGGTGGGGCGGGACGGGGAGGGCGGAGGCTGAGAGGCGCGCGGGGCGGGGTAGGGAGGTGCGGGGCAAGAGTGGGACGGGACGGGGCGGGAGGTGGACGGGGGGACGGGGGGACGGGGCAGGGGCTGGGGCTGGGCGGGGTCGACGAGCGCGCGCGGGTGCGGAAGACTGCCCAGCGTAATGCGAGGCGCAACACGGCAATTCATTAGCGGCGCGCGGATTCCGCGTGGGCGGCTCGGGCGGCTGGCGCGGCGACGCCTCGGCGCGCACGCGGGGCAGCGCCCGCGGAAACGGAGCGCGCGGAGCGAAGAGACAAGGAGCAACGGAGAAGGTACACGGGTATGGTACAAATGAATTGAAGAACGCCTAACAACGGGACAAGCGCCGACTTAAGCGAAGCTGGATGTATTCGTAGTTTCCGCGGCCGGAGCCATTTGATACTTGGCTGCCCGGGGTGAGCCGCGTCTCAGTCGATCGAGCTGACGTTTCCGCCACCGTGTTGTGGCCTTCAGAGCTCCACCGCTGAGCAGTACAGCTCTGAAGAATGCCACAACACGATTCACCCCGGACAGCCAAGTATCCTAAGCAAAGCTGGATTTTCAGTACAATATTTACACCGTTTCTCAAATATTTCACATGGATCATCTGCTAATTGACCCAATGGTGGAGGACGAGCGGTCTGAACCGCTACACCACATGTCGTCCGTGCTCGCTAAGGCAGAAAAACGACCGTCGCTGTAGGGTAGTCTCGTATTATGTCTTAGACTATGTGTCACCAAAGATGTCTAGATAGTGCGGGAAGCTCAATTTAATTCAACAAGACTCGTTCAGAGAAACGGGATTTTTGCCACATAATATCACAACTCGCATCTGGGTCGAACCAGACAGATCTGGAATAATGGTCTGAAACTGATTATTACTCGAAGAAATGATGAATGACAAATATGAATGAACGAAAGTCCGCGGGAGACTGTAGATAAGGCAGTTATGAGCAGAAAGGAAAAAATTAAAAGGGTTAAAAAGCAAATTGAATATACTTAGATATTAAACTATTAAGTTATTTGAAGAGTAATAAGAAATGTGAGGGGAAGGAAAGGCGACAGGAGACACCAATGGCCAAAAATGTATAAACAAATGGCGAAAAAAATAAGTTAAAGAAAAAAAATCTGCGAGGTGAATTCGAAAATAAAGATACTTTAAATTGTGAAAGGATGGGGAGGGCGAATGGAAGGAAGACTGAAGAACGTTGAAACAGAAGATCAGAGAATCAGAAGGGCGATCTCCGTCAGTGGAAAACAAGATACATGAAAATTGGAGGGTCACACCAAAGGTTATTCTGTGTGGGAAGGAAGAGGCATCGTGTACCAACAGATGAGATGGGGCTTTTATGTAAAAAAAAGAAAAAGAAGTACCTCGTAAATGAGAAGAAGTTAAAAGTCACTTTACGTAGTCATCAGATTGTAATTAATCGCGATGGTCGTGAGATATTGGCACTGGATATCTTGCAGCGGTTGAACTTTACCAAGTTTCTTAATTACGTCTCTTGAATCATCGCAATCAACATGTAATTCCACTGTCGTAATTCTAGCCACATTTTCATTTCTTAAATGTCGAAATAATTCCGTATGTCTACGAGCATGCGCTATCACAACAATTAAAGAGTTGGAAGTCGAGCGATTAATTCATAGTTCCGGGCATATCAACTAAGGTCATTAGTTCCGTAAGTGCAGAACATGTCCTTATCGCGGGAGGTAGAGATCTTCCTCCGCTGGATGGTGAGATCTGGCGTCAACGTACATGCCGGCTTGTGGGTTTTTTTACAACCAGGTATTTCCCACCAGCGCGGCACCAACCCGGCGGTGACAAATTCTAAGCAAATGAGGTGATGATAAACAAGGAAGAGGAAGGGGAAGCCAGCGCCCGGTCCGTGGCCCGTTCCTAAGAACTACTCCGGCATCCGCCTGGTGTTGACGGGAGAAACCACGGAAAACTACCGACCAGAGCAGCCTGTCGCTAGAATTCTCGTCACAGCGCCTGAATTCGACCATGTAGCTGTGTGGCTAATGTCGAAAACCCAGTCACCATCGCGAGTGGAACCCTACGCCTTCCCGGGCAGAGGCACTGCAGCGACTTTAGTAGACTTTAGTAGCACCTACGCCGGAGCAAAAGGACACGACACCACACGGGCTGGAATCGAAAGGAGGGGGACGGCGGCGGGGACGGCGGCGGGGACGGCGGCGGGGACGGCGGCGGGGACGGCGGCGGGGACGGCGGCGGGGACGGCGGCGGGGACGGCGGCGGGGACGGCGGCGGGGACGGCGGCGGGGACGGCGGCGGGGACAGCGGCGGGGACAGCGGCGGGGGACAGCGGCGGGGACAGCGGCGGGGACGGCGGCGGGGACAGCGGCGGGGGACGGCGGCGGGGACGGCGGCGGGGACGGCGGCGGGGACGGCGGCGGGGACGGCGGCGGGGCCTGTGGCGGAAGCAAAGACGCACGAGGGGGCGTGTCGGCGACGGCGCCTCTTCAACAGTCCGCCGAGGGCCTCTCCGCGCGCTAAATATTTAACGCGGCGAGCAGCAACCATGCGGGCCGGCGGAAGCCGATGAAAGATGCACCGGGAGACGAGTGGCGGCGGCGCGCGAGAGCACAGGCCGGTGGGCAGGGGGCGGAAGCGAGGGGCTCTGGTCCGCATGCGCAATACGCTACCCACTCTCAACAAACTTCCATTTCATTCCTGCTTACGATCTGGATTCTACACTTTAGATGTTCAATTGCAAAATTTACGATGATTCCTGTTGGGTTTTTTTTCGCCATTAACATAGGCGTTTCCATCTCGACTGCATCGGTTTTACATTTGAAAATATAATTTTTGATTCTTGAAATAATTGTTAAATCGTGTTTTTATAACTACGTATTTTTAGACCTGTATCATTCTGAAGAGTATCTCGCGCATAGCGATGGAGAGGCCTATATTAATAAATACGAATGATTGGAATCGTTCTTTATTTACAATTTGTTCGTATTCATCTACTGATCATTTTATTTTCTTAAACTATTTCTTCTTCATAACTCAAGCGTGTCCTTTCATTTCATGGCATCCATTTCCCCCTTTTTTCTTTTTTTTTAACCTTAAAAACGTTTGTTAAAATTAAGTATAATAACATGGCATTACTTGGAAGAAAAATAGATTAATGAAACGCATTCTAAGAACGTTGCTTCTTTAATAAATATGGAATTTATAACGTCAAGAAATACTAGCAGGATGAGCTCATGAACTTCTTTCTGTCAATTAAAGTAATTAATGAATGCAAGCGAATTAAATTCCAAGCATTCTTCTTTAGCATCGTAACAAGTTTTCCTTGCCTTCGGGATGGCACGTCTTCATGGCATCATTACATACTTAGTCGATCTTTGCGAAACATTGCACATATCGCTGTATACCAAAGACATCCGATTTCATCAATTCATTCATCTCTCATTTTCAATAATAGTAGCAGTAAACCAATGTTTATGAAGTATCGGAATGAATAAGAGACGATATGACTGTGATTGACAAGATAAGTTTTAATTCGAACGTGCTAACCTAAAAAACACACTTTTTAAAATGCGTGAAAATTACTGCTTTCCTCTCAAGTTTCACAGAGAAACGTATCAAGTTAAAAAGAGAAACGTGACATTTAGAAGAAAGGAAGATGTGCTACTTGTGAGTGACCCATTGCGTGAGAATCACAAACAAGTAGAGCAGGAACGTTTTCTTGCTGCTTCCAAGAGATCAGGAAAACAATGCCGGCCGGAGTCAACGGCACGAAGGGTAGGCAAAGGAACGTTCACGTGAAACCGTGGGGGCAACGTCACCACCACAAATGTAGGAGCGCAGGTCTGCCAGACAAAAAAAGTACGCACTTTGTTCAGAACGCTGCAGTAAATGACTCAGCAATTCCCCATTCTACGAGCAGTTCTATTCATTATAATAATCAAGTGCAGGAAAAGGAAATTTATTTGCACACAAGTTAGCTGAAGAAAAGTTTGTAACCGTGTGTGAAAACTCACGAAATGTCACTTTCGCCTGCGTGTACTCGAGAAGTTCATACGCAAGATTTGTTTTCAACCTACCAAATACCAGCCTAATTTTCTTTCACTTTTTACTGGGAAAAGTGTCCCCAGCTGTTCACCGCAATTTGCGTTAATTCAAACGTTCTACGCATTATGAAAACTTTTACAACTCGCGCGTGCGTCCTTAGACGTAGCGGTTTCACTCGGCATGTTTCATCTCATCCCGTTGCTCACCGTCTTGCAGTTTTCACGCATTTCATGCTAAAAGGAACAACTTTCAACTTCACAGGTTTACAACAATTACCCGAACCGCGCGTTCTTATCTACCTGTTCAGGTAGCTCTGGCGCATGTCCGCGCTTGTTAGCCACCGTAACTGTAGTGGACTTCAAACCGGCAAGCCTACTTGCAGAACAGACTGACCTAACGAGCTGGATTCAGCGCATCTTAGTCCGGAAAATATCGCTGGGGCCACGTCAGTCCCTTGCCTCTCGTCACGTGCGACCCCCGTGGCCTCCCCTAAGCTCTCCCTTCGAACTTCGTCTTCGCACATCGGAGCTTGAATTTATTGGACGCGGTCCCGGAGGCAGCCACATCCACACGGTGGCCCAAGATCAGATTTACACGCACAGAACGCGTGCATACAGCGTTCGCTTCTGAGTTCTAGAAGCCGTAGTGCGCATGAGCGTGTGCCAAAACCTCCTGAAATTATTTGTCAAAAGGAAGCGTGTAAATTGCGTTTGACAGCTGGGATGCGATGGGTGCTTCACTGCTACAAAAATTCCCAGAACATCCCGCACCGATTGGGGTAACGGCGTGACAGCTGATCAGTTGTCAAAAACCTTAAATTTAAATCGGGATAAGGGTCATTTATGGGACAGACCCCCCGACGTACACACAGACAGACCCCCCGACGTACACACAGACAGACCCCCCGACGTACACACAGACAGACCCCCCGACGTACACACAGACAGACCCCCCGACGTACACACAGACAGACCCCCCGACGTACACACAGACAGACCCCCCGACGTACACACAGACAGACCCCCCGACGTACACACAGACAGACCCCCCGACGTACACACAGACAGACCCCCCGACGTACACACAGACAGACCCCCCGACGTACACACAGACAGACCCCCCGACGTACACACAGACAGACCCCCCGACGTACACACAGACAGACCCCCCGACGTACACACAGACAGACCCCCCGACGTACACACAGACAGACCCCCCGACGTACACACAGACAGACCCCCCGACGTACACACAGACAGACCCCCCGACGTACACACAGACAGACCCCCCGACGTACACACAGACCCCCCGACGTACACACAGACAGACCCCCCGACGTACACACAGACAGACCCCCCGACGTACACACAGACAGACCCCCCGACGTACACACAGACAGACCCCCCGACGTACACACAGACAGACCCCCCGACGTACACACAGACAGACCCCCCGACGTACACACAGACAGGCCCCCCGACGTACACACAGACAGGCCCCCCGACGTACACACAGACAGACCCCCCGACGTACACACAGACAGACCCCCCGACGTACACACAGACAGACCCCCCGACGTAGAGTGCCCATCCGAAGAGCGGGCGGTCCCTGTCGGAAGCGTGGTCCAGGCGGGCGCCGAAAGGCCGTGATCGGGGGCCGCGGAGGGCCAGCGGCTGGCGCGGCGGCGCACGCGAGGCGCGATACGGGCCGAGACGCGGAAGGGGCGCTCGCCCGCCCTCCTTTGTCCGGGCACCGCCGCCCGGAACCGGTGCGTGGGCGCCGGCCGTGACCGACGGCGCGCCGGGGGCGGGGGGCGGGCGCTCGCCGGCGCCTCGAAAGAGGCGGGCGAACAGGGAAACGGGAGGATGAGCGAACACGCACACAGCGGTAATAGAGGCATAAGGCCCTTCCAAAAAATAGCACAATATCATGGGCGCTCCGCACATACGGCGAAATCGCCTAGTCCCGAACAGCTGATGCGTTCGGCGGATGTTCGTTCCCTTTGATGTGTCCTAAAGACCGACACGCGGCTGGTAGGGCGAATACCGAATGTTCGGCGCTCGGCTAATCGCAAGCAACCCGTCCACACTACTCGGCATTCGCCGAATGCAGCATGTGTGGAGCCGCCTTCAGTTCAACAGATGGTCCGTTCCTTGCGAATAGTAAAAGCACTTTACGTCCATTGTTTAAATAAATAATATAAACAGGTTTTGTCAATTTATAGAGGGGGGAAAAGCGAGTGCGAAGGAAGCGACGATCACGGAAACAATCGAGCAGAAGTCCAGAGAAATGATACACCACCTCGGTGTATGGCATAAGCGTTGAAGAAAGCGAAGAGGGCTCCCTATGGAGCGACGCGTGTCCCGTTAGAGTCGCCTGGACCGGATGGACAGCCGCCGGGCAGCGTTACCACGGGAGTCGACGAGGGCGAGACCGGTGGACCAACTCCGGTAGCGGCGGGGCGGGACTGGCAGGGGCGGGACTGGTAGGGGCGGGACTGGTAGGGGCGGGACTGGTAGGGGCGGGACTGGTAGGGGCGGGACTGGTAGGGGCGGGACTGGTAGGGGCGGGACTGGTAGGGGCGGGACTGGTAGGGGGCTCTGTCGCCTGAACGGTAGGGACTGCTGGCGCCGAGTTTTCGACGTCTGCTCAATGGAATTACCGCCTTAAAAAATATGGCAAACCGGTTTCGCTACGCCAAGATTGCATTGATACGTTCCTCGGCCTACAGCACAACCTAGAACATGTACATCAACTTCCTTTTGTAATACCTTCCTTAGAGTACCTCTTTCTTGAGAGGCAAAGAAAAATTGCGACACACTAATGTGTCTGATTTCGCGATTGTTTACGATGGTAAAAGACAGCTCCGACTAGCTTAGAATGCAGAGAACAGGTTTCCTGCTGAATAATGTGACTTCAAACTCTGGTAATTTAAAACTCTGTTGCAAATTAGAAATATTAGCGTTAGCCCTATTTCCTATTTATCCAGATAAAGAGATCACTGAACGACTGCCATCGAGTTCAGTTGATACGATTCAGATTCTACTCAATTCTCTAGTTCGATTTGGAATTATCAAAAAATATGCGAAATGAAATAACTGCGGAAAAGTTTAAAACTGATTAATTCCCTCCAAAGGAACAAGCAACGTGCATTCTTTACTAAATTCTAGATGTGCATACAGTAAATCAAATCAATTTGAGTTATGAACAGTTGACCTGAAATCAGTTCTCAGATATCAGACAGAACACGCTGACCACTTAAAAGGAGTTCCTTTTCCGAAGTAAGGAAGGCGGAAAGGCTAACAACGCATTTTTGTCCGAATGGTCAGGATGCTTTCGAAGCAGCAGACCCTCGAAAGCGGACACATTAACCATCTGCGAAGCGCCTGTCTACCAGATGCCTTATCGAGCATGCATCGTCTTGCTCGCTCTTCCATCTGGGTGCGCAGCCAGTCGTACCTCGACAAAGTAAAACTCAGTGATGCAGCACACCGCTCGAGAAGTAGTGCAGTCACGAGAAGGCCATTAGGGGGGGCTTTTGTTCTCTCAAGGACCAAACGAAATTACAAGGAACATTATGCATAACAAAAAAAAAAAAGTTACATGAACGACCTGCTAAAGAGTAGGACTTACACATAAGGAGGGTTAAAGAAAATAATTACTTCGCAGACAACCTAACAAATCGAGACGACTTACTAGAATGAGCGAGATTATCACCGCTCATTTACGAAGTATATGCGAGAGTATTCTCGAGTCATGCGTCTCGTTTCCAAGCTTACAAAGAATATGATACATCCCTCGAAATAAATAATGCTTGTTGGTCTCTTATTCTCGCACGAGTAAAACGACAAGACAGGAGCACTTTTGTTTCCAAACCCGGGTTCATTTATACTTTACATTATTCCAACCGACATTTTTCAACAAGAACAAATTCATAATCAAATTACATTAAACATTTGAACGGGGAGCAAGCTATCGCAGAGCGTGCGGGTGTCGGCTTCTCTAACACTTTCTCGTTAATTTGTTGTCTTATCCGAATCCGAGTCCGTGCGCTTTAAACTGTACCCGGGAAATTTGGTTGAACTGTAGAGTAGGTAGAGACGCACCCTTGCTCATAGGCACGCGAGTAGCGGCTGGGCCCGGGAATGGGGAGGCGCAGTCAGACGGCTTCGGAACTAAGATCACAAGCTGGAGCGGTAGTAGAAACGGAAGCATTGTGCCTTCGGGATACGAGACCGCAAAGAGTTGGGCAAAGGCCCCGCGAGGACCCAAAGGCCCCGCGAGGACCCAAAGGCCCCGCGAGGACCCAAAGGCCCCGCGAGGACCCAAAGGCCCCGCGAGGACCCAAAGGCCCCGCGAGGACCCAAAGGCCCCGCGAGGACCCAAAGGCCCCGCGAGGACCCAAAGGCCCCGCGAGGACCCAAAGGCCCCGCGAGGACCCAAAGGCCCCGCGAGGACCAAAAGGCCCCGCGAGGACCCAAAGGCCCCGCGAGGACCCAAAGGCCCCGCGAGGACCAAAAGGCCCCGCGAGGACCAAAAGGCCCCGCGAGGACCAAAAGGCCCCGCGAGGACCAAAAGGCCCCGCGAGGACCAAAAGGCCCCGCGAGGACCAAAAGGCCCCGCGAGGCCCAAGACGCAGAGGCCCAAGGAACAAAGATCCACGTAGCAATGGCCCAAGGAGTAAAGGGACCAGGGCGAAAGGCACCTCAGGGAGCAATGCGGCGCGATAGTGCGCTCGGTTCTTAATGACGCGGATGCCGCGAGTGCAGCGAAGCGAGGCGGCGCGAAGGGGCCGGCGCAGCGGTGGGCGGAGGCTGCGCCGCGATGTGTTGGACCGGCAGCAAAAGGCAGAGGCGGTCGAAGAAGTGGTAGAGTGCGCAGGAAAACCAATGTAGATGGTAGATAAACGTGACGCAAGAAGCGGAACGGCTGGAAAAGATGTCGCGAGAACGAAGATGGAAACGAAACGTGTGAAGTGAGCAAATATTGAAAGCGTAATAAAAAGTAATATAAAGAACAAAGAAAGACAGGAAATACGAGAACAGGAAGTGCAGGTAGAGACTGGAGGGAAAATAAGGTGGAGAGGAAAGTAAGAAATTCGAAATGGAAGACCAGTGTAGTTTCCACCAACGTTTGCAACCTATAGCACACAAGTTTAATTCAAAAATCTTGTAGTTCACCCATACGATCGTAACAGATTCAAACAAAACGTACCCATTTCTGAAGACAACTGAAATTATATGTCATTTGTTGCGACAAAAGATTTGCATTGTTATATTTATATAATTTATTTACACAATAACTAAATAAACAATTTTTTTCATCTTTAAGCAAGGGTAATCTGCCGCCCAATTTGTTTTCATTTTCTCATTTCAGATGAGACCCCCCCCCCACACACACACACACACACACCTTTCGTATTTGTCGAAAGCACGGAGGCGGAAGTCGGATGCAAAACGCGGAGAGGCAGCAGTGGGAGCGAAGAGCGTTCGAGGTACGAAGAGAGGGAGCTGGGGGAGGGGGGGGGGCACGAGCGGGAACGGAAGGCCGTGACTCATGAAAGCGCCAGCCGAATCGCCGCCCCCGCCCCCCGCCCCGTCGTCTGCGAGGCGCTCGCCCCGCGACAGCTGCCCAGCGGAGGCGTCGACGTCGGCGTTGGCCGAGGCGGCCGCCAGGCACTACGCAAATGCAGCAGCAGCAGCAGCAGCAGCAGCAGCACCACCACCACCACCACCACCACCACCGCCCGCCCGCAAACACTGCGAGGGTGAATAGCCTCCCGATTCCACTTCGCTGCGCTACGGGACGTCTTCGATTGACTGCCAACGGCGGATTCCGCGTGCTCCTAAACTCCCTTCCAGTGCAAGACCGATTAATACATGAAGTACAGGGGTGTCCACTGCCCCTAATAACCGGAATTACTCGCAACCTTCATTTCCCCCCCTTTTTTTTACCTTCACAAGAAACAATGCTCGGCGAGTCAGCCTTCAAACGACGAAATCATTGGTAACCGACTACAATTATCACTTCATATCCATCACACATCACACCTTTATTTTTATTAAAGGGTGCAAGATGTTATTCCAGAAAAATAGTGTTTTGTTACAAATATCTCTGCTATACAATATAGAATTTCAGAATTGCTAGTAGAATTGCTAGTAGTCCACATCTGATCCCGACAATAAAAAACATTTCAAAATGTGTATGATTTGTACATGCCACGCATCCACTAACTTATAGCATTCATGGTCTTTTTTTTTTTTAACTATTAAAAGCTACATCATCCAATGACAAGGCTGTCTTTAAACTCAACTTCGTGTCGACACAAATGTCTTGATGTGCCTATAGTTGTTCCTTCTCAGTAGAGAGGGGCGTATTTGGTGCCTTGTGTTAAGTAGCTTACTAATTACTGAATTTATTGATCTCGTCCCATCATTCTAACAGGAGGCACACACCGTATACGTTCGTATTTCGTAAGAAAATACGATTATCACGTTCGCATCAACACAGTCGATGCCACTTTACTTACCCTTGTCCAGGGGCACCTAATCCATGTCCAGGGGCACACGACGTTACTCGTTCTCCCACTAAGGCGATTTGAGTTCACGACCCTTTCCCGACGGAATGTTTTTTTAAGCTATGTCGTCTGGAAAGAACTACACGATAAAAAAAACGCCTGCTTCTGCGGGTGTGTGTAAATCAACAGAGAGCACGTTCGGCTACACGCGAAGAAACATTCAACTCGCGAACTTACGAGGCAACCTCACATCTCTTCGCGGAATACAAAAAATAGTTTTATCTGCTTCGGAACCGGACCCTACAAAATGTATAAATTAATATAATTCTCGCAGAAAAATAAAAAAAAAACCATCAATTTTCACTTTACTATGTCACACACATTAATACACTGAGGAAAACGACCGTGTGACCATGTTTTTCTAAGTTAATCGTTGTTCAAAAACTAAAACGCAGACTCAAAACCCAAACTGGCATTTATTCGGGGAAAAATTCGATTTCGCGGACGAACCGTGAGAATATCGCACTCCAAAAGCTCTGGCGTGCTTTCCACATCGGCGTCGGACGTTTCCGTCGTAAATCTGCCGTAAAGGTCGGAAAAGGGGCTTTCAAATCTGCACCGAAGCGCCCCACTTCCCGCGCTCTCCACACACTGCTCCCACGGCCTCCGCGCGCTCAGCGAGTTGACGGAAAAACGCTGCGTCGCATCTGCGAGTTTTCCATCGCGCGTGGAAGGTAACAACAGACGCATCACATGCGTAAAAACGACGTTAGTTTTGGTTGTTTTTCTCTTTTTTCTAATTTAACAGTTTAAATACGTAAGAGACTGATAATTTAATAATAAACGGATCCGCAAGTGAATGACTACATTGTTTTAACAATAGAAGTGGTCGGTATCTTTGTTACTACTCTTTAATCGTTACTTAATTTAAATAAACTTGTTACAAATTCGAATTCTTCACATTACGTGATTCAGGGAACAACGTACGTTTATTTCACATTACATGAATTCAGGGAGGCGATAAAAAATGCGGGGAGGCGAGAATGGAATGCGAGACTGAACTTAATACGCTTAATATGCACTTAACTTCATCAAAACCCTTTTGCACAACTTAGAAAGTGAAATAGCATACTAATATTCCAGTAATATTAATTTTCTTTCTGATGAACCCTTTTTACGTATAATGAGTGATTGAAGTCTATGGGAAAAGGGAGTCGTACAACCTCGCGAACAGAAAACAGGGGGGAGGGATTGCTGGAGAGACTAGCACAAGGAGTAAAGAGGTCCACATACGTCGTGTTTAAGCGACAATTCTACCCGCTACCTGTGAAAAAAAAACTTGTCCTAAAAGCGCGCGCACAGTCGCGGTTTTGTCCGACCGACTGCTGTGGAGTGTGTTCTCCGCTAGATGGCCGTTGTGACAGTTCCGTTCCTCAGCCCCTCTGTTCCTACCTTCTGTCTCTGCGAGGATCCGGCTTTGTCTGGTATAAGAGGCATCCCCAGTCTGCACTGGAACAGACGATGAGGATAAGGGCAATCACGGGCACGTATTCTAGTTCCGATCGTCAGTCTTATTCGCTTGGTTGCAACCACAGACGCTTTATTTTGCTTTATTTTGAGCTCCCGACTTCTGGTCGATACGATCTTGTACCGGTTTATGCCACGGCAAATAAGCGCGGTGTAAGCGTGAGGATGGAGAGTGAGACGCTATAACCTTTCTTAGGGTCTTCAGCCCAATTACATGGCCAAATATACCTTAATAAATAAGTTAAGTGAGTATATGCCTTTCACTTAAATGCCAAGACCAGGGCTCCCTCGCATGGATTTGAGATCATCTCTCATCAGCGAGTAGTCCAGCACCACATAAATTAAGCAACTATTAGCCAGCTCGTGGCATTATAGGTTTAACACCCTTACCTTGGTTTACGGGTAAAAAAAACCTGAACGCGTGCTTATGGCTTCGACCGTGTCGTTGGATCCGGAGCGGTGGCGAGCTCGAAGCAAAGCAAAGCAAAGCAAAGCAAAGCGAGCGCGGGCGGGCGGTGGGTCGTGCCGGGGAGATCAAAGGCGCGGAGTCGTGCACGGCGAGTTGGGGTTCGTTCCTCCGCGCGCCGTCCTGGCACAGCACGGGAGGGCGATCGGCCTCCCGTGCGCTCGCGTTCCAACTCGAAACGTAGCGTGCCTCCCCGCGCCGTTCGATCGCTTCGAAGCCCCGGCACCTTGACCCGAGCCGCCGGCGCCGCCCGCCAGACGGGACACGAATGTCATCACAAATTCAACGGGGAAATTCGAACTCAAGGCCCACCTCGCCTACAGTACGATGTGAAAGATCCACATTAACTTCGAAGAATAATTTCTCAGGTTACTCAATCGGTTAAGGCGTATGACGGGATGGTCCCTAGTTTTGCAGTAACAGACGTAAAAGTAAAGTATGCCCAACCTCTTTTAAAATGTTATAATGAAGTAAATTCAGTGGTTAGGCGGAAGAGTACGCTTTATGACCCGTGTCTCGCCATAAATAAAGGTATTATTATTATTATTATTATTATTATTATTATTATTATTATTATTATTATTATTATATTACGAAAAATAATTTTCATTATTTCAGTCAAATGTCTTATGCTGTATTTTTTTAATGATACTTAGAGCATTTTAAGTAATATTTAATTTTAAGTGTTTTCAATGATAACCATCTCTTACGAACTGAAATTTGAAGAAAAGTCGAATCCCTCGAAATTCTTACATCGTTCGATAATAACGATTGATCATACAGTACTACATTATTCTCAATATAGTCATAATATTAATAAGTAGTCATACTATTAATAGAAGCGATGAATAGAGCTATCATTTTATTGGTGCGTCGGGTAATTCATTTTGTTAACATTATTTTCTCCAACACTGAAAACCAGTAAATGTTTTAATGACCTTTGGCGAGAACAAGACCGTGATATAAATAGCCATAGCCTCATGTTATTCAGACTACACCATAAACATTAGCAATTTACCTCCACGAAGGCCGTCACCTCGTAAGATCAGGGCCACAAGTAAATAGATTAGTCCGACACGAAAGGGAGCAACAACCTGACGTTCAAAGTACATTTTATTGCTTTTGTTCTGACTGAATAACAAACACCGCAAGCCAACTGAAGAAAAATAAGCGTTATTTGTGTTGTTCGGTAATTCTTCATAAATGAGATAGAGGTCATGAAAATACTCCATTGACGGGCTTTCACTAACTAAAGACGCGCCAGAGAAAATGTACACCATTCAAACAGTACACCACCTAGTTCACTGAACACACATCATTACTTCATATTTTAACACATCTGCGTCTAAAGTTTAAGAAGGTAATCAAGGGCATACAATACACACAAACACACACTAATTGATTTGTTTTTTTTAATTATTTTATTTTACAATTGCGCGACAGATGCCAAGAAGAAAAAGAGTAAGCAGAGAAAAAGAAAGTTGTAAACCACTATCCCCCAACACTGAAGATAACGATTATTGTTGACGCTTCTAGCAGAGGCCAAGGACATTGCTAGAAACGGTGACTGTCAAAACAGTAAGGCCGACCGCTCAAGAATGAAAGTCGTTGTCATTGTATAACATTTCTTTCCAATGCATGAATTCGGATGTTTAGTCAGTGAAGGATTCGAAGAAAATGTGAAGTTTTTAAATCGGACACGTCAATTAGTTTACAGTCTGCAGTTCTATATAATGTAGTACAGGCAGATTCCACCACGGGCTTTACAGAAGACATTCATATACACAGGAGGCATTAATGTGCAGGTATTAATATGCCATTGTCGAATCTAGACTGTGCACAGAAATTTGGAACCAGGAACTGGATTACATACACGTAAGTATGAATATTAGAATACAAAAATGTTATGAGTAACCTGCATGAAATACAATACGTCAACTTCATGCGAGTGTTATTAATTTTAACACCCTTTCCTATAATTCCACCATCTGAAGCACATATTTGAAACCAAAGAAAAGTCCTACTTGAATTGTCACATTACCCACCAAAGCTGTGTGCCTCCATGCGGGCGAGGTCTCGCTAGCACATCTTTTCTTATTCTTTTTGAAGGGTGGCAGAAACCAGAGTCACTTCCCAGAATGAAACTGACGTACTTTATGAGATCACCGTCCACTCGAGAAGTGCTTTTCGGCAATTGCTTCGGAATCGCTATTTCACGTCCAGACCTCGAAACCACTTCAGACGCCGACCACGCAGTCAGCATTCGAAGGCGTCCGGTCATCTGAGACTTCGCAATTTCTTTCTGAGCACACAAGAGCGCCACTGACTGCATCGGAAACTTAACTATTTGATCAATTTTGTGTCCTTAAAGCTTAAGTTATCTTGAGCTTTCACCCTTAGGACGTTAAATCGAATAAGTTTTAAGAAATCCATGAAAATACTAAACAATTTTAATTGACACAATAAGAAATAAAGAGGAGTTTCCTATTCGACATGCCTGTATTTTGAGATGTACATAAAAACTATATAATACGATTAATACATTTTTTGAACGTGAATTTTCACTACAAGATATGTTTGTTAAAGAAAATCCGCGAATTCTAAGACTACTCTTTTTTTGTAAACACTGGCTTCATTTGTTCGTACTCTAGAAAAAAGCCCTCGAAAGCGCCTTGCATTATTAACATTCCTGGTCCTTTTAATCTCACAGACCTTTTAAACCACAACGTCTCATTTTCGTCGCCAGCGGTCTCCGTGACCTTCAACAGTCTCCCAAACCTCCCACAGCAGCTGGCGGTGACTTGGCGCACGCCACACGCAGATGGCACGAGTAGCATAGGAGCTGCTCCGCCGCGTTGCACCTGCCCGCCCGCGGGGCTCGCCGGGCGCCGCGATTCTCTCCTGTCCTCTCCCGGCGACCAACAAAAGAGCAGCGCCGCGCGCCCGCCCGCCGCAACCTTGGCCGCAGCGCCCGCCGCGCCGCCGGCGCACGCGACAAGTTACCGAAGCACCGGTGCCGGCCCTTGAAATCCAGCCGGTTTGGGAAACTGGATCGGCGCCTCGCTGGAGGATACGGGCGCACCATCCGAGGGGAAAAGGACGCCGTGTACAAGGCAGAGCGGCTTGGGGTGGATGCGATTCGGCCAACAAACGAACTTCTGGTCCCAACACACGTTACGCGCTGCTGAACCAGGAGCACAATAATGTATCGTCCTCCAGATGAAATGATCGTACGTTCCATGCCAATTAGCTAATGGATCTCCATTTATGTAGAACTCCCCGACTGAATCTCAAAAACGTATAATAAACGCATTTTTTTCTTTTCTTTTTTTTCCCCCTTTTTTTCAATGTAACGTCCGTCATTTGCGTATTATTATTGTAAACCAAACCTCCTAAATGTGTTTCAAGAAAGAGTGCATTTCTCTGATTCAACCAATCTGTCACAGACTTGCAAATACGCCCAGCACCTAAATTTTATCGAGATTCACCATAAACTTCTTGAGCTTCATTCCATAATCAAAGTCGTGTCGTTACACTGTCCATTGAAAGTCCAAATCACAGAAAGCATCTCATCAAACCAAGCAAGTGTTGCTTAAATTGCGAAAGATTAATTCTTTCGGAAGCGTACACCACATTTTACTTCTAATCAGAAATTAATTTCCGACATCAGGAAGTAATTTAATCAATTGAAAGAATTATTTGATAACATGCAATTAATATTTATAACCATTTTCCATCAAAACACCATCATTGTTTATCCGAATGGCTAAGAGAACTTTCTTTAAAAATTCAACAACGCAATAAACAACTTAGAAATAAATCGCTAACAACGAGAAGAAAACAAAATTCAGGAGTAAACAGGACGAAACTGGTCTAAAGGAAGACTCCCCAATTTAGTTGAATAGTGAACAACAACTTGAAATGCGGCATGCACAGTGAAATGATTTACTTTATAGTATAAAACCACGTAGGTTAGAAATTAGAGTGAATACGAAAAATGAAGTGCGTCTATTTCAGTCTGTTTCCTCTTCCACACGACATCTGCACGAGCCGCGCCTGCGGAGCAGTCAACTCGTCCGCGCAGCTCTTCAAATTGCTGTCCGTATTTAATTTAGAAATTCCAGGCATTCTTCCTCAGATGAAAAGAAGAGAAGAAACTACGTGAAGAATGTAGAACGCAGAAGATTCGTCTCGCTATTACGGCACTCTCTGAAGGAACATTCCCTCGTGACAATGCCCTTGAAACAACCTCCTATGTATCAAGACAGTCAACACTTTTCGTTGAAGGCCTTTCACCCAGAAGAATCCGTGAATCAAGAACCTTTCTCAGAGATTTCGTCGCGTTTTCTCTGCGTTACAATGAACTGCGTCACAGCTGTATTTGTTAAATTTCCAATTCAACTTAAAAGCGGTGGGTTAGGAATTCTGAAGCATCAGAAAACAAGAGCAGATTATATTTTCCTCTCACACGTCACGTCATTACTTTTTTTCAAAATTAATCAATTAAATCAAATTCATTAATATGTTTGTTCTTCCCTTACACCCCTCACCTCATTTTAAACTACAAATCGTTCTAGAAGAAATAGTTTGACATTTCCTTCTTTTGCGTCGCTCATGATGGCGCAATTAAATTTAGTCTAGATACCACCTAAACTATGAACACATATTCCATTAGAATCCACACCACCTCCAAATTTCTCCAAACCAAGGAATAAAATATATATCAATATAACGGTAGGTAGTATATGTTTACCAAGTGGATGGATATTTACATCATTACTGAAGATAAAAAGAATTTCGAATTTATAACTGGCCTCGTTTTGAGTGACGTATCAATTATCTAATAATATCATTAAAATAAATGCTGTATTATGAGTAAAACAGCGTCATCATCTGCACAAACATTTGTCTTCAGAAAAGACACTTGCATTAAAATTACACACACACACACACAAGCTACGTATTCGCAGACATCCTGCGCCCTGCCATATGCACTGTCGACCCTGACGGCGCCGATCCCTTTTTGGAAAACAGAGCTGGGCGGCGCCTTTGTTGGACATCGGAAGAGAGGAACTAGATGCCCATAAGAGCGCAGCACGACCAAGCTTACGCATCTACAAAGAATTCTGAAGTGCCTAAGACGCCATTTTCGAGCGTAAAAACCTGCCGTTCCTAAACGTGATGTTTCTATCACATTTTACATTTTTTCCTACGTAAAAGTACACTGATTTTATACATCGCGAATTTAATCGCTTTACAAAGCTTCCTTGAACAGTACTTTGGCGAAAAAATGTCAATTTTTTTGTATGCTTCCGTTAATATTACCGAGACGCACATTTTCAGAGTTTCTGCCATTCTGAACGAACACGAACTGTACATTTGCTGCAGAATTCCAGCTCTAGTCCAGTTTTGTATAACAGTGGTAAAATACCTCCATCATTTGTAGTTCAGCATCACAACAGATCAACGAACAGCTAATTACGTAGGTGGGCACTTCATGCGCACCGACAAGGAAATCTGGTTTCCTCTTTTTAGTGTCCAGTTCTTCACCTTTCTTTCTGCTTCAAACGCTCAGATTACAACCCACGACTTTAAATCACACTTAACTTCCACGGCGATAAAAACCAAATACATTCTTCCTTCGCGCAATTGGCATTACACGCATTCAAACGGGCGCAAAGAACTGGGGCGGACCTATACATAGCCCGCTGCCAGGAACGCGAATCGTGACGTCGTCGACGGAAACCGGTTTTCTGTAATAAGCGCGCTTCCTGAAACGTCCTGCGCGCTAGCGCCGCAGGGCGAGAAAGTTGCGAAGGCCGCGCAGCCGACCGGCAACTGTCCCAGCCGCGATGCGCCGCTGTCCCGGTCGATCGTCATTTGCTGGTTGACCTTGTCCCTGGACTTGTCTCGCGAGCGCCTTTGACTCGGCATACCACCCTTAGCGCAGACGCATACCAAAAAATGGTGATGGAAGGGGGGGGGGGGAAGTTTTGAAACTTAGCACAACTGTTTCTTGGTGCATACAGTATAACACATTAAACATCCTAGAGTGGGGGATGAGCCGGAGGCGGGGGGTATTTTTGATTTTTAGATTGTTATGCAGTAGGTACCAACAATCATGCAAATTTTCAAAACTCCGGGATATTTTTCGATTTGTTTAATTTGACTAGGCGGGCGGAGTTACGGCTAGATGTATGAGCATCTACAAAGGTGCGTCTGTTTATAAGGACGGACTTCTCGAGATACAGTATTTCATTACTTTTACAATTGGCAATACGGAAATTAAAAGTATATCATGGATTATCTCATATGCCGTATTTTAACTTCACGACAGTCCATTTCCCGAAACGCAGGTCGCAGGCACCAACAAAGTCTTGATATAAGCGTCAAAGAATTTCCAGCAATATTTTGTCCGTTTTTACACATCAAATCATCACCTCCGAGGAACACGCGATGCCTGCGAAAGGAATCTTACTGCTAATCTTTTTGTGCAACTTATAAGACTTATTCACATTACCTCCCAATGAAACACGAGATAAATTGCCTGTATTTAAAACTATTCCAAAATGTACATCCCCACAAACTTTCGAAACCCCACAACATATATGATTCCAGCACACCTCCATTAGTCCACACATCAAAAGAATATTTACCTGCTCTACCATATTCCACATCCTCGATGGCTTTCAGGCTACACTCGTGTCAGTGACATGTAGAAGCACAAAAAGTCCAGGGCATGGTATTGTTCACGTTGAATCATCTCGTCACAAAGCGAGCACTGGAACGGAATGTGCTCCTAACAGCAGGGCAACGCACTCCCACAGCGAGCAAGGTCGAACGGTACGTGCTGGAAACACGCCGTGCCGGGGCGTCTAGATATCGATGCGGCTTCCCACGGGAGGTCACGAGAGAGAAGAGCGGGATCGAGAAAAATCAATGAAAGTTTGCTGCTCTAGACACACGAAAACATTTCGAAGACAATCTGGGCACTTTGGACAATTTGTTTTTAGTCATTTCAACTCCAGTTATTTTTCCACAGATTAATCCGTGTCAAAAGAGTAAGTGGTATTCATCAACATAAACCTAATGAAATAACTGAAAACATTATTTCATTGGTTGACATATAGAGAAATTCTAAAAGTTGTTTCCTACTTCACAAACGTTAAAATAATCTCGCATTAATTCACTTTAATTCACGTTAATTTTTTTTGCTTGGTAATTCGTACTGCACATTTGGTTCTGCATTAACATTGGAAATAAATCTTCGGAAGCGAGATTAATCTCTAAGATTTTCACAGTGTATTTGTTCACTATTACGTAAGCATTTATTATACATGAGGGCTCCATCAATGTGTTTATGAAAAGTCAATACAGATTTCGATAAGCTAAATCTCGTTTTATCTATCTGCTCACGTCGCATAGTCACAAATGTTTAGCAATTCTAATTGAAGGTTGAAATACTAAATTTAAAAAAAGCTTTAAATACATAACTGTTTATAAAATAAAGATTAAATTTAAAAAGAGAACAGAAATTCATTTTTTTGAACGGAAAGCAAGCCAAAAGATTTTTCGACCTTTAATTAGACCTGAGCACACAAACTCTAAAAACAGCTGACTTGGTGAAGTAATGCACCGGAACAATCAACACAGATTTGGAGAGGCTGAATCCTGTTTCATCAGATTGCGATGCATCGTCACAACAATTCGTTGTTTAGTAAATGTAATTTAAGATTGAAATACTAATATAAAAAAACTTGAAATGCATACCTGTTAATAAAATACATTAGTTTAAATTAAAAGATAAAAGTAAAATTCATCGTCATTTGTACGTCTCTTGTAAGTTGCCATTTTCGATATTTAATTAGACCTGAATACAGAAGCTTACCAGAGAGAAGTCGACACAGATTTGGTGTGAAAAATCAACACAGATTTGGATAAGCTGAAGCCCGTTTATCTCCGCGCCGGCGCCACGTGATAAGCAGCCGGGCGCATCGCGTGCAAGTGCGCTGATGCATCACTGGTTGTGTAATGGGGGGGGAGGTGGGGGGGGGCAGCCACGAGGTGGAGCATGGCACGGCCGGGACTGCAAATTAACACCGCGCGGCCGCGGAGGTAAAACACATGGCGGCAAGTCAGCCGAAGAAAGGGAAAGGCCGTTACGATACTTTACGATAACACCTTCTGTTTGACCACGAGTGAATGATTCACAGTGAATTCGCAGTGTTCACACGATTCTTTCTCGGGGGGAGTATAATTTTTCCTCAATTATTGTATTAATTAAGAGATAATGTAATAATTC
This sequence comes from Gryllus longicercus, assembly GCA_038098605.1. Classification (NCBI taxonomy): domain Eukaryota; kingdom Metazoa; phylum Arthropoda; class Insecta; order Orthoptera; family Gryllidae; genus Gryllus; species Gryllus longicercus. The sequence goes on from JAZDUA010000303.1 coordinate 1,406,819, forward strand.
ACCGGGATTATGAAATCAATAAATATCCCAGCATCTCTATTTAAAAAAATAAAATTAAATTATCATTAGGTCTCAAAGTTTGTATCTCAAATAAACTAACTTCGATCTGATGCATTATTTACTAAGATGCAGAATAAGTAAATAATTGAAACGGGCATACTACTGAAATTGAAGAGGGCAGTGCAATTGTGGTATAAACCACATTTTCGGAAGAAAAAAAAGAGACAAATCAAGTTAAAGTAACAGCTGTGGCTAGAAAGAGTTTGAAGAGAGGAAATAGCGACTTCAATCTTTTCCTTATAGAGGAGAATTGGTCAGACAAACAACACCTTCTTAGATCACAAACTAACAACTTGTTTTTATTTGAAGGGGGAGGGGGAGGGTTGAATATTAGTCGTCCTTGAATTGAACAAACGCTTGCTATTTCTCGGTTTTCCTGTTCGCTGGTACTTTTGGGAAATCCAGGAGGAAAACTATGTCGGATGCAGATTAGAACAGCTACCACGCGATAAATCCCTAAATCAACAAATCATTCTACTGCTACGAACTTCGAATGTCGCTCCAATTTTAGGAGAGCCGCACATGGAGAACAAATAGCGGAACGGAGAACGTAAGTATATCGAGTTAGGACGACGAAATCCCGTTGAGAGCTACGAGTTTGGATTATTGCTTCGAGCGCGGTTAAAAATACACTCCACGCGAAGCTACGAAACCTTTCATCACGAACCTTCAACCCGACAGAATCATAATTACGGCAACGCCCACAAAATGCTCTATCTGTCCGCAGAGCCCGATCCATCGCCGTCCGTCGCGCAAACCCATAACGCGATAATAAACACGAGAGGAACAGATCACGAGGAGAAATGCGTCGGCATACGGGCCGCGTGATGAATTGTTTGTTTGAGAGGCGGGCCGGCTGCGTCTCTCTCCCGGGCCCGCCCCAAGACGAACAGCAGGGAGCGCCTGGCGGGGGGTGGGGGGTGGGGAGGCAGACGAAGGGGACCCGAATGAGTGGTGAGGGAGGGGAAGGGGAAGTGGGGGGAGGCCGAGCCAACACCGCACGCCTTGAGCAGGTCAATACTCGGGGAAAAGCGACACTGCCGGCCCGCCCCCGAGGCGTACAGTTCGGCGGCAAAGCGCCCGCAACACTGTCCCTTTCGAAGGGCCTTGTACGCCCAACGCTGTGGGAGAAGGCTCACGTCATTCAGGACGAGCGCGAACTGTACATACACGATCGAGCGGGGGTTGCCGTTGGTTCGTAAATCAGCCGCATCGATCCGTCATTAGAGCGGGTTGTGGAATCGCGAGCGACGTTTGCCGGTGTAGGGGACGCATTATTTTCACGCAATGAAAGTGTAAACCGCACGCAATAGCCCATCAAGAAACTTCATATTGGAAGATTATGATTCGTGATAATACTATCTACAGCACATTAATTCAAATGTTCAAATCTATTTGTAACGTTAAACTCAAAATCGCAAACCAGGGAGATTACATCTATCATTTACAGCTGGTACGACTACTGTACTGGGTCTGCTCAACGTGTACACTACACAGTAAAATTCAAGAAAGCACGCACTCTCTAGGTAAACTTGTTCACCCGTGTCTGCAGAGTTCACATGACGAAACGTGCAAAAGAACGTTCTTTTGGGGCAGCAATAACGGTCGTTACAAACGTGAGTCGAGTTCTTCGTTCAGTTTTCCTGCAATCCAAAGAGCAAAAATGCTCGTTTGTTCTGTTCGGTTTCCTCTGCAGAATTGCAACTACCTTTCCCTTTTCAGATCCCATCTTACACAATTTTCGGTGTTTTAGAAGCAAACGAATGATTTAGGTAATAAAAACTAATTGATTGTTGTCTATAGAAAATACACTTACGAATCCTGAAATTCTGAGTAAATAATAGAAAAACTAATAAATAATAAATAATAAAAAATATGAGGTGGTGCTAGAAATTGAGGAAATATTTAAAATCTAACTATGTAAAATGTGATGGATGAAATCTCATTTGAGTTTTTTTTATAGAATTTTGGCAAATTTCCGGGCGGAATTTGATATTCCGTTGAAATGTAATTTCGAATTAACTTCTCCCCAAATTATGTCACACACAGTTTTCAACTGTTTTTGACGTAAATAAATACACAAATAATTAGAACATACACATTGGTGATGCAGATCAAAATGATCTTTCAGAACAGTTTCAAATATCCGAAACTAATCGAACTATCCTCTTTTTTTACCGAGAAGCCATCAAAGCAAACTCATACCTACCCATACATACTAGCGAATGATGAAAATGAAATATTCAGAAGGAAAGACGTCGTACGGGGTAAAGAAATCTTTAATACACGCCCGCCGCGTGGAAGCAGAGAGTCGGGGAGATATCGGCCCTACGTCGACGGCCCTACGTGGACAGCCCGCCCCTTGGGGCCAAGTCGAAAATAAAGGCGAAGGGGAGAGCCACGCACTCGTCACTCGCCCTCCGCTTTCGTCCTTCTACCCTACTCGAATTGCCCGATGACGTCGAGCTTTTCGAAAGGTCTGATGCAGCAGCGGCTGCGCATAATGACCGTGCGTGCACGCAGAACTCACGCCCATCGTAAATAATTGGACGTCAAACCTTTCATAATACAACACGTTAGGATACACGACTGCTAGGTGTTCCAACCGTCGAACACAACATGCTTAGAAGCAATACAAGAAGCATGTGGGAATGTGTGGGGTCGTAATGAGTTTGTTTAGACAAAATGAAGTGGCACTCCGTTTACTTGGCATAGTTTTTCTCTTGAAAAACAAACTTAAAATCTGCCTAAAAATTGTATCAGGAAAGACTATGCTGAAGCCTGCGCAGACTTTTCCAAATTAAGACTGCCAGATCCAAGCCAAATTTTACTGAAATTGAAATGTAACCAGAATGTAATAAATACAAATCCTTGTAGCAATTTTGTCACTTGTATTAACCATATCTTGTTTCCCCATATTCAATAAAATATTTAATTATTGTAACCATTATACTTTAAATTATCCAAGGGAAAGATACGCACAGAATTTGTTTATGCTCCAATCCTTCTTGTTGCTTTGTTAGCTTTTTACATACAAAAAAGCAGACCTAACTTGACCTACATTCGCAACATTTGACTAGAAGATAGTACGAGGAAGACCATGGTAGCTGAACCGAGGATGCAACAGTTATCAACTCAAACCGGAAAACTGGGATCATATCACTCCACTGCTCGTTTAGAGGCGACAACCCATTCATTGTTATCCTGTAGGCTATATTTAAACGAACAATTTACGCCATTTGCAAGACATTTTCTCATTTTGGAGGGTTTTTACTTCGTTAATGCATTATTTCTGAAGCAGACCTGACTCGTTTGAAAATGTGTCCTATTTATAAATAGGAGATCGATACCTCAATAAGCAAAATCCAACTCTGGAATCTGAAGGCCTTTCAGTTCATGAATCAGTAGCTGTCACATCCATTAACCTTGCTACAACACGGAAAGGTCAGTGGCCGACATAACACTCGTAAAATACATACATTCCTGAACGCTGAGGGCTGAAGAACGAAGAATGGAGTTCAGGTCATCAACGAGGAGTTTTTGGTACAAGATTACTCTCCCATAGAAAAGTTGTTTCTGCTTGAAAATAAACATGCAGTTATAAGGTGGGTCCTCAAACCAAATACACCAACCTTACGTTTCGTAGTGAGAAATAGTAGTTAACGGGAAGCACATCATTAAGTTCACAGCAGGTTTGTGAAAAATAACTAAGGTTTGAAACGATTTTCTAGTACCTGCGTAGCAGAATTAATTGTAAAGTGATATACTGGGACACGTCATCGTACGAGTCTACGTGAAATGTCTATGACTTGGCATTAAAATATTTAGTATGCACTTTATATTTAACTTTATTATATATATATATATATATATATATATATATATATATATTAGTTATACCTTAAATTTTATTTAAGGTATAACTATATATATTTATAACTTTAAAAGGTTACGTTTTGAATTAACTCAAATCTAGCAAGCAAGAGTCTCGCAGCGCCACAGACACACAACGAATGAACAAGAGACGAATGAAAGAAAGAAGCATCCCTGCGACGGCTGCTGGGGGCTCTGCTAGAGAGGCACCACCGTCAGCAGGGCATCTTGCGCCCCCACCCACGGCCACCAGCCACAATGGGGATGCAAATGAGAATACTGAGGCGGCTTGACAGCTTGGTTCAGGGCTTTGCGGCTTGGAGACTTGGGTGAGGTTGAGATATCCGGACTACTACTACGACGAATTTCACGGAGTAGGTTGGGGCAAGGCACCCGAAAGAATGTAATACTACAGCGTGCGTTCACGCACTGGACATACATTTTCTCCGCCGCTTCAAAATACATTCGACCGACGAGTCTTTCTGCTCTTTGAAAAGTCATAAAATGAAGTACTGCATATGTAGAAACACGGAACAAAAGTAATTAAAAACTTTCCACTAAATTACTCTTCGTACTTTCTTACAATCTTCGATAAATATTCTTTTGAACCTACATCACACACGCGGTGATTTGGGATTCGCGTCCTCTTTCGGCTAAACTACAAAATTATTTTAAGATAAGCGAAGCAAATCCTTTATGCTCGCACAACTATCTACAACACAATTTTTGTTTACTTTTCATTTAATTATCGTGCACACTTCACACATTCAATACTATTCCTCAACCTTTGATTTTCAGTTGTTTTTTTTAGTGCAACCACTTTTGAAACACGGAACTTTTAACAGCAATACGAATTGAACACAAACCCCAACATCCACTCCAGTGGCTGCTTTCTCCAGGCAGGCCGCCCTCGCCTCCCGGAGTCCACGCTGGGCCACCCGGAGCACACACACATTCATAAACACACACACACACCACGGGCGGCGGCAGCGCACGGCGTGGCAACACCGCGCGCGGGTCCAGCCCCATCCCGTGATGGATGCAGGCGCCCTCCGCGGAGGCAGCTCGCTACCAGCGCTGAGATTTCTGGCTGCCGGGGCGGGGCGGGGCGGGTGCGGGGCGGGGCGCGGCAGCGTTCCGGGCCCCACGCCCACGCACCATCATTCAAGGGTCGCCTTGCCTTTAAAAACATTTTCCTAATGCTGATCTGTTATCATCGATTTAACGTACGGGAACGAAAAGCCATTCTCAACAGCCGGCGTCCGTCAAGATACTCGTATTGAAGTCCGCAGTCAGTTAAAATCTTTCGAAACATACGAGTGTGTTTTTCTAAAGATGTACAATTAACTCGCCATATCCCACGTAATGACTTTTGAATGCATTTTTTCCCTTCTTAGAAGACGACGATATTGTGAGAAGTACTGAATATAAGACATGGCCGAAAATAACAGAATTGGCTGCTTGTGTACCTCTGCCGTCCCTTTGGTTTACAATCCTCAACCAATCTATTATTAGCCGTTTGTAGAGCTCATGCCATTAATAATGGCCACGAATCATTCATGGAAAAGCATCAATGTAATAGCTATATAATCATCAAAATGCAATACTAGGTAAGTTATTTACATTATAGAACTGTAGTAATCCTAGTAGAAAAGTTAAGAGTAATGCATGTGGAGAAACGGTCTACGTCAGTTGGGCACGAACGCACGCACTCCCCCTTGGCTCTACGCCTCTTGCACCAGATGGTTTCAGGAGGCATTGGGGTGGTGAACATTTGCTAACATGCAGCATTGGGGGTGTTAAACATGCAGCACTTTCATAACACTTGTTTGTTTGGTCGTTTTTAGAACAAACTTTTTGTCAAAATGTTCAATTTGGAAAGAAATGTCACACGGAAATGGGCATAGTAGCGACATCGCAAACTTGCTAGCAATTCTGCTAGTAAACCGAGCAATCACTGAATCTGTCAAACGGATTATATCTAGAATGATAAACCCAACGTACTGCTTTGATCGTCTGCTAGGTTAAATTAACGTTTCCCCTTCCCGTACATTTCATTACAGCACCATTCTTCGCCTCCCCCTAACGAATCCCACAAATTCTCCATTTCACCAGGATTAAAGAAGCGAATTTCCCTTTGTTATCAGAAACTACCAAATCCCAGCCGCGGTCGTATTTATTCCCGTAAGCCGGCTGAAAGAGTCTCTCCTGCCAGCCGTTTCCCGTTGGTGCATTTTCCTAAACATCCACACCCCGCAAAAAAATTAGAAAGAAAAAAAAGAAAAGAAAAAAAGCACGCGCATCCCCTACGTCCCGAGGGAAAGATGGGATATGCACAGTGTCTGAAATACGCAAACAGCGGGCAAAGTTATTTATTAGGAACTGTCAGGGAAGTTTAAAATAACCGAACTATTTGTATTCGACAGATTGCAGAATGGCCAGTTGATATGTTAGTTCCAACATATGCAAACAACTGATAGAAGCAAACTCCGGAAACGACCATCAGATACTAAGGACTCTTCTTACTCAAGACTGTACTGCCTTGTACAGCTGGTGCCAATCCGCCATCGAGGAGACGAATCTGGTACGTCGCAAATTTCATTTCATTAATTTACTCATGTCGAGCATTTGAGGGTCTGAGGATTGAACACATTTAGCTGATTTACTTGCTTCCTTCTCCTAAAATAGTAATCCACAGTCAGTCATTTCATTTCCATTCTTTCCTCAGATTTCAGTTTATTGCGGGTGTTTTCAATTCCGTTCGTCCAGGCTCGGGAATTTCGTTCTACCGAATAAAGATACTTTCGACCTGATTTTTCCAGAATGTGGCCCACAGCGCGGGGCCCGTGCGCGCCACAAAGGCAGGCCGCGCACTCCGCTCCAATTACCGGGCGGAGCCTGCGAAGGCACATGGCGCACAACAGTGCAGGGGGCCGCTCCCATTGTCGCGCCGGCTCGGCGTGTGCGAGGGTGGGGAGAAGCTGCGCTGCGCGATTGTCGCGGGCGCGAGGCGAGCCGATTGTTGACGGAAGTGCCCGATCCCCGGGAAAGGGGAAGCTGGGTGAGAAAGGAATAGCTAAAGCTTGGATTAGTTGTTTTTCGTGCGGCATAAGGGGAGACATGTTATACGAATCACGAGTTGTAATAAATTGTGCGAAGGAAAGCAATCCTCTGACTAGAACATTAGATCAATTACTTTTTTTAAAATTTCATCTTAATATTACAGTCCCCTTTGGAGTATTTTGCACAAATTAATCGTATATCGCACTCCTAAATGCCAAGCCCTCTAACCTACATATAGGATACTTAAGTTCAAAAATTTTAAGATATAAATAGAAAACAAAAGAGGGCAATTCCAATAAAATTTAGTTTCGCATCAGTATGAATGTTCCGAAATTGCACTGCAACTAATACAAGCACGTTTACCTCTTATCTCTTCTTAGAAAGAAACATTTTCCGCGTACGCAAATATTGCAGCGACGCTGTATTAAAAACTCAACAATTGGTTGCGAGATAATTATTGCGCAATTTCCTCGACAATACAAAATCGGGTACAAAAAATCGCGATTCGCTTAAAAACGCTTCCTATGCAATATACAAATATTTTCTAAATAGGCCACTGGTGCAGTTACAAATAAGATTTTAAATAAAAAATAAAATAAATTTAAAAAATACTAAATGCGCGTCCCAATTACTAATAATTAGGTTACTACTCGTATTGACACTTCCAAATGAATTCGGGTTCGCGCAATTAACTCTACTACCGCCCAATCCATCGACGTGGTACTGTATTTTAGGTACGACCAAATGCAAATGCTGTTTATATGAAATAAAAATGCTATAAATTAGTTGTGCCAAGTACCTATATCGAACGATAAAAAATAGCCATTTATGTTTACGTTAAAAACAACTATATTCAGACTGATTACATTCCGGTAAATATTTTACCATATTGCAATTATTAAATAAATTAAGCACTTACACTATGACAGCGGGAAAATGTTAAATAGTGTTTACGTCAATTAAACAAATGAAGCGATTGATAAAAGTAAATAAATTGAACAAAATGTGTACACTTTATTGTTAGCGAGCAAACATTACATGTGCTTATGTTGAATAAACAAAAGAAGGGATTGAAAAAAAAACGCCCGTCCAAACATTTGAACGCCGATGCTCCGGGAGCGGTGCAGGACGCCTGCGCGCGCCCGGAGGTCCAGCCAAGGCCAGCGACCTTGGCGGAGGCCCGCGCGCAGCCGCCAGGCGCAGAAAGCGGTACTCGTCTGCGCGGGGGGAAACATCCACGCCTCCGCGCATCGGGCTAGGCCAGCCAGGAAAACCTCCCCCCCCCCCCCTCACCCCCAGACACACTTCGCGATCCACACAAAAGAACACTACAGTTTCCTCGGAGAAAGAAACCTCGAATCTGGGACGACATCACGGAAAGGCAAATTTTGTTCGTACTTGCAGCAAGTGGCGATAGGACTTCGTATGCAAAGCTAACGGTACTTGGGATTACGCTGCACATAGCTGAAGAATGTCTGAAGGAGCAGCATTCTATAGTGATGGACAGCTCATAATAGCGCAACGGCAGTATGCAACGTCATACACTAAGCAAAGAGATAGTATCTTCAAAGATATAGACAGAAAAATAAATGAGTCCGTCAAATGTACTCTACTATTTATGGCTTATGAAATAACCTAAACATACTGCACTTGTCGCACTGAAGTGGACTAATTTTAGGCGTGGCAAACCAAAATATACTTCTATGAATGCAAACTTCAGTATTTTAGTTAACTTATTGAACTATTAGTACGCAAGTCTCATATCGATTCCAGAAAGATATCAACATAACGATCAACTTAGTTTTCCCAGACAAAAATATTTTATTACAATTTTCACTAATGTCATACAACGCACGATTTTTTAAAAATAGAAAGCAAACAAAATTGACGTATCACACACGAGAGAGATGGATATTTGGCAACTTGCAGGGGCGGATCTTGAGACGAATTTTGGAAGGGGAAATTCAAAATTTGTAAAATGTTCCAGACTACATTCAGCTAATGCAGCGATACATTTTTTTAGTTTAATGATAATCTGGAAATACTTTTGCTTGAAAGTCTCGTGACAAGTTAAAATTAATAACTGAAAAAATTAAGGAGGGGGGGGGGAATTTCCCTTCCCGTGGATTCGTGCCCGCAACTTGTGAGTACCTTCATTTTTTCTTTACTCTCAAACTTCCACGAATTTAATCTTATGGTATACCTTGATAAATTTTTAGTCTTTTGCATTAATTAACAATTTTATTAATGAAATATAATTTCAGTAATAAATTCACAAATTTTCAAGGGGCATACCGACAGAGATGAATTCGCATACTGATAGTAGCATAAATTCCAAATTTTGAAATTCCCTTCGATTTTCGAAAACTTGCAATTTAGACATTGTTTCATGCGTTATACGTCGTCGAGATCGTTCACCGCAAGCGAAACCGTTCCCCGTCGCCCAGTCAGGCAAGTCCGCCGACCGCAGACGTCCGAAAAGGAAGGAAGCGGTCGCACGCAAAACGCCACAAACAGGAAACCCCCGCGCAGCCGAGCGCGGCCGGCCGCTCACAAAGAGCACTGCGCGGCGGCCGGCGACGCTATTGTGACAGCGGGGGGCGGCGAGTGGTCTCCGCCGCCTGTCACGCCGGCGGCGGCAGCGAAAAGCATGCACCGTTGCTTCGCCCGCCGCCTTCGTCGCGGCTCTCGTCGCTTCTTGCCCTATTCCTTCCCAACTGCCATGTGCGCCGCTTTCCCCTCTAGTCAGTCGCCCTATTTTCCCCCAGACACTCGTTTAATATCAACTATTCACCGCATGCAATTGGATTTAACAGTACATGTTCTACAACGTTCAAACACAGAGGCTGCAATATTTCCAAACAACATCGCGCATGTCTGAAAAGTAATTGTTGCCCGATTTTAGTTAAGGTAGTTTTCAACACTGGTTAAGAACATAAGCTTCGGAAAAAATGTAAACAAAATCAACCCATCTTAAAACAAAACCCCCTCTTCCAACCGTCACGTAATAGATGTTAAAATTTTCTTAAGATATTTCACTCGGGGTATTCACTCTACCCTACACGACACTAACGATTAGAGTACATTTTATTCCTCGCAACAATTTAAATCTACGAACTGTCTGTTTCGTTGTAATTCCCAGAAAATATCGCACAACCACTGGTAGAAACATCGAAGACTCGTGCGGGCCACTTACCGGTGAGTTCTGGGGAACGCCTTCCTAAACTCGCAAGTGCTGCAGCGAATGCTACGCCGGTCACGTCCGCAGCGGCGAAGCGATGTGCACCTAAGAGCTCCACAAACGAACTGCACGCGTCCTTCCTCTCTCACCGCCCGAAGTACACTGTCGACTCTCCTGCCTCTGTGCGGTATAAGCAATCAACTAACAGTGACGTCACAACCGCCAATGACAGAGCGCGTTGCGCGCGCGGCGCCCCACGCGCCAGCCAATCGGAGAACGGCTTCTAATCCAAATATCAGCGCCCGCCGTGCTGACCGGGCGAAACGCACTAAAACACAAGTAAAACGTCGCTTCTCCTTTGAAACGCCATAAAATCATTAAAATGAAATAAGACTCCGTTCTTCTCGCTCTTTAGCTTGCGAGCGACGTAATCTTGATTTCATCTGCAGTTCTTTAATGCCGCGTCGTACCTTTCTTTACCCAAGACTTTTAGAAAAACAAGTAATTCAAAAAGCAATAAATACAAAAAATTTATTTAAACAATTTACAAAACTTAAATGTATGGGATGGTAAATTCTCACTGGTAACTCAGTGATGTAACAGTATCGTGCCAACATAAACGGCTCAATTTTCAAGACTGCTTCTGCATCCCCGGGCTGCTGCGGCCGTCACAACCATCACCCCCCAGCGACATTGTTTGACGCCATATTGTTGGAATCCAAGATAGGCGCGGGTTATGTCGGGACTGCGACTCCTTCAATCACAACATAATAATGTACTTTAGTGGCATATTATAGAAATCACGTGTCCAAGGATACATGACGAAACACACCTCAAAAACGGCAATCATTTTGGTAATATATAGATACAGTTTCGTTAATAACCTAAATAAAACAACAGTATTAAAATGCATATATAGTTCATTATTTTCGCAGGCAAAATATTTCTTTCCCGTTCTTGATTTTCTTTGCCACAATTTTTTTGTCCCGTGGTTTCATGAGACAGAATTTCTCAATGTAGGCATCGTCTAAACTTGATTGTGAAACGACTAATTATTTAAAAGAGTAAGTCAATATTTATGATTTATAATAGTGTTATACTCTGTTATAACCCTGAGGGATGTTAAATAAATGATAAAGGCTCAATTACAATACACTTACATTACACTACACAACAATTTCATGGAGACGTCAAGAAGTAGATCATTCATAATTTTTTAAATTGTATTTTATATTATTATTGAATTTCGCCAGTTCCGTGTTATAATTTTTTTACGCCTACCAGTCGAAAGAAAAACTACGATCTATCGTGCGGATAGTGAAAACTAAAATACATGAATTTTCTAAAATAATACTTCGAAAATAATTAAAAATGTTTGTAGAACGTCTGTGTGGATATAACAATTTCCTAATAAGCCATTCATAACACAAGACCGCAAGGCAAATGTAGATACCCCGTAAGATAATCCATGGACGCATTTATAAGAAAAAAAAAGCATTTATAAAAAATAAGTTTATTCTATTTAATCTGTATATTTGAACATTTTGTTTTCTCGTGAAGAACTTCTTTCCAGAACACTTTAAAACTACTTATAAATGACATGTTTTTGTCCAACACATTTATAACATATTACCATTAAAACAGAAAAATTTGGCAAAGTAACACATGCTAATTTGTGGCTAAGAGTCTCTGGGCTAACTTTATTTACCGCACGTATAATTATAACACTATTTTTGATACCTATTATTTAACCCAATTAATTATTTTTTAACGTAAAAAAGACAATTAAAAATTATGAGTGACGTACTATGGACAAAAGTGTATTCTGTGCAAGTGACCTTAAATTCTGGTATTAATGCCGCATCGTATTCAGTAATATTTCACAGTAATTGTAATTATGAGTACATTTTTCATTCATTGAACATTATATGCTATGAGCAAGCATTAATTCAGAATAGACGCACAGCGACCACCGTACTGATAGTTTCCGCAGTAATGGTCCTAAATTAAATATAAAAATATCTATTACTGAATAGTTTATACATTATTTAATAAAAATAAAAGTATATTTTCATATGGCATTTATTTATAATATATTAAAACCTGTACGTAATTCAAAATAATTGAAATATACATTTTAAATAAATAATTATATAATTCCATCTACACAACTTTCTCATTGATGTCAGCCCTAAAATGGTGACACCCGAGGCGGACCGCCCCATGCCCCCCTCTGATTGCGGCACTGAGTTGAGTGTTTTAAGACACCTAAAGTGCTGAAATACTTTGGATAACTATAATGGCTTTCCGGGTCAAGGTGAATCCGTTGAATATGCTTCATTTTATTGATGATCGCTTTTCGTTATTTGGGCTAGAAAACCTACTAATGCAATAAAACATGAATTGTTGAAAAAGTTGTTACATTCCTTAAAATAAATTTGAAAAAGTAATTCTAGCAGAAATGTAATCTTGTTACTGAGGATAAAGAAGCAAGGCACTTTATAGTGTAAACTATTGTTTTTAGTTTGTTCTTTGCATAACAGAAAACAATTGTCAACATGAATGATCCCGACGGCAGAGGCGCCAGGTTAAGCTATTTTTGGTTAAATAAGGCGATATTTTTATATAATTACAAAGAAATATGTATACAAAAATCATTTTAATGTTTGACGTACGTAAGTTACTTAATTAAAATACTTTCTTTGTGAAAATTGAGAGCGAGAAAATGCTGACTACTTCTGAGTTCAACCCTTCATTGTGTTCTCTCCTAGATACACTCACACTTCTGGATCATGAAGATCATAGAACTGAGTAACATTTACCACAAACCCAAGCTCAAACTAATATTGATTTTTGAATGATATGATCACGTTCCTAAGAGAGTATAATTCAATTGCGCCAACCGAGCACTGGTCCTGTAGACTGGTTGGTTTCCGGGCGCGTCATCTGCTAGTCATCAGTCCCGCTAGGGTAGTGAATGTTTTATTTCGTGAGATGGCGATGTTCATACCCAATGGGTGGTGAGATCTAGAGCTGACCTACACGTCGGCTTGTGGGGGATTATCCCTTTCAGACGTCTCTCCAAGAGGGGCACCGGAACATCCTCTGTGTGTGGTGCATGTGTGGGTTTAAGAAGGAGGATAAGACAAAGAAAAGGAAGGAAAGATCGCGCTCGATCCGTGGCCCATTCGTTAGGGTACTGCTCCGGCATTCGCCTGGTACTGACTAGTTCTGGTATCGGTCGCCTGGTATTGATCGGAGCAGTAGTATTCTTTGCGTGGTATTGATCGGAGATCTAGTGCGACTCGAAAGTTCGCCTCCACCGGACTCGAACCTAGGGCCTTCCAGAAGCGCTGGAGAGTCAGCAGCAATGTTAGCTTTGAACCAAACGCAGCCGATCGCCCTATAAAACTGAAGAGACATGTGTAAACACAATAATAAATGGAAAGGTTTTGGAATGCTTGATTTACTACCACAAAGCCAGTACACACATCCCAGCAAATCTAAAATGTAAGGGAGAATTACTGAAACAATAGAACACATTTTCGAATTCGATCCTAAAAGTGCAGTTTGTTGAAACTCTAGATGAAGGTCCAATCGTTTTCTTTGTATGGTTTTAACAAATGTTCTCTAAGAAGATATGAAATTACTATCTGCGAAGGATAACTTCGAGTCTACAGGTCAAAGATTACTCGATTGGGAACCATCGTGATGAGACGTTGGAATGTTTTGACAGCGCTTAAGAAAAGAAAGGAAAGAAAAGGAAATATTTGTGTTGTTTAGAGATGCATGAGAAATTTCGGCAACCTTTAGAATTTTCAATGTTGATGTTCCTTCTTCCAATATAGACAATATCAATTTTATTAAACTACCTGAAAAATCAAATGTCACATGCTAAAATAGACAAACAAATAAAGAAATTAATCGTTCTGATTTTTAAAACGCTTAAGTTTCACAACTCAAAACTTGATTTTGTGTAAAGAAATTTTCCCCCTTCGATATCATCTACTTAAAATTCCATTTCGCATGGGGAATAATTAAATATATCCCATTTATAATACATAAACAATCATATAAAACAATCATTGCTTTCCTTAACTTTTGCACTGACTAAAATGAGAATATAGACAGTAAATACGGTACTTATTTTCCGAACTCTATCACTAGTGTTTTATGGCGACGCTCGTAAATAGCATGTAGTTCATAAAAATAATATATTTTCAGCCCTTGTGAAATAATAACCAGAATGTCATCCGTTCACAATTTTCAAATGAGGTCGTCTTTACACTTTGCACAATCAAACAGTCATGAATTTTCTAAATATATCTACAGGAATATACACTACACGGTAATCGGAAAAGATAACTATTGCTAGACACAAAAATGTTTAGTTACTATTAATATATTCTTCTGGCATGCTGTCCTTTGCAGAAAGTAAATCCAGTAATATTTCGAGATGGCTTGAGAAACCCACCCTCCACAAAATGTTTTCTCATTTTTATGTTAGGTAATTCCTGTTTAAAACTATAATATTAAGTTACTCTGAACCTGTCACCTCGACTCGATCGAGGTTCCCGTTCTGCTTCATCTGTTTTGTTTGTGTGCTGCCTCCTTGCTGTTTTTTTAGCTAAATAACTGATTGAAAGTCTCCAAATGTGTTTGCAAATGGTTGCTTCTAAAAGTAGAACGATATCTTTCCAGTTATGATCATAATATTCTTTATCATTAACTACGGTATACATTGAACTTTAATACAAATTGTTCGATAATTACATCAAAATAAAAACGGTTCAGATTACTTCTGGCTATCTTTCGCATCTACTCCATAAATCAGGTTAGAGAGTGCAACTGCATCCCCCTGCACCCACGCCAGCACACACATAACCTTATAATTACCTTCCTTCGCCCTTTAATGATCCCGATATTTTATTTTTCCCCTGCCCTGCCTCAATTTTCGATGCCCTGCCCTGCCCCTGTCCTGCCTCAATCGATTCTCGCCACGAAATCAGGTATTTATTGAAATTTAATTAAAAAATAGTTAAATAATTGGAACATTAAAAAAATAACGATACAGGTTAGTTCTGTCTAACTGCATCTATTTCATATGTCATGAGGGAAATGCAACTGCACGCCCATGCACGCTCTTGCCCATCCACAAGATCCCACAATCACATTCCTTCGGCCTTTAATGATCGCCGCGGAGTTTTTCGATTTTTTTTCTCCCGCCCTGCCTCAATTTCCGTTCGCAAAAGCCACTCCGCTCCTCGGTCAATTTGTTCACCCGTTTCTTTACACGAAATCAGGATTTTATTGAAATTTAACAAAAATGGTTAAATAATTGGAACATTAAAAATATAGCGATACAGATAGATTACTTCTGTCTCACTGCATCTATTTCTTATGTCAAGAGGGAAGTGCATCCGCACGCCGTTGCACTCCCGCCACCATCTATAAGATCCCACAATCCCCTTCCTACGACCATTAATTATCGCCGCGGTGTTTTTCGATTTTTTTCTCCCGTCCTGCCTCAATTTCCGTTCGCAAAAGCCACTCCGCCCGTCGGTCAATTGGTTCGCCCGTTTCTTGACACGAAATAAGGTATTTATTAAAATGTAAGAAAAATAGTTAAATAATTAGAACATTAAAAATATAGCGGTACAGGTTACTTCTAACTGCATCTATTTCATATGTCATGAGGGAAATGCAACTGCACGCCCATGCACGCCCTTGCCCATCCACAAGATCCCACAAATCCCCTTCCTTCGGCCTCTAATGATCGCCGTCGCGATTTTCGATTTTTTTCTCCCACCCTGCCTCGATTTCCGTTCGCCGAAACCGCTCCGCCCCTCGGTCAGTTGGTTCGCCCGTTGCCCCCGCACGAAATCGTGCGGCGCGATCTCCCGAACGCACGGCGCGACGTCACGACGCGGGTCGCAGGGCGAAACGCGACGCGCCCAAGGACGACGTTCCGCCGCGCGGCCGCCAGGAAGCGCTGTTGACGCTACTTCCGGCGCCCCGCTGGCCGGCGCGGGCTTCCGGTCGGCCGGCCCGGCGGCGGGGTGTTCGAACCCCCCGGGGCGGCACGACGCACAGTGGCAGAGTTTGCCTATTGGCTGGAACCAATTTTGGCATCAACACTGAGACTCATTGAAAAGAATTCCTTACATGCATGCATCTCATTTTCGAAAAACGAATCTATTCTCTTGCAACGGAAGCTGTTTCTCAACCTATGCTTTACAAGTTCACTAGGCCATGAAGATAAGCATAGGAGTAAAAATAGTTCTGATCACCGGTACCTTCTATTCTGTGGATTGGTCTGTTATGAATTAAATTCCTGAAATAACACGCGGTGGACTGCATATACTTAGACCTCTCTATTACACCATCTCTCCAAGCTTTTATAGAAATCTAAACCCGACTCCCCGCCTAGCAATCACTTTTATGGCTTATAGATGTGTACACCAGCTCCATGTTTCTGTTCATTTCTTAATAGTGTTTTGCATCATGAGCTCGGATATGATTCCCGAAAAATCCACGTGAAATTGTGATGGTCAAAGACAAAAAGGCGGATTAACAACTTTGTCTTTGCCTGTAAGCACTCAAAAACATGCGTTAATTTTTTCAAATAACCCAGGAACAGTTTATACAACTTACATGTATAATTTCTGTTTAAAAATTGGTCACATATTTATGATTAAATTTCCCGCTAACCGCTAAAACTTTTTTCCTCTGACAACATTGAAAACCCGCCGAATCAGGCGGGAATTCCACAGATCTAGCTACATCGACTGCAACAGAGAATCATAAGTTTTAAGAATTTCGAATAAGGTAACTGAAATAATGAAACATGAGGACTACTTTTTGGCTTCGAATTGTAATTAAATCTTAATTGTATGATTTGATAATGTAAACTTTTTGACTTATCATAAGTCATATAGCAGAAGGTATTACCAGCCTATTAATAAATTAATTTTCGAGGGAACTCTATAAAACGTGCGCATATTATACTTCTCCCCCATGTTTCACATACAGATTTTATTTTTTGACGAAAATAAATCAAATGAAACCAGTAGAGCTGCTTGCATTGTCGACAGGCATCGAACCGGCAAGTTCTTGCGCGTGGACACTGCAAACAAATAATTAAACCATTAAAGCCCTAGTAACATTCTATGGTGCTTTCCTTCGCCATAACAAGCCAATCTGGCTAATCGACTAATTTCAATTTCAATTCACGCCCTTGAAATGCACTTTAGTACTTTCGGCTTATTTTCAACGGAGCATTTTGCAGCGTCACCCGACGACAGACGCGTTTCCCGCCTGTGATATCGGCGATTATTCGAGGGCCGCGCGGCATTGTGGGCGGGCACGGCGGGGTCACGGCCATCGCGGCGGCGGGGGCGGGGACGGGGGCTGCGCCCGGCGGGGCTCGAACCCGCGCCGCGGGAGGAAGCACCTCTGCACGCGCGACGGCGCTCGACCGCTGGAGGACGTGCGGGCGGCCGTGAGCACGCGCGCGCAGTGGGCCGACGCCCAGCACCCGGGGCACAAAGGGGCGGGGCCGCAAGGGTTCATTGTTTGATAAAGACATTCATTTGTCCCGGTAAAGGTCACTGGTCCCGTAAGTGGAGTGCATGATTTTTTTATTGCGGGAGGTAGCGGTGATCTTACCCCGCTGGAGCTACGTCGGTTTGCGCCGATGTTCCCAACCAGGTATCTCCCACCAACGGGGAACCGCCCAGCTCAGACAAGCTCTTAAGCGCCAGACTGTCTGGTAGTGTACGGCATGTAACTGTGGGTGACGATAAAACAAGGAAGAGGAGGGAATGATCGCGTGCAGCCCGTAGCCCGTTTGTTACAGTACTGTTCCGGCATTCGCCTGGTGTTAATCGAAGAATTTACGGAAAACTATTGACCACTGGAATTCTCCTCCAGATATCAGCCGAATTCGATCTATCTCTCTGGCTAGTGTCGAAGGTTCTGCCTCCGTCGGGACTCGAAAACTAGGACCTCCGGTCAGAGGCAATGCAATGTCATCAACTGACACCTAAGCTGGTCGGAGCTACAAAGTATTCCACTGCAGTTCGGACTGCTCCCCCAAAAATAGTTTTTGTAATAATGAAAACAGAAAACTACCATAAAAATGTTTTCTTGGCTTGCTAAAATAAAGCCTGTGAATTCATCATGCAAATGCTCTCTTCCTTGTGACGTTTCTAATATTTTCAATTTCATGATTTACTTCCGTCTCACAAAAGCATTTGATATCGTTAGGAAATAAAACGGTGAAAAAACTGTTCATAGCTTTATCAGAAAATGTATTATAAACATTAAGTATGTTAGAAGTTACTAATGTGTTAACACGTTAATGTCATTTTGAAATATTTCGCTTCCCCGGCGATGTTCCTCGTCCAGGAGAAATATTTAGTTGAGAAATTCCAAGCCTATCAAGTAGTGATAAAGGCTTCTTAATTAGCCAGATGCCAAATCCACTCAAGAGATTTCGAAACTTCCTGTAATCGTTCCTCAATAGGCAAGAATGTAATTGCATACGATCTATACACTCTCACAAATATTATTTCCTTCTTTCCTAAATGAAGAACATCCATATTTTCTACACACGTAGAGAAAAATCTGGAAAGCAGAACATTTTCATTGTTAAAATATATCACACAAATATGTCGGACGGGTAACATTCAGAAAATGAGCAAAGCAAATGCATCAGATACATCGGATCAAATCATATCTCGTCCTTGCCAGGCATGTGCCGAAGTGGGCAGACACGGAGAATTTCTTCAACGGTCTCTGCCAGGTGAGGTTGAGCACGTGCGCTCTCAATCTTGGGCACGCATGGTACCCCTACAACAACAAGTCCAAATCTCATGTCACGTTCATGAGAGTTGTAAATCTGTCGCTGTTGCTAGCAGCTCCATTGTGAGAACATTGTGGTCGAGCGAGATTTAAAGCCGGTTTTGTACCTGTATGGATATATTTAGGAATATAATTCCATGACACAAGGAATATAATAACTTCCATGAAACATTTACAAGATGGCAGTTCACAGTACGAAGTTTCGAAGTCTTGCATTTTACACTGATAGGTTCTCCTGGTGACTGGCCGAACCAGCCCAGCGTGGGAAGTTTCAAAAGTCATTCATGTTATCACAATTCAGCGCCATTTCGGGTCAAAATGTGTTTGCTTTCAGAGAAAGGGGAGTTGGCACAAGTAGGATGGAAACGAACACAGGTGGAAAAGGAATAATGAAAAATAACGTACTCGAAATGTTTTTTCGTATTTCTAGTTTTGCTGTTCAAATTACTCAAAACATTATTTCCTACGACCGAGATTGGATCTCGGGTCGCTTGGTTCACCCTACACAAAATGGTTTGTGTCGACTGCTAGTTTTGCAATAAATTAAATAAAAATTATCGAACAACACAAATTTTTAAAAAGTAGTAATTTACATATATTTTTAAGATTTTTATAATTTGTAATATACTATTAATACGAAACTATAAATGTTTTTTTTCAAATTAATAAAAGTAATGGATAAGATTAAAAATATTGCATAAAATGTAACCCAACTTTTCATGCAGTTCCTCCGACTTCCGTTAACTCAGGAAGCACGTGGGAGGGGGGGAATCGAAATACGACATTTATCACAGGTGGAGCGTAAACATTACCGGGGAGAGAAAATCCATTTTGTAACTTTTTAAAACGGCCTCTTTGGGCTTGCAACTTGTGCAGCGTCTTCTGACGCCATCCACAGGACCCACTGTGAGTGTGCGGGCGCGCAGCCCGGCCGCCCTACACGGCGCGTTAATTACGCCTGCTGCCCGCCTGGCTGCGCGCCGCCCCGCCCCCGCCCCCGCCCCCCTCCACCACCCCCGCCTGTCGTTCATTTGCCTGAAAGCAACTGCCGCACGCGCCGACACTGGCCGAGCGCCTCCGCACACCAAGCCGGCGCTCGGCGGGCGGAACGCAGCCAGCGAACAAATTCGGTTGCGTTATCCCTTTAAATTTAAAGACAGTTAAATAATACACTCATTTTGTTTTTTTTAATTACACCGTAAAATATACAATATAATAAACTGTTATTTTTAAACTATCTATATTTAAACTATTTTTAAACTGTTTATTTAACTATCCTTAAATTTTAAGGGATAATAATAATAATTATTATTATTATATTAATAATAATAATAATAATAATAATAATAATAATAATAATAATAATAATAATAATAATAATAATAATAATAATAATAATAATAATAATAATAATAATTTGAGCCGATCTGATGGCTAAGGCAGAGTGCCGTAGAGATTTCGGATCAGAAGATCGCGGGTTCGAGTCCCGCCTCGGGCATGGTGAATTTGTGTATGTCTGTATGAGCGTGTCGTCCTTTCACCCCTCATTATCATCATCATTTCATCTTCCATACCCACAGGGCTAACAACCCTGTGGTATAAAAATCTGACTCAGCTAAATGCTGGTCCCTAATTAAAGTTACATGCACTTGCCACCGCGATAATGATACTGAGCCACAGTAAATGCAGGATGCTTGCATGCGTGGTCCTAGTCGGCGATTCGCGATATATAATAGACAATTACAACTAACAGTAAATTCGATTTTGCCAGCGGTAGAATCATGGGGGCGCAAACGCGGACGCATTGCTTGGGTGTTCAGACGAACACTGTCGACTTTCCAGGTCGGCAGAACGGTATCGAATGGACATGACTTATTCGGCCAAACCTAGTAAGTCGACATGATCACAGACATACTTTTTTTCGTTACTTCATGAAAGAAAAATCCAGTGAAAAACCATCCATTCAATTCACCGAAATTATGGCAGAACACTTCAGAAGAAATGAATGAAATAGTTTCTGATATACATGAACCTAAGCTCACTATTCTAATATGTCTGAACTTTCTTTTCGAAGGCGTCTCCCTGCACGAGAATTCTGAAAGCGAATTCTCTCGTAGGTCTCTTCCGTGCTGCGATCAATGGTAAACATATTCCGGAGCAATGCCCTTCTGAACGTGCTGAGTGTGAACCTTCCTCCCTCATATTGTATCATCACGCTCCTTAGGAGTGAGCAACGGTGAGGATTCCATAAACTCATAGGGCATATCCCCCTTTGATTCTAGAAATATCTGAGACATAATCGAGAATCTGGGATCTGGAAAAGTCACATTACCGTCGGTGCACAAGAAACGTGAAAAGAGGTAAAAAATCATTTGCTACTTAAGCGAAGAAAGATTTTTAGAAAATAATATATTTTTACTGGTAAATATTTCAGAACGATTGTTCACACAACAGCCGAAATAGAGAGTACAACACTTTGTGTTCCTCAGCGATGTCTGTACCTTGTAGTCTTGTCACCACAGTAATAATTTTAAAAAATGTTGTGATTAACCTGTGTTTTATTGATATAATATCGCACCTCCAATAGAAAAGTGACACAAGAGCGAAATCGTCACTTTTTCAGCTAAAAGCTGATAAGAGGTTACCAAGAGGTACTCCTACTATTCTGGAGTTGATTTTGAATTAGTTCAATTACTGTACGCTAGAAGGTGAATATTTGGTACAATCTATAACGCTTATTACAGAACTATGAAACTTAAAATTGCAATTTCTGAAAAATCAGAAATTTGCACTTGTGTCACTTTTGTATTAGAGGTGCGATATGATAATAATTAAACATATCTCTCTTACCCCCCGAGCGTGGGAATTAAAACTAGGTCCAGTCATGAGGGACACCGTTAATTAGCCGACAAAGCCGGACAATCAGTCCAAAAGGCCAAATCTATGCACAATCCGTTTCAGTGAAACAAATTTTAAAAAAGAATTCCAGTCTCGATTATTAAGTAAGGATTCCGTTCCACCTTGCTGCGTCACGCGGAGCAGAGCCCGCCTGGAGGAAGACGGCGGACGTGCTAATTAATCGCCGCCGCTGCCCCCTTTCCCCGAGGACGCCGTGGCCGACGGCTCGCCCATGCTAATTGGGAGATCACGCATTCCCACTGCCAACGCCCTTGCGCCGCTCCAACAGGGTAATCAACGGATCACCTCAATCCGAGGTGGATCTTTCAAACAATTCGGCGGAACGCCGGTATCTCGAGTATGAAACGGAACGGAAGAATCGAGATAGATTGTGTTTCGACATGCCGCGTCGTCAAATGCCAAATGTGTTTAGATGATGAAGGGGAAATGAAAATTCGAGACGAGATGAAATTTAAATTATTCAGATTTTGGTGATTCCTACAAGTGCGGTATGAGCATTTCGGGAGCAACTTAAGGGACAATAGGGAAGATGTGTTGATTCTGATGAACTTTTGCACACTGCAAATACACTGGTTTTGTTCATCATGTTATGGAGCAAACAGCGGATGTGAAAGTAAGAAATCCAATTCCAATGTTCACGTTATTCCAAAATTGAAGAGTTTAGAGCAGGATTGTCCAACGTGCAAAGCTTCAAGGGCCACAACCAAAACTGTAATATAGTTGCGGGCCATATATACAGTACTCGATCGATCTACACCTGACTTCCCAATTTTGTTAATTTCGCAGATTGTCCAGCTGCTCTGACTGGAGGGGGGGGGGAAACAGGAACCATGCACCTAGGCTATACTATGCCCAACACAAGGAAACACATTGGGATGATTATAAATTTCTGAATTTACTAGAAAAACGTTCTTAAATCTAAATTTAACCTATTTCTACATTAAGGGGTTTCTATCTAAGTAGAAATTAACAAAATGAAATAGAAAATCCAGTGAAAAACAAAGTCAATAAAGGAAAACAAAAATAATGCATAATTGTAGTTAAAAAATGAAAAAAAAATTGTTTCAAACAAGAAAATCACACATAATTAGTAAAATACAACACCAAAGAAAATCAGTCAAAACAGTTTTGATCCCGACAATGCACGTGCGTTAAGCGCGCAATGTTCTCGACTGATATGGGTACAAGGGACTTTCGCTTATGAATAAAAAACTCTCGTGGGCCACAATAAATAGCATCGCGGGGCGCCAGTTGGACAACCCTGGCTGAGAGTGACTTCACGTGTTTTGTACATTACGTTTATGTATTTTATACTTTTTTATTTATTTTTTGAAGGTTTGTTCTCTTCTTGAATGAATTTATACAGTAACCAAAACATTGAGCGTCCAGAAATGTTTTTATTTGGTTTGGGTTGGTATAGGATCGTGAGTGATTTTTCACCTGGAATGTATTAGCTGAGAGTGACTTCACGTGTTTTGTACATTACGTTTATGTATTTTATACTTTTTTATTTATTTTTTGAAGGTTTGTTCTCTTCTTGAATGAATTTATACAGTAACCAAAACATTGAGCGTCCAGAAATGTTTTTATTTGGTTTGGGTTGGTATGGGATCGTGAGTGATTTTTCACCTGGAATGTATTAATTAAACAACTTACTTCTTAACATTCAAGAATAAGTACGAAAATTGTACTAGAAATATTTAGAAGCTATATATACATATATAGGAATTAGTGCAATTCAATGTGTTAAGAACGTGACATCATTTTTAACACATTGTTAGTCCGAAGGTTCATTTTCCTACCCACGAGTGTAGTTTGTACTTCACAGTACAGCAGTAACATACATGTCTATATGAAAAGAAACCTTCCAAAACAACAGAACTACAGCAAACACGGCCTGCCCACGTCGCCAGCCAACGGGGCCAGAGCGACCGTCACGAACTGGGCGAACGACTCCACCTGCCCGCGCCAAGCGGCGGCCCCGAATTATTGGGAGGTGTACCGCGTTTGGCCCGCGCGCGATGTGCGGGCACGTCCTCCCGTGACCCGGAAAGGTTCGGCCGGTGTCCGCGCGGTGCGCCATTAGCTGAGTCAGCCGCTTCCGCCGCCGCACACGTGTGGGGTCGCGAAGTCGCAGTGGCACCGTGCGCGTAGGAAGTGGAAGGCTTTTCCGACGTGGGAAGTAGACGGCCGTTGACCCTACAAATCGATTATCACCGAACGGGGGGGGGAGAATGTTTAAAATGTATTTGATGTTACGTTTCAATTTCATAGTAAATTCTGCAGAACTTTGTTTTCGGCCCGGAAGCTGCAAGCTCTGAGGATGATCACTACGCGATCGAAACGATCATCAGCCAAATAATTTGTTGATACCAGGCAACATCTTTTATTTATTATACTTAAATATTAGAAGGTATCTACCTCACCAGCGATCTAATTAATGATGTTACGTTTTTTCCGGAATTTTGTAAGAGCCGACTGCCTTTCAACATTTAGATGCCCATTTCTTGCATTGCAGTTGTGTCTCCACTGACACAATCTCGCGTTTCTCTTGAGTGTTGAGTTTTCATGAAAAGTTGACTTAAAGTTCTTGAAAAATGTTGAGAGTTGTTTGTGGGTCTTACGGTATTTTCACCTCTTCGGTGAATTGTTTTATTGACGAGTATCACAGTTACTTTTCACAGTAAGCGAGGGAGCAGGTTTATGTAATATACCTCCCCTTTCCTACGCAGCAGATCACAGTGATGGTTTCTGTGTCAACGACTGTTCTCACGAATAATTTTACTTCTAAGTTCTGGACTTTGAAGTATGCATCAATGCGTGTGCATATTGTATGTATGTACAAATATGTTCAATTTCACTAAGTAATGATTTAATGATTGGTTTAATCTCTTCGCCATCCGTGGTTTTTTATATTTTATACATCGTACCAAGATGTTTGTTCAACACATACGGAGAGAATTTAGTTGGTAAGATGAAATTACGAAGACTGCCCAAACGCATAATAATGAAATTCCTAGGATTTGTAGTAAAGAAAACCGGAAACGATTTTAGCAATCCAAACAGATGGTTCAAATTCGTCATTCGTTAGTTATTTAATATGAAATTAATCTTGGTGCTCCTGAATGATAGAAGGAAAAGCAGGTCATGTTCAACCAGAGAGAACTACGATCCAATTATAATATTTTTTCATAACTTACTTGTTTACTTAAGAGATCCATCCATTGTACAAGGAAATGTCACTTTCAACGAATATGTGTTTTTTGTTACTCGCTGATACTGAGCAGATTATTCAGGTCGTTGAACTTGTAAATACACATTGAACGTAAGCAGAATCATCTGGCTTACTTAAGACGTCCTGTAGAGCGTATGTCAACCAAGAGAGAATTAATGTTTTGTAGCGGATATGACGAAGCTTGGTGAATAAGAAATGGATTTAATCTGAGGCAGACTTTTTTCTGCGAAGACATTAAAAGTAACAAAAAACGTATGTGTCATCAGACACTGAAACTAAAATAAATCTGTGGGTATAACCACTTTTGACGTCTCAAATTAATCGAATTATTATCAATTTATCTTATTTTCCTTTAAATAAATATCGTTTTTCAGGGAAAATCTATCACGTGTAGGAAAGGAAGTAGTTTCTCATGCGCTTATATCAGTTTCGAGACGTTTTAAATTATATAGTAATTCAAGAAAATTAACCAAATAAACACACTTATCCTAACAGAAGAAATGGAAAGAAAAGAAATGAGAGAAAATTATTTATTATTGCTGATCAGTCGGAAGCTGTACTTCATGTATCGATAAGTGTTTATTTATTTTTAAAAGACATCGGCCATGATACAGTATTGTTCTTTAATCCGCTGTCTTAAGATGTATTGAGCATTTACCCAAACAAAGTTGCCCTCAAATTACGAATGTATACACCACTCCTGCAACTGATTTTATGAAATATGCTAGATTATAGTTAGAAAGTTAGAACTTACGTTGTGTATTAACGCTGTGTATTAACGTTGTGTATTATTGTGTATTAACGTTGTGTATTTTTAAGCATGACAACTGTTTATACACATTGCGACGAATGTATTATATTTATGTCACAGAACAATGTCAAAATGATTGAGAGTTGAGATATTCCAAACAAATATTTCTTGGTACCCTGTGAAGCAGTGCCTAGGGATTGTAAAAATATAGAAAAAATGTAATTAACTAATATTCATCCTTAAATAAATAAGTCCTCGAATTCGGATCAACGATACATATACAATGGAAGTATGAGTTAATACATATTTTGTCTTATAGATATTTGAGCGCGGACAGAAATAATATAAAAGCTCGAATTTGAGGGAGATGAATTTCACATAAATAATCGCTTTTTGGCGGTCATATCTCATTGTAAACACACTGAGTAGATTTATTCCAGAAGAACAACTGAACATTCACAAAGCATTTAACATATTGACCTGTTGGTGAGGCATTGTAGCCACTGAAATAGCAATGCAAGTTAATATCTTAACCAAAATTTGATTTTAATCACCCCCTGTACCGAAGAAAATATAAATATCGTCATTTGGAAGTACTAAACAGATCCCAAAACAATGTTAGATCCACAAGGATCCTTTGAATTTCTGATCTCATCGAATCTCAAGTCAAAACCTCGAATCGAGGGATAAAAAAGGAAGGAGGAAATAGAAAAATGGGTGAGAAAAGACACTGAGTGAAATTAGACCTCTTAATATTCGATTTCCTGCTTTGGAATGGCCAGGATTTGAACCTGCCGGGATGCGAACAGGACTGGCTGCAGAAGACCCTTCCCCAGCAACGCCAAAAATCAACTTACATACATATTTGCGGTATACAGCCGGTCAGATGGCCGACATCGTTCGAGCAGTAGTACCGTAGCGGTCTCGGACCAGAACACCGCGGGTTCAAGTCCAGCCTTGGGCATGGGTGTATTTGTGTATGTCTACATGTGTCCTTTGATCCATCACCATCATCCATATCCCCAGGGTTATCAACATTGAGGGATAAAATTCGAGATTCAGCTAAAATGCTGATTCCCCCCCCCCCCCCCCCCCCCGCAGAAAGGTACTTGCATCTGCTGAAAGAGGATGCACATGTGGCCAGAGTTGGCCTATGCGCGAAAAAGAAAATGACGGTGTACACAATATCGGAAAGGAAGACTAGAAAAAAAAAAACAAAAAAAAACCTGGCAACTTTTTTCTTTAAATGTGCAACTGCAGTCGTAAACTTCAATAAGGAGAGCGCATTTCCGGTGGAACCCGACGCCTCCAGTCGCACGCGGAGTGAGCGGCAGGACCGCGGGGCCGGCGAGCGACGGACAGACGGGGAGTGGGCGGGGCCGGCGAGGAGGAGCGCGGCGCATGTGTGTTAATTGGACACGCGCGCGCGGTGCGGCGCCAAGTGGCACGCGGCGGAGGCCCAGGCGGCGGCTGACACCTAAGCGTAAGCTACAGTTTTGAGTTTTTCAACCCGTCCGTGTCGCGAGTTTCTCTGAGCAAACCTGTTTTCATTCTTTCAAGTGCTTTCGTCTTGTCTTTAACTGATCTTAACTTAGGAGTTGGTCTTGCTCAGGTCGGGATAGTACGTCCTTCTTGCGGTTTGGGATTTCTGTAACTAGTAAACATTTATTCGTTCACGTGGCAATAAGTAATATGTTGTAAAGTAAATTTTGATTAATAAAACTCCATTGTAGAGAAACAACAGTACAAGTACTATAGATTTTCTATTTCTTGCCGTGTGGTAGGACAACATTTGAATGATTTTCTTGGCGCTCTATTTATTTGTATGCGCTCGCCGAACACTGTCATGAAGAAATTGCGTGAGTGTGAATTATGATTGAGATTATATTATCTCTGGATCCTTCCAATCCGACACCTGCTCCGGTAACCTGCAGTACTCCGTCCCTTACAGTAAGACTTTTTCCCACACATCACTCAGGACAAGTGAGACGGCCATTTTCTCCGGTTTCTTTCACGGCATTCTCAGATAATTCTAAAAAAAAAGTTTTGGTTGTTTTAAGCGTATGAAAAAATGTTTAAGCATCTGAATCGCGTTTGGAGAGGGGAGGTTAAGGCTCGTACAGATATGATCAATGGATAATTCGATTCCTCACGACAAAAAGAAACGCGATATAAGATAATAATTGTAATAGTTCAATAATATCAACAGAAATTAAATTTATGACTGCGAACGACAGGGTTGATTTTCGCTCCAGTCATTAAAATCTGTTCCTGGACCTTCAACAAATTTTATTTTTCACTGAATGTTAAAGAAATTCGTATTTGATTGCCATTTTCTATCGAACCCACAATACTTGAATTGGAAAGCAAACGTTTTTCTTTTTCCTAACATGTATTCCATTATAAATCAATAGTATGTATGTTTATAACTTCGCATTGTAAACCTAGTTTGGTAAAAAGGAGAAATTAAAAAAAGATCCGTTACCTCAACACGAAATATAAAACAACGCCGAACTGAAATGCAGATATTCTGAGCTCTTGGAATTAATATACCTGTTTAAAAAAATGTATTTATTTGAAAAGTGTATGAAAAGGTTTAGTGAAACGAAAAATAAAACTTTCGCAACATACTTCATTACGTGTGTGAGTGGAATATATTGCAATAAAAGCAAATAAATAGGAATTTACAAAAAGCAACGTTTTCTAAAACATTATTAAACTCAAAATAAAAACATAAATATATAAAAACTATACATATCCGTTCTGTTTTCACTATTATTTATTCATTCAGAAAACCGACCGCAATAAAGGCGCCTTTGATTCCATTTCGGCCCACTGGGCGTCGTGAGCCAAGAGCGGGAGGAAGCGGCAGTAAAGACGCCCATCAGAGAACGGTGAGTGCATTTAATGGCGGCGGACGCGATAGAGGTGCCAGCGACAGCTACGCTAATTCCGGCCAGCGGAGGAACTGAACCGAAGGACAGAGACAGGAACATGAAAACGTGATAGGTTTGAGCAGCTGTGGAAGGGAAGTGGATATCAACTTAGCTAAGTGAAGATCTTGAGGATTGCAGTCGCTTCCGGAATGAAGTAATAAAATAATCATGCCTAAGAGCGTAGGATCAGTTCATTGGCAAGTTAACTGACGGCGCGACTGTTAAATGAAGCTACTTAACATTTAAAGACTATCGCTTAAATAAACTACACCCAGGCTATTCACATCCCTTAGTGAGATAATTGTGATCAATGGTCTATGAAATATGGCGAAATGGGGTTCTTATTAGTTAAACCTGGAACTCTGGGCACCCCAAGGAGGGGTGTGGTAAATGTTAGTTAAATAATGGGGTAAATCTTAACCATAACAAGCCATTCCTTATTATATAAGTTAACCAGCGCCAGCTAACTGGGTTCTGAAATCCAAGTTCACGAGTTCAAACTCGGCTAGGAAAAGAATGTTTTCGAACAGAAAATTTTCAGTGTGCCATATCACGAGCAAGTACAAGAAACCTGAAAAAATGCCCGGCAAAATGAAATCCTTAGCAAATTCCACTCCTAATCAGATCCCATGCATCTATCGATCAGGATAGATGGCCAAAAATAATTGTAAATGTGTCGGTACTCTGGCGGCAAAAGTGGCAGTCAAAATAGTTGGAAGTGTATGGCGTCCAAATTGTATCAAATTAAAGAAATGTTGAAACATTCAGTCCAAGAAAACTGTCATTTGGTTTATTTTGTAGTACTGAACTCGAAAATGACCACAAAATTTTCAGGTATCAGGTTGCCTTGCGCTAGGCGTAATTGCGAGCACAAAATTAACCAAAAATCATTTATTTTAAGCCAGAAACTATTTGGCTGCAGTCAGCTGTTATTATTATTATTATTATTATTATTATTATTATTGAACGGAATAAATGTCTTTTAGGAGACTCTAAATGGCGGCCGACGTCTTTGACGAGCTGCTCTGGAAAGAAAATTCTGTTCACGGTACTGGGAGTGGAGGAAGGCTGACACACAGGCAGGTAGCCATTAGCGTTGCAGTAACGTTGCTTGCGATGATGGCAAAACGTGTGATGGCAATGGCGAGAACAACGGCAGCAGGAGAAGCAATGTCGCGAGTGGAACAGGCGGAAATAATGAAGGTGCTAAGTTTCTAGTGGAGGAAGCAGCAGTGGATGGAACAGATGCGCCTGCAGTGAAAACATCTATGGTAGAATAATGTATCAAAAACGGGAGAGGCTGAGACAGCAGAATTATGATGTTCATGTAGGTGAAACGAAAATCCGACTGATGATAACAGGGGCACCGTCGTGGACATCCAGTCGATTCATTTGGAATTTGTGGTCGTTAAGGGTTTTTGAGACAGATTTTTTCTATGTTCTCCCTTTCATTCTTCTCATTCCGCCATTGTTCTGTCATCTTGTTCTTCATCTCCGTCAGTATCGACTACTCAATATTGCTTTGATCATCACTGGCGAAGGTTTCAAGACCCTCGTATCCAGAGTACATCTTAGTGAACATTCGAAATTTAAATATGAAATCAATAGATAATTCAAGTTGGTGTATTTCGTTTTATTCCAATATACAAGGCTAACTGATTTGGTATTCAGTAAAATCACCTAACTGAAAGTCCGAAACCAGGTTGAATAGTATTTATCGACAGACTTTTTTAATACAAATATGTAAAAATTATAATCTCGTACTTAGCAAGAAACTAGAAATATATAAACATTTACAAATTGTAAGTGCATCAATTTTGCACATTTCAACACTAATTATAAAATGTACGAATTTTAGAATTGAATACACAGTGCAATGGGCTTTTGTTAATTCGTCTGGGGAAAAATCCAAGTATTGGACGATTTTAACAAAAATTCAGAGCCAGCGACATTCCTTTTATTTCCTCGCTACCGCTTAAGCAGTAGAGAGAAAGTTACCTAATACTGCGCGAAAAAAAAACCGGCGAATTTTGGGCAGAAAAACTCTTGATACAGGGCTCTGATAACGAAAAAAATGACACGGCTCCTTGAATTTGAAACCGATATTTTAATTTTGGGAGGTACTTTACATGAAGGCTCTGAGACCTTTTCAACATTTTCAAAAAAAGAAAGGCTCAATCGTTTTTGATTATTTTTGTTGGATGTTTAAGAGAATGGTTCTGAAGGACGTTTAAGAGAATGGTGCAAGTCTTAGTTTCGTTGAAAACTAAATATTCGAAAATTGCAAAAATTCAATTTTTTTTCGGCGTCTTCCTACTACTACAATTATGAAGATACATTTTTTTCCTTAATTAAATCTATTCTTTAAAGAAAGATTTTGAAATAAGGTCAAGTAAAATTTTTCGAAAGATTGAGGCCTTTTCGCGTAATTTTGCGTGAAAGTACCAGCGAGAATGCACGTGTGTTTTAGCATCACCAGTTTAAACGAAAGATAAAAGCAGGGCCGGATTTACCTACAAGCAAAACAAGCAGTTGCTTGGGGGCCTCCATTCACCAGGGGCCCCGCCTTTCGGAAAAATACGCATACCATATTTTTTTGTCTGTGAAATAATTGTTAATCAAGTAGTCTACTGTGTAACAAAATGTACAATTTCAAAACATTTTTTAAAAATATTTATTACATTTTAAATTAGTCTAATATTGACTATACTTTATTTCCTTTACTTATAACTGAATATGTAAATATTTTAAGCAAACCTCAAACTTTTTCATGCTGAAACTAACAGCTATGGGGGTCCTCAGGACAAAAGATGAGGCCTATATAGAATAAATAGAAATGTATGTCTCAAACAATGTAAAATGTATTTAATGTAAAAAAATGTAACACAAGTAAAAATGTCTATAAAAAATTATCAGTTTTCATTTGTATCTGTACAGAAAGTACTTGTACTATAATACATTGTTTATTTAATAAAGATGGGGCTACTTTTTCGGGGGGGGGAACACAATTTTGTGCTTGGGGTCCCGCACTACTTAAATCCGGCCCTGGATAAAAGTACACGTATTTGTGGAAGTTTCATTTATATTTATGTGTATGGTATTTATTAATTATGTGTACTTCGGTTAATTCAAATACTACATTTTATAATCCTTAGAATTTAACGACAGTAACTTCGTAAACTTTAAGAAGTTACCATCTGTGTGCGAACTTTTGCAGTAAAGGATCATAAGAGACCGGACTATTTATAGATAGATTTATAGAAGATAGCCTATGCTTCACTGTAGAACAAACAGATCAAAGCTCTGTAAGAAATTGGTATCTCATTTTTTATTCTCTATCCCAAATTAACTTTCGAAAATTTTTGAAATAATTTCAGGAAATGAGAAATGGAACTGTAAGTAAAATACCATGCTTTGATTAACGAATAACACATTACTTAGGAATAATTAACTTATTTCACTCAACCTCATGTAGAAAATTAGCTTTTTTGTTAATTCGAATATTTTCGATATTTCGAATTCACTTAGAAAAGGCGATTTACCTTTATTGGGCTACTGTTGTCTCTTTCATACATCAAAAAAAAGGGCTCCCTAGCGACGGAGGTGCGATGGCGTCGACACCGGGTTCGTCGCTTGGCGCAGACGACAGAAGCCGCCTTGGCCTCGCTCACGCTGCGAGTATCGCGTGGCGGCGCTAAGCGTAACGCGGGGGGATCCATTACTTCTGGTTCGGACGCTGGAAGCGTGTGAGAGCATATGCCTTTCCGACGCCCGGCTCTCGCGTCAGCCAGCGCGCTCCCTTCACAGCAAACGCATGTCGTTTCCTCGTCAACTGGGAAACTTGGCCTGGAGGATGAAATTGTTCCAACAAGCCCGAATTTGAATTGAATTGAATTGAACTAATGCCTTATTTTACGTGGCGAGACTCAGGCCATTAGGCCTGCTCTTCCGTCTGACCACGTAAATTTCACCAACTAGCAGAGAAAGGAGGTATTTCTTGGGCGAGAAACAGGCGATTTGAATGTAGCTCAGAGGCGTCATTTAGGCTTGAGGATCTTTTACATGCAAGTAAATCTACTAACATGGGACAGCCGGCTTTACTTCCCCTCCGAAGATAGGCGTACGAAGGATGTTTTCGCCCTGAAAAATCCACGGCTTCGATCGGGTTTGAACCCGCCAACTTGGGTACAACAGTCCGAAACGCTAACCGTTACACCATCGCCGCCGCGAATTTGATGGGATCGTGTGTGGTGAGGATCTGGTGCGTATCATTTGTTCCTCTATTTTGGACTGGCTGCGAAGATCGTTGCGTGTTTCAAAATCTTCGTGGATCGCAATGTTCCACTTTCTATCGCGAAGTTGCAGTTTCGATCGCGAAGTTGCAGTTTCCAGGAGTAGCAGATGGATTTTCGACTGAATATTGACACTTTACAACGATGTCGAATAATATTTAGATAAAGTTTTTGGCGTAGGCTGCTCTGATTGTTCGTTTTCGGTGGCTAGTGATAGATTCAGGTGTATCCCGCGTTTGTTATACAGTTTCTTAGATTTCCGCGGCATTGATATTAACTAAACAAACAAACCTTCGATTTGCAGATGTCAGTATGTACAATGTTTTATAACCTGTTAACTTATTATCAATATTTTCCTTGTATTTATTATTCATTTATTAGTACGAAACCGAACACTTTAAAGTATTTGCCAATTAAGCACCAATGAATTTCAGAAGGTACGAAATGACAGTGAATGTACAAGATATTCGTCGTTTTTTCCCATCATATTTCTTTTCAATATTTAATTTGGGGTAGAAAGTGCTAGTCTTCTATCTCCTTATTTTATCAAATCCATAAGTTTCAGCTAAAGCAGAGTAAAAACATTGGCTATCCAATAGTGTAATTAGTGTCCGATATGATCGTAACAATTTTTTGAATAGCATTTTTTTATCACATACAGAAAATATACTCTCACCTCTTTAGGCCTCGGTTGATCGTTGATTAGCGGGCTCGCTTTCCAAGGTGCAACTCCGGGTTTAATTATCGGTCGATTATCGGTGATATACTGATTCTCGGTCAGGGCAAAAATTAATTGTGCACATTCCTTTTAATGTCCCAGTATTTGTCGATGTGTGACGATGAGAAAGCTCACTTCTCAATTTGAGAATACCAGAATACAGAGTAAGAATGGCTGTGTGCTGACTACACGTACCCCTTTTTCCATGGCCGCAAGGCTGGGACACTGCTGATAGGACTTACCTCGTAAAGAACTGTTGTGCCAAAGTACATACATACTCTCACCTCTTTGGAGTAAGAAAATGACATTTGGTTGAATTGTCTTTTATGTCACCAACATGCAAAATAAGGAAGGAGGTGTCACACTGAATTTCAAGAACACCATTATGAGCATTGTTCTTTCCAAGATAGAAAACCTGAGAAGTCAATTTTCCACATGCCCTACTTGCAACTATATACCTAACACCATGTCTTGCAGACACCAATTTAAGGTCTTTATCTGTCCTGAAGTAAAGGCATCTTGTAAAATGCATGACTTGCAAGAAGGTTGGGTTGTAAAGACGGACATAATTAGGCTAACAAAAGACGAGTATAAGCTACGTAGCTACAACCACTGTATCATGTTTAATGGCTTTTATTAACAAAGGAAGCTTGAGATTAATGCACAATTTCGTAACGCAGAGCGCCTTTGCTTAATGGGTAGCGCCAGGATGCAATAATCAACATTCAACTCTTGATCACGCCATTACGGCTAGCTCTCTGCCTCGGTGACTGCACCATTTCCGAGAACGCGCAAGATCTTAACGTTCTCATTTAAACAAACGCAGCCCTACTTTGCAAATCAATTACAGGTCTCAGTTTTATCTCACTAGAACAAGCAGGTAATTACAATTATATTAGTACCACTGCCGTTAAATGTTCAACAATGGTTTCATTATGGAAATAACAGATTTTCACTTTTTTCTTCAACCTTTCTTCACAAAACACAATTGATCTGGCAAATATCAGTACGGTATCTTATGTAAAGTAAGTCAACCTTTTATTCTTGGCAAATGTCTTCGTCGGCCTAGTTTAAAAGAAACAACATATTTCAGTATATAAATTATACAGTAACCATTTCAGTACTGTACATTAAAGGAGTAAACAATAGTATTTAGTCATTAGTATTATAGTATACATTTAGTGTACATTATAGTACATATACATTATAGTATACATTTCTTCAATATGCCTCAAAAGAGTGTTTACTGGATGGTTTTGATGGTATGTAGATAAACAATTGGTACTTCTGCAAATGACGTAATTAAGTACACAGTGTGCAACATTGTTGGTGCCAAATACTTCGGGGACGCAGTTTTAACGTCAAAAGATTTTAAAATGTTCATATGAACATTGGACCAAAAATCATTTATTACAGTGTTACAAGATATTGAAAATTACAAAATTTGTTCAAAGTGTCAATTGGAAAGTTAACGGAAACATGAATTTTCTAGGCAAAGTTCCGAAAAAAAAATCAGAAGCAGATAATAGAAAAAATAGAGGAGAAAAGTGAGAGACGCAAATTAATCAGTATGTATGTACTTTGGCACAGCTCTTTAGGAGCCAAAGCCTACCAGCAATGTCTCGGCCATGGATTAAGGGGTACGTGTGGTTAGCACATAGCCATCCCTACGTCGTATTCTGGTCTTCTTTACCCGAGAAGTGAGCTTTCTCATCGACACACAGCAACAGATGCTGGGGACATTTAAGAAAAGCGCACAACTAAGTTTTGCCCTGATAAGGAATAGAACCTCAGGTTGCGCCGGGGAAAGCGAGCACGCTAAGTAACAAGCGTAAATTATTCAGTGAAAATATTTTTTTTTTACCGTAACAATAGTACGAAGGGGGAGGAGCAAAAGAAAAGCAAGGGAGTGCAGATAAGTACTTGCCACTAGAACCCTATTCGTAATGGATTACTTGCAACCCAAAAACAAAGATCTGATACTTGAGTAATATTTATTTTGTATTTGAATTTTTAAAATTCTCTCAAAACTATGCATTTGCAGCGTTTGGTGATGGTTTATGTGGGGGAATAAATTAAATGATGCCATTAACCACAAAACATATACAAAAAATATAATTCTTGTTAAAACATTATTTCGTTCAATTTAAATTTCGATGAGATCTCTGCTGAAAATACTAAGGTAGTTTTCCTGTGGCCAAATATGCCACAATTAAAGTGTCAAAACCAGGCTCCTAAGAGTTGAGATGTACCCATGGGGTCCCTCAGCAATTAATGGAATAGAAAACTGGCTGAGATCGACTTAAGGATTTCCACGGGCAGGCGAAATGAGAGATATAACCCACCCACCAAGAATGTCAGTTAAGATGTCTGGAAATCGCAGAGAAGGGGTGCCACAAAGGCCTGGCAATACGCAGCAGCTAATTATTATTTTGTTTCCAGGCACGTCAAATGCTATGGTCTTCAGTCAGTTAAGCTAGTGCATGTTATATCTCGGGAGATAGCGGTGTTGTTTCCCACTGAAACGTAAGATCCGACTCAGTTCTACATGTCGGTTTGCGGGGAGCAACCTCTCTAGGTATCTCCCCTCAGCAGGGCACCACCCCGATCAGGATACGCTCCAAACTCGTCGCGTCTTGGACGACAGTACAGTATATTTAAGTATGTGTGAGTGTATGTGTGAGTGAGTGTGTGTGAGTGTGTGTACGGAGAGAGAACGGGACAAGGGAGCGGATCGAAAAACGTACGCTGTCCGTGATCCTTGTGCTAAGGTACTTCTACATAATTCGCATGGTATTCATCGAAGAAACGTGGGGAAAACACGGACCACACCAGCCGGCCATTAGAATTCTTCTCCAGACTGAATTCGACCTACTATCTTGCTGGTATCCTAAATCCACCACTGTCACAACTCGAACCCGACCAGACGCCGAGCAGTGTCATCAACTGTTACCCTGAGCCACCTCGACCAATCTCGGCGGCGCCCTAAAACTTAAACTAAAAGAACGAAAATACGCAGCGAAAGAATTCTCGTAACCAGAGGAGGAAAAGCAAGAACCGACGACAGAGCGCGTGCGCGGGCGGGGGCGTCGCGAACCGGTTCGGTTCCGCCAGCGCCTTTGCGGTTCCTCCTCGGCGCCGCCGCGCTCCGGCGCCCCCCCCTCTCCCCCCCTCCCTCCCCCCTCCGCGGGGCGTATTAGCAGGAGGCGCCGCGCCGGAGGAGCGGAGCAGAGCGGAGCGGAGGTTGTTCAACTTCGCTTTCGGCGCGGGGGCGCAGCTTCTAAATGAGGCCGGCGCTTCCGGCTGTTCGGCCGCCTCTCGCCGGAAGCGCAAACGCGTCGACGCTCAGCCCCGCTCAGCCCCGCGCCGCCGCAGCCGCCGGTCGGAGATCCCCGCCGCCTGATGAGATGCGACGAGAGATCGCGGGAGGGGGGGGGGGCGGAAGGCGTTACAATCCTCGCTCTCAACGTCATCATCATCATCGACAGCAAGGATTAGACCTCTTGGTCTGTTCCGTCTCAGAATTGTTCATGCCATCTCTTCAAGGGACGTCCTACACTTCTTTTTCCTTTAGGTACATATTGAAGAATAGTTTTACTTATTCTATGTTCTGGCATTCTCAGGACATGACCTTTCCAGTTTTCTCGATATTTCGTTATGGTATCTATAACCGGTTCAACATTTAGTTATTCTCTGATATCTACACTTTTTTTGTGGTCTAATAGTGAATATCCTGCCACAAAACGAAGAAATCTCATTTCTGCAGATTCAATTCGGCGCAGCTGATCTGATGTTAATGTCCAGTTAATGTCCTCTCAAAGTTCGGTATTTAATAACCATCGGCGCCGGTGTCTCCGTATCTTCCTACGCCTCTTTCTGTTCTGGTGGCCCTGCACTTCCACTTCTAGTACCCACGACGGTTACCACAAAAGACTTGGAAACTTCTTTCTACCCGTGAATAAGAAAAAAAAATATGATCACGATACTCTATGCTCAAGTTCAACAGAAATATTTTAAATAAAATGCAAAATTGCATCCGAAAAAAAGAAAAGTTGATTGTTTACAAAGTCACACTTACATATTGTTGTTTTTTTCTTGCCTGGCCCGTATTATATTCGAATATCTTCCGAATCGTTGCAGATATTGAAATGCGATTTTCGCTAACAAGAACGAATGTGAGGGACACATAATATGATGCACTATATTCAACTTTTTTTTTTTAATTTAAGAGATATAGTAACAAAGTTGATTTTTTACATGGAATCTATAGAATTCTTCAGCCCATGATTAAACACATGAAGAGACGAGTTCGTACCCGTTACATAAAATATTTTTTAGAATTTTATCGTCACGCTGACTGCTAATATTCTCCCACTAACGCGGGGAAACGCGCCTCAAGGGCATTCTGTTCGGTTGCATTGGTCCTGCAAGGGGGAAAATTGCAATACCGCATCCGGCGCAGAGATAACACGGAATCCAGCTTAAAGCCTTCCAAATCTACTACCTTGCAGCTTGACGACAATGCACTGACCCATAGCTAGAGTTCATCCATAGCTAGAGATGATCATCAGCTAGAGTTGGGCAAAACGTATTTATAAACAATAACTACCTACTACTATTATTTATTCGTTACTTGAAATACGTGAATAATAACTAAAGTCATTAAATATCAAATGAATAACTGTAACCAAATTCGGTGAACTAAATGAACCCTAACTGTAAGTGTGCGTGTGTGTGTGTGTATCCGTCACTCACATTTAGACCACTTCCCGTGCACCAAACGAGACATATGAAGTGTCAGTCGACGCGTCTCGGTCTCCTGATGAACTGAAAATTTGTTTTCAAATCTGGCCACAAGATCGTAACAACGTTTTTTTGCGTGATTTAGCGTTGGGATCGTAGTGGGTAGACGGATAATTAAAGCAACACCACCTACATAGATCTATGAAGGTAGTGTTGAGTAAACCCCAGAAATATTCGGTCCACGAAGACATAATATTCTTCTATAAGGATGGCAACATTGGATTATTCTGGAACATGTAAAACACAACAGAACGTGTCGGCAGAACTATGAACAGTAGTGCTGCTGTGAACATAAGAAGTGAGGTGTTTCATCCGTATTATCGTATTTAAAATAATTTGCAACATCAACGTACAGTATTACCTTGGATCGTATTAAATTTGAAGAAGGCAAGTGAATACGAGTAAAACCAGAACTGTGAGGGATCTTAGAGAACGGAAGCACGTGCGTGTTCGACCTCGCTCATTTACGTTCTTACACGTGCAAATACGGGGAAGAATCAAACGTAATTGTAGGTTTTGTGACAAAATTTTCAGAACTAATTGAGAATTATCTTATATTAGGATTAGAAAATAACACTGAAGAACAGCTTACAATTGATCTTTAACGAGCATTTTTTTGCATATTTGCAAAAAAGGGTACAAATGTAGCTGTGTTAAATTCCACCATTCGCATCATCCATATCTGCAAGTATTTTTTACGGCGATTACAATTTTGAAATTGCAATATTGCGAATTAATATACCGTATGAAAATAACATGCAAGGACATTGAGTGTTGGAAGTTTTTGGACGAAAGTATGACATCATCAGCTACTACAATTCATTGGCATGTCCAATGCCAGCGACTTAAAAGAATAAAAGTATTTGAAGCTATGCATGTCATTTAGGAATATTCAACACATGAAAGAACTTTTAAAACAGTTTACAGCATTCAACTAGCTATTATTCAGCGTAAGTAATAACTTATTAACAAAGCAATTAGTTACTAATAACTCACAGCTGTTAGTTGTAGTTGCGCAAACAAGTAATTCAATCAATTGCGCAAACAAGTAATTCATTCAATCACGTCCTTTCGCAGTATTTTTCAGAATTGTTATTGTAATTTTCTCTTTTACTGCTATACTTCATTAG
This sequence comes from Gryllus longicercus, assembly GCA_038098605.1. Taxonomy (NCBI): domain Eukaryota; kingdom Metazoa; phylum Arthropoda; class Insecta; order Orthoptera; family Gryllidae; genus Gryllus; species Gryllus longicercus. Next base: position 1,446,645 of record JAZDUA010000303.1, read on the forward strand.
CGGGCACATGGTTATAAGAACATATTGTTGCAATTTGGGATATGAAATATCTCCCACTATGGGGCAATTTATTATTATTTGGGATTAATTTATCATCCTGGTTGAACCAAAATCAGTTCCACATTTTAGACGAACTTCTTTTTTTTTTGAATTTGTCAACAATTTGATTTAATACAATGTTATTATAATTCCCGAGATGTAAAAGCTCAATTCAAGTACCTATTTGCGTTCATCTCTTCGCTTTCGATGACTGCAATCAGAAAAATTCGGAGATTCTTAGCCTCCGGGAGACAAGTGCCACGAGAGATGGCGAGATAGTGACGCGGGCGGAAACCGTTGGAATTGCTCGCGTTCAAGTCGTGCTCTTTCATCAGCGTCGGCGCCGAGGCCAGAGTACCTTCCGTTTCCCTGCCTCCTTCTGTTCCGGTGTTGTGACACTGCGACTTGGAGGGTTTTTGCTGACTTTTCCGACCTTGCAGCCTTACAGATCCCCTTCACATCGGTCTTCATAGCTCGTAGGAAAGAGGAAAATGGGATTTTCTTGGGGAAACGTTTCGACCCGTTCCAATATGAATGAAACCACAGTGTGGTGATTTTCCCCGTTTCCGTAGGGCTTAAGGCTAAATGCACCGAAAAATACTTGTAGGAAAATTCAATAGATCGCAGCACTATCACAGGGGAATTTACTTCACTGATTACGTCTGAACCAATGGTCCGATTTTTGATCAGTAAACGGCATTTGACGCCTTTTTAAAATAGAATTCACGCTACGATGACATTTTTCCAAAAATCTAGCAAAAACGCGAATTTGAAATTAGTTCTCCAACTTCCGAGAACAAATTAAAAAATGTAGGCTTATAGCGCGATGGCGACATGCTTCCTGAATCCAACACCGTGACAATCATACAAATCGGACGAATAGGAGCGTCGTAAAGAGAAATTTACGAAAACACCTCCCTCCCTCTTCCCCTTCTGCGCCGTTGCGCCATCCGCCCGACTGCTGTGGGCCGTCTGTCGGCGCGGCGACACGGCCAGGCCAGGCGGCGTGGGCCAGCCTCGGCGGAGAAGGAGGGACTTGCGGGATTCGCAAGCCAGACAGTCGGTTTATGCGTTCCTCACTTTACATCTCAATCTTTTTTTCCACATATATCAAACTAGAGATGCTATACTACTATCTTTTTCACATAGTTCCGTCTTCCTTCGAATACTATCTTAAAATTGTTTGAGGCATTACTCAAAATATCATGTCTGATTTGGAACTGGTTTTAAAAAAAATGAACAAATTGTGTAAATATCACCATTATTCCATCTCCCCACATCTTATTTTAGATACATTTTACTTCTAAGGTTATCTGTTATAACTCCACCTTGCTCTAAGATCTTCCGTTGTCAAATACCGGAAAAACTGAGTGGAGTACGCGCATGAGCTCTTTTATCCACTCGACTTTTGATCTTAAAATGACGTTTATCTGCTTTAAAGAGTTCATCTGGTGAATCTCTTTTCCCAAGTAAAATAGCCGAATCTAATTTTAAAAATGTTTTCGTACTTTCGGACAAATTAAAAAAAATGCATGATCTTGGCTGTCCGGGTGACGTCGCGTCGAAGGATGTTTTGCCGTCGTTTTGACCATCTTGTTGTGGTCTTCCTCAGGGCCTCATACCAGCCCTGAGGAAGACCACGACAAGATGGTCGAAACGTCGGCAACACAATCTTCGACGCGGCGTCACCCGGACAGCCAAGATCATGCTCAGGACTGCCGCGGAAGCCTAAGACTTCAAATTTAAAAAAGGTGGTAAAATAGCGGGCTGGCGAGCTGCATCCTGACTCCAACGCATCGAAATAAAGTAATATGAATCATGTCTTATCCCAGTTTACTTGGTAAGTTATTTTGATAAAAACTAAATATGTTATATTTGTATAATTTTGAAAGGAATAAATAATTCCTGGTGAGTCGTTTCATACAGACTACGTAAATGAATAAAGGGTAATGATGCAATTGGATAACTCTTAGATGTTTGCTTGCATTTGGAGCGTGTTTTCCCTTACATTTTCTTTGTTTTATAAAATGTGAATTTTCTAGAAAAACGTTATCTGTAGAAATTGCAGTATGCAAAACCAGTTAACGTGACTTTTTCGTGACATATCGACCACAATGATATAAATAATATGGAACATTCAAACGAGTTTAAAAACGAAGGAAATCTTTTTCTGTGAGAATGATCTTAGGATATGCTTTACGCTAACGCTTACACGACGTAATGTAATCTACACAACTTTTCAGAGAAGATAGAAAATGAGGTTTCTTTCAATGTGAATTGTTTTTGAAAATCTTAAGAAAGTATATGCTTACATCAACAACATTTTTAAAATCCTTGTTGTTTTTTTTGTTTTGTTTTTCTTCTGAGGGATGACTTTTGCATATTGACTGAATCACACGGTATTCATGCAATTGTGTTGTTATTTGCAGAATCTCGGCTGTCCCCTTTCTTTGATAATGGAGTAATTATAGTGCGTTGCAAATCTGTTGTTTACTGTTTTATTTTCCAGATCACATTGCATAATTGTGTTAGTTTCGCCAAGATTTCTTCCCCTGTATCTTTGAATAGTTCGATTGGAATATTATCTACAGCCGAGGACTTTCCATTTTTCAGTTGTTTTGTCGCCCAATTCATTTCTTCGATCTCAGGTTCTTATTCGTAATCATCTATATTTATCCACTACTCTATTTGTAAGTCCTTATCATATAACTTTTTCGTGTATTCTTCCCATCTTTTTTGTGATCTCTTCTTTTGTTGTATTTATATTGTCGTTCTCGTTCTTAACATTCGCCATTGTTGGTTTACGCTCCCTGGTCATATTTCGGATGACCTGAAAAATTTATTAAGATCTCCATTTGTTGTTATGTTCTTCCACTTCTTCGCTTTTTTTTTCTTGAATAAACTTTACTTTATCTTGCCTTGGTCTGGGCTGGAATCCCCGTAGAGTTTTCTGACTTTCGTCTGGTCATTTGCTTTCTTTGCAGAGAAATATAATGTTTGAAAAGAAATAAATATAAGGACTCCGTTATACATAGTAATAATAATAATAATAATAATAATAATAATAATAATAATAATAATAATAATAATAATAATAATAATAATAGGCACGCGTTTGGAGTAAAAACCAAAGTATGTACACTATAGTATTGCTTATATCGTACTACAATACATCGAATCTTCACTTCGATGTCTGTGTTTCCAAGATTTTGTGAAACATCTTTATATTTCACGGAAAAAATCTTGAATTTTCTCTGAGGGTCTAATTCAGCCTGTCGATTGTGAAAACTATTGAGGAGGTTGTTGCTCCGAATGCATCGGGCGGTTGGTCTTTCATCGCCACCTGCCGCAAAGGATTAGGGCAGGGACTAGGGCACGAACGAGCCTGGACTCGCGTAAAGTGGCCGTGGGGGAGGGGGCCCGGGATTTCAAGTCCGATATGGCACTGGGACAGTGGTTCGCAAATAGACAACGTGGAGAATGCTCACACCAAGTTCACTGATCGGCTCGCTTACTCGGTTCTTTTTCTCCGCTTTACACTTCCTGCTCCACGTCCACGTGTCTACTGCGTGTCTGTTCATCCCCAAGCCACCTCATTCTTTTAGTTGGGAGCTGACTCGATTGCGAGACTGAGGAAGTTCTTGGAAGCTTCCTTCCCCCCCCCCCCCGCCTAATTTGCAACTACAAGCTGTCCCAAATACATTACGCCAAGAATCCATAGGCAAGAATTAAAACATCATACGAGAATAAGGAAAACAAATAAGCAATAAGAGGATGTTATCAATGTAGATTTTTTTATCTTCACAGTATGGCCTTTTCTTACCGGGAGTACTCAAGGCTGCCCCGCCGGCTTCAAATCCTTCTTTTTTAATTGATGTCACAGTTCGAACAGATATTTTAGTATAGTTTACTACCCGAAAATTGCTGTAATGCAGCGTGTGTTGAAGAACGCCCGAATTATTTTCTTTGTCACATTTCTTAATAACGAGACGTATATTTTCCATAGCTTAACTGTGTATTGTTTGGCCTTTTCTACGAACAGAAGCCATACCGTTCCACCAAAAGTCACAAACCAAATTAAAATTAATACGCTATACACTTGTGTTACGAACAAGAAGCAATCAACATGTCACTCATTGAGTTCATGTCTTCTCAGAACAAGAAACATTCTATATTAGATGAAGTGATATTGAACCTCATACAATGTTGTCAAAGCAGATATACTATTTCCTCGACTGCTCGCGTAGGCGGAAAATTGCAAAACACGTCAATATGCTGAATACTTACACTGTAGGTCTTCGGCGAATTCTTTAGTTCTACCTCGTATGTACGACAGGTGACAGTAATATTTAAATATATGGTTTCGTAAAGTTTTGGAAGCATATTTATTTGTGCAATGTAATTGAATTTCCCTCACTATTCAAGAGAGATTATTGTCAAATTGCCGCCATGCGAAAGATGAGGCGTCAAAAATCGTTACACTAGTGTGAACACTTTTCAGGTTTTCAACGTCAAAAGTAATTTGTTGAGACCGCAAAGTGTGAAAGTGGCTTTTAGATTGTACTATCTCAGGTACAAAAAACTTCGATTTATAGAGGAGTATACTGCACTATAATTCATGTACAAAATGGCCAATGAATTGAGTGTTTGTAAACATTTCTTTCAATAATATTTTAGATCCTCCAATAATCACTACGAAAATCAGAATTCCAACGTTTCTTTTGCATCAGAATCGCTTACAACACTACCAACAAAAAAATCGCTGCCATCATCTCGAAAAACGAAAAGGAGATTGTTGCCTTCTAAACTCATGATTTGAAAAATGGAAAACAAGAGACGGTGAGTGATCCATCAAAAACAAAATTCGAAAACTGCAGAACACGTCAGTGCAATAAGTCGCAGAGACAACCACTCATTTTTCATAATTTATTTTTTCATGTTACAAACATAAGATGTACAAACTTTTAGAATTTCGTTGGTCAGTCACAAAAGCTTTGTGTTCTCTCTCTTGTATCTGCCTGTTAGTCTGTACAACAGAGATTGTGAAAGTATTGCATGTCTGTCCTACCGACTCCGATCTTACAGGTCTACCCTTGATTTCGGTACTTTTGAATAAATGTAAATAGAAATAATAATAATTATTATAATAATAATTACACTGTAGATAACTGCGGCTACATGCATAAAAAGTATCAAGAAATTCAAAATTATAATTTACTTTTAGTTTACGAGATAAAACTTTCCCCAATGTTACCAGTAATTGTACCTCGCGGCATGAAAATTCGTCACCCTCTCATCGTTTCGCCTCTCTCCCTAAAGCGTTGCCGTGGGAGACGCCAGAAGTGTGCAGGATCTGCGGTCGCTTCCGATGACATACGAGGGTCTATGTTATTGCCTTCCGCTTACGGAGTTAGGAGAGGTGTCACAGCAGGAGCGGATGCAGCCAATTATTTTTCGGGAGGTGGGGGTATATTTTTGTATACATATATTTTTGTAAATAATAAATGAATTTATTATTATATTGTATATTATTTAGAGATTCACCAAATGAACCCTTTAAAGCAGGTAAACGTCGTTTTCAGATCAAAAATAGAGTTGTAGGATAAAAGAGCTCGTGCTCCGCTCATTTTTTCGATATTTATCAACGGAAGATCTTAGAGCAAGGTTGTGTGATAACAGAAAACCTTAGAAGTAAAATATATCTAAAATAAGATGTGAGGAGATGCTGATATTTGAGTGCTATACTCCGCTCAATTTTTTCAGTATTTGACAACGGAAGATCTTAGAGCAAGGTTGTGTGATAACAGAAGACCTTAGAAGTAAAATATATCTTAAATAAGATGTGAGGAGATGAAATAATGCTGATATTTACACAATGAGTTCCTTTTTTTAAAAAAAATAGTTCCAAATCGGAATCGATGTTTTGAGTAATGCCTCAAACAATTTTAAGATGGCATTCGAAGGAAGACAGAAATATGTGAAAAAGATAGTTATGTACTACTATTACAGACCGTTTACCTCTGTCTATAATAGTAGTATAAAATCTCTAGTTTGATATCCGTGGAAAAATAGATTGAGATGCAAAGTGACGAACGCATAAACCGAGTGTGTGGCTTGCGTGTCCCGCAAGTCTCGCCTCCTCCGTCGAGGCTGGCCGCACGCCGCCGGGCCTGGCCGCGCTGCCGCGCTGACAGAGGGCCCACAACAAACGGGTGGGTGACGCAACAGCGCAGAAGGGGAAGGGGGGGGGGCGAGGTGTTTTCGTAAATTTCACTTTACGACGCTCCTATTCGTCCGATTTGCATGATTGTCACGGCGTTGGATTCAGGAAGCATGTCGCCATTGCGCTCTAAGCCCACATTTTTTAATTTGTTCTCGGAAGTTGGAGAACTAATTTCAAATTCGCGTTTTTGCTAGATTTTTGGAAAAAAGCCATCGTAGCGTAAATTCTATTTTAAAAAGGCGTCAAATGCCGTTTACAGATCGAAAATCGGACCATTGGTTCAGACGTTATCAGTGAAGTAAATTTTACTTATTTTGGTGCTGCCACGTGGTGGTCACAAATTGTACTAGTGTCGGTACATTTAGCCTTAAGGAGAAACGTGTTTATGTCTATGAAATATGAAATGTGTTTAATTTATTATGTGCATTTGTGCTTAGAAGCGAAATACAGAATACGAGTCTCTCAGACACGTTCGGCTTTCCCAATTTCAATATGTCGCACCCGCCGCCAATCGAAACAACAAAAACTCGATAATTCGAAATGTTTATATTCGCTATTTTGATTCTAAACATATATGTTGTACTATACAAGTTTAATTGTCTCAAATGTTCTTCTATCAATTTCAAATCATTTTAAATAATTTTTTTCATTTCATTTCTGCATTTCGTGAAACCCATAGGAAGAATTCGAGGATGAATTGGCAATGCATTTACGTACCGTACAGCCGCCGTCACGCAGAACTGATAACTAGCTAATACAGATGGCTACTACACAAGAGCTATCAATGAGAAAAAACACATACTCGTATCTTTACCCTTTGCCCGAAGTTTAATTTATGCGTTGTCTTAACTTCCTTTTTATTACTGCCAATCTTAATCAAACCAAAAGTTGTTATGTACTGGCCAGTCGTAGACACTTCCAATGGTTGCTGGTCATGTGAATTAGCGTAGTGCGTTTGTGTGTCACGAATGAAGGCCGTGAGGAAGAATAGTCCACCACAGGCGTTACTTGCACCAGTAGGTAGGGTAAGATGAATTGAAGCCTACGCGGAAAAAATGGTCTGGAACATGGGTGCCCTTATATATTTTTGAATCCACTCACAATAATAAAATGTCTTCTCGTGATCCGTGACTTGTAATTCACGCAGATCCACTACTTTTTAATGAAACCGTTTGTTTCTTTCCTTCGACATAGTGTGTGGTGCCTAACCCATCTTGATCAAATTTATCATTCAGTTTGCCTTGATCTATTGAGCTAATGCTGAGATGGACCCTCGTTTTGCTTCTGGACTCACTAAATGTAACTTCACTATCTGTGCATGTTTTCATGAGCTCAATGGGGAATGTAGCTCAAGGAATCGTTCTCTATGTAACCGTGGCAGTAGATCGATTCTTTGTCAAAGAAGACGATAAGGGATAGTACCAAAATCTGTAACATTGGACTCTGCAAATAGCCTTTTATAACACGGGAGAAAATATTATCTTAGGAACAGTCGGATGGACGGACGGACAGACAGGTAGACTGGCGTTTGTTGTCAAGAGATATTTCTGTATCAAGGACCCACAAAACATGGATTCTGGCTACACAGCGTGCTAGAAGAAGCACTTAAGTACTGATGAATTCCAAGAAACGTTTTCGCGCTACTCTGAACATTCAGGATCGAGGGTGACCCTTGACACTAACGTAACAAGCAATGATTCGTAGATTGAAATATCTGAATTGAAGGGTTTGGACCAGGAATAAGACCAGACATAACAGCCACATCAAACTTCCTGATATTCATTAATATCTCGATGTTGGTGAAAATGTGGCTTACGTTGTTACAATATACGTCTTGTTCACATTCATAAAGTCACACGATGAGACTCACTTTGACCAAGAACGAGACATCCTTATTTTCAAGCAGCGTGGAGGCTTATAGTGTCTGGAGTCCACAGTACTTCAATCGAAAATTTTTGCCTCTCCTCTGAGATGTGTTTGTGTACCTCGTGCTCCAGCCAGCAGGCGTCGTGGGCGGGGGCCGGGGCGGGGGCGGGGCGGCGCTGGTCGTGGCGGGGGTCGCTGGGCGCGCGCTGCGGGGAGCTCCTGCGGGGAGCGCTGCTCGGGAGCGCCGCGGAGCGGCTCTTGCCCGCCGCGGGGCCTGCGCCTGCGCATGCGCCACCACCCCCTCCGAAATGCGCCACATTCAATGACAGTTTAAAACTTGTAACCTCTTTAAACAAGTTTCATGACTTGTTAATTTTTTTAAAATTTTAACAATTAACGAATATTAAAAATAAAATATTTTTAAGAGTTTATTCGATTTTAAATCGACATTACCTTTCGTAAAAGATAACTCTATTGAAATATTTATAATAATTTAATAATAATAATAATAATAAGAAGAAGAAGAAGACGAAGAAGAAGAAGAAGACGAAGAAGACGAAGAAGAAGATGAAGAAGAAGGCGAAGAAGACGAAGAAGACGAAGAAGAAGAAGACGAAGACGAAGACGAAGAAGAAGGAGAATGATAATACAAATTATGTTTTGATCATTCAAACTACTGACTGCCGCAGCCAGGAATCGAACACTGCTCTTTCTCATTAAAGTACACAAATTGAAAAAAATGTATAAATTAAATGGTAATTCGCATTACTAAATTCCATATTTTTTTTTCTTCACTTTTTTTACAATGGTTCCCTTTTAATAACTTCTGAAGCCATCCTAGACGCGCATTCAGAATACGTGCCAAATTCAAGGGGCCCAGACAAGCCAACACACACTTGAAATACGAGATAGATTAACCCGATTAGTGATGCCCACCTATGAAAAGACAAGCCTGTGTGACGAGAACCCAGACTTTAAAATGCTTAGGAATGAAATCCATCGACTCTTGATGCTAAATAAATGAGCAAACACGGACGAGAAAAATAACGAATTCCATCACGTTCAAGTCCTTTCACCCTTTTGGGTTTACGGGCCTCGTATTTAATCGTACCTCGTAGGCGTCAACAGTCTTCTACATACTCGTACAAGGCATTTAGAATAGGCCGACCACAAAGCCTCATACTGAAGAAAATAAGGAAAACGGGATTCGCTTGTCAGCTTTATCCCCAGGTCGCAGACGTGCGTATTAACCCGTTCGGTAAAACAGTTTCAGTAAGTGGCTCGTAACCCAAACGTGTATGGACCTCTTTAGGGCACTCAACGACTACATGTTTCTTCACATTGCCAGATGTAATAATAAATATCACCATGTTGTAATGTATATGGCCAATACTAAGTTCCCGCTGAATAACACTAAGGGAACGAGGAATGCTACATTTTGTGACCCGAAACGAGAACTAGCGCATCATTCACTTTCAGAATAGCGCTGAAACTGCACGAAAATATCATAAAAATGGGGATCTCCAACCACGAGAAATACATACTCCAAAAACGTTTATTTTCTTTAATTGAAAATTATCTTCGAAAATAGACGTGATAACACCTGGCCTACGCCACTCCCGGGGCATTATTAATTAATTCGTTCTTCGCCCGATAATAAACAGAATAATATTTGGAGTGCTAGATGGAATGAAGAAACACACGAGATCCTGAGCCCTTCCATCCATTGCCCTTCTTTGCCCTCGCACATGCGGGGAAAAAACATGTTTAATATAAACGTGTTCGAATTGTGGCGGTAGCTGGAAGAGAGTCCCATGAAGACCCTTCCTCTGGATAATGTGGAAATGATATACATATGTCAATGCAGATTTTCATTATTTCATTTTGATTTGTTTGGTTGGAAGAGCAATGGTTTGGTTGGAAGCAACAATGAATTCACCATGAACACTTTTCTTAGCTTCCTTTTAGAATATTTTAAAATCATTTATTTTCGGTAAGTGGAGAAGAAAAAAAGAACATAATTACGAAGGATAACTGGTTGTTGCTAAATAAAAAAAACAACATCAGAAAGACCTGGAATGTCTCCAAATTGTCAGAAAAAATTACAGGTGAAATGTTTACACCAAACAAATAATTGCTGCTTAATGCGGTGCTTTGGAATTTGTACACTCGGATGCAGTAAAAAATGTCCAAGAGATAATATTGGAGGAGGGTAGAAAAACTTAAAAGTTATGATAGCATACATAGAGAGTTAAGAATAAAGATGGTTCTAATCAGGGAGTTCGAACAGCGTGCATCAAACAAATCTGGCTACTGAAGAAAAAAACCACATGGAAAGATACCGCTGAAAGAAAAAACATACAAAAACACTTCAAGAACGAGCAAGAGAGTACCTCACAGTTTCTCTCTTCAGCCCGTTCCATTATCAGAATTTGTGTGAAAGTCACCTATTCTGTAACGCAAGTATTAAACAATGGTACCGGTATGTCATCAATATCCGGAGCTCTACGCCTCAGAGATTGTGTGTCATCAGGATTCGGGAACTAATCAAATCCGTCAATGATTCTCTGGCTGTGGTACGTTGAATAGAGAATAAATCTGACGGCTTATAAAAATATTAATATTGCGTTGACATTTTTTTCCTGAATACGAATCCTTAAACTAACTGCACGAGCTCCTCCCCTCTGCAGCTCGTCACCAGTTCCACGCGAAGCCTTTCCACTAAAAAGCCGCGTAGCGATCGAATGAAGAGGGGACTCACGGGGCGTGTCGTGGCGTGCGCAGGAAGTCTTGGCGGGCGGCGGGTCGCAGGGCACGGGCGGCAGCGGGGGCTCCTGCCAGGTGTCGTCGCCCGCGCTGCCGGCGTCGCCGCCCCCGCCGCCGCCGCCGCCGTCGCCGCCGCCGCTGCCGCCGTGCGCGCCCGGCGCGCAGCCCGGACGGCGCCCGCACACGCGCACGCGCACGCGGCTGGGCTCCGGCGGGCCCTGCACACACGCGCGTTCGCCTTCATTGGTAACCCTTCGCCCGTATGCGCACGCTGGTCGAAGCTGTAGCCTTAAAATGTTGCAATTACGCAACTAGTAATCCATGTTGTTTTCCATAACATCCTAAAAGGTATCGTCATGTGCTTTTCAAAAATGTTAGAAGAAATAACTTATGCTATGAAATATAAATCTGTATTCACCGGAGGATTTTATTCACAGGAGGATCATTTCAGGAGGAAAAATACACCAGCGTGTCCCTCGCAATTTTAGTAATACATAATTTCTCTACCTTTTTGGCGACAGAACCATTGATGCCTTAGTGTTTTTGTCATTTTTTGATTTGTACGGAGCCTGTGTGCTAACGCAACAGGCTCAAAACTCGAAGCGGTTTTGCATACTCGGGGGGGGGGGGGGGGTAGTGTGTGCATTGCAGTTCTGACGACAGGCTGGCGGGCTAAGATTCTGACGGCCTAAACTCTGGCGCAATTGCAAGACCGCTTGCGATACAGCAATATCGTAATTGGCACCAAAATTCCGTTATTTCACAAATTTGCGTTTTTCTTCGTTTGTATCCGAAAAAAGTACATTTTTTCTTCGGCAATACTTAGAACAGTTCTCAGACCTTCGACTCATTACAAGTACAATCGTCTGGTCGTTAAAGAAGACGTAAAATCACCAAGAATCTGGTGTAGAAAAACGAAGCTTTTCTCAACAAAATGCCATAGTAAATATTTGTTCATCTAATTGAAAAAGAGACGGTGGTGATTTTTCCCACTTGAATGACTATTTATGAATAAATGTAAATGTATCTTGCTTTCATAAAAATGAATTAAAAATATGGACTGCTTATAAACTACTGCAAACATTAATGGAAGTAAAACGAGAAAATTGCAATGGTACTATGTAATTGTTGCACTGTGTTATTAACCCTAGGATGCACGTCCTCCTCAGTTTTTTATTTCGCTTTTTACTGCATTTCTGAGAACTTGCTCTCGATGTAATTGCTTCTTTCATTTTAGCCACTGACAACGGCAAAATTCGCAGGAGTATAAAGGATAGGTCCTGAAGTTTGATTCTATTACATGAATAGATATGCAGGGCTTTTAAAGTCCTATTACCAGTTGTTTAAATAATAGTTTGTTTAACATTACGAGTTAAGTTTTATCGAAATTATTAAGAAATGAGTAATTAGGAATAAAAAAACAACAATTTTATGTGCTTTTTTGATAGCGTATTGCGCAGAGCTTGAGCGACCCTCATATGCATCCATGTAAGAGTTTCCCTGGTGCTTGCATCCAAGGGTTAGACGCCCGTTGGCAACTGGTGGGGCTCACCTGGTGGGGCTCGCCGGCGGAGCGGCGGCAGGGCGCGGAGCGGGCGCCCTTGCAGGGCAGCTCGGCGCGCAGGAAGGGCGAGTCCACCTTGGGCGCCGACGCCCTCCGCCCGTGCCCTTGCGTTTGCCTCGGCCCCGCGTCGCCGCCCTCGTCCGGGGCGTGGCTTGGCTCTGCGGGACAACGGACATGGACAGGACCTCGAGCGTATTTTCGAAATCGGAAAACGAAATCCTCACCACGATAGCGAAAAGGAACGCGGCAGTTCTTCGATCATCCCTCACCTTGAATTGAATTGAATTGAATTAATGCCTTATTTTACGTGGCGAGACTCAGGCCATTAGGCCTGCTCTTCCGTCTGACCACGTAAATTTCGCTACGCTCCTTTCACCAACTAGCAGAGAAAGGAGATATTTCTTGGGCGAGAAACAGGCGATTTGAATTTAGCTCAGAGGCGTTATATAGGCTTGAGGATCTTTTACATACAAGTAAATCTACTAACATGGGACAGCCGGCTTTACTTCCCCTCCGAAGGAAGGCGTACGAAGGATTTATTCGCCCTGAAAAATCCACGGCTTCTATCGGGTTTGGGTAGCCGCCAACTTGGGTACAACAGTCCGAAACGCTAACCGTTACACCATCGCCGCCGCCAAACCTTCATGTATCTGATGTGGTTTTAGCCAGGTAATTCTTTTTTTTTTTCCTAGAGCTTTTTCCTGCCGACGGCCGGTTACCCTTTACGTCGCAAGGGAACTTCGACCATACTTTAGACGCTAACACACTTACAGGCTCTTCGGATCTGGGGTCAGTAGAACGCGAGGTCCTCCGCGACAACACATACAAGAGAAAGGGAGAAACCATTCCCAAGGCGGGACTCGAACCCGCGGCCCTTCGGTCCGAAGCGCTGAGTCAGTATGCGCTCTTAGCCACCTCGACCATCCAGGCCGACTCATGTATTTCATAAACAATTATTTAGTGAAATAACTGAATGTGTACATGTACTTAATTTAAATTCCGTGGTGGTAGCAGATATCTTGTGGTAATCCATGGTATTGTAAAGGAAATAATCTCCACAAAAGTTTTTAATAGTTTTATTAACAATTTTCATTTTCAATAACAATCAATATTTTATTAACTATCCCCTAATCATTCTTTTAAGTCCTTTTATGACTACCCTTCCTTCTCTTCTTCCCCCACTCCCTTTCCCTTCATTGTTAGGCTTCCTCTTCTCCCATTCGTACAGATGGCTGCCATCAGTCTGCTACCACTTTGTTATTTTGACCATTTGTGAACGTTCGTGGGAGATCCACGTTGCTTCAGCAGTGAGTTATTTTCTTTTCTTTTTGTATTTATATGATATTATTTATTTTTCCACTATATTCACTGTACCCCCCCCCCCCGTTTTGTGTTCAACTTATGTTTGTTTCATTTCTCCATTTTGCTAGAGATCCACTGAGGATGGGAAAATTCATTCCCGAAAGTTAACTATGGAAAATTGTTAATAAAACTATTAAAAACTTTTGTGGGGATTATTTCCTTTACAATACCATGTACTTAATTTATTCATGTATCAATTATGTTTCCAAAACCATGTCAGTATATTCAATGTGCTGGAAATGTAATGTACTTGACTGTTGATGGCCTTTGGGCCGAGATAATTTTTTTAAGGCAATGCCTGCTGCCTTCCTTTTGCTATCTGTTACCCGCTCTTTATAAATAATATCATTTCCCATACAAATTAAATCAGTTATAAATATTTTTAAGAATAATTCTGGGCATCGTAAGTCACTAAGCTTATAGTCGAGTGATACAATCTTTAACCTTTGAATATTAAATGTTATTAGTTTTAAGAAAATATTACTATTGAATTTAAAACTAGTGGTGCTACAACAGGTAATTCTTTCTCGCATTATTTCTAAGTGCTCCGCTTTGTCATACTCGTATTACTACAGAAACATGCAAAAGTGTTTTCAGACAGCAAACATTATTTTGCGCCCCGGGATTCAAAATCAGTTTCTCCGCGTTAACTCAACCATACCTCTATGATACAGAAGAACGTAAGATTTGAATTCCGGCCAACGCTTAAAAATGAAATCGTTGCAACCCAATATTTCCAACAAATTTGTGCAAGTTTCTAAAACATGGATAGATCTCCGAAAATGCGACTAGCATCATTCTTTTTACCGTCTGTTGTTACATACGAGGAGAACGTTTAATGAAAACATTTGGTGCGGTTATTGGGAAAACATTTTTTTTTTTAGAAATTGCATAAATTTTAGATAAAAATTACGCTAATTTACTCACTTCTCATTCATAACAAAGGTGTAATAATTCCATAATCTTTGTTTCGCAAAATGGTAGAAATTAACTTTTATTATTATTTATTATTTAATAGGTAATTATTACAAACAAATTAGCTTACTTGATCCTATGTGGCTAGGCCGAAGGCCTTTAAGCCATTACAATACCTACATCCTTTCGCGTTCTAATCTTTCGAATTCTGGTATTCATCCCAAATGGTCTCTCCATCGCATCAAAGCCGCGGAAAAGAGACCATAAGGTACGGCTCAGGAAAAAACCCCTGAAGGGGGAAAATCTGCCGTCAGAAGCCGAGTACATTCTAATCTATCCGACGTTTATTTTAATTATTTATTTTCTGGGATTAATTAACTTTTATTACACGTTATCACAAGCAGTGTATTTGAGCGCTGACGACGGCAGACTGTGGGGCGTACCTGGTTGAAGGTTGGCGGCGGCCTGGCGCAGGGCGATGCTGTGCTCGAACTCGCGAGCGAGGGCGCTCACGTGGCTGCCCGAGGGCCGGCGCGGGCGGCAGCGCTGCGCGGAGCGGGCGCGGCGGGCCGGCCCCGCCCCGGCCCCCGCGGCCTCCGGCCCGTCTCCCTCACCCTGGCGGGGCTCGCGCTCCGGCTGCCGGGGCCCTGAGGGCGCGGCCGCCCGGCGAGACCCGCTGCCTTCGCGCTCCGAGCGCCTGGACGCCTGCGAAGGGGTTGTGAATTGAATTGAATTGAATTGAATTGAATTGAATTTGCCTTATTTTTCGTGGCGAGACTCGGGCCATCAGGCCCGCTCTTCCGTCTGACCACACAAATTTCGCTACGCTCCTTTCACCAACTAGCAGAGAAAGGAGGTATTTCTTGGGCGAGAAACGGGCGATTTGAATTTAGGTCAGAGGCGTCATTTAGGCTTGAGGATCTTTTACATGCAAGTAAATCTACTAACATGGGACAGCCGGCTTTACTTCCCCTCCGAAGGAAGGCGTACGAAGGATTTTGTCGCCCCTAAAAATCCACGGCTTCGATCGGGTTTGAACCCGCGAGTTTGGGTATAACAGTCCGGTACGCTAACCGCCACATTGTGGGGGTTGTGGGGTCACAACGGGCAAATTGGCTTGTTTGATTAATGATTTCGGGTACCTCAACTGCTAATGTCATCCGCCCCGAAAGTGTTGTGCATGTTTTTTATGGCGGGGATGGCGGGGATCTTCCGCTGCTGGATGATGAGATTCGGCGCCCACCTACGCGTCGGCTGGCAATGTTTTTCCCAACAAGGTACCTCCGTCCACGGGTACAAGTTCTAAGCCCCCGACTGTTCTCCTGACATGCGTGTTAGAACGTGCTGCCCGTGTGATAGGGTAGTGCTTTGGCATTGCGCGTGGTGTTGATAGGAGAAACTACTGAAAACTACCGAT
Organism: Gryllus longicercus; assembly: GCA_038098605.1. NCBI lineage: Eukaryota > Metazoa > Arthropoda > Insecta > Orthoptera > Gryllidae > Gryllus > Gryllus longicercus. The sequence goes on from JAZDUA010000303.1 coordinate 1,462,797, forward strand.
CAGAGCAGCCGACCGCTAGAATTCTCTTCCAGACGGCGGCTGAATTTGACCTAGCTATGTAGCTAGTATCGAAAATCCTGTCACCGTCGGGACTCGATTCCTAGGACCTCCCGGTCAGAGGCACTGCAGCGACAGCAATTGATGTCCTGAGCCACCGAAGCCGGTGCTTATTGGCAGGAACGGTACCTGCAATCAACCCCCTCCACTAGAGCCGAAGACAGGTACATTTTTGACAATCGTCTATATTAAGTGGATACATGGAACAGGTGTGTCAAGTGGTGATTCAAAATGTTGAACGTGTTTGGGAAATTCGGTTAAGTTCGTTTCGCAAAAAATCGACAATTTGATATTGATTGATTGGCTCGCTTCTCTGTCGCATTTCCAAGTTGACGGCAAGGCCCCACCCTTCGCCCACCGAGATTAGCATCTGAGACCTCTCGCGATGTAGATGAGAGTTACATGCTCTCATATATGAACACCTTTACCGGAATTATGAACACAGATTTTGAAAATTCTTACAAATGTTTGAAGAAAAACAATGGAAAGCTTTGTGCTCTTTATAAATCATTCGTAGTGCCTTGCCTTGACAAGAAATTCAGATGAAGAATATTAAAATAATATTTTGGCATATGTGATCACAGCCCCACAATTCGAACAAAAAACAGACGCTGAGGTATTTAGCTACAAAACAATTGCTAATGATTTGCACAGTTTACCCACAAAGACTTTCAAAACCATTCCTTTACTTGATAAGGATTTTACATAAAGATTACAATATGACAATATAAATTTTGTACGAGTTGTATGAACTCGAGGTAAATAACAATTGAGAGATGGAGCGTGGACACAAAGTTGTTGAGAGAGACTAGGTCGAGTTCGCGGGAGTGTAGACACCAGAATGTAGGCCAGTTAAATTTTAATGAGCAATTATTATTTAAAATCCAGTTAGAAGCAACTTTAGGATGTTGCAAGTTTGGCGAAGTCTTGGGGAAGGTAAATCAACAAGTTGATCGATGGTTCTAAAGTAAGGAATAAGATATCCTCGGAAGCAGAGAAGGTAATGTTTGCCGCTTGATTTTGTTTGTATAATTTCACGGAGATTGCTTTGTGTTTTGATATGCGTTCGAGGCTTCCGCGGCCGGAGTCAATACATTCTTGGCTATCCGGGATGAGCCACGTCTCGGTCAATTGTTCTGACGTTTCGGCCACCTTGCTGTGGCCTGCTTCAGAACAGTATAGCTCTTTAGAGCCACAGCAAGACGAAAGCCACAGCAAGATGGCCGAAACGTCAGCACAATTGACCGAGACGCGGCTCATCTCAGATATCCAAGAATGTAATGCTTTGTGTTTGCATTTAAAGTTTTCTTATTTAATTTCCATCGAGAAAGAGACCAATGGTCAGAATGTCGTGTGCTGAATGGCGATACAGCTGCAGCTAATTTAGTTGTGGGCGATTAAACCGAGCGCGGGCACAGCAGGTGTGCTTAAGCTGGTGCGGGAACATTGGGTAACAAATTAAGACTTATTTGCGATTAAAAGATATTGAAGGAGGGGCATAGAGTTGTGCAGAACGGTGAAGTATTTGTCTCTTGCAATGTAAAACTGTTCAGAGTGGTACAGAGAAATGCACTGAGCGTGACTATTGCTGAATCTCGATATGATTTAGTTATTAGCTAAATTATATCCATACTCTATTATAGTATTATTTATAATTACTTCCATTATTATTTTTATGTATTACCATATACTTTCTATTTTGCGAATTTTCTACATATGAAGATTCCCCTAGTTTACACTGAGTTGCAGCGTTAATAAATCTAATCTAATGTATTAGAGAACGCTTAATTAGCGAACGGAAAATTCAATTGTGTATCTCTGAAAGGGATACGTCGATACTGGGATACTACTCGAACTCACCTGCGTGGAGTCCGAAGATGATGCACGTAGAGCTCTGAATTTTTGAGAATTCAGAAGTTCTACTCCTGTTCTAATGGGTTGGTGATCGTGATGCCTTGGAGACTTCGAGAACACATCTATCTCCACTTCATCTATTTGCACGTGCACCTGTATATTCTCCGAGGAATCCGGACACGGCTTGAGAACCGGCGTCTGCCCGTCCGTATCATCCAAGCTGTCGCCCCAACCGCTGTGCACGGTCTCTTCGTTCGTCTGGGTAGACGAATCTACCCTCTTCAGCTCTCTAAGTTCTTCAACCTGTCTGATTTTCACCGGATTGTTTCCGTGGTTCTTGCGCCCCGTGCTCTTGCTCGAGGTAGAATTAATGTGCCTGCGAAAGACGGTGGCCTTTGAAACCTTTGAGGTGCTTTGCAGCAGCTCTTCCTCGGACTTTGTCACAAGGGGACGTCTGGTGGACTCGACTCTTGCGTCGCGACTGCCCCTAGGTGAAACACCTGGGTGGTTGCTCCTTGGTGAAACACCGTGGTGATCGCTCTTTGGTGAATTACGTTGGTGATCGTTCCTGGGTGATACACCTTGGTGATCGCCCCTCGGTGAAACACCTGGGTGATCGCTCCTTGGTGAAACACCTGGGTGGTCGCTCCTTGGTGAAACACCGTGGTGATCGCTCCTTGGTGAAACACCTAGGTAATCGCTCCTTGGTGAAATACCTAGGTAATCGCTCCTTGGTGAATTACCTTGGTGATTGCTCCTGGGTGATACACCTTGGTGATCGCACCTCGGCGAACTGGCAGGGTGAGGAACTTTGGGTGCGCAAACTCGCGGCGACGCCGACGCGGGAGGCGCCGGTCTCGCGACCCGTTCTCGCGAATCGCTCCACCTTCTCGCCGTCGCCGGCCTTTCCCTCGCCTCCCGCAAGCTGCTTCTTAAAATAACGTCCGCGTCTTCGGTGTTGGGGGACAAGCCCGGAGCTAGGCGAAGACCTCTTAATTCCGACGTGTCTCTTTTACGAGGCCGCCACCCGGAGGATTCATCCTCGGCATGGCACGTTTTCTGGCCGACGCGATCCGTCGATGGCCTCCTGCGAATCTCCTTGCACGTTTCCCACGCGTCGTTCCTCGACAGCCGAACCGCTTCCGGGCCACGCCCCCCTGCCTCCTCCGCGTCGCCGGCCCTCCTGGCCAGCTGGGCTTGGGCCGCCTGGGCGCGGGCGGGGTACGTGGAGCGGGTCTGCGGGCGGAGGGCGTGCTCCCACTCGGAGCATCGCGAGCGTGCGGGGGGCGTGGCGGGGGGCGTGGCGGGGGGCGTGGCGGAGCGCGAGACCCGCCGGCCGTCGCCGCCCGCCGTCGCCAGGGGCGAGCCCAGCTCGGGCTGCTGGCGCTTGGCCAGCGGGCGGGGCGGCGCCGACGAGCGGCAGCCGGAGCTCTTGTAGAGCCGGACGTGCGGGGAGTGCATCACTCGGGCTGCGGGGGCGGCTGGGTGACGGCCGCTCCTGCGCAAACAAATACACGCTTAGTAATTCAGAAACTGCAAGGATAGTGGCCAGTCCACATGGTAGCGGTCACAAGAATTGAGTGAGTAAATTCAGTGGTGGGAGCAGATATCTTGGGGTACACCATTATATTCTCAGTTTATACTGGCAGCATGTGTGGTCGCAGGTTCGGTCCCACTTGGGAATGACTGCCTTCATCCTTGAATTGTGACATGATTGGCTTGCCCACCCCTGTCCTACATTGATTATCGCAAGGGTCCAGGTGGGTGAGGGGCTTGCGTTGGAGGCAATTGCCAATTACATCTAAGTCCTTAACTCGTTCATTAATTTAATGTGTGTGATTTGGTACTGGGAACGTTCCAATCATCATGCACCACTTGAATTAACGTATTCCTACCCTAAAGCCCTTCTTTTATGTAATGAGTTAAAGGTGATGGTAGGACCTGAACTGCTGGTGTGAGGATCTAAGACACCCAGCGCTGCGCTATGCAGCTGAGCCCGAATCCTCTTTCATTAAAATGGTCCAGGCTCGCAAGTTCCTATTAAAATTCTAAGCTTTGCTCTATTTGTCTGAAATGAGAATGGTTTGAATATTATTGAGCTAGACGCATTACTTGCAATAACACAAGAAAAGTGAGTTGCTGTTGTGCAAATTTACAATGATTTGTAATTTAAAGGTTAATTTTTGTCATTTATTTCAATTCAACATGGAATTATTATTATTATTATTATTATTATTATTATTATTATTATTATTATTATTAGTGGCGTACAGGTCATTACTGACCACGCTACAAGATCAACGTGTGCAATTTTTTCAGGATCAGCTTTCAGCTGTATCCCTCAGTAGGACAAGATTGTTACGCCTTGAAGTGTGAATTCGCTGAAGTGAGCTGATAGGTTGACGATGAGGGGAGAAGGGACCACCACATATACGACCATGTCTACTCATGCCAGTACTCGAACCTGCAGACTCCTCGGCGCAGGCGCGGTGCAGCTGTGTGCGCCACGGCGTCAACGGAATAATAATAATAATAATAATAATAATAATAATAATAATAATAGTAATAATAATATTAATAATAGTAATAATAATAATAATATTAATAATAAGAAGAAAAGAAGAAGAAGAAGAGGAAGAAGAGGAGGAAGAAGAAGAGGAGGAAGAAGAAGAAGAGGAAGAAGAAGAGGAGGAAGAAGAAGAGGAGGAAGAAGAGGAGGAAGAAGAAGAAGAAGAAGAAGAAGAGGAAGAAGAAGAGGAGGAAGAAGAAGAAGAAGAGGAAGAAGAAGAGGAGGAGGAAGAAGAAGAATATTAAGAATTACGAAGTGCAATGCTCAGGTCTTAATTAATTTTCTAGCAACTTTGACCCCTTATTATTCTGCATACAAAATTTATGACTTTTCAACAACTCCTAACGCAATGTTTATGTCTCAATCTTCTACCTCCTTCCGTTCCGTCTGGAACAGTGAGTGACCACCCTTATGACTCTAGAACATGATCCTCTGACGACCTTACAGAGATACAGACGCGTTTTTGACACAGGATAGCGCCATTAGGTGGCCTCAACTTAAGGTTTATTGATAGAAACTGCTTGCATTGATCCCTCAACCTCTCCTTTGGCTTTGGATGTTTTTGTTTCTGAAACAGTAGTTAACTAATGTATGAAACATTTTTGGTGTGTTATATAAGTAATTTTTAGAAAATGAATTTAATAATATTAATTGTAACTCATTTTAATGTAGATAACCATATGTATATTATAAAAATCCAATATGGTAGTATATTAAATACTATATAGGTAACATGCCTGATGGTGGGGCTGACCTTCCTACGAAATGCCGCTGAGATGTGAAATAAACAATTTGATAGAAAATGACTACAATTTACTGTCAATAATAAGAGAAACCTACAATTTTACCCAGGGCTCGATTTATGAAATTTTATATTCCGGAATGCGCCCCAAATTAATTATTAATTTTCAATAGAAATAGTTATGTATTTATAAGGTTAATAATTATTGCCCAGGTACCGGAACGCTGTTCCATCGCGTTCCGCCAGAAACCAAGCCCTGAGTTGACCAATCTACACGTATTTGCCTGCAAAAACGCACATTGCCTGCAAAAACCTTTGAACCCTTTCCTCGCAGCGTATAACAATTTAGGAAATTAATTTAGAGTATTACTATATAAATGAGGCAATTAGCTGACAATAGTAGGTTATAGAGCGATGCGTCAGTAATATACTGTGAAGTGAGGCGTCGTGCAGTGTAGAACAGAGAAATAATGTAAGAAGTGATTAAAGGGTCATAGTGAAGTGTAGTGAAGTGAAGTGAAGTGAAGTGAAGTGAAGTGAAGTGAAGTGAAGTGAAGTGAAGTGAAGTGTAGTGTAGTGAAGTGCAGTTGAACAAAAATTCAGTGTGCAGTTTGATTAGGTTTCTTTTTTTTAAAGTAATTGTAAATGTTTTAGGAATTAGACAGTTTATATCATTATTATTATTTTATTATTATTTTATTATTTTATTATTATTATTATTTTATTATTATTATTATTATTATTATTATATAATTTCATGATAACTGAATTATTTTATTTATGTAATTAGCTGCCACCGGGTTAAGCCCATTTGCATTTATCTTGTCTTATCTTCATCTTTTATTACTTTGAATAATTATCAGCCTTTGTTTGTTTACCCGCGCAGCGTCGTGCGAGCGGCGGGGGGCGCGGCGGAGGCCTCGGGGCCGGAGCCGGCGCTGGAGCCGACGCTGGAGCTGGAGCGGGCGGACTCGCCGTCGGAGAGGCGCCGGGGCCGCCGGGGCTCCTGCAGCGGGGCGCTGGAGCGGCGCGGCGGCGGGCGAGGGCGCGGCCGAGGCGCCAGGCAAGAAATGCCCAGGCCGCGCGTGACCCTCGGAGGCGGCGGCGGCCGGCTGGTCCAGCCGCGCGCGCCCACCGGCGCCGACTGCGCGGGCGGGCTGGGGAGCACACAACGGCGAATTCAATCATCGGCAAGGGTGGCTCACTGCAGGGCTTCTGACAGGGAGCACCTAGGCTTTCAGGGGCAGCGTTTTCGACACTAGCTACTCTGCTAGGTCGAATTCAATCGCTGTCTGGAGGAGAACTCGAGCGGGCGGCTGCTCTGATCGGTAGTTTTCCGTGGTTTCTCCGATCAACACCAGGTGAATGCAGGGGCAGTACCCTAACAAACGGGCCACGGACAACGAGCGATCTTCCCTTCCTCATCCTTGTACACTTTCCACTCCTTAATTACACACACACACACACATACAAACACTACACTTCTATGCACTACACTTCCACACCAGTCGAGAGCTTACAGCTTCTCCCGGCTGGGGCGCTACCCTACTGGTGGGAGGTACCTGGTTAGGGAAAATCCCCGTAAGCCGACGTAGGTCGGATCCGAATCTCGCCATCCAGCGGGATGTCAGCAGTAGTCAATCAATCAAATTCAATCCAATGATGTCTTATTTTACTTAGTGAGATTCAGGCTATCTGCTCAGCTCTTCCGCCTGACCCAGCAAATTTTGCTACGCTCTTTCGATATCAAGCGGAGAAAGAAAAGCGCCTAAACCATACAAATTGGTGCCTGATCTCAAATAGAAAAAAAACACAACCTTTCTTTGGTATAAATTAAGGGGACAAGGTGTACATGTCAAACGTGACGCCTGAAGATAGTTAATTTTTCCTTCAAAAAAACCGCCAACTTCATTACAGAGTAACAGAAATCAAGTATCCAAAGAATAAACGCTCGAACTGCTACGCAAACGGCGATCAGAGCGCAGCACCTCCTCGGGTCGGGGCGATGCCTGTTGCAATTCCGTCGCATTGGCGGAAACATTGAAAGTAGGGTGCCAATGTGAAGCTATTTTTTGCGAAAAAAAATTGGGTCCATATTGGGGGGATTTCCGCTCTTTTGAACACTAGCTATTCACAAGTTCCCATCTCCTCCGAGTTGAGGCACTGCAGTAAAAACCGTCCTAACATCTATAAAAGTATTTCGTAATTAATTAGTGGCGCTACAACTCATACTTTTTCGCTTTATTTCGAACTTTTGCCAAGTTCGAAAATTTAGAGTTTAACGAAATTGAATCATTCACCAGTTTTTAAGAACCCTTTGTTCTACACGAGAGAAAAAAGATTAAAGAAACAAAATTACCTATATTTCAAGCAAAATTTCGCGAAAACTACTCACATTTTCGAAAAATTGTACATGAGCTTAATTCAAGATCTCTCTTTTAAGAAGTTTTCTTTAAGGACTGCTCTTTTTCCAATATACTTGCAGGAAGACGCCGAAAAAATTTGATTTTCGCAATTTTCGAAAATTTAGAGTGCAACGAGGAGTGTCAGTTTTTCGCTTGTATCTTGAGTTCGGCCATATTGAGGGGGAATATTAATTATAAATTTAGTTCCAAGGGTGAAGGTGGTAACCTTGATCACATGTTTTGGCGTCAATCAATTTTTTTTGCCTCAAGGGCCCACAAAACGCGGACTCATACTGGACGGACTCTTACTCTCTCGGATTTTAACACAATGTGTTAAAGTAATTTATGACGTATTGGAATTAGATTTATCCACCTTTTCAATTCAATTTAATTCAGTTGTGCCTTATTTTACGGAGCGTGACTAAGGCCATCAGAACTATTCTTCCGTCCGACCACGCAAATTTCGCTACGCTCCTTTCACAATCTAGCGGAGCAGAAGCATCGAGAATCGAAAAGGGCGATTTACATTTACATGCAATAAATCTAAAACATGGGACATCCGGCTTTACTTCCCTTCCGAAAGAATACCACCGAAGTAGCTTTTTCTGTATCAGGGCCCCGCAATACAAGTTCTTCTGACGAGCATTTGCCATTTCCCCTGCAGCATTACAATACTTTCTCTGTACTACGTAAACTGTTTGCGAGAAAGTAAAAGGCAATTTTCTGAGTTGATGGATTTGGAAAGCAATAAGATCGAGTCCTGTATCGAACCGCAGCATGGCTGCTTCAACTCCTGTGACCGCAGTTCAGGAACTGTAATTGGATTTCGAAGAACGCAAATAATATTCCAAGTCTACTTTCATGATGCCTGAGACTACAACGCTGCAATTTACAATTGGGTTTATCAAACGTCTTTATTTGTTATACCTCGCAACAATGATCCGTACTCACTTTCCGGCCTTCCACAAACCAACAATTGATTACTTTTTGATAATTTTAATTTGGTAAAGTAATTTTCTCAGCTAAATTGGTGGATACGAATTCTTTTCTATGTCAGCAAGTGCTATTATAGGTCCTAACATGACCGTTCACATAAAATTTTATAAATATAGAAAATTAATATTGTCTACTTTAATTTTATAATTTACTTACTTCAATGAGAAGCTACTGTGATGGTGTTTGATAAAACGACAAAGTTAAATTGAAACATAAATTATCAATAAAATAAAATATAATGAATTATCTTACTAGAATTGGAAATCTAATATGAATAAATTACCAAGTTATGGAATAGTATTTCTATAGACTATTTACCCTTACGTAACACTTGGACAATTAATTCATATTTCCTTCACTTGAAGCTAAAGTTGAGTAAATTTCCCCACAAAATTTACATTTAGGCAGAAATGATGTGATTAAAGTGCTCAGTAAAAAGAAGCATCTATAAGATAACATCTGTTGAACATTACACAAAGTAATTGGTTACTGAATTTTTCTTGTACCTACCATACCAATACAAAAACCACAATATATTCAGAGCATATTACAACAATTCAACGAATTTCCGGAAATATAAACGTTTTTAATATAAACTCACCTATGTAATGTATGTGTTGTCTGCACTTGTTAACCTGTTATGAACTTCAACCACGAACTAATTTTCGATTTACTGGATATTGAATAGAATTGAAATTGACATGTAGACACTCAATACGTCTTCTTTGCCAAACAGTTGTCCTTATTTTTTCTCAAATATGCAAAAACAATTGTAATTAAACTTTTATGGCTCTTTCTACCTACCAAGCACACAATACGTGCACACAATTGTATACATGCAACTGAATGAATTTTGTGGTTATCAGAAAGCGATAAAAAATAAACAATAAATTTCTTACACTTTAATGTTCAAATATCTGATTGCGTTTCATAAAAATGATTTAATGTATCAATAAATTCGATAGTTCTGTAACAATTAATTATTTTTAAACTTCATTCGGTGATAATTCTCACAAAATTCTATCTTCTCGGAATAAAACAACTGTGTATATAGATTTTCTTTGCCAACAATCGAATACGCATAGCTCGTGATTTCAGCATAACGCTCCTTGAGAATCGTGGAATATCCAATAAGAGGAAGTATTAGAAAGCAATTATTTCCTTTACCGTTAGGATCGCTTTTCGTCAGGTTACATATTTTAAAATAAGATTGTTTAGATTATTTGAAATTTGTCATCATAAGTTGTTCAAATATCACATTCTTAGATTGTGTATAGATGAGAGGAACTTAGATATTAGCAAGAATTAGATAAATATTAAAATGTTCTTGTAATAAAAATTAATGAGCTTGTATTCCAGAGTATATACTACATGTTGTTTACTTCGTAGGAACAGAAACCTGCAATCAAGGGCAATGGACATGAGTTGCAGGTTTTATAAACACTTGACTTTTTTGTGCTCTTCACGTTTGATTTGATTTGATTTGATTTATTTAGTCAAAAGACAGTAAAAACTCTAGAACCCCATACTCAATTGGCAGAGAATTGGAAAGATAAGTAAACAATGTCCTTTCGTGCCAGTACGGTATTTCTACTCATTGAGATCGATGTTTAAGGTACTATGTTATCCAATCTAGGGCAATACCACGAATTCCATATAAAGGTAATTTTGAGAGTAAGATGTAAGTAAGAAGGGTCAATAACGACAAAAGCTTTCGAAAGATCTGAAAATATTCCAATAGGTTCTTCATTTTGGTTCATTGACGAAGCAACATCTCTAAGAAAAGAAAGAATGGCAGTTTCCGCAGATTTTGATTTTCTAAAACCGTGTTGTGAGTCGGAAAACGCTTCGTTGTTTCTGAGGAAAGTTTTAACTCGCGCATAGAAAAGCCTCTCTAATTTTTTTTTGAGTAAACTGACAAAAGAGAAATTGGCCGGTAATTTTCAATTTCATTTTTGTTCCCTTTTTTTAAAGTGGCATAATTTGCGCTGTTTTGAAAATATCTGGACATATACCTGTGCATAAAGAAGCATTCAAAATGTGAGTTAACGGGTGTATAAAGGCAGATGGACAAGTTGTTAATAAGCAGCCCGGAAATTCATCGAAACCAAGTGAATACTTATTTCTTAGTTTACTGACTTTATTTATTTACGTCAAAAACAGTTAAAAACTGTGTGTGACGTGCTATGGGGAGAAGTTCATTTGAAGATACATTTATGTCCAGAAGCAAAACAAGGGGCCATCTCAGCATTTGCTCGAGGATCGGGGAAACTGGACAAAAACCTGATCGAGATGGGGGTCATTGACCCAGAAGCTGAAGTACAATGCTTGTTACAGGTTCTTTACAATTATACAATCCAAATGATATATAATACATTAAATGTCATTGTTAAAATTAATACTACTTTCCTTTTGGATGCTCGGTATAGTCTCTAATTGTATAGAAACAGTTGGGCACCAGAAAAGATCTTAGTTGGGACTTAAACTTTTGTATCGAATTTAATCGTCATCTAGCAAAGTGTTGTGAAATAATGTACATGTATTGTATGTGATTTTTTTGTAGTGAGCTGTTGATACTTTTACCAGATGAATATGATTACTATGTCGAGTGTTGTAGTTATAGACATCGGCGTTTGCTGAAAATATATTCTCCTCCTTAAGTAGGTAATTTTTGACAAAAACTACTGATTCATATATTACGAGACTATACTGAGTATATGGTTGAACGAAGTTTCAGAAATAATCATCGTGACCAAAACTTTTTTATCTATTTTATTATTTGGTTATGTATTATTTTGTTTCCAGATTTTTTTGTTTTTCTATTTAACGTCAAAAACGGTTAACAACTATGTGTGGCGTATGGAGAGAAGTATAATTTAGTGTGGCGTTTTCGTGTGTTCCGGAATCTGTAACCGCGATTTTACTAGTAGATTAAGTTGAATAATAAATAAAGGGGAAAAAAGGTTTCTTTTTAACATTTGAAAACAGTTCACTTAGTTCACTTCACACAATTTGCGGAACAACAGAAAATGTGCTACAGATTTTGTCTCTCATTTCTCACGTGACGAAAACATCGAGAACGATAATGTGATGGGATTGTTTATGAAATAAATATATTTCCCACTAACACCTCATAAGAGCACAATAAAACGTGCGTAGATAGTGAAGTTCTATTCATGTCTAGAAGGAAAACTAGGGGACATCTCAGCATTTGCATAAAGGATCAAGGGAAACGACAAAAAACAATCGAGAGTAGTCATTGTCAGGAACTGAAACGTTTTTAGAAAGGTAAGATTTGCCTCTTCTTTAATGAAAACATTTGTAAGATATAATAACACAGTAACACGTTATACCCTCCCCAATAGCCAGTATTGACATATAACATTCTTCTCGGGAACCAAAAGTCACGACCACTTGCTCTTTTATGTTTCACCCACGCAGAACGTTGCACCCTTCACTGAACATAGTTATGTACTATTTACAAGCAAAGATTTAAATGGAAATCCCCAAACTGCCTGTTCTGCAACGCACAGGTGCTAATAATTTTTCACCTTCCTCAGCAGTTTGCACACAAAACAATTCTTAGCGATTAACTCAGCGTTTCTCAAGTCACCCATTGTGGATCTCTTGCTGACATACCAGACGTTGCCTCAGAAGCCAAGCACAGCGGTTTCGCTTTACGGTTTGGTGCCCATGAAAGAAAATTGGGGAAATCGAATGTCAAAGCGGGGTGAATACCAGGCTGCCGAGTAGCGCTCAGATACGTAAAGCACATAATCTTATTTAATTCAAATTGTGTTTTCAATCTCAGACTTTAAAATTATTTCTAACTTATTATTGTAACATTATAAGCATTTAACCTCTGATGTCTATTTATAAGTTGCTTTAAATAACGTTTGCTTTCCACTAACTACTTACCACTTGTAGATTATATTACATTTAAATTTTAAGATAACATTACTTTTTAGTACTTTTACTATTACTACATAACTTTTACTACATTACTCCGTATATTTATGACATGTGGTTAGGCGGAAGAGTGGGCCTGATGGCCCGAGCCTCGACGTATTAATAAAGGCATATTATTATTATTATATTATAAAGCCGATTGCCAGAGAAACATCCAACTTAACTTCAAGAGACTTAAAGGTAATCCACAACATGCTAGTAAACTTTATCCACTAAACTTCGTGTATGTTTTTAGCCTCTCAAGTCTTGACAGAAGGATGAATAAGTGACATTTTGTGCATGTGAAATGAAATTTACATCCGTATCTAGAAATGGAAGTGACCACATAAGACCAGTATTGTGAAGAACATTAATCCATAAAACTACAAGACTATCAGGCGACGTAAATGATATTGAGAAAAATACGTTTGTTAGTATAAACAGAAAGTTAGAATATAAAAAACTCGACCACATGGGCCCTTTCAAATAAACCCATCCAATACCTAGGCGTCCTCTTGGATACTCGTCTCACATGGAACCTCATATTATTCATTGGCTGAATAAAACCTTTTTGAGCCCTACTCAAATTATATCCTCTTATTAATAAAAATCATATCTAAATATAGAAAATTCCCTTTTTCTCTATAAATCAGTCCTAAGACCCTCAAAAACTTACGGAGCCCAAATCCGCTGGCTAGCTACGTCTTCCGTTCTAAAATCCTTCTAAATCTTACAGAATACAGTGCTACGCACAATTACTAATACCTCTTAGTGTATAACCAACAGACAACTCCATAGACATCTCGAGATAGAACCAATTACCAATTACATATCCTTACTGTCGGCCAAATTATTTTCGAACTTCCAAACAGCCCCTCGTACCGGCCACTTTAATCTCGGTAAAACCAGCGTTGCTCCTACAAGAATTAAATCCCGCCTCCCAAAAGATCTGTTCCGTCCCTCATAACCTAAAGAAATATAATTATCTCGCCTCTCACTTTATATATTTCTTTCCTCTTACCTTCATAGAGGTACCCAATGGGAATATCCTTGCTAAGAAATAGTGGGATTGATGATGCGCTAATTTCCAGTTACTCGTACCTTCGGGCCACTGTAGTGCATCCATCCATTACATTACACATAAAAGCTAACACTCACCCATAAACTGGTAATCCCGCTGATCTGGTTAAATAAAATTAAAAAAATAAAAACAATACTTCGTGTGCTTCCTCTTACTTTGAATGCAACAAACACGAAAGCAGATACTTCAAGAACAGATGTTGGAAACACATGAAATGACCATTCCTTGCAAAATATTGTTAAACGCTTAAATGGTCGAGAAATATTCTCTAAAATTTGAAAGCTATGCAATATTTAGTCAATAAACTTAATGGATGGAAGATAGGAGAGGAAAATTAAACCAATTGGCCCCAGAAAGTAATGCGAGGGTGTCGTGATGATGTCCTTCAAGGCAGACACATCCCAGATTGCCCAAGACAGATGGAAGGCTTTCTCACAGCGAATAAAGACAGGTTAACAGAGTATATAAGCTCAAGAGAAAGAAAAAGAAAGAAAGGGAAAAGAAGAGGAGACAAAGTAGGAGACGAAGAGAACAAAATACTGATAAACTCTCCAATTGTATTACACGAAGGCTGATTTTCAACACCAGGTAGAGAGCTACTGTATTCATCGATAGTGTTCCCTGATTTCTCTGATCTTTATTAAACGAATACCGGAGCGGTACCTTGATAAACAAGCCACCGATCGCGCGCGATTTTTCCTTTCTCATCCGTGACTCCTGTCACGGATGTAAATGTAATTTATGGATGTGAAGAAATCCTGACACCCACATTTACAGAACTAATGACACAACAGTTGCACCCAAAAACAAAACCATCAACCCAAGGCCACTAGCCTCCTCTCCGCAATCGAGTAAAAGCGTTGGGTACCTGCGCGCGGGGGCGTCGCAGCACCGGCGGCGCGCGCGCGGGGCGGGGCGGGGCGAGCGGGGCGGGCGGAGCGGGCGGACCGCCCACGGGGCGCCGGCGGCGTCCGCCACGCGGTGACGCACCGTCACGCCTATCTGCATGGCGGCCGCCGCCTCACCCCCGCCCTCCGCCTTGCCCTGCGCGCCGCCCATCGCCCCGTTCACTCCTCTTGCAGCTCCTGCAGCCACTGGAACAACTGCGCGCGCGCACACACATACCATTTAAAAAGATAACAACAATATCTCTCTGGGAGGTAAGTTGAATTAAAGATAGTTTAACAGTTTACGATAAAAAAACATTTTGCACTATAAATAATATTGAATACAGTTTAGTAATTGCTATATGAGGAGCATAAACCTGTATATACGGGCATAAACCTGTGTAGAACTTCCCTGGGAAACCAGGAGGCTCTAGTCCTCAAGGGATTGTAATAAGCTCGTAATAATAATATTAATAACAACAACAAGAACAACAACAAAAACAATAATAATAATAATAATAATAATAATAATAATAATAATAATAATAATATTAATAATAATAATAATAATAATAGGAGCGTTCATGCAAATTACGTGTCCATCAACTCAAGTTTTTCAGAAACGGCAAGAAACTGATTGTTGACAAGGTTTCGCCGTTTTAAACAATTTAATATGCTGTACTGCTGGCCAGTATTGTTACAATACTCTGCGTATATTGCTATTCAATCATTTATAATTATGACGATATTACAGATTAAAAGTTGGAAATGTTTCCTTGTTCGCTTGGATATTATGGACATGTTTGCTTTTGCATAAAATATGGCTACTATTATCAATATATCTGACTGGGATACATTATTTTACTACAGTTTGTATGCAAAATTTTAATTTTACCAAACACGCAACAATAATTTCTGAAACTAATGTAACCATTTTTGGCCTCTATAGAAATTACAAAGAATTAAACAGAAATTAAAACCTATATGTGCCAGCCATGCCAATCACAATTATATTTTAGTTCACACAGCTTCCCATTACAGTTTTATTTTCAACAATTGATCCATCAAGAACAAAAGAATCCTATTCCAGGCCAGGAGTATCTGAAGAATTCTCTCCATTTATTTCCTGAAAGGCCAGTCAATAGATCTGCTACATTAAAACTCTTCGCCAATATTATCCCCCTTGAGTGTGTGTGTGTGTGTGTTGAAGTAGCCTCAATCGTTCAAAAATGGTGGTAAAAGAGTCTAAAGTTACGTGACTGATACTGTATCAAACTATTGTGACTCACAATTGTGATTTATTATAATTAAACACTGCAATATATCGACCTGATTGATTGGCAGAGATAGCACAGGGCATCAACTGATGTCACTGCAGTCCCTCTGACGGGGAGGTCCTAGATTCGAGTCCCGTCGGTGGCAGGATTTTCGACACTAGCTAGTCTGCTTGGTCGAATTGTCTGGAGGAGAATTCTAGCGGCCGGCTGCTCAGATCGGTAGTTTTCCGTGGTTTCTCCGATCATCACCAGGTAAATGCTGGAGCAGTACCCTCACAAATGGATCGCATGCGATCTTTCCCACCTTTTCCTTGTCCTAATCCTCATCCCTTACACACACACACACACACACTAACACGCACTACACAATCACAGATGGAGAGAGACTAGTAGAGAGCTTAGAGCTTGTCCCGGCAGGGGCGGTGCCCCACTGTTGGGAGATATCTGGTTGGGGAAAACACTGCTATCCGACGGTAGGTCGACGCCGGATACCGCCATATAGCGGGGGAAGACCACCGCCACTTCCCGAACAAAAACATGCACTACATTTATAGGACTAATGACCTTAATTATTAATGCGCCCGGAATCACTAACAATCAATCAATCGACCTGATCGATATGAAATATCGGACGAATAAAACGAGCTTTTGACAGTTGAACGAGTAATTTCGCTAGTTCACTTCTTATTATTTTGCACTACGGTCAACAGTCATCCACATGAGTCAGCAAGTTATATCCTACATCATTACCCCTCCCGCCTTATCTACGCTGAGATCCCAAACAAATGTGCTCAATTATGTGAAACACCAATATTTTAAGGAATAGAGACTCGTGCCGAATTCCGGTAGACATATCACATATATTGCAGTGATGTTTACGGTACTATTGTGGCCGTTTATCGCATCCAAGGCACCATTTAGACTTGCGATGCCCAGTGTCTTGTAACATATCTCTTCTCTCCATTACAGCCATTACACCGTCCTCCCATTTCATTCTTGATCCGTCTTGGTCCACCTCTTTTTTCCGTGTTGCTGGCGTCCAGTTATATCACTTAGGGGGCATTCTGTCTGAATCCATCCTTTCTAAATGGCCTTTAACAATCTTTATACATCATAATTACCAAATAATAAAAATAGACATAACATAGTTACCAAACAAACGACACACTTGGCTGCCCTCATAAACCACAGATCACAGAGGCGCACTAACCAGGTCATCCGCGAACAGGAGCGCGCGCTTCGGGCAGCACTGCACACGTCGGCCCCGTCTGCGGGAGTTCTGGCTTCTGATACCCTCCCCGTGTGGTTCTCTCCAGCGTGCCCTTCACTCACGGCAACAACGCGCGGAAGAGGAAGGAAGGTTTGCAGCCCACTCGGTTCGTCAGCTCGTTTTCGTGTAGAGACCCGTCCGCCTTCACCACCGGAAACCGTTTTACCTGGTACCAGAAGTCCCAAGACGACCGAAATGGAGGAAACTTCGCAGTGCAGTTCGCAAGTCGCTTTGCTATTCCTGTCTTTTCGAACGCTTTCTTTTTAGACTTAAGTTTAAAGTACTGGGCATAATTTGCATGCAGGCCGAAAAAAACTATTTTTTCCCTTCTTAATATGAATTACACCTGCAATACAGGTCTGCTCTTCTCTTTCTTGTAAAATCCCATCCACAGATGTTTGTCCGGAGCAGTATTATATTGAATTTTTTTTAAATATTCACACTTCTTCAAACAGTTTCGCATTATCCATGCGTTGTTCTACTAGAATTCCTTTAGAGATATTCTTTTGCTGTTCCAAAAATAGGAAGAGTAATTTCAGGCGTGAAGTATCAATATTATCATGTTTCTCTTAATATCTCACGCTATTATTACTCTATAACTTTGTTGATGGTATTGGAAAACATTACTGCAAATAGGATTTGATTCAATGACTTGTTTGCATAGGCGCAGACAACACTCCTGTCATATTGGGAGACTTTCTGTTTTCAATTACTAGAATAATAATTGCTTTTCTGCACAATGAATACTTCAAGGTATTCTAGCGGTGATGTGGTTAAGTTAAAGATTAAGGTGTTTTAGGGTTTTGTAGGTTGCTGGAAAACTCGAAGACACAGTGTTAGAGGGGGGAGGGTCTGCTAGCAGCGAAAGGTGCAAAGATGTAAAAGAGAAATACGTACTTTGCCTGGTTCTTTAGGTGCCATGGGTTCACAAGATACGCTTTTTCAATATAGTATGTACAACTGACCTATAATGGCCGATACATGACATCTACACGATGAATGAGGAGAATATTAAGAGGGAACCTGGAGGAAACAGTCTCAGAGGGAGGGGGAAGGGTCGTCTATTTACACCGAAAGAAACAAAGACGTGCAACGTGAATACATAATACATACTTTGCGTGGTATATTAAGCGCGAAGGGCTCACAATGCGCTTGTCCAATATGGTACGTGCAAATGACCGATATAAAGCACGCGTCACATCGGCGCGATGAACGGGCAGGGTAGCAGGTTGCACTTGGAGTAAACAGTTTCAGTTCACGAGCTACGCTTGTCCAAATTGAATTGAATTGAATTGAATTTGCCTTATTTTACGTGGCGAGACTCGGGCCATTAGGCCCGCTCTTCCGTCTGACCACGCAAATTTCGCTACGCTCCTTTCATCTAGCAGAGAAAGGAGGTATTTCTTGGGCGAGAAACAGGCGATTTTGAATTTAGCTCAGAGGCGTCATTTAGGCTTGAGGATCTTTTACATGCAAGTAAATCTACTAACATGGGACAGCCGGCTTTACTTTCCCTCCGAAGGAAGGCGTACGAAGGATTTTTTTGCCCTAAAAATCCACGGCTTCGATCGGGTTTGAACCCGCGAGCTTGGGTATAACAGTCCGGTACGCTAACCTTCACACCATCGCCGCCGCAAAATGACCAATAATGTCCAAATGACCTATAATGGCCGATATGTCACATCTGCGTGATAAATCGGTGCGTCTCTAGGCACCGATTGATTGATTACTGATCCTGGGTGCGTCAACTGCTGACATTCGTCCCGTATGTGTAGCGCATGTTGTTTATCGCGGAAGGCGTCAGTGATCATCCCCCGCTGGCTGGGGAGATGCGGCGGCGACCTACGTGGATTATCGGGGATTTTCCCTAACCAGGTATCTTCTACCGGTGGGACATCGCCCCAACCGGGACAAGCTCTCAGTTCCATATTGGTCTCCCCATTTTTAATGCATGTAAGTAAGTGTGTGTAAGTAAGGGAAGAGGAAAGGGCTAAGAAAAGGAAGGAAAGATCGCTAATGACTTCGTACTGGTCCTGTATTCGCCTGGTATTGATATGAAAAACTTGGGAAAGCTACCGATCAGAGCAGCTGACAGCTGGAATTCTCCAGACAGGGGCTGAACTCGACCTAGCTGACAAGCTAGCGTCGAAAATCCTGCCATGTTCGGGACCTCCTGATCAGAGGCACGGCCGTGACATCAGTTGCTGCCCTGTACCACCTAAGTCGGTGTAGGTACTGAAAAGGAGCAAAGATATAAATACGCATCCATCTTGGCAGTGTCGGGTGCTCACCAAGTACAAGAGCGTGCTGCGCGTGCGGACGGGCCAGAGTCGGGTGGAGGCGTACCATGGCTCGTGGTCGCTGGCCCTGCCGCCGCCGCCGCTGCTGCTGCTGCCTCCGGCGCTGCCGCTGCCGCTGCGCATGGTCGTGCGGCTGGCGCTGGCGCTGGGCGAGTGCATGGCGCACGCGCTGCGAGCCCTTCTGCGCCCAACGCGCCCCCAGCATGCGCCTCTCCGCACGCCGCCCGGCGACGGCCGCATGCATTGTCCGCGCTTGCCAACGCATTGTTGGAGTTTTCTTTTTCAGGCCTATGCCACGCTCGACATTATCCCAAGGCAAAGATTCTCGAACAATATAATCGACTCTCATATGTACTCGTTCAAGTGACGGACAAGTACATACTGGAACTTTACAATGCATTGTTGTTTTTTCCTAGGAGCTTTATTTTCAGGCATATCCCAAGGGAAGATTCTCGAACTCGAACAATATAATTGATTCTCATATGTACTCGTTCAAGTGACGGACAAGTACATACCGGCACTTTACAATGCATCGTTGATTTTTCTGGGAACTTTTTGTTTCAAGCCTATGCCAATCACGCTCGACATTATCCCATGGGGAAGAATCTCGAACTATTCGATTCTCATATGTACTCGCTCACGTGACGGACAAGTACATACTGGAACTTTATAATGCATTGTTGTTGTTTTTCCGGGAGCTTTATTTTCAGGCATATCCCAAGGGGGAGATTCTCGAACAATATAATCAACTTTCATCGTACTCGTTTACGTGACGGACAAGTACATACCGGCACATTACAATGCATTGTTTTTTTTCTGGGAGCTTCTTTTTTCAGGCCTGTGCTAATCATGCTTGACATTATCCCAAGGGGAAGATTCTCGAACCATATTCTTAACTTCCATATGTACTGCTCACGTGTCGGACCAAACCAATTACAAGTACATACTTTCCACTTTCTAATAATTGTTGTAAACATGGACAAATCATTCACAAAGAACGAAACCCCAAACTCAGACATCACGGCACACAATTTCTATGTACTATCCAACGATATTAAGTAAACTGGAGAGATCATGGGTTAAAAATAATTATTTCGTATATCATGAGCCCCAAGAAGCGTGAGCAATGGAACATTTTATGATGGAAGTTTGATGATGATTGTCAATTTACGCTCTTACAAACTGCATTAGCGACTGATGAAAACTCCAGAAGTTCTTTGGATCTTACTCTTGCACACGATTGTGAGTTCTTCTCAGATAGTTAAGGTGAACGTGATATATTACAGCTTGACCATATTTTGGTTTACTTTAAGGTGGATCGTTTAGTATACTTTAAGGCGGCTCGTTTGCTATACTTTAAGGCGGCCTGTTTGTTATACCTTAAGGTGGTTCGTTTGGTATACTTTAAGGTGGCTTGTTTGGTATACTTTAAGAAGGATCGTTTGGTATACGTTAAGGCGGCTTGTTTGGTTTACGTGAAGGTGGCTCGTTTGGTATACTTTAAGGTGGCTTGTTTGGTATACTTTAAGAAGGATCGTTTGGTATACGTTAGGGCGGCTTGTTTGGTTTACGTTAAGGTGGCTCGTTTGGTATACTTTAAGGAGGCTTGTTTGGTATACTTTAAGGCGGCTCGTTTGGTATACTTTAAGGTGGCTTTTTTGGTATACTTTAAGAAGGATCGTTTGGTATACGTTAAGGCGGCTTGTTTGGTTTACGTTAAGGTGGCTCGTTTGGTATACTTTAAGGCGGCTCGTTTCGTTTACGTTAAAGCAGCTCCTCATTGGGCGAGTGGCGAGCGACTGCTCACCGAATATACTTCGATTTATTTAGAGCTATACTTGGCAGCTCGTCAGCAGTTACGGTGTCATCCAATCGGGAGCTTACACATCACTACAGTGACGTCACTATGGTGACGTTCAACCTCCTGATTGGATGACTCCGGAACAGCTGATTTACAATATGTCAGGGGCAGTTGGGTTTAAATCCAAGTAAACGTGGATGGATGATGCGTTATACTGCGGATGGGTTGATTGTCATTTGCTGGATGACGAACATTCAATGCTCGCTCTACCCAGTGCGTCTCTCGGACATCAAAGGGACGAACATTCGCCGAGCACATCTGCTGCTCGGGATTGGGCGACCAGTAGCTTGCTATTCGGCAAATGCCGAATGTGTAGAACCATGACGTTCAGTTTTCGCTTGTTGATTGATTATTTGTAATTCCGGCACATCAACTACTGTGATCGATATTCCCGTAAGTCTAGTGTATATTTTGCTCGGGATATGGCGGTGGGCTTCCCCCACTGCATGGCGAGATCCGGCGCCGACCTACCATCGGCTAGCGGGGTTTTCCCCAACCAGTTAACTCCCACCAGCGGAACACCGCCGCAACTGAGACAAGCTCTACACTCCCGACCGGTCTCCTTCCATGCAATAGTGTACTGCATAATCGTGTAAGTGTGTGTAAGGGGGTGAGGCTAAGATAAGGAAGTGGAAGAAACAATCGCGCGCGCGGTACGTGAACATTTTGTTAGGGCACTGCTCCGGTATACACCTGGTGTTGATCGGAGAAACCAGAGAAAAACTACCGATCAGAGCAACCTGTCGCTTCAATTCTCCTCCAGGCAGCGGCTGAATTCGACCTAGCTGACAAGCTCGTGTCTAAAATTCTGCCACCGACGCGACTCAAATCTAGGACCTCCCGTTCAGAAGGATTACACCTAATGCTCTGAGCCGTCTCTACCGGTAGTTTTCGCTTGTCAAAGAGCTCTTAGGGCGCCTTCCCACGGCGCGACCGCGGCACGCTTCGTTCAAGGAGCAGAGCCCTTCCGACGCAGCCACCGCCGGAGCCACGACCTCACCGCCGCCCGCCGTGGAAGGGGGTGGGGTCTGGAGGGGTAGGTTTCGCCGACCCTCCGGCGACGACGAACAAAGGGACCGGAGCAGGTAGAACGCAGTGGGAAGCAAGGCTCCCATTTAGGCTGTGTTCTGCTAGCGGTGGCGCGTAGAGAGAGTCTTGACGGAAGCGCGCTGCCGTCGCGACGTGGGAAGGCGCTCTAAGAGCGAGCAGAGTTCCTACGCAAGGTGCAACACAGGAACTAACAACTGGAGGGTTACAACGCGGGCGGCGCCGCTATGAGCTGCAACGGCGCGCGGCGGCAGCTGGCGGCTGCGGGGGCGGCGACGGCGGCGACGGCCGTGACGGCGGCGAGTAGATGCTCGGATAGCACGATCTGCGCTTCATCTCCCGGCGGCGGCGGCGGCGGCGGCGGCGGCGGCGGCGGCGGCGGTGGCGGTGGCGCGCACGCTCTGGTTGCGGCGCCGACCTGAGCGGCGGCGGCGGGGGCGGGGGCGGGGGGCGGCGCCGGCGGAGGCGGGGGTGGGAGCATCGCCCGCCGCCTAATTAGTGCTGCTCGGTGGGCGACGCAGCGCCGGCGACGAGGCCAGCGCGCCGCCGGCCGCGCACGCGCCGCCGCCCCCGCCGCCGTCCCTGCCGCTGGCCGTCCCCCCTCCCCCGCCGATGCCGTCTCGACGCACTTCCCCTCCGCTCACGACACTCACCTGAATTGAACTGAATTGAATTGAATTAATGCCTTATTTTACGTGGCGAGACTCAGGCCATTAGGCCTGCTCTTCCGTCTGACCACGCAAATTTCGCTACGCTCCTTTCACCAACTAGCAGAGGAAGGAGGTATTTCTTGGGCGAGATACAGGCGATTTCAATTTAGCTCAGAGGAGGCTTGAGGATCTTTTACATGCAAGTAAATCTACTAACATGGGACAGCCGGCTTTACTTCCCCTCCGAAGGAAGGCGTACGAAGGATTTTTTCGCCCTTAACGGTTTTGAACCTGCCAACTTGGGTACAACTTGGGTACGCTAACCGTTACACCATCGCCGCCTCTCGCAGCACGCCGCTCGCCGCTCACCTACAGCTCGTTTCCAGTCGCTCCCCATGCGCACTTGCTGCTGATCTCGGCTTCCTACCTCGCAACCCACCCTAACCTCCAACGACCAACGACCACCGGCCAACAACCACTGACGTACAGGTTCAGGGCGTCAATGACGTCACTGCCGGGTCTCTGACCGGAAGGTCCTAGGGTTCGAGTACCGACGGTGGCAGGATTTTCGATTCGCTAGATTGCTATTCGAAATTCGAAAATTCGATTGTATTGCATTCAGTCGCTGTCTGAAGAGGAATTCTAGCGGCCGGCTGCTCTCATCGATAGCTGATCATCGTGGAAACGACGACATCTAAAAGTCATCGAATTATTTTTAAATGTTTTTCACGTCACGCCTTGAGTTCACCCAAAAGTGTATATAAAGTATCAAAGAGACGTAGTTTCCGAATCACCAAGAACAACAATACTACGACACATCTTTGAGACCCCTCTGGAAATATGATTGGCTGAAATTCGGAGAAGATGAGGACCTCTGATATGGCACATCGAGTGGACACTGATAACTATTCAACTTAAAAGTAGACGAGACAGGTCATCTTAGTTTTGAAAATAACGCGAGATCTGCGGAAGAACAGAAATGTAATGGTATCTTGGCCCTCATCATATTAGTTAATGATTAAATGTAAAAACCGGTAATAACGTAGCTGTGTGACTTTTGGGAGAGACAGAAACGAGACTAGTGTTCGAAAGTAAAGCAATTGGCAATCTCATCGTTTGCTGAATGCATCAAGGGAATTGAACAAAAAATCCGATCGGATATCCCAGAAAGCTGATCACAATTTTCGTCTTTCAAGACAAAACCCATCTTAAATTCAACCGATTAATGTTTAAAAGACTGCTGACATATTTGTGTTATTGTTTTGACTTATTGTCATGCTTTTGTATGAATCTTATTTAATATTTTGTATTAATATTATTTATATTGTTCGTTATGTTATTTTAATGATCTAGAAATTATTGAGAAATTACTTTAATGACGTACTGTTTAATATGCTATCAGACTAATGCACCTAGAACAAGGTATACTATCAATTTGAAGAAGACTATTGTAACACCCCCGGTCGTCTCGTGAGAGAACGCCCGGTCGGCGGCGCCGGTTGTAGCTCAGTCGGTGATGGAAGGAATTGTTGACAAGACACAAAGGCAGTACGAGACAAACACTTTGATCACTGGTAAAAATCTCTTTTATTCCTGGGCAAAATAATTTAAAATGCCCCAGGGAAGTTACACTTGTAAATTGAAAAATTAAAAGAAAAGAAATGAAGAGGTTAATTAGAAAGAAAAGAAAATTAGATGTTAGACATCACAGTAAAGCTTAAAAAACTAGAAAGAATTATCCTTAACATTACAATGGTAATAATAAAAAAAAATTACAAATCAGTGTGCCATAGCGCGGCACTGCGTTACATAAGTCTGACAGGGGTGAATGCCCTGGGTTTATACTGCCTTGGGAACGGTTCTTTTATGCAGCCGGGACGGACCCGGCGGAGACCAGGGGGGGGCGGTTGCGGCCTTGGCAGGAACGCAGCGGTGGCGGTGCCACCCCTCTCCAACAGCTGAGCGGCCCTCTCGTGACGTCACCAGTGGAGCGATGGCGTCTGCGGCGCTCAACGGAGTTTGACCGCGCTGTCTGGTAGATTCTGGTAGATTCTGGTAGATTCTGGTAGATTCAGGTAGATTCTGGTAGATTCTGGTAGATTCTGGTAGATTCAGGTAGATTCTGGTAGATTCTGGTAGAACTTGAAGATCGTCGGGATTTTCTCCCGACCTCAGGCACGGAGTAAATAACTATGTGTCCTTCTCAAATACAATTTTGGAAAGTCTTGAAATCCTTCAGATACGTTCGCCTCTCTTCAACGAATAACACCCCCCAGAGAATTTTCTCTCCCTGCTGCAGTCTACTCGCTGCGTCTTGCCCCTTTTAATAAGTCTTTTGGAGGAACACTTGCCTCTAACCGACGAATAATACCCCCCAGAGAAATTCTCTCCCAATTGTTATCAGCCCCAAAGCTCAGGCTCGCACTGAAGTTTTCTAAGTCTTGCAGAGACACACTGGTCTCTCCCCGATGAACAATTACTCCCCAGGAGAAGTTTCTCTCCCGACTGCCCTCAGCTTAATAATGTTCTTCAAGCTCGTTCTGAAATTTTCTAAGTCTGGCATAGGCGCACTTGCCTCTGACCGAAGAATATCCCCCCAGAGAAGTTTCTCCCCCGACTGCCCTGCGTCTTCTGAATTTTGTAAGTTGAAATTGTATCAGGTTAACTTTTGCCCCCACCCAATTTTTCGTGTGTTCAAGCTCTTTATGATAGCTGCGTCGCTATTGGCCAAAAGAAATGGCGCATTATGTTATTTCAGCCAATTGCGACGGGGAAGCCACGTAAGTTTCGACTCTTTGCGTCACTGTGAGCGTCCAGAATTTTCCTATTCCTTCTAGAACATGCTTGCACAAGACAGGCGTTGTCCGTGAAAGAATTTATTGCTCTGGGATTCCCTGGATGTCGATTTCAAGAGCGTTCTAGAAGGTTCGCAGCTGGCCGGGGCGGCCACGTGCGTCTCGCAGTGAATCTTTCGACGACTGACCCTTGTAACGACTTTCTTAATGTGCCGGGGGCGCAAACGAGTGTCGCGATAAGCGAGGTTGCACGTGCAACGCTGTCTGCTCATTTCCCAACTGCCCTCAGCCTTATGAAATTTTGTATGATCAAATTGGTATCGCTACACTATAAATAAAAAATAAACAATCGTTTTTGCATCCTGCTGGATCGAATCTATACGAATATTACTACAACAGTAGCCTAGAAAAACACTAGCTTAATTTACTTTAACACATTTTGTAGACAACCAAACTGTCGTGAAGTATCTAGCTCATTTTCCTATTTATGTTTTATCTATTCAAGAAGCAAGTTTGGGGGTTACGAGCGTAGATTATTTTCATAGAATACGAATCTCTCTGTCTCTCCCGCTCTCTCTCTCTCTCTCTCTCTCTCTCTGTCGTAATATAGGGGTGCTGAACAATGTAAAACTGACGGATGAGTTGAGTAATGAGAGTTTGTTTTCAAAATCGAAATTTCAATTAAATTACACTACATCCGTGTAGATTGATGAATGTTCGTAGTAAATAGAAAGCAAATAAGTCATCCCTAATATCTCCAGCACTGATATCTTCGCGTTGCATTGGTGAAAGAGCTTACACAAGCTTTCCGCCACGCTATCTTTGTACTGAAGATGTTCTTTGTGAACCGAGGCACTGAGAGTTCAAGTTCAGTAACTTTGCAAAAAGAATTAATCAGATACATGATTATTGTTTTTTTAATGTTCTGTACTTGAGTTAATTGTAGTAATATCAATAGCAACTGGTTGAAAGAGCATCCGAATTACAAAGTGAAGGAATCAATAGAAGCCGAAGATATAACAATAATGGGGCTAATGATCTCATTCACGATTGATTTTTTTAATTCAGCAATTGGAGGATAATATCAGTCAAAATACCTGCACTCATCTGAGTGTGTTGACGGTACGTTCGCTAAATCTAATGTAGATTCAGTATACGACACAATTGATTATTTAAGAACGGAGGAGAACACGAAATGAGAGCAAGGTGATTGGTAGTTACTAGCATCGTAGGACTAATTTTTTAATTGCCAATAAAACGATAATTAACAAAAAAGGAATAAGCAATTAATTTTATGAGTGATATCGAGGTTTGTAAGAATGAGGAGGGGAAGATTTAAATAAGGTATTTTTATTTTTACTTAAATATCAGTTCCGAGTTCAATTCCGGGCTCAGTTTTAGGCGATGGTTTCAATTACAGACAGGCTAGAAATGAAGAACGTTAATTACAACAGAGGGCTATTGAATAAAAACTCTTATTTTGGTAGTATGTTTCATCTTTGGCCGAGTTCAAATTCTCTGAAGAAATAAAACATCGTTATTACCCCTGCCTTACGCTGTCTTTGCAGGTTAAAGAAGTCCATGATTCATGGTTGAAAAAATGTGTTAATGGATATTTCTTTCAACCTCATTCCAACGAGAATGAAGGTTTGAAGAACTGACCTCTAATCATTTCTTTCATTTAATAATGCTCCCTTTAAAGTCATACGTCAAGCAGTGTTCGCCCTAATGATGGATTTTTTAATTATAACGATCGTCGTATACAAAATATACCTTCTGAAGACATTTAACCAACGACCTGCAATCCTGCAAAACCCTAACGAATATTTCTTCTGTACTTATTTTATTAGATGATAAATTTCTGAAGATGTGGTTTATTGAATGACAAAATACTGAAGGATTGAGCACAGTTGCAAAGATTTAAAGTTTTTCAGAATTTAGGTAAAGTTTTTGGATTTTAAATAGAAGTGAACAGAATACCACAAGATCGTATTATTCATTCTAAGCTATTCTAAGAAAAGTTCCCAGAGGATAGTGTTATTTTCATTATCTTTCTTTGGATTATTCTGCTTCGATTTTTCAACGTATGAGATTAAACCAACAACGGTAAATTCTCGGAGTTCTATGAGTAAATATGAGAGTTCTAAAGTAAATATGAGATGTCACTGGTTTATTATCCATCTCCTGATTATCAAAACATTTAGGTCCACAGCTGGACTAGTCCTGGCCAATCACTACTAGCTCGATATCTATATGTGTACTTGGGCATGTGTGTATGTGTGCGTGTACAATTATATGATTTGGAAAAATAATATCATGAATGCTACAAACGTAGGACTTCACTTTCAAGCTGTCACGCTATCTTTCCTAAAGCGCTGTGCATGTAAAATTACCCGGAATATTCTGTATCATACATAACAAACATTTTCGATAGTGTACGTGTTCGTGTTCTGTTTGGTTGTTAATGAATCACGGGCAAGTGCGATCTCTCCCTTATCAAGATACTTTGACCTACTACAAAGCACAACGCCACCCCAAAATCTATCTACAAAATTGAGGTCTTTGAAATGCAGAATAGCAGAAAATATCCCTTGGTACAAAAGCAACAAGAATCTTTACAAAGACTTAACCATTGAACCCGTCCTTAGATATATAGGAATAATTTACGACAATTTTTTCCAAAATCTATCCAGTTGCCGGAGCATCCCATTTCAACTTAGATCTAGATCAACCTCCAGGACCTCGAATACGTAATGGATTCACTTCCCACATGCTCCTCATGTGGCAGACATATAGGGATCCAACCGATCATTGGCGGGGGGGGGGGGGGGGTGATACCAGATTTTTGTTAAATAATTAACATATTTATTATATTGTATATTATTTTTGTAATGTCTGTACAATACTATTTAATATTATTTTTTAAATAATTACATTATTCCAACATAAATATTTAAATCACTTTTGCCAAATAAAGGAAGGTTAGAAACAAAAACTCTTGTTTTTTTTGGGGGGTGGGGGAGCATGGTGTCCATGCCCATCCCCACCTGGATCCGCTACTGCAGACATATGATAATAAAATTAATAATCTTCTGATCAATAACTGACAAACATGCAGTCGTTCTCTTTTCAATTTGAATTTCTTTAATTCCATTGCTTAAGGATTGTTGCTACGTTCACTCCTTCGTATTATCGTTGAAACAAATTACTCGTTCCTAACAACTTAAAAGGCACACGGACGAGCGTTGTTCCGTTGTATTGTTATCACATTTTGCAATAAAAATAAAAACGCATAACGCATGTTGCAATATGTGAATCATTACAATGACCAACATGAAACTTGTTGTAGTTGTTTTGTTTCGTTGTTTTATTCACCGTCCCACTCGAAACACATTTGGGTGGACGCTTTTACAGATATTACGTGCGTGAAAGTGCTATATTTCTCTTTGAAATAATTGCTAATGATCGACAGAATTCTGCGTAACCATATTATTAAAGAGCGATCACACTGAAATGCTCCCCCGGGTATCAAACTTCTTATCAAAGGAAGTCGAGGGTATCTATTTAATTTCTGGGCGTTTGACGTTTCTGATCTGAAAAATTTCTGCAACTTATTATTATTTTTTTTTTTTTTTTTTTTTTTTCAATTTTTGCTTGAATAGAAGAAAGGGCACATATGAACTGGTATAGTTACTATTTTCATTAAAACAACGAAAAATAGAAAACTGGAAAAGTTCAAGTTTATTTTTTAATCTTTCCTTCACCTTCTATATTGAGGTCAGGGATTTCTTTCTACATGAAATTAGTCCCTCAATTTTCGATCGTTAAATAATGTTAAGCACCTTTAAAGAAATACGAATCGTCATTGAATAATAACTCTAAGGAGAAAAAGTTTCTATATGCTGTGCATCCTCTCTAGTTTGCGTAGTACTGTTGAATCCTATATTACGTAGAATCCTCATTCTCTAAAATCCCATTCTCAGTATTAATTATAGTTTTTGTTTCTTTGTTTCCACTGTCGGTAGTTGACACAAGTTGCGCCAAATTGCCTCGCGAAGCGAGTGGTGAAATCTAATCTCGCGGGGCAAACGCGTCACTCGAAATGACAAACAGATGCGCAACGAGCTGCAACACCGACGCAGCGCTCAATTGTTTCGAGGGAGCTCCGACGTCACGGCCCGCCGAGCGCAGCGCTGCGCTCGCCGTGCGGCTTTTGTCTCTGGGCGCCAGCACAGCGCCGCGCCGCGGCGGGCACAGCGAACATGTGACTTGGCTAAACAATGCAGACATCTACTCCGCTTGCAGTTCCGCCAGAGTTGCGTAGCGTTTAACTTCCGCGAAGTGCTCGGAGCAGGCGTTGGCAGCAACGCTGGCGGGAACAGAGCCCTCTGCGCGGCAACATGTCTAATTACTGAGCACTCGCCGACTTATTTGGTTAACGGAGGCCGGGTGGTTGAATAAGCATTGCGCAGGCAACGCCGCTTTCGCGTTGATCGCTTGGCGACAGCGTGCCCGTATATGGGCGTAAACTGCATCCCTTCTGAGTCCGCCCCGTTGCTTATTTTAGAACAGAATCGCAAATATTTTCTGACCTTGAGACCCGAGGGTTGCGAGAGATAATTCTGTTGTTTGTTTGCTTTGATGAATCATAGCACGGCTGATTTAACGCAATGGTCTGGCTAGCGGATCGACTGAAGTTCAAGCGAAATCCTTTAATGCAAAGAGAATCTTTAAAAGTAGGTTTTCTGTTTAGATGATTACGCAAACTACGTGAATATTAGGAAGTATACCCATAACAATTTACGAAAGAACTTTTGAAATTGAAGTTAACATGGCCAGGCTGTGTGTTTAAGGCTGCATTCTACGTCAAGTACGCCTATGCGTCTTTTGTCACTACTTAGAGACAAATATGTATACTGAAAATTCCTGAGACAGTGATAAAATAATATCTTGAAAGAAATTGAAAAGACTGCTTTAGGAGGTTAAGGTCAGTGGCTGGAAAATCTAAAACAACCATATGTCAGTTCTTTTACGATTGCGAAGTATATGATCATTCTCTTTCATTAAATCATGAGCTTAATCCTATTGATTTCCCTTTCATTTTGAGTTAAGTCACGGTGTCAATTGGTGACTTATTTTCAATGGTGACATCCTCTCCGACTGTAATGATCATACTAAGTAACAAGGCCCGCTTTAACATTAACGCTCATTGACGCTCACAGATATTATCTGTGCTAGAAAATATTCTACTCGTTCTCTCAGCTAAACAGTTGAACAGTTTTAGAAGGCAACGAATATTTCTTTTTCTTGCTATTCGAATTTCTGCAAAGGTGATTTTCCCTCACGGAAGCTCCTCAAGACCAAAGATTATGGTCCAAGAAATATAACTCGGGAAAACTGATTTCAAGGCCCCCTTTCTAACGATTTTAACGAGTCATGTGTGTAGTGCACTTTCGTACACGTTTAAGTTGTTTTTATTAAGTGGAAAAATAAAAGGTTAAATTATATTTGTATGTTGTTCCTTATACTTCCTCCCTATCCCCTACTAATTTTTCGTACATTTGGCAGGTATTATGCTATAAAAGATGTGTGACAAATATCTTTGATGAAGAACTTAGTCGAAGATCATTAAACTTTAACAAATTTCTTTGACTAACCTATTATATTGCGTCCAATATTTTCATATAGTATTTCTCGAAATTCAAGATGGTTGACGCACAAATAGTTGCGTTTGTGCCACTTTATGTCTGGTAATAAATGTTTAATGCTGTCGAAGAAAAGGATAAAGAGGGAATGTTTATGTGTGAAGCGATGGGTCGCACGTCGTATGTCATCAATCATACTTTAGTTAAGGAACTTCGAACTGAAGGCTTGAAGACGTTACCTCGAAGACATGAATTAATTAAGGTTGGATGGAGAAACATTCAATTTCCTTTGTATTTCTTCTTCCTGACTTCCTTATTTCTAAAAAAGGTCCTCCGATTTTTAAGTTAAAAAATATCTTCATTAATTGGCTATTTTCCATGTCCCGCGATGTTCATTTCCTGAAAAATTGTGTCATGTACTTCAGATTGTTTAATTTTTATAGTCCGAATTGACAGTAATAATTATCAAAATTCTAGCTGCTCATACTCTGCAATTAATACTTTTGTTGAAGCAACCACGTATGTTTCTCGGACGCATGTTATCAAATGTGAAAAACTTGAACGTTTCAGAGTACACTTTATCAAAGAACTTTTGTAAAATATATTTTATAAAATATCACCTATTGCAGTACGCTTCCGGCGACAATTCCACCGCGCCGCGTCCACGTCTGTTCCCACCCCCGCTTCTCTTCCATCTCCGCCCGCCCCATCTCAGTCACCGCCATTGCCAATGATTCCACCAACGACTTCCCCGCGACCGTGTCCTCCCCCCCCCACCGCCCCGCCACGCCCCGCTACCGCTCTCGACACCTCCACCAGTTCCTTCAACGCCTCCTGCACAGCTACTTCTGCAACCTTCTCCGCCACCTTCGCCTCCATGCCTCCGCCTCCGCCAAAGCCCCACTTTTCCCTTCCTCCGCCCCCGCTTCTGTGTTCCCTTCCGCCCGCACCGCCTATGCCAAAGCAATGGTCCCATTGACGATTCTCCACTGCCCCCCTGGCTTCTGTTCAACCGACAGCCGCGCCGCTTCCATCTCCACTGCTGCCTCGCTTCGTTCCGCCTCTGCCGGCGCCATCTCGGCCGTCGTTGTTGCCAGTCTCTCCCCGCTACCATTCCTCCTCGACTCCGCCCCGCTGCCGCTCTCCACACCTCCGCCAGCACCTTCAACTCAGCTACTATCTCTAGCATCTCCCCCTCCGCCTTCGTCGCCTTTGCCATTTCTCCTCACTCATTTCCTACCCTCCACATCGGTTCCTCTGCATCTCTCCACCAGCACCGCCTCCGCCGGCAGCAACGGTGCCGCCGCCTCCACCTCCACGCCACTCCCACCCTCGGCCACTATCTTCACCAGTGACTCCACCGGACATTGCAACGATTCTTCGCTGCAATTTCCTCCCCCACCACACCTTCTTCTCCGCCCCACCCCGCCTCCGCCTCCGCCAGTATCTCCGACGGCTCGTTCACACGTCTACCTCTGCTATCCACTCTTCCGCCTTCGTCGCTTCTCCTCACACTTTTCCGAGCCTCCGCTCCCGTTCCTCTGACCCTCTCCACAAGCACCGCCTCTGCCGACAGCAACGGTGCCGCCGCCTCCGCCTCCGCCTACACCTCCACCTCCACTCCACTCCCACCCCCGGCCGCTCCACCCTCGGCCACCATCATCACCAGTGACTCCACCAGCAACGGTTCCTCGCTGCAATGTCCTCCCCCACCACTACCCCCTCCTCCGCCCCGCTACCATTCCAACACCTTCACCTTCAACGTCTCCTCCTGCGCCATCGCCGCCCCCGCCCCCGCCACGCCACGCCCTCACCCTGCCCCACCCCGCCCCCGCCCCGCCCCCGCCGCCGCCCACGCCCTCACCCACGCCCCCGCTCACGCCCAACGCCCCCGCCCACGCCCCCGCCCCTGCCCATGCCCCCGCCCATGCCCCCGCCCGCGCCCACGCCCCCGCCCGTTGGCTTCCGTGCCGCGCCGCCCCGTGAGTCCGCCCACGCCCCCGCCCCGCCCCCCGCCCCGCCCCCGCCCCGCCCCGCCCATGCCCCCGCCCACGCCCACGCCCACGCCCATTCCCCCGCCCATGCCCCCGCCCCGCCCACGCCCACGCACACGCCCATTCCCCCGCCCATGCCCCCGCCCACGCCCATGCCCCCGCCCCCGCCCCCGCCCCCGCCCGTTGGCTTCCGAGCCGCGCCGCCCCGTGAGCGCGCCCGCCGCGGCCATCGGCTCGCGACCGCCGCAACGGTTATCGCCCCGCTCATCGCCGTTTTATCGTTTTACGCAGAAAATTAGCCTCATTAATGAGGGCGACTGCCAACAAACACCATCTAATCTCAACAACGAGCTCCTGCACTAAATTGGCACGCTATTTCCAACGAGACCGATGATCATTTTAGTGGCTCCAATTGGGAAGACCGTTGAAAGTACGTTTTGGCCAACTTCCTGTGAAGTAACTACCTGAAGAGTTGATTTAAATGAAATGTAATTAGAAGACAACTGGTGCTAGGGATATTCGTGCAAGGATTTGACTTTCGGCAATCTTATATATAAAATACAATGTTCGTTCGTTTGTTTGTTTGTTTGTTGGTTCATACTTAGTGCGCTGCCGTACCGTACATCCGATTGCAATTAAACACTGTCAACCTATTGCTTGCTCTTCTCGGAAGAATATAGGCGAAGTACAATGGGAGTGTGCATATGCCTACGCTGTAGACGCGCGTTCATGATGACTTTATGCTGACCCAAGCACCCCTGTTCAGGCTCTCTACGTAACGCCGCTCTACGCAACTCGCAGCACCCTGAAGTATTAAGAGTGTCTGCCCCTGTGATTGTGAAATAACGCCGTGCACAGATAGAGGGAGACAGAAGTAATCATAGACGCAGAGAGAGAGAGAGAGAGAGAGAGAGAGAGAGCGACAGAAAGACAGTGAAAGAAAGAAAGAGATTGCAATTAAACACTGTCAACCTATTGCTTGCTCTTCTCGGAAGAATATAGGCGAAGTACAATGGGAGTGTGCATATGCCTGCGCTGTAGACGAGCGTTCATGATGACTTTATGCTGACCCAAGCACCCCTGTTCAGGCTCTCTACGTAACGCCGCTCTACGCAACTCGCAGCACCCTGAAGTATTAAGAGTGTCTGCCCCTGTGATTGTGAAATAACGCCGTGCACAGATAGAGGGAGACAGAAGTAATCATAGACGCAGAGAGAGAGAGAGAGAGAGAGAGAGAGAGAGAGAGCGACAGAAAGACAGTGAAAGAAAGAAAGAGATTGCAATTAAACACTGTCAACCTATTGCTTGCTCTTCTCGGAAGAATATAGGCGAAGTACAATGGGAGTGTGCATATGCCTGCGCTGTAGACGAGCGTTCATGATGACTTTATGCTGACCCAAGCACCCCTGTTCAGGCTCTCTACGTAACGCCGCTCTACGCAACTCGCAGCACCCTGAAGTATTAAGAGTGTCTGCCCCTGTGATTGTGAAATAACGCCGTGCACAGATAAATAGAGGGAGACAGAAGTAGTCATAGACGCAGAGAGAGAGAGAGAGAGAAAGACAGTGAAAGAGAGTGACACAGATAGAGAGACGGAGACAGAAAGGGACTGGGACAGTGAGACGGAGAGAGAAAGGGAGAGGAAAGGGGAAGGAGAGAGAGGGAGAGAGAGAGAGAGAGAGAGAGAGAGAGAGAGATCTAGCGTAGGACAACATCTGCCGTGTATAGCTAGTATATTATAACTATGGAGGTGTTATCTTTACAACGATGGTGAGTGGAACTGAGAGTCTGAAACCCACTTCGAATAATAAATTCAAAATATTCTCGTTCGTGGAGGCGCAGAAGATTGAGGATGTGAAGTAATGATCTAATTTACTTGTGTAAATTAATTAGATAAGATAATATGCAATTAATTAATGGAGTTTATTTAAGCAGGCGCATCTGACTCACTCGCTCTGCTTCACAAAGCGAACCCTGATATTAGACAAGATGAACTGCAGAGAAGTTTTGCATGATGTGATAGCAGCTAAGAGACCAGCAGGTTATGAAGTCAGTCAAACTTGACCAATAAAAGAAAAAAATATTCAAAATGAAAATTTGGATTTTTTTCTGAGAAGGGAAATGTTTTCTTAAAAGTAAAATTTGAAGCATTAAACTAAACCCATGCTCACCCTACCAATCTACCCGGTTAGGCTTGAACTAATTGTCAATTATATCTTACAATACATAGATACAATATTTTTATTTAAAATTTTCTGATTTTACTGCTTGACAATTTAGTTATTTACGAGAAATTCAATTACTCAACATTCGTCCCCGGTTCGAGTCCCGCCTCGGGCATGGTTGTATTGTGTTCGTCCTTTCACCCCCTATCATCATATCGTGTCATCCTCACAGTTACCATGCCGTTACAAGCAATAGTGATCGCGAATGACCTACAAGTTATTTGCGACCTTAAATAACAAAAAAATTACTCAAATTCTCTACACCCTCATACATCTGACCTTGAACTCTACGGAAATGAATTACAGAGGTGCGCAACAACATAATGAAACATGATTTACGGGAGTTACTATCAGAAACAAATATATTCTTAGTAGTATTTATAACAGTTTCTGTACCTTCTTTGTTTTGATCTCAACTGAAAAAGAGCTGTGGAGGTAAGTTCGTCTCTCATAGTATTGCGAGAAAATCATCACGATTCAATCAGCATTCTTTTTATATTATTACATTCTACATGACAATGCTGACATCAACA
The DNA here is from genome assembly GCA_038098605.1 of Gryllus longicercus. Taxonomy (NCBI): domain Eukaryota; kingdom Metazoa; phylum Arthropoda; class Insecta; order Orthoptera; family Gryllidae; genus Gryllus; species Gryllus longicercus. The sequence goes on from JAZDUA010000303.1 coordinate 1,498,933, forward strand.
ATAGTATAAAAAGAATAACAAACTTGTAGATTCTTAAGATGAGCATGGGTTTAGCTTAGTGGTTACATACGTCGTAAGAACATATTTTCCAAGTTCACCTTATAGTTCCAGCTGTATTGGCTCTGCGTTTACATGTCAGGAGACAGTACCACGTTGACTGACGTGTCGCCGTCAACGCGGTGCTGCCAAGAAGGACACTTCGCCCCCGCCAGCAACGCCACTGATGATGTCTGCCACAGTTGCAGGCGAAACGTTTGGACCAGTCTCCGTTGGACCACGGCCTACAAACCCGAAAACAACTAATTATGATTTTCTTTGTGTTAGCCAACGAATTTTACTGCTGGATCCCTTTGCGTCTAGGGATGGGGCACCCTCCTGACCTTGCTCGTAAATTACAACAGACCTCTTGTCAAGGGACATGGGTAAAATTTTCAAAACATCGGTCGGAATTCGCATCTTATAAAGAAAATAGTTCTAGAGTTTGTTCTGTGAATCGTGGTACACTGTGCAACATAAGTGGCGATCACCGTATGAGATACAACAGACGTCATTTAATCTTCCTGATCACAATTTTAAGAAGAGAAAATCTCTGAACTACGTAAATCTCGTAAACCAAGATTTACTTGTGAAACCTGATTTAGAGGAGTTATTAGATTTGCAAACTTGAGATTCGTGTCGGAAAAAAGTGAGTCGGTTCCCCAAAAAGTCTTTCTGTTAGAGAAGAGTTCATCGATACCAGTGGCTCCCCTGGCATAAAAGAATGTCGTGGAACGTCCAGTGAATATAGCGAAAACAGTGGAAATCAAGAAAATGACAATTTAAGCTCTTCAGATAGCTCATCGTCTGCGAAATTAAAGAATTAGAGGAGATAAACAAGAGTTTAATCGCAAATAGGAGAGCCCCCCCTTAAGAAAAGAAACTTGCAACAAAAACTGTATCCTCTTGAGAAATTTCAGAAAGTACAAAGTTCTGTCGCAGATAAAATTTTTCACATAGAAGATATATCAATATCCATTGAAAAAGCAGACAATAAAGATGTTAAGAAATTGATAGATTCCTTCCACTCAACAGATGACAAGATTGGAAAATCAAAATTTGACAATTTTTTAAAGTTGGACATACAATAAAATTAAACGACATCGCAGCAACCGACTACAAACAAGAAAAGAGTGATTAAGAAGTTGGCTGAAGAAAATGGAATTTTGTTCAGAACTGAAGGCATTAAAACTGTGCATTGTGACGAAATTTAGGAATTCTAAGGGAAGCGAGGATAGTTGAAGTGAGTTAGATTTAGATTTATTATTAATTCTGCAATTAAGTATCGTACTTGGTGGCAGAATATCTTAACTTCACATGCGTTACGATTACATTGACTAACAATAAATTACAAGAGTAGTTAATTCAAAAACAATAATAAATAGTACATAATATCAGCGCGCAAGCCTTACTCCACTTCACTTCACTTCACTGCACTGCACCGCACTCCACTTAATTGTGATGCATTTATTCCGCATCCCTCAGGATCAGAGGGATCAGAAAATTTCAAAATATTAGTCAAAACGTGAGTCAAGAATCATTGAATAAACAAATATAATCGTCAAGTTGCACCACCTCAAGAAGTACTGCTTCATCCAAAGGAAATGCTGGCCAGTAACGCAAGAAACACGTCTATTGCAGCAATCTACTACACATTGGTTCTTCAAAAATTTCATATTTTTTAAAGTAACTGAGATCCTACTATGACTTTTTCTGGTGTTGTCAACTATACTCTACTGCGTTTATAATTTATTTTACCTCATCGAGTTTACAAAAAAAATTCAAGTTTCAAAATTGTTTTTTTAAAATTGGAAATTCGGGGAAAGAAATATTTTGTAAAATCTAAAAAAATAACGTGTTTTTAAGTTTCGAATAGAATTTGAACGGAGTTTTTATAATTAGAGTATTCAAGTTTGTATTACTTTTAAAATTGTGACGCGCGTAATTTTCAGTTTATTTCATCGTTCAATATTTCCTAAAATTACAAAGAAAAAAGAAAAATACACGAGTTACGTTAAAAATACGAGTGTGCAAAGAGACGTCGATCTTGATTCTGCGGGGAAGATTTATGGCATTCATGTTCGTCAGCGGGCAAATATTTTCTTGTTCTGTATAGAATGTACTCAATGAGGACAAATATGGATTCGATATCGTACTAGTATAATGTTGCTAGACTGAAATATAAGTGTTAAGATTCAAAGGCCAATGGTTCAAGTCCCGAAGGTGGGGCTCCGGCTTGAACACTCACGAATTGGCTGGGTCGGGCGACGGTGTCGCCTGGGGAGGATTCTATCGGCTGCTCATCGACATCTATCGGCATCGCATCGGCTGCTCTGATGTATCGTTCCCATGGTTTCCCTCCCATCAATTCCGTTCGACACCAGCCAGATACCTAGGTTGAGTTCTGTCTGGAGAACTCTGGAGAAGTCTGGAGAACTCTGGAGAAGTCTGGAGAAGTTTGGAGAAGTCTGGAGAAGTCTGGAGAAGTCTGGAGAAGTCTGGAGAAGTCTGGAGAAGTCTGGAGAAGTCTGGAGAAGTCTGGAGACGTCTGGAGACGTCTGGAGACGTCTGGAGACGTCTGGAGACGTCTGGAGAAGTCTGGAGACGTCTGGAAAAGAATTCTAGCGACCGACTGCTCTGATCCGTAGTTTCCCGTGGTTTCCCCGATCAACACCAGGCGATTTGGAGCAGTACCCTACTAAAAGGGCCACGGACCGATCGCGATCTTTCCTTTCCATTCCTTGTCCTAACCTACCCTTCACTTACACACATTTACATGCACAACTGTACCACAAATATCAGAAGTCTGGTCGGGAGCTTATAACTTGTCCCGGCTGGTCGGGGATTTCTACACTAGCCGGATCCCCACTAGCCGGATCGTCGGTATGTCGATGGTACGTCGACACTCGCGCGGAGAACACACGCACTGCACTTACGGGAATATGACCTTAGCAGTGGAATCACTAGTCAATCAAACGCGCATGGAATCACTAGTCAATCAAACCGGTCAATTCCGGGCGCGTGCAGGAGCTCATTCTTAAACAACGCACACACACCGGGCGCGAACCTTACTTTCTCAATCTTCTTTCATTCCCGCCAACGAAGTTTTTTATTGGGGGGTGACAAATAGATAAACAAAAAGGTAAGGAACACGAGTTGAATGTGCTACATTATGAGTGGTTATTTAAAAAGTTGTTTGTGTTAAGATAGTGGGTTGCGTTAACATGGCGAAAAATTGACAATCTGATGCAGCCAATTCGACAAGGCATTTTGAAGTCAAGTTTCGAGGCTCTGGCCTCCGAGATTAACATAAAATATTGAGTCGGCCAACGCAAAATTTCAAACACATTTTAAACCAAAACACAAGTACGGTATATACTTTTCTCGCGTAACTCTTACTAAAACATTTTTATTTATACGCGCATTTTTATCACGCATACTACAGCCTCGAGCTGTAGTATGACAAAAAGAGAGAGCGAGAGAGCGAGAGAGAGAAAGAGAGCGAGAGAGAGAAAGAGAGCGAGAGAGAGAAAGAGAGCGAGAGAAAAAGAGAGCGAGAGAGAGAAAGAGAGAGCGAGAGAGAGAAAGAGAGCGAGAGAGGAGAAAGAGAGCGAGAGAGAGAAAGAGAGCGAGAGAGAGAAAGAGAGCGAGAGAGAGAAAGAGAGCGAGAGAGAGAAAGAGAGCGAGAGAGAGAAAGAGAGCGAGAGAGAGAAAGAGAGCGAGAGAGAGAAAGAGCGAGAGAGAGAAAGAGAGCGAGAGAGAGAAAGAGAGCGAGAGAAAAAGAGAGCGAGAAAAAGAGAAGAGAGAAAAAGAGAGAGAAAAAGAGAGAGAAAGAGAGAGAGAGAAAGAGAGAGAAAGAGAGAAGAAAGAGAGAGAGAAGAGAGAGAGAAGAGAGAAAGAGAGAAAGAGAGAGGAGAGAGAGGGAGAGAGAGAGGGAGAGAGAGGGAGAGAGAGGGAGAGAGAGGGGGAGAGAGAGGGAGAGAGAGGGAGAGAGAGAGGGAGAGAGAGAGACGCTTCCTGTCCACAGTGCCAGGCGATGACAATAGTGAATCCCCTTCAGCGAAACGGTGTTGAGCGGTGTTTCTGTCCCGATGATGTGCAGATATCAGCTGCATGTGCAGGGGCGAGGCCCATGTGGGTTACTGGTCGCGGTTCGCTTCCCCGCGCACCGCTCTCCCGTGGCTGGCCTCCTAACGAGTGTGTACATCGCCTGATCCATAATGTATGTAAGCACGTGTCATAAAGTAATAGTCGCTCTAATTGCGTTTTCCTGCTCTCGCTGCCTGGCGAGACAGACCCTCCCCCCCCCCCCCCCAACTCCATTCCGCCAGCCGAGTTCACTGACTGCGCGGGATTCGGACCATGCACAAAGAAAGCCACCTCCATAACCCAGACGCCATCTTCCTCGTGCGAGCTTTCTGCCTTCCTGGTCTCGACAAACACCCCTTCTTTCAAACAGCACACTTGTTAAAAGGTCGGGTGTTTTATGTATGAGGGTCAGTCAAATGAAAACGAAACAGTTGGGGGAAAAAGCAAGTAAACTGTTTATTATTTGAAACGTAATCACCATGAATTTATCCCTCTGTGAGACAAGATGGTCAATGCCTTCATAGAAACTTGTTTGCAGTTGACTACGAAACAAAGATTGTACCCAGTCATGCACCTCTTCGTTCGAAGCAAATCGATGGCCATGAATATATTCAGGGCTCCAAAAAACTGAATATCGCTTGGAGGTAGATTTGGATTGTATGGAGGTTACGCGAGTTTCCCTCCAGCAGAACCTATACAGCGTAGTCGAAACAACCTGGGCAGCATGTGTGTGGGCGTTATCATGCAACAGAATGATGCTGCCCATATTCTTGGGCGTTTTAACTTGATGACGCGCTTTTTGCAAAGTTTCCACTGTGTTCATCACACACAACACACATTCTAGCAAGAGGTTCACCTCTTGTCACTCCGTGCGCTGTCAAAAATCGTACAAGTCGCTGTTCCTTTTTCCCGGTCACCTTAGTGACGGACGCGCACACACGCGCTGGCCTCGCTTCAAGCACGACTAGCTCGCAAACAACAGAGCGGTGAACGTTTTCGCTGTTTCTACCTGATTCCCTATAGCAAGCACTTCAATACTCACACCTCCCAATTTTATCAACGCGCCAAACTCATTATACAGAGTTATCTTTTACAGTCTCGTTGTCATTTGACTGACCTTCACACATGCGTGAGTAGTAGCGTTCAAATTGCCTGAAAGAGTAATTCCGAGACGTTAAATTATCTCCTTGCTCGCGATCGGTAGGAGTTTGATAGGAATATTGTTGGTCATAATCTTAAATTGAATTGAATTGAATTGAATTGATACCTTATTTTACGTGGCGAGACTCAGGCCATGAGGCCTGCTCTTCCGTCTGACCACGAAAATTTCGCTACGCTCCTTTCACCAACTAGCAGAGAAAGGAGGTATTTCTTGGGCGAGAAATATGCGATTTGAATTTTGCTCAGAGGCTTTTAGACGTCATTTAGGCTTGAGAATCTTTTACATGCAAGTAAATCTACTAACACGGTACAGCCGACAGTCTACTTCCCCTCCGAAGGAAGGCGTACGAAGGATTTTTTCGCCCTGAAAAATCCACGGCTTCGATCGGGTTTGAACCCACCAACTTGGGTACAACAGTCCGATACGCTAACCATTTCACCATCGCCGCGGCTATTTGCATATCTCTCGAGCTTTAATAATAATAATAATAATAATAATAATAATAATAATAATAATAATAATAATAATAATAATAATAATGTCCTTGAATTCAACAATAACAGAACATCTTGACATCTTACGACAAAAGCTTTTGGCGTTAACAAAACGCCTTCGACGCTACAGGAATTGCACTGCGAGGAAGCAGCAGAATTCTCTTTTTAACAGAAATCAGAAAGCATTCTACAGGAATATGTCAAAGGGCAAAGGGCTTGTAAATGATATGAATGAGTCAATGCTTCCCTCAAAGGCACAAATAGAGGACTTTTAGAAGCCTATCTGGTCATCTGCTGTGTCCCACAACCCAGATATGACGTGGATTGAAATGGAATACGACAGACACCGAGATATACCTCTAATGGGTGAACCAATCATCGCCGTGGAAATTGTCCAAGCAGCTTTGAACAAAGCACATAACTGGAAGGCACCAGGCAGTGATGGCCTGCACAATTATTGGCTCAAAAAATTTACCAGCACTCACCATCATATTAGATTAGATTTATTAGAACTGCAAATGGTATGACCCGGTGGCAGTTAAGTGACAATAATTGCAAAAATTACAACACTTACATTAATAATAATAATAATACCGTACAATACAGTATACAATAGCTAATATAATTCAATACTTTCTTCACAATCCAGAAAATCTACCTTACGTCCTCACTGATGGTAGAACATTCTTGTTACCAAAGGAGGGTGACACTAAAGACGCCTCGAAGTACAGGCCTATAACCTGCCTTCAAACTTTCTACCAACTCATAACATCTTGTGTTTCACAAATGATGATGACACACATTGAGGAACAGAACATCTTAGCAAATGAACAGAAAGGATGTAGACCTGGATCTCAGGGATGCAAGGAGCAACTCATTATAGACTCTGTAATTATGGGGCCAGTGCTTGAAAAACAACGAAACTTGCACGCATGCTACACAGATTACGCTAAAGCATTCGACACCGTGCTCCATTCTTGGCTCCTTCAATGTTTGGATGTATACAAGGTCCACCCGTTTATCCAAAACTTCCTGAAAACCGCGATGAGTCGATGGAATACAAAACTGTATCTCTCTAATGGAAAACAATCCGTCCACACAGATACTATACACATCCGCCGAGGGATTTTCCAGGGTGACTCTTTAAGCCCTTTATTGTTCTGCTTAGCCTTGAATACCCTGTCTACTCCACTTAATTCATCTAATTATGGAATCGCTCTTAAAAAGGGGAACTCAACTCTTCTGCGTGTCTCACATCTTCTTTACATGGATGACCTGAAGCTCTATGCAGACACTGAGAGTCATATGCGGCAACTAATAAACGTGACGGAGAAGTTCACAGACGACATTAAGATGAAATTCGGTTTGGATAAGTGCAAGAGAGTGAATATCATTCGGGGTCATATGCAAGTTATAAATTTGGGAACTGATAATGAACCAAAGATTACCTTCATGGAACCCCATGAAACTTACAAATACTTGGGTTTCCAACAGTCATTCCGAATCAAACACACTGTTACTAAGAACATACTAACAACTGAAGTGTGTAAACGATTACATGGACTCTTAAAAACTCAACTCTCTGCTAGAAACCTTGTGCAGGCCATCAATTCATTTGTTATTCCAGTGCTGACATACTCCTTTGGCGTTATAAATGGAGCAATACCGACCTCGACAACCTCCAGAGGACAATTCGAACCGCTATGACTCAACACCGAAAACATCATCCCCATTCAAGAACTGAGCGTTTTACCCTTCCAAGGTCGCAAGGAAGGCGAGGTATTGTAGATCTCATAAATCTACACAACTCTCAAATTGCTTCACTCAGGAGATACTTCTTGGAACATTGTGGGAGAGTTCAGCGAGCAGTGAGCGCAATTGATAATAACTATAGTCATCTGAACTTGAAAAAGCTTGATCCGCCTGTTCAACCAATCATTGAAACGGAACAGAAGATAACCTTATGGAAAGCGAAGGCACTGCATGGAAGGTACCCTCACGAGCTGAGTAAACTAGAAGTCGACATCTCTGCGTCGCACGCATGGCTCCAGCACGGGGATCTCTTTCCGGAGACAGAAGCCTTCATGATAGCTATCCAGGACCAAGTGGTACCAACATTGAACTACAGAAAACACATTCTGAGAGATTCTACCATTCATTCCGACTCGTGTAGATGTGAGGCTGCAAGCGAAACTATCCAACACGTGACAAGTGGATGTAGCAGCCACGCCCAGTTGGAATACAAAAAGAGGCATGATGAAGTGGAGAAGCAGGTATACCAATTATTGGCATTGAGAACGGACTTACTCGCCACTTCCGTGCCGTATTATAAATATGTGCCCCAGAATGTGCTTGAAAGTAGTGAGCACACACTACTGGGATCGTTCCATTATCACTGACAGACATGTTGGCGGCAATAGACCCGATATAACGTACATTGATAGAAACCATCAGCAGGTTTTCCTTATCGATATATCAATACCCAATACCCACAACACATCGGGAAAATATCAAGAGAAGATCCAGAAGGATACCGATCTCGCCCATGAAGTAGCAACTCAGTTGAACTTCAGTAAAGTGACAACTGAGCCTATAATAATATCAGCTACAGGAGTGATCCCGAAAATGACACTTCGGGCACTGGAGTGTCTTCACTTGGATGCCAGGAATGTATATAATATGCAAAAGTCAGTAATTTTGAATACATGTCGTATTGTCAGAAGCCATCTGAACCTTCAGTAAAGCAACCACACACCTGGTGTGGATTCCTGTGTGTGGTTGACATACCGACCAGTAAATACTGTGAATAATGTAAGATAACAATAATAATATTAATAATAATAATAATAATAATTATTATTTTTTTCGTTAATCGGCCAACTAGGACCACGCTTGCAAGCATCCTGCCTTTACCGTGGCCCAGTTTTTATTTATTCTCACGGTGGCAGGAGCTTGCGACAATTTTTGGGGGGGACCAGCATTTTCAGCTGGATCCGGTTTTTAACCCCCACGGTTGTTAGCCCTGGGGGTATGGAGGATGAAATGATGATATGATGGTAATGGGGGTGAAAGGACAGCACATACAGACATACACAAACCCACAAATATACCCATGCCCGAGGCGGGACTCGAACCCGCGATCTTCTGGTCCGAAACCACTCCGGCACTACTGCCTTAGCGATCTCGGCCATCTGATCGGCTATTATTATTATTATTATTATTATTATTATTATTATTATTATTATTATTATTATTATTATTATTATTATTATTATTATTATTATTATTATTATTATTATTATTGAGTCACATATACAATTACAATTGTGTATGACGAGTCAATATGATGCCTTGGGTGGAGAGAGCGAAGTTACATTACTGTTCAGGAGCAAACAAGGGGCCTTCTCGGCACTTGCTCAAAGGACCAGGGAAACTGAACAAAACCTGATCGAGATGGGGTCATTGGCTTAATTGGCATTAAAAAACTTCAGCCAGTTTCGAATAACTTTCTTTTCGAAGCTTTTATTCTTCTCCAATAAGAGCATTTTTTGTTTCGTTCACAGACTTTGGTTAAACTTGGGCATTTTTTTAACGTACATAGTATAAAGAAGGTTATGTAACGCTGCAGCGAAAAATGACGATTGGAAATTGTATTGTAGATCCCTGTTACTGCAAATACTGGATAATTCTTGTTCCTATTGCTATATTTATTTTTACTTTTGAAGAGTTCGCAATTCCACAAACGTTTAGAACTTTTGCCTCACATATAGCAGTGCTTTAATTGCGGAAAATAAACCTATTCTAACACACTTAAAGTCCGTAAAATTAATTGGATTTTTATAAATTTTCTTTTGTTACTCGATGTAAGAGTCAACTTCATTCCAAAAGTACTATTTTTGCATTTTGTATCCCTTTAGTATAAATAGTTATTTGTAAGAATCAATTTGCTGCATCAGGCACCAATATTAATATTACTTTTTAGAGTTGTTTCAAATCAATAACCCTTCCGTATTTTACAATTTATGAATTTAAAATGTTAGGAATGTACTTTAAATCAACGGAAGAAAATATTCTAAACTACGTTCTTTTCTCTAACAAAAATCTTATAATTAACTTGAAATTAATATTCTTAAAATAAATTTTGAATCTTTAAATGCAACATTTGTACATTGGAGATATAACTGCCTAACAGTTGTCTGTCACAACCGTTACGTAATTTTTGGGGGGGTGGGGTGGAGGGGGTCAATCGCTCGTTAAGTGTGCGTTACAGGGGGAGAGGGGTATTCTAAATACTCCAAATTTGCGTTATGTAGTTTATGGTCGTGTCCTTACCCGAATATCTTTATATATATTTAATGCAGTGGGCTTATGGAAATAATACATTCCATTGTTTTACAATGAATTAAAAGTTTTTGTTTTACAAAGTGTCAATATTTTATATTGCTTTTACTGTTTATATTAGTAGTTGGGATATTGTGTAATGCTGAGAGTCAATGAAATAAAACCCTAAATGAAAATTAAAAATGTATTTACAAATGTAATCTTCAATTAATATTCTTGAAAGTTTATGTTACATTCAGATTGATGGAAATAAATCATGGAATTTGCTTTGGGTATGATGCTTGGTGGCAAATACTCTAAATATATCCAAACATGTACATAAGAATAGGTATGCAATTAAATATACACATCACTTTACAAATTGTTTCACTACAATAATTACTAAACAACCAGTAGCCTGCAGCATCAATAATACTTCTGAACAAAACAACAGAATGGTTTTCCAAAATGTAGCATGCCCACTGCTCAAGATCAACAAATAAAATACTCTTGTCTAACAGAGCAAAAAATTAAATATTTCAATAAATATTTTGAGAATACTACAATAATATATAGCACCGCGCCCCCCCCCCCCCCCACCCTGAGATAACATGTAGCCTGAGGCAATAGATCGATGGGAAGCACCTATTTCAAACAATAGTTCATAAAAGCATTTAAAAGGAAAGGCAAAACTACAGAAAATGAGAGAAACTCTTGTTTATGGTATTACATTTAGATTACCCCTTGTTCTAGGTTGAACAAGTGAAGGAATTCCCTTAAGGAAACAAAATTACATATTAAAGAATGTGCAAAAATATCTGATAATTCAAATAGTTTCTATCACAACATTGATTCTACTATATATAAATACCCAAACTGAGGACATATTATTCCATTACAAGGATTCTTACGCAATAACCCTGACTCAACTAATGAGAGTATACAACTTTGTTGAAATAACGTCATTGTGATCAAATACCAAGTGTAATTAAAATGAATTTAAATGTGCTTACAAGACACAGAATATCCACTTCATCCAGAATTTTAGAAACACATTCTCAAATTCTCTTCTAGTGAATACAAATGAAATTTTACAGTTAATTCTCAGTAGTATCATAAAAATGATAGGGTAAAATTTCTAAGAAAATAAATACAGTTAATGTTCTCACATTGTAATTTCACTTTCTTAACATTACAGGATTCATAATTTGACTAGAGAGATAAAATAGTTAATAGATAATCAAAATTTTAATAATATAAAAAAAATATGTATGCAAAAGAAAAAGATGATCCCAAGTGTTCATTAACAGATACATATTAAATGCAAGAAGAACAGATTGTGAAAAACCAAAATTACATTTTCACTACAATACAGTAATGATAAGCTTTAAAACACCTCCCTGGTTAAATTGAATGATATTTCTATGTGTATCTCCACCTCACTAACACCAATCATAGGCATTCAAACTAAGCCATTTACTGACAAATCCTCTGGACATTTCCAGCAGTAAAACAAGTTAAGAGATTCAAAATAAATATTTTGATTAAAAATAAACCATTGAAAAAAGAATTAATTTAACCTTTGAAAATCAATTTTACATGCTGAAAAGAATCATGAGATCTTCCAATGTAATTTGTTAACATTTGCTTGCATAGAGCTACTTAAGACACCTGCTCCTAATGATAGTTTTTTGTCCTGTTGCTGAATATAATTTATACACGTTTGGCTGACTTTGGAGTAGATCAAATGGGCATAAATGTGATATGTTAAGGAGTGGTATACCTGTGAAATATTGAAAGAAAGTAGTTGAAAAATTTAAATGTGAAAGTGGTAATAAGGTTCTTCTCATTCACTCACAGTGCGTAGGCATAGGATTCAATCTTGCTGAAGGAAATCATCTCTTTATAATTGATAGGCATTGAAGTACACATCTGGAAACACAGGAATTTAATAATTTACATAGCGAGGTAGAAGAATCCTGTGTATATTTATAAATCTATATGCCCGGAAAAAAATTAAGAAAAAATTGAAGTTCTACAGGACAAAAAATTATCGTTAGCAGCACTCGTCTTAAATGGTACAAAGAAAATGTGAAACTAACATTCGAAGATCATGAGTCTTTTCAGCAGGTAAAATTGATTTTTATGTAGACAAAAGAAACTGTAGGCATTCCTAACATCTCCTTGTCTGCTCTTTGTATTAAAACCGGAGTAAACTGTGTCTTGGCAAATCAAATGGTTTGGTGTAAATCTCAAATTCATCCATCTCGACCTATATGAATATTTCCTGTAATTAATTGCTGTGAGGATTGCTAATTCTTTATCTTGTTGCAATGCCTTTCTATGGTGTAGCAAAATTGCATTAATAACAGTGTTTAATCTCTTAATGCCAGCACTATTTTTATTGCCTATCCACTGATGTTACACATTGTAATCATCAAATGGAGAGCACCAAAAGTATTTCAGTATTGCATTTAAATCTAGTTCTTTATTATGGATTGGTGTTTCATTAAGAGCCCATCTCTTGCATCTCTTAAGGAGATGCACAGCAAGTGACTATTGACTCTTGTGATTTCGTACTACATGTGCCTCATCTAAAATAAATCTCCTCCACTGAACCCTGTGAAGAACACCTCTCTTCATTCTTTTAACATTTCTTTCTTCCTTCCTATATTGGCCTTCTTCTCACAATACTGTATGTGGTTATAACAATATCATTTTGTGCTAATTATTTTGCATTTTCCTCCATTTTTGAACCATGATGAATTTCCACCTCCAAAATGCCTCTCTTGCAGTGTTTCTTTATTTCATCTTTCCACTGCTGGATCAAGCTGGCAGGGCAAATAACCAGTGTTCCTTCCAAAGGATACCCATCACTCTCCTTTTCAAATTCATCTTCATATTCTCTTTTTTCAGATCTTTCATCCTCTATCCCTTTCTTTAGTTTTTAGCACCAGAGATATCATTGTGAGTGTCTTCCTCAGTCATGTGTTGTCTGCTAATATACCAGCAGGTGGTTTCTAGGTTTCCCACCATAGCTATGCTGAAATATAGCATTGATTAATCATTAGTTCCACAGAGGATCTCAACCCCAACAGAGCATCTGCTAGAACACTTTCTGTTGGACTTGCACTAATGGTCCCATGTAAAGACCAGAGGGCTTCTTCAGTTACGGTTTCTTCTCTAATTTGAGTCTGCAAAGTTTTGACTCCAAATTCAACTGGTAAACAGATAGTTTCAAATTTGACACTGTTTTCTGGTATCCTTTCACTAGTGGAATCTATTAGAAAATTTTTTAATTCTTTCTTTTAGTTTTAGAAAATATATGTTCTCTTGTTATTTCATTTGTAATTTCATTCCATTATCTTTTAATTGGTTAATGTCAATACATTTTAATGTCAATACACTTAATGTCAATACACTTAATGTCAATACACTAATGTCAATACACTTAATGTCAATACACTTAATGTCAATACACTTAATGTCAATACACTTAATGTCAATACACTTTAAAATGTAGTCAACTTTGTGATATCTCTTGTCAATTCTTCAATTTCACTCTTCAGCTTCCTAAAAGAGTAAACTAAAAGAGAAACCTGTGGTTTCTGTACAGATATATAAGATCTAATGTCAGAAACTTTTGATTTATCTTAACTGTTTTCTATTTGCAAACCTTGAATTCCAGATCGATAAATCTTTTCATTAATTTTATTGTTGTTACCAGAATTTTGACTATCATCCTCTTCAGTTTCCACACTTTCAATTTCATTTTCATCAGGGCTAATATGTGCAAGTGTGCTATCAGAATCTTGAATTAGAATTTTTTTCTTTTAAAGCCCACAACCTTCATCACACAATTTTTTCACTCTATCATGATTATTTTTCCATATCCTCTCACCATCACTATCTTCACTGCCATCTGAGCCAAAATGTGCCACATACTGTCATGCCTTTGTACAAGAATTTTCTTAATTTTTTAGATTTACCATTTGCAGCTTCTTGGAAACTCTAAATTTTTCTCACTACCATTCTCATCTTTCACCGTAGTCTCAATTTCATCTTCATTGTCATCAGTTACTTCCTAAAACCTCAAAGGCAAACAATTTACACAATGTAATACAGATCTTTTGTTTATGATACAACTAACGTACAACTGTGTCCTTCTTTAATGAAAGTGTTCCAATAAATTTAAAATTATCTCCAATTATTTTACTGTTTTATAAATTATATGTTACCATTTTACAAATTGTTTGGTTAACAAGAAAAAATGCTTTTCCCTACTAGTGACACAAACCTTATTTGATAGTCATTAGTGTCCTGCTGGCTGGTTGTTTGCTTCACTGTAGAATATCAGTGCAATGAACATAAAAAAAAAACAACTAATAGGTACACTATTTGGGTTTTGCCATTGCTAACACAAAAATTCAGTTGCAAATACATAAACTTTGACCTAATGTAGTTAACATTGTAAACATGCAACATCCAGAAACCTCTTTGTAGATTTCCTTACGCACACATGCATTTCTTCAGAACCCATATCTTTGTAAATTCATGGCAGCAAATTAAATGTTATCTTTTCATAAAGAATACACGAATCCTCTAATGAATTGCATAAAACATAGTTTCCTAATTTTTCATTTCAAATCCTTGATAGCATAAAATTTAACAACCTGTTTATCAAAGTGCCTGCATCTTTTTCCCTGTATTTACATTGATTTCACTATCTTAAAGTTACCAACAGTGAAGAAGATGAGCATAATGGCTAGCAGATACATCTTCCATTGTTGGAGTCGGGGTTCAATCCCCTGCCGCTCCATTTTATTCCATATGCAGGGTTTCTTATGGCTTTCCCATTTCCCTTTTCTCATTCCACCATTATCTCCAATCAACATTCGTTACAGAATAACAATTCGTTCGAACACATGCAGGCTTCAAAGACCTTTGAGGTTTAAGCCCCCCTCCCCCGTCTTTATAAAAAAAATTGTTGCGTCTGAATTGACAAAACGCGTTTTCAAGCCCGAGGGGCGTTGTGCGCTTTGCGCTTGGGAGTAATCCTCCATTAATAATCGCGTTCTTTGTAGGAGAATCCCACATTAACATTATCTGTCATTTTATGTCACGTCTATTCGCAGCCAGTTGTCAAGAGGACCGCCAGATAGCATCTCCGCGTACACGACGCCTACTACGCGCATCTGCGTCACTAATCAGCTGTCAGAATTGTGAAGGAATTAGGATAGAGGTAGGGTTTAGGACACTTCATAGGGGTTGGACTAGTCCCGTTGAAGCATGCAAACTCGCTTTGTCGTAACAAATTTCATGAGGTTCTACGGGAATCGGAACCTCAGTGGTGAAAAGCGCGACTTCGCCACATTGAAGTCACGAAAGCATTTCGTGAAATCTGACAACATAAAGTATCAGTTGCTTCAGCTTTTTGTCAGTGACGGAGTAGGACTGCATAACAGGTGAAGTTTCAGGTAGGATTCACTTGCTATTCAGGAAAAAAACACATTGAAACCATGGAAGACGTTGGTTTTCTTGTGTTTATGGACTGTTGGGGGACGTCTTCACTTTCCAACAGAGTATCGCTCCGTGCCATAACACGCGAATGACAAAGGCATGGTTTGAGAGCAGTGGAATCGAACTTATGGTTTGGCCACCGCGCAGCCCAGGCTTTAATCTAATAGAAAATTTATGGGATTGGATGGCCAACCAATTGGCAAAATGAAAACTGAAGAATGTCAATGAGTTTAAGGTTGAATTCCAAGCGCTCTGGGATCAGGTTACAAAGGACTGCTGCATCAAGCTGTTGATTCGACCTAAAACCGTGTGAAGTTGTGCAAAAAAGCTAAAGAAAAGCCAATTTACCACTAAAATGTACACACACTTGCTCATTTATATAATTTAATATTTTCTGAATTATTAATATTTTTTTAGCACCGAAATCCCGAGTTCTGTTTTCCAATAGGTGCCATACATATGCAAGACACTCATATTAATGGAGAATTATTAAATTTAATTATTTACTTAACGTCAAAAAACAGTTAAAAACTGACGTGCACGTTTTCTTAATTCTGGGATCTCTACCCTAAGCCATATACTAGTTTAATTCTGAATGCAAAGATAATGACGTTTTAGGCAGGAATTGATAAGAAAATATTCCCTGGGTTAATAAAAGGTGTTTGCAAAGGCAAATCTGCCATGGATTTGGGCTCTTATCCTTCATCGTGGCCTTCGTAAAAGGCACGACATCCTGCCGCGACAACGTGGAGAACAACAATTTGAATACCCATTTCCCACTGAAGCCTGGAAAACGTGCCCAGATAATTTTTTAAATTTTTTTTATTAGTATTCTGTTTATTTACAATCTGTTTTCTTAACAAACATTCAGTAAATATGTTAATTATGCATTAATTGAAGCTAGAGTACATCGTCATGTGGGTTGTTTGAAACGGAAAGGTAATTCCAGAATATGGTATCTTTTCAGTCGGTGTTCTTCTTCGCTATTATCCAGTAGAATGATGGCTGATGGATTTGGATGTTTGGCTAACCGCTCTTGGTAGGTGGTGCTACGCTGAGTGATTTCTTCGTATATTGCAGGTATCTTAAGGTCTCGACGTAGTGTTTCATTCGTTACGTACCACGGTGCGTTGGCTAATCTTCTAATGCATTTTGACTCGAATCTTCTCTCAGATAATGAAGTTATATTTGCTCCTAGAAGCAAGTCAAGGGGCCTTCTCTCAATGGATTAGGGAAACTGGACGAAAAATTTGATCAAGATGATTGACCCAGAACCTGAGGTACAATACTTGCTACGGTTGTTTAGAATTTTACAGCTCCAAAACAATTAATACATTAAAAATCATTGTTAAAATTAATATTACTTCCCTTTTTGTTGCTCATTATAGTCAAATCCTATATAAACAGTTATGAAAAATACAAGAATAGACTCGAGTCATCTGATTTCCCATCATTATGTGACAGAATGCAGATCTCTTAGAAATATAAAATTACTACTGGACTCTCAAGCTCAAACAAATTCTCCAAACGTACCTGTGTAATAAAATCCATGACCTGAGAGTTCTTAAATTAAAACTGAATATACAACTTAAAAAAAAAATACATAGACACCTACCTCTAATTCAATATCCAGACGCCTGAACAGTGAGTGATTGACCTGACGTGACGTGTAAACCCAGCAAAATAAAGATCACGCTACTAGACAGAGAGTAATTTAATTTCTGAGGTGTAAGCAACGGGGAGACGATTATCCAATTGGGAGCTACAAAAAAAAAAAAAAATAATAAATCGTAGCTTTAAGCTCCCGATCCAATGACCGCGTCCAAGTGATTGAGAGTCAGAAGCACAGTGTTAGATATATATTAATTTCATTAATAATATAAATAATTAATTAAATTTTAATTAAATGTGTATCATATTTATTACTCTGTGGTCAGAAGTAAATAAAATTAAATCCTAGCAGCCAGAATTCTGCAGTGCCGTTGCGGTGCTTTTGGGAACTATTACGAGCCGGTTCTGTCCATTCCGCGGCATTTGTGTTGGATTCGCGTTCGGTAGTTGTGGGAAGATGCCCTGGAAAAGCTCCAGGCTCCGAAGGAACATCAGTCCTTTTTAAGACCAAAGAGTAAAAGTGTAGGGATATGAGAGATTGGTTTTGACAGTTCGGCGGCTCTCTACGTTTCCTTTGCGAAGGCATGCACTTGCCCAATCTGGTGTCAGTTACGTCAGCATCCACCGACTCGCGTTGCCCGTGAATTGTATACATCGCCACGTGCAGGGCCAAAAACACGATTCAGTTACGAGCGTGAGCGCCGCGCCCAGCCTCGCACCCGAATGAAACGTCAGCCCTGGTAGATTGTAAATGATGAGTAGGATTTCCTATGAAGGTCGCAGTAGTTGTTGAAGTGCCATGAAAAGTTGTAGCGGAGAGGGTAGACATTGCGCGCTTGTACGTTTGGCAACAGCGCGCCATGTGCTCAATCTCAAAGTTCCATCTCTCGCGGTATAGGCACTTTTCAGGGTCGGAAAATAGGAAGGGCTAGCGCCAGCGATTTCCATACCCCGATGTGAAGCGGAAGTGGTGGCGACGTCTGCGGGCGATCACAGCAGCGGCATACGGGGGCTTCCAAGCGGTTCCATCTCGGTGGAATGGCATTGGCCACCAGACAGTATATACGGCACCATCGGCCACCATCGGTTGGCCATCTCGGTGGCGAGGTTTCGGCCGCCGAACGGATTGGTTCAGTGTCGTCTGTGGAGGGTCGTCGCTACGTGAACTGCAACGACGGCGACATCTAACGGCGCGGGTACATCTGCCCCGAGTACCTGCGCCAATGTTTCAGGGACAACGAGGCGCAGAGGCGGCGAGAGGAGCGCTGTTGGGCCCGCATCCAACGCAGCCGCGCTACGAGCGCGGACGCTGTGGCAATGCGTAGGCCCTCACGGGGCCAAGCAGCACCGCGCCGCCCTAACCCTTCCCCGCCGCCCCCTCGCTACCCCACGCCGCCTCCCGCCGTCACCATCCTCGCCGTCGCCTCCCACTGACGCCCCATCATCAACCCGCCCCATCCCAACGTCTGAGGAATAGCGGGAACGCGGGCAGGGAATGCATTTCCTTGCCTCCCACGCCGCCCAAGACCAGCTCCTGTTCGTTAAACCGGACAAGGATGGTCTCGCCTTAAACGACATTGAAATTTTCGAAGCTATACGGTCAATTACCCGTTCTGTCTCCAGCCGTCCCCGAACTAGTGGTCGAAGCTGAACCTATGTATAAGCAGTCAATCACGCGACTGCCGCTTGTCGACGCGGAGGAGCCTCCTCCACGCATTGATGGCCAACACAGCTTCGTTCAATCCAATTTCAACCGCTCTAGCTCCCTTCTCCACTGCCTTTTGGAACTGAAAGGACATTGTTTGCCGGAACAAACAGGCGGAGTTAGTCGCATTCGCCGCAAAGCACATTTCTATTTTGTTGCTGGATGAGTCACATCTGCGACTCAAACATCGTTAATCATTGCCTCGCTTTCCTTGTTTCGTATCTTACAGACCAACACGGCTCCCGAACGTAAATCCGGGCGGCGGAACTGCAGTTCTAGTGAGTCGCGATTTCGCGCATTCCATAACTGTGTTACCTCCGCTACAGCTTATCGAGGCCACGGCGGTCACGGTTCGGACGGCGAAGGACTTGCTGCGCGTCATTTCGGGTTAGGGAGGTTAAAAAACAACCATCGATGATTTTAAAACATCGATATTTTAGAGCAGAAACAACGATGTTATTATAAACCGAGAGAGATGGCTCACGGCAACTGATGTCATTGCACTGACTGCAGCCCCTCTGGCCGGAAGGTCCTAGTGTCGAGTCCCGACTGTGGCGGGATTTTCGACACTAGCTTGTCAGCTATGTCGAATTCAGTCGCTGTCTAGAGGAGAATTCTAGCGGCCGGCGTCTCTGATCGGTAGTTTTCCATGGTTTCTCCGATCAACACCAGGCGAGTACCGGAGCAGTATCGTAACAAACGGACCTCGTGCAATTTTTTTCTGTCTCTTCCTTTCCCTATCCACACCCCTTACATTCGCTTACACTAACATGCACTACATTACCACATATGCTGAGACCGGTCGTGAGCTTACAACTTGCCCCGGCTGGGGCGGTGGGAGATAACTGGTCCAGCTGGTGGGAGATACCTGGTTCGGAAAACCCCGTTAGCCGACGGTAGGTTGAGGCCGTATCTCGCCATACAGCGGGGGAAGACACATCCCGAGCAAAACATGCACTACACTTACGGGAATAATGACCTTTAGTAGTTGACGCGCCCGCAACCACTAACAAGGTTTGTTCGATGTTTCGCTTTTGATTTTTTCTTCTGATTGAAATATTTGTACAGAAATATCGATGTTTTCAAAAACGATTCACGAAATATCAGTATATATTTTCAGTGCCTATTTTATTTGTGAATTGCTCGCAATCAAAGCCATTGACAACTGTCACTATTGTCGATTCTTAACCAACAGCCTTTCAAAATCAGTTCATTAGAATAAAACGGGCAACTTCCTAAACATCCGATGTCTAGTCATGGCAAAGAACGAAGTTTATCTGAAGAACGTAAATACCCTTTTCTTTTAATTCCCAGGTAGAACTTCAAAAGTTCCACTTCAGGTTCTTTAGTGCGTCGGGGAGTTGAATTTTGCTGTCGTAAATAATTTTAAATATAAAATATTGTATATATGTAATAATTCTTTTGTAAATTAAATTTTGTAAAATGGAAATTCTTGGTCGTTTAATTTAACAATCAATCAATACTCCTTCCTTTTTCTGGAATATAACATCTTATTTATACCGATATTTACTCCGACGTGAAGGGTGTTTTACGAGGCCCAGTTCGCCGGCATGGAGTCCGCTGTTTATCGGCACCCGACCCGCTCGAAGGTCTCGGTTGGTCATCGGCGACAAAGAATCCGCAACTGGCTGCCACGGACGCTCGATTTCATGGTCCTGAGAGAAAGAGGGGCGAGCGAGCGCGGGCCGGTAAAATCGCGGAGAATGCAGACCTCTCTACTTTCGACCTTACGTCTGAGCACAAAGCGTTGAAAATTCATCGAATTTCTTAGAACAGATGTTATATTTACTGGTAATGATAAAGAAAGAACAAACCGTGTTTTCGTACCCAGTAATGTCATCCTACACGTCCCAAACTTTCTTCTTGCTGTGATTTTGTTTTTAACACAAAATAAGATAATGTTACTCTTATTTGACCCTATTTCTAACACTTGCAAAAATAAAAGTACAATTTCAGATACCGGAATCAAGTTTTGCATAATTGTTTATTTATTTTGAAAAATTCAGTCTTTCCACAATTGTTTTCCACAATTATATTTTTATCGTGCTTATCATTAATGCGACAATAGACGGCCTCTACAATAACTAAAACGTATCTAAAATCCAAATTGAACCATAATAAATCAATATTTTGATAATTCTGAAGGGGAGGAAATAAAAACGCAATGCTTAATTCCAAACTATTAATTGAAACATATTTTTAAAAACCTCCCTATAATTTATTACATAGTTTGAGGGATATTAGGGATATCCCGAATAACTCAAATCAAACCTTCTTGGTTCAGCAGTCTGCACCCGTGTTAACCTTCTTGGCCAATCTGTGGCCAGACCAGTGGCACCAACGTGAAATGTGGCTGTGTGGGTGCAATGGCTTGTGCGAGGGGGGGGTGGTCGACGAGGTTATCAACATCGAAAGAAGTAATGAAGTGTCATTCATTGAGGTTAAGTTGTATTTCTAACTGTGGAGTTAATGAAGGGCAATATTGCCCGTAACATTTGAATTTTTATTAATATTTGCTGTGTAATCGTACTCAAAATGTACGAGCCAAACGAGAGAAAAGTAGAAATAGAGAGTAAATTGGAGAAGGTGACGTACCCGCAATTTAACATTCATAATAATGAAATGATAATGCATTGTATGGTTATTTGGATGAAATTGACAGTTTTTTAGGAGGTCAGTCTTTTAATTTATTAATGTCAATTTCTTTACAGGAACTGAGCAATCTCAATTTGCTCAAGGAGAAAGTGAATAAAAGTAATCAGTTAACTAAGAATATGGTGAATATTTTGTCTTCTTTTGAACATCGCTTGGCTCGACTTGAAGAGACCATTCTTCCTGTCTATCACCAAACAGGGAACTTACAGAAACGACAAGAACGTATCCTTCTATATTCATCTTTGAATGCAAGCGTTTATTTATCCAATCAGTTGATTGCAAAGCAAATCATATTGATGAATGTTTTCTTGACTTTTTACTAGATATTGAACATACTTTAAAAGCTTTAGACCATGTTATTGCGTTTTATGGTGTGAGTCAAGAAGTGGAACCAGTCATTCGTGCTGGACCTGGATTGAACCCAAATGGAGATTCTTGCTTGGAACCTTTCTTGCAAGCAATGAACAAACTTCAAGCAGCTATGGAGTACTTTCAAACACACAATTCTGAAAGTGTTGAACTTGATAATGTGGTAAGATGTAAACAGTAATAGTACTTTGTGGTTGTGTTTATAGTCAAGTTAAAAGACAAGAAGGAAAATGAATTTCATATTTATTGCTTTGTGCAGAGAACATTATTTAATTCTGGAGGTGATGCCCTTAATCGAGAGTTTAAAGAACTTCTTCAACGACATAACAAACCTGTTCCTCCTGTTATGTTATTGGATTTAGTCAGTCCAGATGAAGGTAAGTGCTAAGAGATTCAGATTGTTCAATAAATGAAGCATTTTTGTACTGCATCAGTCATTTATTGCATTTCAACCAATGGCCTAAAATCTTAGACTTAATATCTTGGATCACCATCACGTGAAAAAGGATTATTAGGAATACTTGGGAGCAGTAAAAACCCATCAAATCTACTGAGAAACAGAAACAAGTGACTAATGAATCATTGATAAATTTGTCTTAAAAAAATGCTCAATGCTCATTAAGAAATTGATAAAATAAAAGAAAATTAATGCAAGTATTGATTTTATAGAAACACCTATGGAAGATCACTCAGCCTCTCTCAATCATCTACCAGACTATGTCTGTTCAGAGTTGCAGCGCATTGCAGAATGGCTAATAATAAATAATCGTGATGAATATATTAATGTGTATGCAACTTTGCGTGGTAATGTACTACATAAATCGCTTCAGAATTTGAAAGAACATCAAAGATCATCAAGTGGAGGCAGTGTTCAGGGCATCAATGCAGCTAATTCCCCAATGGTAGTAAGTAATTGTGATTCGTGTTGTGGCAGTAGACCTTTTCTTTTATTTTATATTTATCGGTAATGCTGCTGATGGTTACATTGCTTCAGTTGTGTTGCTTATTTTATAATTTAGTAGCTCTAATAATGCAGAAATACAATGTAGCTGATTTAACGTTTTTCAAAGATATATTAATAAATATCATTATAAAATGTAAATAATCTTCCTCTGAAGAAGTATGTTGTAGTTTATAAAGAAATATTGGTTTCAAAGTATCATTTGCCTGCACTATTTTTAAATGCATATACTAAGTAGTTTGGCTGCAATGTAGTTTACATTGTTTTTATTTGGCTTTATAACAGAGCAAATGGCTGGAAATGCAAAATTAACATTTCTTTTCATATGCAAAAATAATGTAATCATTTACTCAAAAGATTTTCATCATTTGACTTTTGTACAATATGAATTCATTTGCTGAGGGATTCTGAAATAATTGCAGACTATGCTTTGTTATTAAAGACTTAACTGCTGGCTACATATGCATATAAATAATATCGGCCTCTGGTAGCTTGGCAATGTAGCCAAGAAGGCTATTAAAAGCAAGGAGATTGTATCATTTTACTAAAAAAAGAAAATTGTAACATTTTACATCTAAAAAATTTCATTAATTTGTTTTTAAAACAAATGAATTAGTTAATATTGCAATGTTTTAGTATAAGACTCAAATAAAGGAATTCTTTCAGCAAATGTTGACAAATTAAAAACAAAACAAATCAATGTTAGTAACAATAAACTTATACCCCCTACCTCTATGTAACACAGTGTAAGGCTACCTCAAACCCCCTCCCCCTCTTTAGCATTGTGTAATTTATGGACGACCCCCACGACTGTGCGGGGAGGGGCACAACCCGGGGTGCAGGTGAAGACAAGCATGCAGGGAGTGTGTGTGGCGTGGGTAAACAGTGTACTTTGGTAAAATCGTATGTAATAATAAATGTACAATCTTGTATTTCATGAATGCATTTCAAAACTCAATAAGGTATTGATCAACCAACTTAAATTATAAGAGTTCATAAATTTTTAAACTAATACAGTTTGATGCCAAGAAGCAATAATTATTTGATTAAATGAGCAATTAAATATATCTTATCTAGGGCAAATGTGAACTTTTTATCCAACTTGGCAATTATTTAATCCGTTCCATCTTTTTGAACAATTTCTTTATTTATCTCATGAGTATCAATTTATTTATAAAATTCTACCTGAGATTCTTCAGAAGATTGTTGTTGAACTGTTGCAGAGATCAAAATTCAGACATGAAACACCTAATCGACGAGCTTCTAAAAGATTGCAGCATGTGTAAGTATTTCATGGTAAAACTGTGTTTTGAATTTGTTAGAATTAAAAAGAAAATAACTTTTTTAAATTGGTCTTCCAGTTTTGAAAAGAAAGCAAATAAAATGTTATTGAGAGCATCTCAAACTTTGGAACATTCCACTGGTTTGACCCTGGGCAGTCGGAGGTCAGGCATTCTATTGGGTATGTATGCTTCAGCAATAACAATAAAATAACTTGACTATATAATCTAAAAAAGTTACTAGGCATTTTGTAATATTTTTTTCGTTTTTGATACGTTTCATATGCCTTTGTTGTTTCCGTGTATTTTTCGTTTTCCACTTTACTCTGTGTTCCCTGATTGCAAAAGAACTCAAGAAGTTGATCCTGTGTCATCATTCTTTGGAAGTCCTCTCACTAGTGAATATTTTGGTCTATTGTGTCTCATCAGTAGAGAATGTACTTGTATTCACTTAGAATTGTCAAAATATGCATGCATTTATGCACTATAAATACGTGAAATGTGCATACAATAGGATTGTATTACCAATAAATTATTTGTCATGTATTTATTTCATTTATTTTTACCTCCTCTGAAGATTCAAGCACTTCATTGTGCAGAGGTATCAGGTGAACTTTTCCCAATGTAGATTCATCGGGAATATCTGACAGTAGTTTTGTAGAGAATTTTGAATATATTGTGTTATTAAGTTGTTTTTTTTGTAGCTAAATGATATCAAAAATTACTACATTTTTCATAATATATGTGAGGAGGAATGATACTATCCTCACCCCCCAACCTGCAGTTGCTTTATTGTTGCCATGTATATCTCTCCGGGTATTTGGTTTCTTTATTATTGCCTTTGATACATTTTTCATGTGTACCACTGTTTTGATGTGTTGTATAATTTGAAATTTCTCATCACAAAAAACTCAGTATGCGTATACTAAAATTTGCAAATCAATCAAATGTGTACTTTAGAAAGGATTCAAAAGCGATTTCTTTAAAAAATATTTTAACCTTAGCTTCGAATGTTTCAGGCTTTACATAAAATAATTTTTACAATTGTTGATGAAATGGTGTCCCCCGAATTCATTTCCATTGCAAGATGCTTCCGCCAAAATTATTCCTCGCCATCAAGGTGAAAGTCTCACCTGCAACTCCCAGCTTTACTCAAAATAATGCTTTTTCAATCAGTCAAATAATGCAATTTGACTGATTACTGCCAGCGTGACAATGGCAACATTTGCAGTTCAACTGAATTGATTAATTTTATGTTCTCTTTTGCAAGCCTCTCAACCACTCACTCCCCCTCCACTTGCCACAACCAATTCTTCCAGTAAATGAATCACAACGCCACTGATTGTTGTTTTTAAGATTCAGTTATTCAGAAGCTGATAGTTGCTGTGTAAATCATTTGATGCCATTCAACAACACGGTATTTTAAAATGACAACATCTGCTCAGTTCCCATATTGTTATGTGACACTCACGTCTGGAAAAAACTTATTTCTCTAGCAATTAGCAGCCAAGGAAAGACCTTAGAAAGGCAATAATATCAAAATATGAATTGATATGTACAACACAAGTTACTGAAATATGCCTACTACCAGTTTAATGAAAAATATAACTTATAATACATCATAAATCCTCTGCTTTTAGTTTTGAACATTTTTTTTTTTGCAAATTGTTTGGTCGTGAATAAATTACTGTAAATGTAGTAAAATCCACCGTCTAGTCATGAATGTGTTTTACTCATTATAGCAGCTGAATCTAGAGATGATGCGGTAGATGAGCAAGAAATGGACAATTATCTTGTGTGTGTGATGGCACTACAAAAGCTAATGCAGAGTGAGAGACATCTCATGTTGGGCATTGTTCCTTTGGATTTGCAGCCAAGAGCATTTGAAATATTAATCAGAGATGCTCTTAATATGGTGGTTCAAGATGGTGAGGTAAGGAATGCTGTAATACTATAAGAAGGTATTAGAGACAATTCTCTTTAATAACTCACAGTCAGTCAAATTATATGTTTTAATTCTATTTGTCCATATTAAGATAATGAATGCAGTAATGTGCAATCACTGTTTATCACTGTTTATTCAATCACTGGTTAATCATTGATCATTTAATTGGTACTATCATAATCTCTCTTTTGAACTCTATTAATTTGAAAAAGTTTTGTAGTTATGGGTGTGTCTGGTATGTAAAATTGGGGGGGGGAATCATAAAAGGAAGAGTGTCCCTCTATTAGTGATTTTAGGATGCTCCTCAAGAGTCCACCAGGTGAAATTTTGTGCTATTTGCCATTGTTGCCACATCCCATGGAGGAAGCCAATTTAGTTCCTCTTATATTATAGTTGGTAGGTAGGCACACTGTATATTTCGAATCCAATAGCATGTATTGGAAATTAAGTCCACTGTGTTCCTTTTGCATTTCGTGAAGAGTCAACAATCTATTGCATTTGGATTACCTATCATTTTGTAGTAACAATTACATCTATATCTCAGATTTCCAAAGTTGCAGAGCAACCAAACAAAATCAATTTGGAGAAGCCTACTTGGTGTTTCCGTGTTTTGTAAATTCAATCTCCATGACTATCTAACCCCCATTCACCCAAACTGCAAAATCAAATTGCGTGCTATGAAAACTACCAAAGTTTACTACTAATGTCATGCCAATACTGCGCGAATGTCCCCAAAACGAAAAAATCTCCAATTTCCATCTTGCTACTAGTGTGACAAAATTGCAGTGAAGAGTGAAACAAAATTTTTCTTCTGGTCTGTGTTATTGGATTCAAGAAAAATGCATCTTTTGTTGATATTTGCCTTATAAAATTTTAAAAACATGTTTACTTATTCAAGAAAAGGAATTTTGAGAACATTACTATAAAATGAGTATGTTTGTATTTTTAATATTTTCAGAGTATTGCTGCTCGAGCTAAAAGATGTATCAATCGTCATGAATTTGCAGCTGTTCTGGTAGTATTCCCCATTTTGAAGCATCTTCAATCTATGCGACCTGAGTTTGATAAAATCGTGAAGGGATGCAGTGAAACTGTTACATCAAAATTTTCTTCTATTCATAATACTCTACATGGAACAGTAAGTTCATTATTTTGTTCAATTAGGAAACTATGTGAGAATGATCATATTATCATGAAATACTTGATTGCAGGCAGCAAAAGCTCTTGATGATTTTATTGAAAGCATTCGTTCTGATCCAAGCACTCAACTTCCCAAAGATGGAACAGTTCACGAACTGACGAGCAATGTACTTGTTTTTCTGGAGCAATTACTTGATTTCACTGATACAATTGGAGGTGTCCTAGCTCAGAACTTGGAATATAACAATGCATTAGGGCAGTTACCTGGTGGATATGGAAGAACAGATAAAAATAAAATTTTATTGGGAATGTACATACGTGAGTTGATATTTAAATTTAGTAAAATATTGATAGCATCAATTTATTCAAAACTGTTTTATGAATGTAAAATTGTCTTTGCTTACAGAAAAAGTATTAATGGAACTGAACCAGACTTTGTGTAATAAAAGTGAATTTTATAGTGATGTCTATCTTCGAGCTGTATTTCGCCTTAATAATAATTATCATGTTTTAAAGGCTTTACAGCGATCAGAATTGGTTCATCATGTGCAATTATCTAAACCGAATTTCGAATCTACTTATCATAAAATGATAAATGATAATAAAGATGCATATACTCAAAGGTAATTGATTCATTATAAGTATATATTATATGCAAACTTATTGGTGAATTATTTGTAAGTACTAAACTGTATATTGTAAAGTACTAAAATTCCAAAACAATTCATCAACAACTACACAAGAAAAATTTAAAAAAGTGAAGAGCGTGGAATAAGATCATACACAGTTGGTGGTATATTGGATACTACAAGTATTCATTGTTAAATAATGTTGCACAATTCTAGATCAAAGCCCTAAATTTGTACAAGGTTATGGTGTTTTCTTTAGCAGTGGTTTATATTATTAAGTTTTAATTATTTTAGGACTTCAATGAGAACACATTTGATATCTGGTCAAATTTATTTGAAGAAACATGTTTGATAGTCATTAGTACTGCCATACCCTTATTTAGGAAGCGGCTATATTTAACGTCAATTCTGACTTTTTAAATATCAGTTGTCTGTAACCGATTGTGTAAACTACTTTGAAACATGGATGGAGAGTTACACCTTTAATGACTGTAGCAATTTTCACATTAGCAATAGAGCAGTCTCACTTGAACAGTGTACGACAGTTCTGTAGAAGAATGTACAGATCACTGGCTTTATTTTGTGGCATTTCGATTCACTGTACACATGCAGAAAATGTTTTTGGCTATTACAGTTTATTCACATTAGAAAGTAATCTAATAGAACCTGACAATCAATTTTAATTTTTCTTTGCTTTGAAACTGACACAATTAATATTACTTTAGATCAACTTAAAAACACACAATTGTAAATATCTATATTTAATGCTGTGACCATTACCTAAATTAAGAAGAATCCTGCATTAGTTAAAATATTGTCACATTTCTGTCAAAATCATCCATAAAAGTAACTTTTATTTCATTCCGAATTATCAACTTGGACCACTTAATGCAGTTTTACAAGAATTCTAACAAGTCACACATTCGTTCTTTCCACTTTTACTTTCTTGCTACCATGTTATTTCTTTTTGGAATATTGACTTGGAGCTATTTATCAGATCCTAAATGAAAGGATAAAATAACTGGGTATGCATAATTATATACAAAACACTTTTATACAAAATGGGGGCAAACTGTGAATAATATTTTGAGAATTAGATTTTCAAGAATCAGATTCTCTTATGAATCATGTAAGTTAATTTTTAGATTTTTAAAATATTAATTTAATTTTTAAAATAAGATGGAATAAAATTTTTTCGTCAATCATAACACGTGAAGTTTCTACTTTCAACTACCAAATTATTCTTTCATGAATGGGTTTCTATTTTAGTCTTGAAATGCATACTCTTAAGTATTGTCTCTATAGCTTCACAATAAAATAATTACATCAAAAAACACATTGTGTGAGCGAAGAAGTATGATACACATCACTTGTGCAAATTAAAAATTACACAGTGAGGGCTAGTGCATGCCCTCACTGTGTAACTTTTGCTAATCAGGACAAATCTAAAAAAACATCAACTACCTTGTCTTGTGTGAAACGGGACATCCCAAGTGTGTTTTGGTTTTTAGTTTTCTTAACTTTTCTCTCTTTGAACCCCACTGTTTAATCATAGTCTTTTGTTACACTATCCTTTCAATTCGACCTATTAAGTCTCAACAAAATCATTTACAATCTTGATTGTGCAAAAATCGTTCCACACCTTTAGTATAAAAATAACTATTTTGTGTTAGATTAATTTACTCAATTTCAATGAAAAACCTTCTTTTATTGCAGTTGGGGCAAAGTGCTAAGTAACATCTGGCCATTAGACGACCCACAATTAGCGAATTTCAGCGCATCTAAAATGCGCGATAAAGATAGGAGCATCATAAAAGAAAAGTTTGCTGTAAGTTCAGCGTATGTAAATGTATTTTCAGTGCGGACCTTTTAAATTCTTGACATTTTAAACTAAATACCTTTTACAGGGTTTCAACAAAGAAATGGAGGAAATTGTTAAAGTGCAACATGGCTATTCCATAGCAGATGTAGAACTACGGGAAAGTTTAAAACGAGATAATAAAGAATTCATATGTCCAAAATATAATGCATTTTATGAAAAGTAAGTTGTGTTATTTATTTCTTCTTTTACTTTGTGGATGTCGTATAACAGATTTCGACTGGATGTTTCCTGTGAAGTTCAATCCTTCATTTGTTAATAGTGTCTTCCACTCCTTGGATCATCAAACATTCTTATATTCTTCTCCCTCTTCCTCTTTTCTCATCTATTTTGCCTTGTAGTGTATTTTTGCAAACAGGAAAAGGACGAAGAGGATCAGGTGGGAGGCCTGTAGGGAATAAAGGGGTGCAAGTGGAGCCTGAATTCTTTTTCTTCAGCTCTATTCTACAAATTCAGACCACATCTCTCCTATATCTTCATTATTGAAGCTAGATATTTCTTTGTTAAAGCAAGCTATTCTTTAATATTAGAATATAAGATCATTTTATGTTTTTTCAAGTCAAATATTTTTTTGAAGTAGCTCCAGATGCTGCTTTTCATTAAATTTATTTTTGGATAGAGCACTATGCACTGATCTATATGACAAGAATAATTTGATTAAAACTTATATTTTGAAGTATTTATTTATTACAATTACACCTACATTTATGTAACCACTTGTGTGTCCTTAACATTATTGTTTCATAGTTTAACGAATATGTGGATAGAATTGCTTTGAAATTTCCTTGCCAAAAAAATTGCTTTGCCATTCATTGAGCTTACTTAAAAAACATTAATAAAGTAATGAAATTTTCTCAAAATTGGCTTCAAATTTTTTTCTTCGAAGTTCGTATCAACCTGCAGGTTTGCTCTTGTATTATATTCCAAAAGCTTAGTTTTGATTAGAATTATCAGTGGTTTAAAAATTAAGAAAAATTGAAAAAACCCTAGTTTTTGGACAATTTTTCAACAATTATTTATTTACAGTTATACATTTTTTCCCCCTTTTCAGGTTTACAAAAGTGTCGTTTACCAAAAATCCAGAAAAGTACATAAAGTACACACCTGAACAAGTTTCAACAATGATCGACCAGTTCTTTGATGTTGCAGCATAAACCTACTGAGGATATGTAATTTTAGAAATTATTTGAAAAGTTATGTTATTTATGATTATGTATATTTTATCACGGCAAACTTTGTATTGAATGCTTATGTATATAATGTTATTGATATTAGCACATTAAAAATTATATTCAAAAATAATTTTGAATAATTATTTATATAAATTTGTTCTGAGAAATGGTTCCATCAATTGTTTTCATAGGTGCTTGAGGTTTTCTTCAATTGACTTTATAACAATAAAATTTGTCCATGCTTGTAAACCCTTTTAGATGTGTGATGCTTTAAACTAATGGACTAGTGTCCCAGCTTTCAGACCTGCACAACTGTTAACATATTATTTGTAATTCATGAAGTAAGAAAGTGATGACATGCCTCATAGAATAACAGAAATGTTTAGAAAATTTTTATTATTATATTTTTTATTGTAAGTATAAATTCCTTCCATTAAAAACTTAAATACAGATTTTAATTTTAATTGTGCTTCCTGTCTTTCATGTAGTTTATTTATGCTTTCAAGTTCCTACACTTGCCAATTGAACAAAACAAAAAATTATTTACCCAACATAGTAAGCTTTTGGCTCCCCCTCCCCAATAAAACACATGATGGTTTAAATATCTAGTGTTTCACACCCTAGTTGCACAATATTGATACAGGGTGGCTCCAATTTCCCTGTGTGGAGATGAAGGAAATTCTTGTATTTCAAGTATATTAAGTGTACATAGATTTCGTTACCTTTGGAACAGCTAAGGGCCTTGGCACATGAGGATTGCGTTAACGGACGATACATAATGTGCATTGTAGAATTACACTATCTAATGTGCAATGGTACATAAGCGCTTTGGCCGCTCCACATAAGTTAGGTGTCACTCTACAATGCACAATGCTTACAGTGCGTAAATGTAACAGTCATATGGGGCAATGTAATGGTCATGTTTGATAAACAACAAAACCAGTGGGTATAAAAGATGGGGGCGGGGGACAGTGGGACTCAATCACAGAGTTGCACAACTGGTGAGGTGGAGCCTGACCTTTTTTATTTTTATTTTCTCTCTCTCAGGCTCTTGCTAATACTTCACTACATTATTAAATGCTAATTATTTCGCAAGTGTAGTCAAAATTAACTTGATTACATTTTATATACATAAAAACTACAAAACAACTGACCGAGTATGTGACGTATGGAGTGAAGTATAATCTGTGCTTGTTTTCTTGATGAATGATGGATAAAAATAAATAAAATGTTTTAACTCAACCGAACTGACTTCTAATCTAAAATGAATAAACTAAAATTCTGTGACAGTTAAAATAGTACTTCTTTTCAGAATATAAACAGATTAGAAGTTTTAATACTAAAGTTTTGATCTGTAAAAACTATTCAGTCCTATGTTGTATATACCTTTTTTTGTTAGAGCGCAACATATTGCAGGCTTTATGAACTTACAGACACAGTTAATAAAATTATTTAATGTCTGTCTTCATACACATGTCTATTGGTCAATTCATGTATTTCAAAAGACATTGTTTATCAGCCAATTATAGTTCACTTTTCAGAGAGTTTTGATTGGATTGGGAAAAAAAAAAAGAAAACTACTTTTATTTTTAATTTAGGTTAAATTTAACGAATATGCTGAAATGATGCAAATGAATCCAAAATGCACGAGTTGAAACCATTGTAGCACTTTGAAAAATAGTATTGGCAAAAACCTTACTATCTTCACATCATACAATTCTGAGGGTGCATGCAAGAACTGATATGTTAAATTTTTGCAAAAAGTGAGTTTTTACCACATGTGTGCCTCTAATATCCTGCAAAAATCCAGAGCTCCAAGTAATTTACAAATCTCAAAATAGGCAATATCATTGCCACAGGAAAAGGGCTCTAGGCTGACTGTATGCAAGAACGTAGCTGTGATAATCAGTGGAGCGAGTAGCAGTATGCAACTAGCGAAGCGGTAGTTGTTTGTTGCTTCATATGTTTATTTCAAAATTAAATTGCTTCAGTAAACAGGAAGCCTCATTGAAGTTTTTGGAATAGGCAGATTGACAATAAAATTGTACACTTTCTCTTTATGTCACACCTAATTGACAAATTTTTGCAGCCTTAAGAAATAAACACAGCAAGGCCAAAATTAAAGCTGATGACAATTGATTAAGAAATGATAAGGATTATGAAAGGTATCTTTCATGAAGCAAACCTTTGGCAAAGCCAAAGGAAAGCAGGTACTTGAAAATTCAGGAAGTGAACGTATTGTTGCCCCCAAGAGAAAAAAAGTGGTTTCTTGAAGAAAAGCTCTCTGGTCATTAGTTCAATATGTGTAGTGCATGCTTTTCACTGGAGGTGAGGGTGAACTAGCCCCACTGGATGGCAAGATCCGGTGCCAACCTACACCCTGGCTTGCGAGGTTTTTACCAACCAACCCAGTCTTATTACTTTTCCTCACCTACGTGGGATAAGTATTGGATATGGACCACAAATTTGACTCTTGAAGAAGAAAGAGGAAGAGGACAATGACAGTGACACACATAATACTTTGTGTGTGTTGTGTTTGTAAGTTTATCTTTTTTGAAAGCTCAGATAATGCCAGACGTCGAGCTGTCAGTGTTTTGTAGGTGTGCGTGTGGACCTAAAGCTCTACCATGAAGTTGCAACTTCCACTTTCTTCTTCAATTGGTGTTTCAGACAGAGCCCCCTTCACCTTCCAAAGCCACTAAGAACCTCCTCTTCACCTTGGTTTGTAATTGACCAATTGCCATTCCATTGATAGATTAGGGTCTTTCAACTTCCTTACATTTTGCATTTGCTGTAAGTTCATGATGAAATGCTTAAGTGCTATCCGATATCATTTTTGTTTGTTTTGTTACGTGAAAATTGCAATCTGTTGTCATGAATGTTCCATCCTGCCATGCCAACACAACCGGAAAAATGGGCTTGAAATGCATTTTCCCAGGGACATGGCAGAAC
Source organism: Gryllus longicercus (assembly GCA_038098605.1). NCBI lineage: Eukaryota > Metazoa > Arthropoda > Insecta > Orthoptera > Gryllidae > Gryllus > Gryllus longicercus. Next base: position 1,532,873 of record JAZDUA010000303.1, read on the forward strand.
AATGAGTTGGTGTTGTCATAAAAGCTCAAAAATATTCTTATGTAACATAAGGTAATAACTCGTTTCTCATTATCTTGGGCTGAATTGTTCTACTTAGAAAGTCAAAGTTGTGATGATCTCTCTTAAATTAATTAGTGGGGCTACATCTGCACATACCTTCTCACATTATTTCTGTTACGCTATATTATACTACTACATGAACCTGCAAAAATATTTTCAATCAGCAATTTTTTCTTTCTTTTTTCGCACTAAGAATTGAACTTTGGTCTTCCGAGTCAACTCGCCGCGAGCCTTACCTTGAAGCTATGGAAACTTGGGCAAACATTCAAAAACTGTAATCGTCCTAACCCAATATTTGCAATTCCATGAAAACTACTAGTTTCTTCAAAGAATTGTAAATGACCTATTTTGAAGACTTTTATTTTTTACAATAGACTTTCTAAGGCAAAAAATCTCTATCTTCAATTTTCTAGTTTTGAAATGTTTAAGTTTGCAATTTTCGAAAATACGGAAAGTTTACCAAAAATGGGAATTGAAAGCATTGAATTTTTATATTGTCTCTTTAAACATATGAAGAGACAATTTAAGGAAAAAATTTGGAGAGTTTGAGAAAAATATTGCTTAAAAATTTTTTAATTTGCCTATATTTTGCGCAAAATTACATGAACACTACTTGTATTTTCGAAAAATTAATCATGACCTTATTTCAAGATCAGTCTTTGAAGAACAGATTTCATTAAGAAAAAAATCTGTCCTCTATATTGTAGGTGTAGGAAAATGCCTCCAAAAAATTGTACTATAGTGCAATTGTGCTATTTTCAAAAAAAAATAAGGGATTTCAATGATCACGAGACCTGCACCATTCTCTTAAGCATCCTTTATGCTATCTGAGGTCATAGTTAAATCAACAAATTTGGTGCCAGTTTTGAGAAAACTTTGACATGGTTTTTGAGGCTTTATGCAAAGTATCCCTCAAAAATCAAAATATCCACTTGGAACTCCCAAAGCCACAGTTTACTTCAAATCGATCACAGAATATCAATTTTGGAGAAACAGTTGCTAGGAGTTGGACTTGGCAGTTGTTTGGAGAAACAGTTGTGTGCTAGTACTGACCACATACAGAACGTCCTTTTCACCGTCAATTCATTTTTAGGTATCAAGGATGGATACAAAATGGATTCTGACTACGCCACATGTTAGAGGAAGTAATTTTCTATCTATAGGAACAGGATTTAACTCCTTTTATCAGGGCACGACAATTGGAGTCTTTCTGTCAAAAATTTGCTGTTTTCATTTTCACAATGACAATTCTCTTTCTTCTTACATTTGTAAGGGCAAGAAAATAAAAAAGCTACGATTTAATGTTATACATCATCTATTCCCATAAAAATCACATCTCAATCTCTGCAGTGGACCAGGAGATATTTGAAGGGAACATCGTCACTTATATCTTTATTTAAGATCTAGAATTAAACACTTTTCTAATATCATGGACCTACAAATTGAGACTTTCTGCCTAAAAATCTGTGTTTTTTGCTGCAACATTATAGTACTTTCACTATAACATGAAAGTAAAATAAATATGATTTTAATTAATTCAAAATTATGTGTATACTCTACGAAATGACTAAATGCAAGTATCTTGGACATGTAAAAATATGTATTTACATGAAAATCTGTTTTGTAGGAACAGTGGACAGGAAAATTATTCACGTTTTCAAAATGTACAAAAAGAATATATTTTAAAAAACGAATCAATTTTTCAATCATTCTACAACTTTCTTCACATGATTTTAATCCAAAGACATAAATGTCATAACAAAACAAATATCCACTTCCTTAAAAAAAAAGGAAATTAAAATGTTATGGGGTGACCCCAAGGATCTCGTTTGTTTTTCATTAATTCAAGTGAAGATTCTGCGATCTTTTTCAGTAATTCTCGCATTTTTTGTGGGGTGTAAACCTGTAAACATAAGTTTCATGTTAAATAAAACATGCCACTGCCAACACTGCCACATATTTCACTACAAGAACCATTATGCACCTTATAAATCTGATGTTGCTCTGACACAATAGTTTCTGCTAACTGAATGCATTCAGCATGGTCCCCCATACTTTGCATCATGCTGATCAGGAGTAACACAATCTTCACAGAAAAAACAATAGATGCATTAAGAACATGAGAACATATTAGTCAAGGGCAAAGAAGTATATAAATATAAAGGGTCTTTATTTTAACTCGCAACAGATCCTTGGCAATCTATCCTACACACTATTTAGAACTCCCAAATGCAAACTGAGCACTAACTGTAAGTGGACTTTCATATTACACAAGACTCGAATTTTGGAATATATTTTTTGAATTAAATTACTTTATTTTCTACATTCAAATAACCGTTATTAATTTTGAAACCAATAACATTGTATTTCTTTTAGTTTAATAAAATACTGAAGATAATCAGTAGACAAAAAAATCTGATACAAATTTTAAAGATTCAATTTCTTTTAATTATTAAAAAAAAAATGTTTTTTAACAGCCCTGAATATCATTGTCAAATGATTTTTAATTTCCTTAATGTTGAAGATATTCATTTATGAGAACTCCTTTATAAATTTTTTATTTTAATTTAAATTTATATAAATATTTATTAATATTCAAATTTAAACTGTTTTAGTATCTATCCTCATGAATCTTATTCTCTCTCAAGTTCTTACAAATACAAATTAAAAATGCAATACGCAGGGTATGTGATTTAAAAATAAATTAATAAGTTAAAGGAATTAACTAATCACAATCAGAAACTCGAAGACACTCTGAAGATAATAAATAAAGGAATAATTGCAATTGGACCCATAAAAATGTAGTCAAGACATAATTAATACAATAATTAACATAATTTCCGCACCTGTGTACTGCAAGATTACAGCCACATAAAACGCATTTTGAAACTTCAGGATTGTGTAATACTACTAAAAACATCATGCTAAGAAGACACTAAGCATTTTTTTGTTTTAGCAGTAGGGCAATCATGAATGATGCTAATGACTAAAAATACACACTAATCATAATTACCTTTGGTATACAAATTTTCCTCAGATTTTCCATTTGCTGTAATCTACATTTGGCTTCATCATCAAATTCTTCTTCCAAGGGACCATCTTTTGAATGGATATCAACTAACCACCCTCCATCAGGAAACAGAAGAACATTATGAAGCTGAATTTTTACCATCTGAAACGATAAACAAATAAATTAATAATATCATGAACTCCTCTTTGGTAAGATTTTCAACAATTTATTAGATTTTAACCTATCTTTTTGTAGGAAATATTATACACTGTTATTCTGAAATTATTATCAACTAGGAGTAATATGACAAAAATTATGGAACAAAATCAAACTCTCATATTAAAAATTCATTACAAAGAATAGAACAAAACATAATTCATTTAATACTAAATTTAAGAACTTTTTAAATTTCAATATGTTCTTCATTATAAAATTCTTTGAACCTATTTTGTTACCTCCCAACAAATTGACTTTGATGAGCAATAAATATTTGGCTGTCTGAGAGACATGGTGTCCTAGTTGCTAACAATTCAGTCATCATATTGTGACCTTCCAGAGGACAAGATGCTTTGGACGGTCGCAGTATAATAGCCAAAACGTTGGCATCTGCACATAGGACACATTCTCCTGGATGGCCAAGATCTATTGACTCTGGATAAGCAAGCATATGCTTTCATTTGACTTGATAAACAGTTTCCTTGTTATTTTTTTTTTCTCATTGCAATGCACCCCCTACCTTGCGCCTTGAGCACCCAGAAAGAAAATTGAAGGTTTTTTGGAAGGTATCCCTAGTCTTTAGTTTTCCATTAGTTGATTTCATCATCATCATCATCATCATGAACGGACCAGAAACTAGGCTTTACAGCATGTTTCTATTGGTTTATTACAGTATTCTTGGTAGATTATTTGTCCTCCACGTGTTCCTGCTGTTAGTGATCTGCCTCTATCTCTGATCCCTCTCCTTTGAGACTGTTCTATCTCTTGTACTTAACATTTGGTTTTCAATTTCTTTCTGATGTCTATTTCTCAGACTGTCTCTTTTGTCCGATCTGTATGATCCATAAGGTATCATAAATATCACATATGTGCCGCCTGTAGTTTTTGTATGTTCACAAACTGGCATCTTTCATTACCAATGTTTCAGAGCCATACATGGTTCTAGGTTTAGCAGCTATATTGTGGAGTTTCAGTTCTGTTTCCATGTCTCTGCCGAAGAGTCTTCATTGTTCCACCTATTCTATTGTAATAAATATTGCGTTTAATTTTTTTGGTGATAAATACCTCTATACTTTTGTGTATTTTCAGATTGCTGTTTTGATTACTTATTGAATTTTTATTATTTCTTAAAGGATCTCGAATCCATTGTTGTGCATTGTACTACTATTAAATTGTCAAGCTCATTCAAGCCAAATATTATTTTTTTCTCTTTGCATTCTAATAAAGCATATTCTACATGCCCTCTCCTACTATCTTTCAGTAGTACAGATGAGTTTTGCAATTCATCCAATCTTTATTATTGAGGTCGCTAAAAAAACTTGACAAATTGCACTTTAAGTTCAGGATTTTCAGAGCGGGCGACTAACTTTACAATTACACCCAATTACTCCAAAAATACTCATTTTCAAAAAATGAACATGACATTATTTGAAAATCTGTTTTCGATAAACACATTTCATTAAATAAAACAATTTTTTCTTCATATTTGTAGTTGTAGGAAGGTGCCAAAAAATTTTCAATTTTTTCAATTTTCAAAAAATTAGTTTTCAACCAACATTAAATCTGCAACATTTTCTTACACTAATGTAATCGGCTGATTGGTTTGGCTGCTAGCGTTGTACACAGACATTTTGCCGTCAAAAGATTTTTCGGTATCAAGGCCCCCCAAAACAGGGATTCTGGCTACACCACGTTAGAGGATTTTTTCTCTAAATTTAGAAACTGGATTTATCCACTGTTTCGTTATCAGGGCTCTGTAATAAGAGTTTTTCTTTAAATAATTCGCTGTTTCTTCCTGCAGCATTACATAGCTTTCTCAAGCACGAGAAAGTAAAAAGTAAGTTTTTTCCAACAAGGCAGTTTATTTATTTCACCCTGATAAAAAACAGAATATAAATGGTTACAAATGGAAGTATTTCAAAGGTAACCACCAATTCTGTTTCCAATATATATTCTTTGAACTTTACACAGACTAGCTCTCTCCTCTTCAGTTCAATGTGTGTAAGGAAAAGCTTTCCCACTTACTTTTGTTTGTTGTTGCATGGATAACTTCCAACGTTCTAGTTCCATGTTGTATTGAGTTCTTTTGTGATCAAACAAAACCTTCTCTGTAAACCCCACTTCACCCGCAGGCTCAGCAGGAGGAATGGGCTTTGCGCTGTGGAAGTGATGAAACCAATCAGAGAAACCCTCTTGGGCATCCTGAAAAGAACAGAAATTGTAAGAATCACGAAAAAAACTAATCACATATATTTCTGCCCACAAACATAAACTTACAAGGTAAGCCTTATGACAGAAGTACTCTCGTATGGAAGACGCAATTCTATATGGAAGACTATCCATATCAAATTGTTGACAGGCCTCATATGGCATACCTCGTTGGAACTCTTGAACAGTAATGTCAATGGAATCGACTGGAATCTGCAAATTTTGTTCAAAAATTCCCATAAGACAGAGTCCAAACAAAAGATATTTTTATTCAAACAATATCCTTGCACTCCACTGCTCAGAAATACTGAAACTTACCTTACTAAAAGCTTTCCGAGCTGCTTCCATTCGACCAAGAGCAAGAAACTGCCTTATCATTGCATTTGCTTGAAATAAGGCCTCTGCACGCTGGGATGGATAGAAAATAAGCCAATTCAGGGCAGACACCTTAATCAAATCTTCAGGTGTAGCTTCCATTTGAAGATCTGATGGCTGATCAACATTTTCTCGATTTCTACACCAATAAGAGAAATTAATAAAAATATAGCAAGGTAAATATTCTGTTTTATCTACATAATATTCAATGTGGTTCTGACTCAAAATATTTTTTTAACAACTATTCAAGTGGTAACAAAAAAGTAAATTTTTATTTTCAAATACAATTAAGTATATATAATTGACTTTTCGATACATCCAATTGAAACCCAAACTGTTAATTCTACATAATTCCAAAGTGAACTGCATTTCTATGACAGTTCATTTCTTTTCATTTCATTTCAATTGCAGCAAAAATCTCTCAGCAGACAGCAAATGTCAATTGCATGGATAAATATGTTTAATGTTGATCTTAAGTCACCAAACATAACTTACCGTATGTTTTCGACAACTCTCTTTGTAATCACTTCAATATCCAAGCCAGCATCCTCAGCTGCAGTGAGGCAGGCTGTCCGTTCATTCTCCTCAGTGATGTTCTCCAAGAAGTTGGCGTACAATTTCACCTGGTCTTCCTGAGGGAGAGTGGCAACGTAGCAAGCAACAAGTTGGGGGTCCCCCTTCTTCATCAGCACCTGTTATTCATTACATAAACCTTAGAATTTCAGGACATTCACGCAAATAACACAAATTGACTAATTAGTTATCCATCCAAAATATAGATTACACAAGCAAGGTTCTGAAAGCTGACAAAAATTTAAGTTTGTGTGGGCTAGAGGTAAACATGATCAGAATATCAGATGTATTGTCCATCAGAATGTCAGAAGTTAGTGTGTTGTTCGGACTCGTAGAAAGGTTACTTTTATCAATATCTAAAAACAGAAAACAATTTGAGATTTTGCACCAGGGATGGTTGCGAGCCTTAAAACAACAAATATCTCTACTTGAAAAGGTGTTTATGGACTAGATATAACAGTTTGCATGAAACCTTACAAAAATTCATACAAACCATTCTCAGAACTTTGTAAACAAATTATAAAAAAACAAACATTTTAAGCAAGCCTCACAATATTTTTTATCAAACAAAATGAGTGTGCTTACTATACTTTGAAGGCCATGAGCATCACAACACAAAAAATAAGGTTTTCTAGAAATTCGAAACAAAAAAGAAATGTTTCAGAAAAATTTAAAATAAAAGAGGTAATTTTTATGCTCCATCACAAGAGAGTGAAACAAGAAGAAACGCAAAGAAGAGAAGGAATACAGTATAAAAAAAGAAATAATAATACACTTGTGGAACAATGTAATTACCTTCACATAAGCTTCCAAAATGGAATCTCCAACCTCATCAATTTCAGCAAAGCCACATGAGCGGTAAAACAATACCAAATGAGCCATGAACCGTAAAAATTGTGCATCAGCACTGGGTACCCACTCCAACATCTTGGCCATTAAATGTGGAATGTCATTCAGTATGATACAAGTCTGCACAATGTGATCAGGATTGGCTGCTCCCTCTGATATTGCAGCCTTTTTACTAGCAGCAATTTTAGTAAATATTTCTGGCAAAGTCAACCTACACATAAATACAACAATCTCAGAAAACATCACAAAATTGAATCAACTATGAAATGTAACTCACAGTCAGAAAATTGGGTTCTGTTATTACTAAAGTACACAATTAACTTTTGAAATTATGATTTAAAAAACTCCCAGTCCCGAAATAAATTCTTTTCGGGAGAGAGAAAAAACTAAATATTATTAAGAATTGTTTTCCAAGCCAGAATCTTTGAAATCCTTGCCAAAGACACACATTAGAATAGAAGTCACAGAAATTTTGAATGTTGTAACTTAAAGCTGACTGTTGAGTGGTGTATAAATTAAGTGGATGTTGGGATGTTTATGAAATCACAGGGAATCATTTTGAATTATTCAAAAAGTCTTTCTTTTTCTGCAAATTTTTAGTAAAATTGACAAATTTCTTCCACACATTAAAAAAATGTTAGAAGTTTGGTTTGCCCCGAGTCACCGTGTTTTTCCTTTTCAGAATTATCCTCACCCCTAAGATACCACAGTGAAAAAGAACATATACACCAACAACCATATTTCACTGTGGTGCACAGTTCATATTCTGGGAAGTCAAAGAAAGGCTATAATCGCTTTTGATAAACTATGGGAAGGAATCAACTCCCAACATCTGAGATCCACAATGCAAGCTCATGAATGACAGGGCTCACTACATATATACAAAATAGAATCAACAAACAAATCCTTTTATAGACCAGTTGATACTTTGCTATGTAATTCCCAATTAGCAATGAGGCTTCAACCTCCATGATTAACACAAAACCTCTCGGTGCAAACTGTATTTTCAAATGCATGTTAGCCAGTATCCTAACTATGCATGCCCTCATCTATTCGCATCTTTCATTTTCCTTGTGACATAGGAAATGAATTTGTTTTGAAATCCATTAAAATCTAGCAGGTTTAAGGTATGAGATTTTCTGTGAAGACATTGTTGTTTGCGCTCATGAGCTATCAAACAACAGTAGTAGTCTAATTACAGCAAATGGTAACATTACAATAATCAGATAATTACTGATAAAATCTACCAGCCATCCAGTGAAAATAAAATATAGTTTAGAAATTGATAGGGATTAAATTAGACAATATACGGCTCATTATTTCACTTTGAAACAATTGGACTTTAAACAAATTAATATATGAAAATAATTGAATGATTTAAATATTATGGGTAGGGATGGTCTTTTTAGCAATTGTTAAAAATGCGAAATGTTCTCAAATGATAATGTATCAAAGTTTTTTAATCAGCGATAAATTGTGAAATTGATCGCAAAATGTGAAATCCCATTTAAAGTGCAAAATGGTTTTAAATTTACAATATGATAACTGCTAAATTGCATTTTCTTCCTTTGGTTTCCATTGTGTTCGCTCTCTAACCATGAATCTGACATTGACAACAACAAATTGATGTTTGAAAATATTTGATTTGACAGTGGCAGTGTTCATTAACAAAAAATTAATATTTAACTTAAACCCAAACTAAAAAATTATAAAAATTACAAAAATTGATCCTCAAAGCCTGAGCGCTCCTCAAACCTCAAGGGGTCTCAGCTTCCTCAGTTTGCTGAATGGAGAAGGTAACGGGAAGAAGAGGAAGGCCCTATGCCTACAATGCACGCATTGCTCACCTCTCACTGGGATCATCTCTTGGGGATGAGGGCGAGGGGCATGGGAGTCATCTCTCGAGCGAAAAATATGGACCATGTGAAAGGGTGCATTGGTCAGATTTCGCAACATTGCACAACGCATTTGCAATATCCTTGCCATTCTAATCCTGTGAGAATCACAACGAAAAATTTAAGGATAGGTTATGACAAAAGTTGGAATATTGTATGCTGAAACACCATGAAACGCTTTGTAATTAAATGAAAGAGAATGACACCAACAGGTGTTTTCAAGCTATTATCTTTTCAATCCAGCCATAACAGGACAACTAAGTACCACAAACTGAAAAAAGTTAGTTTAAAAACATATTCCGTATTTCAACAGACTGGGTCCACACTTTTTGTCAGCTTATGATACAGTAATATTAGAGAAAATGCAACTGTTGACTGCAATTCTGTTGGAAATGCAAAGTGAATTTCCAAGTTTTACCCAAGAAGCTGTAACGGAGTTTCGGGTCACCTACCAAAAGTGTAGGAGTTGAATGATTTTGCAGTCAATATAGGATAATTGATATAGACAGAATAAATACGAGTAGGTTAAAGGAAGCCAACATTGAAATATGCTCTCAGTTAATTTTCCACTGATTATGTTATATATTGACAACAGGGTTTTATACATGAATTTGATGACAATTTTGTTTTCTTCTAAAGTATGCTGATGATATGAAAGTGTATCTTCCAATTTACTTGGTAAATGATTGTCAAATGTAGCAGCAAAATCTAGATTTATGTTCTAATTCATATGTTTCACATTACTTAAACATAATTTTTAAAAAAATGAGTAGTTGTGTAATATTATAAATCCTAGAGGATAGAATTTAAACATTGTATAGACAATACGACACTGAATACTCTAAGTATTAAGAAAGACCTCATAGTCATCTTTGATTGTCAACTAACTTTCGCTTATTGAATATGGAATTTGTAAAGCTAAAGTCATTAGGCTTCTTACTTAGATTGTCAAGAAAAAAGAAATCTATGAAAATTCTTCGAATCTTATTTTGCTCCTTGTCAGGTCAATATTAGAATATGCATCTTACATCTGGTCTCCAGACATGAAAAATCTTAGTAATGCACTTGAAAAATGTCAAAGAAGGTTTTTAAAATATTCAGAATTTTGTGATTGTGGTGTATAGCCACAGAGGGGAATTGATAACATTTACCACTCCAATAAATTTAATTTACAAAGTCCAGCTATTACAAAGCAATTTGCCATGATTGTCTTTCTGATGAAAATTACTAAACATGATTTTCATTGTCCTCATATTTTTGAACAGGTTTTCACTTCCTTACCATTAACCCAAGACACATCGTTCTTTATACTACCCTATTACTAGCAATCACTTTATCTATAAATTCAAATTATATATATGTACTGAACTGTTAAATGAGCTATGTGCTACATATGCCAGTGATATAGATTTTCTACCTGACTTAATTTAATCTTTTGTGATAATCCAGAAAACCCACTTGTATTTTGAGTAGGGATAAACACAGAATCAAATGTTATTAGTTATGGTGTAAATGGGTGCATACACAATGCTTAGAGCCAAAGAATACGAGTTGTTAGGACAACCGATCAACAAGGTATAGTATTCCATGCTCAATGTCAGAACGCTACTCATTTGGGGAGCATGGCCCTGAGGACACTATATGCAGGTGTAAAGATGGCATTGGAAGTCACGGTTCTGTAAGAATATTGATATAATCAATCTCTTGCCAGTCATCGACTAGTGAGGATGCAGCAAACTGGATTGTACGAGTATTATTTCAGTTGAGACTGTGTATTATTTGTGCTTTTGTATGTTTTCTTGAATGATGGATTGAAGAAATGCTGGCAGAATGGAGGTATAAGTTACAAAATCGGTCACTAGATTTTATGAAGCAATGCCAATCTCTGGAGAATCAGTCATACCTTCGCAACTTTCTCAGGAGTTCGAGGTATCTCCTGTGATGGGTCTTCACTTGCTTTGGACATTTCTTTCGATTTTTTGGAGAAAATCACAGACAGAAGTTTTCACCAGAAAATTGTTTATATTTCGTGCCAGTGAAGATGTGTTTGGAATGTCATCAGTACTTGCTGCACTGTTTCTTGTGCCAGAAAAGGGGAAGCAAGGTCATCGTTCAAGAAAAGTTGGTGATTAATAATAGTTCAATGTTTGGGAAGCGGGTGACTATAATTAATTTCGATAGCTTTCAATTGCTTAAGTTAAGAAGTCAATGGTATCACTTTAATTTGAGTTGAATTTTGTAGTTTGTGATTTAAATTAAAAAAAGACTGTAGCCAAAGGCGATTTATGTTAGAATAGATCTGTAGATGGGAATAATTTTTTAGCAAGTTGGGTTGAAAGTGACTAGTTGCGCATAGGTGTTTCATCCAAAGCATAGGTGGAGCAAGTCACGCTAACGAATTAATTTAGTGAAATTTACTGAAGTCCATAAAAGCATTGAATAATTTAGAATACTCCGGGAACATTTGTAAATTTCTCCTGCTGTTAGACACATTCATGATACGAGAGACACCAACGCAGACATCCTATAGATGACATCAAGTTTGAAGATGTAGAAGTCAGCACAATGTGCGAAGATCATAGTAAGCTTACGAACTTTAATTGAAACCACACAGAACTTTATGTATTGTACAAAGAAAAGTGAATTACATTGTGGATGAGCTGAATAGAAATGTACTTCATCAGAATAAATGTTAAATTATTATTATTATTGAAAAAGAAAAGAAATGGCTGATAATCTGTCATAGTTGCCATCAATTCAATAGCAGGCTTCATCTAACACAACTTCCAGGAATCACAATTCTGTACATATAAAAGTTATCAGATTATATGTCGAGACCCATGAGTAAAAATCAAAGTAAAATCAAGATAAACACGGTAGAATATTGAGAAAGCTAATGAGCATAGCAGGGCAAAGTAAATTTAAAGTAATTATAACATTAATAAACATGATATTAGTCAGGCAATGAAATTAAGTGAGCAAATAAGTGAAAGCAAACAAATGTTCCACAATTTTAGAAATTAATTAAAAAATATATTAAAAGCTTAAAATATAAGTCCTTTCACTCTTTATGTTGAAAAGCCCTAGAGTATATTAGTACCATCAATTATAAATCCTGTAATGGGTTTTATCCACTGGATGATATCTTGAAAATTTAAATAATAAATTGATTTAATTTAACAAAATACATGATTTTTTAAAAGAATGTGTTGTCTTAATAAATATTTATAAACTGCATGGCAATCTTTGTCCTCTCCTTTAAGAAGCCTGTAGTTCTATATAAGACAGAAATGATTCTGTGGATTTAAAATTACTTTTTTAAATATTTGTAAGTTCACAAATAACAAAATATTAAATTAGTTTGCCTTATTTCCTGATACAAATGGGAAAATCAAAAAAGCATGAAAATAATTTTTTTTTTAATCTCGAAGAGCCTTTAATAATAATTTTCTAACAAATGCTATATCTTCATTTTTAAACATGTTAGACATGTTTTCCAAATGCAATTTAAAAAAATTTAAAGTGCTAAATTCTGCCATCACTAGTTATGGCAGAGAACACTGCTTGTTACTAAAATCGTGTATATGAGCAAGCGTATTCAAGTATTATGAAAAAATGTTCATTGGAGGCTTCAGTGCTTTCTCTTTGTCCAGCAAGGATTAAGGGAGAGAACAGGTTTTTGAGCCGTTTTTCACACTTACTTGTTCTGCCAATACTCATCAGGCAGAGGCACATAAGAACGAAGTACAGTGGCTCTAATTTCTTTCTCAACTCTCACATCAATCATTACTTTAAGGAAGGCCCAGAGGAGATCTGTCCAAGTTTCACAGACACCCTCCAGGGCATTCAAATGGCCACAGAAGACTGCGTGTGTGGCACGAGCGTATAATGGAAGACGAGTGTCGCTTGCCAAATTCCATGCCATCAGCTTCCACAAGTCCCTGAAGAGAAAATAAAGATTCTTCATTAGAGTTCCTCATGCTTTATCAATAACGTAATCACCACTCACATGCAACATTCACTGAGTGTCTACTTCTGAAACTTCACCAGCAGATAGGGTGTCATCAAAATCACTAGTCAAAATTAAAAATGCTTAATAATTGTAGTTTACCACTGTTGAATACTAAAGTCAAAACACTTAATTGCCATTTTTTAAAATAAATCACCCATGTCCTATTTATAATCTTTTGACATGGATTGTTCACACAATTACAAGTTATTTTGTACTTGAAGGTCTTAATTTATGATTGAAAGCTCAAAATCAACTTTATCATGGAAAAAGGAATTGTATTTTGCCTACTAATAAATTAGCCAACAATATCTTTTTTCATTTAAAAATGCTTTTTAATGATAGAGACAGTACCATGAATGGGAACAGTTCATCCCCAGAGGTCGCCAGCAAGCACAAACCAATGCGAATGGCATCTGTGTCACTGACACATTATCATCATCATGATCATCTAGGTAAAGCGAGCCATTATTCTTCTAATGTTTTGCAACCCTCCATCAATGAGAAGCTACTGTCAATGGACCACTTTCAGCCATGGATACTCTTTGCAGCAGAACCTTTTGGACCCCACACCTCAAAACTGCATAATCAGTGATGTTAAGGTCAATGCCCACAGCGGCGGGAGTCCATGGCACCACTCTCACATCGAAATCATCCCTCCATGCAGTTGATAACCTCGCCACAAGAGAACAATAGGTGCAGAGGAATTACTCTAAGAAGGGACCACTTTGACAGGTTTGGAAACAAATGAATGAATGTGCAGGGCAATAACATTGCAAGAGATAGAGATGAAGCCAATTACAAATGAGCTAACTAAACTAACGCACTGAGAAAACGAGAGAGGGAACGTAACTTGCACGTTTATTGCCAGTAATGGCCAAGCAGGAGCTGTCAAAGCGGCCCATTCTTATAGTAATTGCTCTATAGTCAAAGTCGCCATTAATATACACATGAATATTACACACGAAATATAATTAGTAAAGACTGCTTTCCCTTGTAACTGCATCTTTTCTTTGCTAACTTGAAATTTAATGAAATCTTGACAGAAATTTGAATAGTGAAACAGACGTTACTTTAGAACTAGTTTTAATTTGCATGAAATTGCTCCTTTTCGGGGTTACTTCACAATATTGCACATTTAGGTAATGCTGCCTGAAAATTGCACATTTTGACTTTCCTGGACGAATTTACAAGATTCATAGTTTTATTGCATAATCTGTATACTATTAATTTGTTTTAATTTACCTTTTTAAAAATTATTTCATTAAAAACGTTTTCATGAAAATCCCTCAATGTGTTCGGATGGTCTAGGAAACCTGAGAGCCATTTAATATGTAATCAATTCTGCATTTTCTTGCCCTACAAACTTAGCGTCTGTACCTTTCATGATGCCTATTGTCAAATTAAAACTTCTGAATTATTTCAGCAGGGATATGAGGTGTTACACAAGCTAGGTCCATGACCCTTGGTTTGTGGCCTCTCAGCCAACGCTATGTTCAGGGTCTATCTTCTCAATCACATCATATATGTGTTTTGTCAGTCTTTGCTGAACTTACCAATACAAGACTGCAAGAGCTAGTCACATATGACCTTATATTTGAGCACGAAGCTTAGTGGCAAGCACATTGTGTTTCAAATTCATCAAAATCGGAACAGAGGTTGCCCTCCATGGTATCAGAGAGAATGAACACAGTGCTTGATTGCTTATAGCGAGCCCATGCGAGTCAGAATGAGGCTCGACACACAGACAAGCGTATATGTAGAACAAAGTTAATCCTGTCTGAAACATATTAGTTTATAGAAGATACAATAATTCCTCAGAAAATAATTTAGAAATATACATAAGGGCCAATCCAGTGGCCAAGATTGCTACGGCAGTAGTGTCGCAGCAATCTTGGATCGAAGGATCATGAATTCGAGTCCCGCCTCGGGTATGGTTGTATTGTGTTCATCCTTTCACCCCCTATCATCATCATATCATGTCATCCTTACACTTACCATACCGTTACAAGCTATAGTGGTCGCTAATGACCTAGAAGTTGATGTGACCTTTAATCACAAAAACATAGGGGGCCAGGCCTTTAGGGGGAGAGGGGGGCCAAGGCAAATTTCACGTAATATATGTGGTGGAGAGGGGGGGACTTGGCAAATACCACACATTTCCCCCCCGCTAAAAACATGTTCCTATACTAAAATACGGCTAAATCTTGCACAATAATTTTATTGCGGTTACGTGAATGCTACAATTAGTAGCATAGTATACTGGCACAAAGAATGTAACAAAAATTACCTAAATATATATAATTAAGCAAATTCTAAATAAATCCCAATGCAATCAATCACAAAATTAAGTATTTACTTTAAAATACGCATTTTGAAAAATTTTGCTTGAGATAAGATGGGGGAGAGGGTAGAGCCAAATATATGGTTTGTTTAAACAATACATACAAACATACACTATAATGAAACACTAATATCATATTTCATTCACTTTATATATCACATCCAAAATATAAAAAGAAGTTGATAAATGGATTAACTGGAGTTTTTAAGCCACATAACACAGTTTTGTAAAATGTTGATCTTTTTATTGCATGTTTGGATGATTTTACTGCATGAATATCCGGTCTTTCACAATTAGGTAGGTTTTAGATAAATAAATTTAAGAACGTTTAATGTTATTTTATTTTTATATTTTTACTTTAATTTTTTCTGAGCATATCCTCTTTCTTACATGCGATCCAACCAAGTTAGAAAACAGCAGGGATATTACTGGTAGATTCCTTTCCCAATGCCAGTTGCGCTGAGAAGTTCGTGGCATACCATGGTTCCATGAAGCTTGCCACTGCCACCATTGGAGACCTTGACATCACTGATCTATATATTTCTTTTTATCAGCACTTCTCATATTGACTATGTGTTTTGCAAAAACCACATCAACTGGGGATTTCTCATACAATTCCAAGCATATAGAGCAGAAAGTGTCCATGTCAGAAAATTACTATGAAAATTGCCAAACCTATTAGGATTTCCTTCAACAGGCAACTTTTCTCCGGAACTATTACTCAGATCTGCATAATTGGGATCATGGAACAGTCGCCATCCTTCTAATGTGGCAGCACGCCAAGGTTGACCACAATGAAAGCACAAGTTCTGAGCTTCTTCCAAGCGCCCGTATCTAATTTCCCGAAAAACTCCTTTAATAAGTTTCTCTTCATCTTCCTGGCAACAGAATCGCAACAAATTAATAGAGACTCAAAGGAAAAACATCAATAACATTTTAACAAAAAAAAGCAAATCATACCATATCCAAGTCATGTAGGGGTTTCCGTTCACGTAATGGAGCATCAGGATCCAATTTGTTCAACACTGGACGAGAGCTTGAGTATGAAATATTCAAGGATTCATTCTAGAACAAAATTCACACTGTGTCAAAAAAGTAATCATAAAATTCATAAAAATGCAAAGTTTGTTAGGAACCTGTACCCAATTAACACTTTTCCAGAGGAGCAGCAGTCTCCAATGTGTACTCTTTCTAAAGTACTTCAAATTACTTGAGGATACTAGATAGAATAGAGGGGTGCTCTCGGAGTATATTGAGCATACATCCAGAGTATTTTCAGTCCATCTGATTACGAAACCAGAGCCACAGAAATGTGTTCCACTGTCTCAGCCACCTCCATTCTTTGTATTATGTTGAATAACTATTTATTTCTTATAATTTGATATCATTGTTATTTTTTGTTAATTTGCATTATTTTCTAATGTTTGTGTATTATTTGTATATATAATTTTGTTTTTACTCAGTTATTATTTACAATTAAATAAGTTTACCTCATGTACTTATGTGTTATTACATGTAAATTAGTTTGCACACACTTTAACCCTTTATGGGGCAAAAAGTAGCCAAATAAAATTTTTGATTTATTTTTGCTTAAGGGTGTTTCGGAAAAAAACAATGGCCATGTCTAAAAAGGACTAAATTTGTCCTTTTGACCGTTTAAATGTGGTAGTACATATTTGTACCATTGACCTACCCCCCCCCCCCCCCCAAAAAAAAAAAAAAAAAAAAAAAAAAAAAAAAAAAAAAAAAAACACAACAACAACAACAACAACCCCACAACAAAACAACAACCTCCTACAATCATGGTACAATATAGAACCACATTTTCTACCTATTTATGTTCTAATTTTCTATTATTTTCTAGGGGTTTATTAAAAAGTATTTATTCCACATTGATTTTTAATCAAGTAATTTTATGTTTACATAAACAGAAATGTTTAAAGAAACACAAATTCAAAACAAAAAATAGAAATGTAGTTTGTGGAATGGCGGAAAACGTCGTTTGCGTATCACAGATTGCTTTGATCTACAATATGGTTCCACACACAAATGATAATGAACAAAGAGAAAAACTGATATGGACTTTTATGATTTAGATCTGCCTAACAGCCATAATTTTTATTCATAAAATTCGCGTTTTAAATTATTTGCCAGTTTTCCACTTGCATTATTTATGTACTGCCGTGGAGATATCTTCTAACTCTGATGATTCTGGAATACTGAATATATTGCAGGGTTATCTAAATTGGAAGAAAATTTACAACCGATTTTTATTAGTAAAGGATATTTAATTTTTTATTCTATTTCTTTTGTTGATAGAGAAGATATATCTATGAAACATCATTCAAGTTCATTTTCAAGATATTTTGTATTGGCAAATACAAATATACATATATTTTACTGTAAACGTATGTGTATATTGATATTTCTAATGAAGTGCTTTTCATAAGAAACTTTGTAATTATAACCATACATAATATTTGAAGAATTTGTAATCTAATTGTTCTTGCATACCAATATGATTAAAAAGTACTTCAAAATTTATATTATCAACCATATAATTTCTGAAACAAGTACTTGTAATTCTGTAAAACATGTACATTCCTGAAAGTGCTTGCACAATGAAGTTTTTCCTTGATCACTCAATTAAAAACTTCATGAAAAGCAAAATACTTCTCATGAGCCATAATCAACCCCTTCTCAAATGCACATGGTACAATAATGAACCACCTGGATTCAAATAACTGCTTCCAATGTTTGTTTTAGTTCCTATTGACTGTCACAAGGTAGCAGCACATACTATGTATCTTCAAAACAGAACAATACAGCAATGTGGTGCTCATTTGCACCAAGAAACACAGCCGCAATAGCTAATAGAAAAAAGTGGTTCAATAGTGTACCAAAGGCCTATAAAGGCTTTAAACTCCACAGATAATGATTTTATAGATAACAGTTTCAGACTTTATTCTCAAGCATAAGACAGATACATTCTTCCCTTCTACTTTGAAAATTGTACCTATTTTCACTTTGTACAAACTATATACTGTAGTATAATTATCAGAACCTAATTACGAATCAGCTTGAAGATTCAAACTTAATACATACTAACCCTTACAACAAAGAAAACAGCATGTATCTATTTCTCAAAAATTTTTAATTACAATGGGAGATCATTTCTTACCTGAATTTGATGCAAAGTGTTCTCCCATGCAACAGTTTTATCTGTATAGTGCTGCATTCGAATTTGGTCTTCTTCACAATGCAAAGCATTCTGCTCCAGCCAGTCAACCACCAACTGGCTCTGTGAAACAAAGCTAAT
This sequence comes from Gryllus longicercus, assembly GCA_038098605.1. Taxonomy (NCBI): domain Eukaryota; kingdom Metazoa; phylum Arthropoda; class Insecta; order Orthoptera; family Gryllidae; genus Gryllus; species Gryllus longicercus. The sequence continues at coordinate 1,551,731 of JAZDUA010000303.1, forward strand.
GTTTCACCAAACACCTCAAAAATAGCGGACAAGATTAAACAGCACCAGAAAGAGTTGTTAGATATTGCAATAAGATTAAAGGGCACCAGTTAGAGATTATGAGTTATGATGTAATACCAAGAGCATGAAAAAGCTTTATCTATTAGTATTCTAATTTCCCAAACAAACTTCAAGCAGCTTATCTCACTAGCACATATGCAACAGAGTAACCCCCATTTTGAGTTCTTGATATTCAAAAACATTTTCCTACTTCTGTGAAGTATTGGAAACAATACCTTCAAATATCAATTTTCGTAATTAATTGATTGGTAAATAAAATAAAATTAAATAATGGAGTTAATATTAATAAATACATTTATATACTCTTGGGTAAGTTCATGTATCAATGTACTAAGAATTCTTGATAAATAGATTTCACCAATTTTTATGAAACTTCATCACTCAAATACATTCATTTCCTACTCACAGCAATTGTAATACTAGTGATTTTTTTGAATTCAAGAGTTATAATAAAACCTCTCTAAGAAGAAATGTGATGTTTTTTAAAATCTCAAATCGTTCATTTGAGAATCTCTCCTTGCCAGTGTATTAAAAAATATCTGTCTGAATTGCCTGATAAATTTGTGGTAGATACCGAAAATAGGACTGCAAATGTAATTATGATATACGCATGCTATTTTTGGAGTCTGTGCAGTTTATTATTACGCCAACATTTATGAGTTTTGTGACATGTAATGGCAATGTAAAACTTAAATCCTTAACAGAGATATTTAGGAAAAAACTTTGTCTTATATTTGGGTAAATGTGGTAAATTAAAATGTTAAATGGCGCAACCAGAATGTACATAAAATAATTATAATGATACACCATGAGACCTTTTTGCAAAAAATCGTGAAAAAACAAAAGGTAATATAAATAGATGATTGTCTTACTAAGGGAATTTCTACAATTCACTTTGAGTTGGCTTTGTAGTCCCTCCAGTAATATTGACGCTTTTCTTGTTTAAGCTAAAGAAATGACACATCTAAATATGATCTTGTTTGACTGGTAATTCAAGGTCAATGGTGCATAAAATTTTAGTTAATGAGGCAGATGTGATCAGCCAATTCTCCAAAGACATGAAGGTAGTTAGAATTTTGTCCGTATTTCTCAAATATCATTGATTTGAGATTTGCTCACTTTGAATTTATCAACTAGCTCTCTTGCAAATGATTTGGCTGAAGTCTAGTATACTGTGCAACTTAACGAAGACGTTTAAACCGGCACTGCCAGCTCTGGCAAGGGAGAAATTCATGTTGGAAGGGGTCGAGGGGTGTTATGAGGGGAATCTTTCGGTAGGGAGGCATGGTGAGCAAAATGCACAACTAAGTACACACACATAAAAAGCAAAGCATGGGCAGTTTTTCCGGCAAGGCTGCCATACACACACAATTTAAATAAATGGTAAAATACACGCTACTGAAATAATTGTAACAGTTTGTAATTGGTCACGAATGTGCCAACAAAAGGGGGGGGGGGATCAATGTCACCCCAGTATCTTGTCGAAACTTCATTATGAAATGGTGTGTGGTGGCCCGTAAATCATGTTTTTGTCTACATGATTTTCTGTGCTGGGGTACCTGTTGAAGTGGTTAGCTAAGTTGTTGTTGTCGTACACTTACATTTCTTGCATTTTTCAGATTGTTTGTGATTGTATTTTTGAGTGTCAAGTGTCTGTGTTATGGTGAGAATAAAGGTGGCTTTTTTTATGCATGGCACCGAAGGGGGTGTTTGACTGTCATTGAATGGGCGCAAGAACGTGATTTGATTGCTGCAGGATTTAAGAGTGGTGTGTATAAGTGTCCAAGGTTGGCCAAGCAAAAAAAGTTATATGGTTTCGAGTGGAAGTGTAGCAAGAAAGGGGCCACTCCTCATGCGCATGTGTTTTGTGTGGAAGGGGTCATGGTTTGCAGGAAGTAAGCTTTCCTTCGGGTGTCTAAGGACAAGAATTCTGTTCATCTTGCCAAGCGGAAACGGCTGATAATTGCAAGGTTAGCATCACATATAGGAATGATTCCTGTGTGAAAATGAGAACAATTTTCAGCAGCATGAAAGTTCAGCATGAGAGCGAATTAAATTTCCTTTTCAGTCAGGTCATAATCACTCAACGGTCTCTAAAAACTAAACTATTTCTGTGTTAGGCAAGCTCCCAGCTTACAGAGATCATTTTTAAGAATGTAATTGGTCAGTTCTGTTATTTTTGGTCATGCCATGGCAGAATTCAGTCATGGAGGTTCTATTATAAACAGGTTTTACAGTATTAATGTTTTAGAACATATACCTCTCTTATACTACAGTCATTCTTGTATAATTCTTGAACAACTTCTTTTTCACTAAGAACATGAGAGGTAATGGCCTGTGTTCTATCACCACCTTGTTCCATTTCATCCTGGTTACTTAACCGATCTTTATATAAGGCATAAATTAGACGCCAAGTTTCCCTCTCATTTATAAGCCATTTCATTTTCTGAAAATAAACAAGTAGATAATTAAAACAGTAGTTTAAAAAAACGTACCAAAATGAGTGCACAACACTGAAATGCAACAGAATAACATGTATTTCTCACCTCCAATACTTTGGATTTTCCTGAAATTTTGTGCCCTATGTCTGCTAAAAGCTGCAAGACATTTGAACAATTTTCAATAAAATCTCTTACAGTTTCAAAAATTTGATGTTCAGATTTGTGGGTCTGCAGTGACTGTTGGAAGTCCACAAACAATTCATCAACAACTGAAAACGATGTTCAAATAATATTTTTATGCAATGTAATTCAAAGTTAACAATAGTAAGTTGTAAATGAATGTACGCATCAAATACAATATTTTGTAAAGGGACAATACACATTTTGAAAATGCAATCAATGAATTAAAGCTGCAAGAAACAAAAATAAAACAAACCATTACTCCATGGTTCACGTGCTGCTACAAATGAGGCAGAAACATCGGCATTTCCAAATTCCATAAGCTCTGGAGAATCATAATTCATTGATGTATCCACTAGCCTTGATGATCTAAGCAGCGACTCTCCTAAATGGGTTACGCTGTGTTCCACCAGAGAATCTGAAATACCAATAGTTTCTTTATTTTATTTTGTTCCATAAAAGTCCCACTCAGTGGTATATGCAGAAAGTATTGTGAAGGAAGATTTCAGTTCACATTCCCTTAACATTTTTGAAATGGTGTTCTATTTAATCATAGCATTAAATAAAAAACAAACGTATAAGTGGATTCATAAGGTGAAAGCTGCTTTGGAGGAAAAAACTTAACAACTCACTAAACTTGAAGTCAGAAAGTGCATAACGAAGCACACAATAACTTCAAATGCATATTTAACTTGCCTCTCTTTCTTCTCGAAATTCCGCTCTTCCCTGGGGTGTTCCTTGACAGTCTTAACGTACTTTTTGTAGGTGAATTTAAAGCATCGTCCAGAAGTAACACGGCTTGTTTAATATCAGGCTCCATTATTCTTCTTGCAGGAGAATCCTGGACACTTCTATTAAGGCTCGCCATCTGACAATAAAAATTTATTATATGACACCCCTCAAAAATATCCACGTCCTGTCTAATAGACATTATTGTGTAAATCGGTTTATTATTAATATTACCACAATAAAGTATCATTTCAAACACCTTTCGAAATTTTCCTGGATTCAACCAACTTCATCCACTTCACGTTTGTGCGAGTTGCTTCCTGCACTGCACTCAAAAGATCCTTTTCACAAATTATTTCTAAAATGTAATGATTATTTGGATCATTAGGGATGTAAAACAATTACACAAAGCATCGGTAACATTTGTACAAAACTACCCTTCCACTGCACCGCGAACGTGGTTGGGTTAGACTTACTATAACCATACTTTTCGGCCGCTCAATCACGCACAATTCAAATCGCATCGGATGGGGCCATTCTAGCCGGTGATGTGCCGCGCAGGTGCCGCGCGTGTATGTTCGCGCGCACTGCTGAACGTGTGCAGCCAACCAATCAGCAGAGGGTTGCCGCATTGAGAGGGAATTTTAAATTTAATTGGAACCCTCCACATTGTGGTAACCACAGAAGCAAGTACTGATTCCAAATACTACCTCTTACAAGCAAAAGTTATCTACAACAACAAAACAACAAAACAAGTTATCTACAACTACAAAACCAACACCACGGTGTTTTCTGCTTAGTTTAATTTCTCAGCAATCAAGAAACGCAGAGTTGAACGTAATAAATGAACAGCTCATTCTTTACTTATTTATGAACAACTACGTTAAAAATGGTTTTATCACTTTAGTGATATCAATTCATCGTTTTCATTTTTGTACATCTTAAATGTTTGTTTTCAGAACAAAATGATATTTACTCTTTTAGTTCTATTAGAAAACTAGTGCTACAACAGCATATATTGTCTCATTTTATTTATAACGGTACCGTAAAAAAGTGCTAGTTAATCAAAATGTTCTGCCCAGGCTAGGATTTAAACATGAGCGCTTCGATTTACGGCGCAGAAGTCTCTTTTCTACCTTACGTATTCTCGCGTAAGTACGGTGTGCGCTTCAGATGCTATAATAAATTCTTAATGTTGCGGACATCTTAACACATTAAAACATACTATTTCGCGAAAACTATTTATATTTTATAGTGTTACATTTTTTATCGTTTTTAAAAAAGTGTAATGTACTTTTTAAGCTATTTATATTTATATTATATTTATTTTTATACAAACACTGCTAATTTGTTCAACCACAGGATCTAATTCATACTAATTTTGATTTTCCTATATTTTTTTTATAATTTTGGTAGAAAAATGTAGCATTATTTATTTACAATTCAAGATTAGCTGCAAATGAAATAGTGCTCCGGCATTCGCCTGGTGTTGATCGAAGAAATCAAGGAAAATTTCTGATCGGAGCAGCCGGCCACTACGATTCTCCTCCGGACAGCAAGCAGATGAACTCGTCCTACTCCACATGCTACGTTGTGACGAAAATTCATCCCACCGTCGCCAGGACCTGCTGGTCAGAGGCTCTGCAGAGCCATCAGTTGGTGCTCTGAGCCACCTTTGTCGGCCAAAGAACTGTCAAAATTGTTTGTGGCATTTGGGGATGAAGAATAATCCACACACTATTCCTTAAGTTCCAGGATATCTTCTCCACCCTTTTACTATATGTAGTTGTACCAACAAAGCGAGGTTAGCAACATTTGGGAGCTAGACATTTTCGCTTCTGGGGAATAGAAAACTTATTTGTAACTATAGACTTGATTTTTTCAACTGCTTACATAATAGCAACCCATACCCTTGGCTTTATTTCTACCATAACTAGCAAAATGAGAGCTCAACAAAACGTACGCATAATGAAGTTACTTTTTTGTCTAGAAGCAAAACAAGAAACCTTCTAAGCATTAACCCAATAGGTCAGGGAAACTGAATGAAAAACCTAATCGAGATGGGGTTCATTGGCCTAGAAGCTGAAGTACATTACTTGTTTGAACCACATTTAGTATTTTTAAAATTATACATTTCAAACTAACGCATGTACGTACCGATTTTGTCATCTATCTAGGCCACATTTCCATGTCTTGTAAAGTAACATATATACATTATATGCGGATTACTATAATTAGTGAGCTGGTGATACCTACACCTGATGAATACGATTACTACCACGTATGTTGTAATTATATGTATCTGTAATGCATGAAAACATGTTCCCACCGTTAAGTAAGTCGGTTTTGACAAAAACTACAGATTCGTAAATAAATAGGGAAGGCAATGGTTTGATACAAAGCTCAATGAAAAGAGGGATGCACGAATAATATGAATAGAATTTGCTTATTATTCATGCATTTTTCTGCAATTTAATAGTTGGAGTACTATAGGATGCGCTTCCTCAGAATATTATACCTTATCTCAGGCGGGAATGAACTAGATTCGCAAAATTCACGCAACGAGCTGCATGAAGATCTAATGAATCTAAAAGAATTCTAACGCATAAAATAATGAACGTAATTTAGAGTTTATTAATATGGATATTTCATTTTAGGTTTGACTGAATTGAGAGACTCAGAAGTTTTGTTACCTTAACATCAGCTAATTGCATATCGGTCATTTTCAATGGCGCATGTGATTATCTGTTTGAAGCGCAGAACTACAGTGAAGACGTTTTTCCTCAGATTACTATTAATTTTTCCTTAATTTACTATTAATTTAAAACATTCATTATGACTTAAGTTTTGTGACCCCCCCCATTAAAAATTTCTGGGTCACGGGCAACGCTTACGTTAATATATGATACATTTTATTTAGTAGTGACATTGTTTTAAATATTTTAAAGTTTTATTATCTTATTCGACCTGTTATGGAGGATATGTCATATGTTTATGTGAAATTGTGATGTTTTTAAATATTTTATTTCAATGCAAGGAAAATGTCGTCGGCTGATGATTAAGAAAGTTGGAATATCTTTTGCACTTATACAACTAAATTCATTCTAGTTAATTTGATTCCTTCCTATTATTTTCGACCAGGATTTTGACCAGGAAACATATAATACTAATAATATGTTTGTAGGAACAATTTTTGCTTAATTTCCATTAAGACACCTCCATAAGTTTGCTGGAAGAGTTCAGGTTCATTATGTGAAGGGAGTGAGGCAGAGTTGATTTGTTTTCTAAGAAAATAAACAAGTAAAATGCAAATATTTATTTCTAATTTTTGGACCTACAATACAAGTCAATAGACTACTTCATAAAACATAACATCAAAAAAGGATAATAAAGTATTTTACAAAACGCAATAATGAAAGTGCATAATATTAAATGTTATTAAAACGATTAAAAATTGTGTGATATACTTAGACACATGCCACATGATTTGGTGATGAAAATAGTTTTATGCATTAACCCTGGTCTATGTTGGGGAATGTAAGATACTATTCTAGGAGGGGTCCAGTTACTCTATTATCGTTCACGCATCTTGCTTCGAGAAATTACCAATCTCAAACCCAGAGGGAAGAGACTAGGACAAACAAAGAAGCAACTAAGTAACACGTTTGCACACATCACGATTCCTGTCTCAAGAAAGTATGTACACGGATGTGTTTCGGAGCCGGTCTTGTAGATCTGGGATCTTCTTGATTCGGGATCTTTGCAATGTTACAAGCGCTCCGACTAACTCGCTATGGCCTTCTTCAAGGCTAGTTCATTGACGAGCCTTTCTTAAAAATATCGTCGGAGCGATTGTATTGGGAGGTCCAGGGTTAACATGAACACAACACTGTACTATCTTCGCCGATCTCTTCTTAGAAAAGGCAACAAGTCTTATTCACTAATTTGTTTTTGCAGTGAACGTGCATCCTAAGCTGTCTATCGCTGGAGGTTTTTATTTTAGTCGCGAGTTTCTCACTTCTACCGTACATAATCGAAACCGTAATTCACTCTCTGATTTCAACTGTGCGCTTGGAGGCCTATGTTTAGGAAAGAGAAGGGGCGTCACTGTCTGGCCAGAAGCAGTGAACTTTGAAGACAAAGATGAGTTCTTAGGAGCTCTTCAGAAAACAAGTGTGACACAGTGCATTTCGTAAATGCATCGCACATAGCATCGTTAATTGCTTGATGGTTCAGGATGTCAGTGTTAACTTTGCTGAGGGTTGATACCGATTTCGCCGGAGCACGCGAATCGAATTAATTAGTAAAGTTGTGAAAGTCAGGAAGTGCGTTGTTTGTCTGACAGCCTTCTCTTCATTTTTATTGCCCCAAGCACACAGTTGCAATCGCAGAATGTCTAGCTCACTCTCATCGCTGAGTGGCTGCTGAGCCTTTGGGTTAATAAGCAGCGTGGAGCAAATCAGATGTAAGTTCTCAGACTGATGCCAGACGAAGTGACAGAGTTGGATGGGAGATGCGATAACTAAGGATGGCAAAATCGTTCCAAATATCGATATTGAAATGTACCGAATATACTCAACACCGCTATGCGGAGCCTATTTCACAATATGTTTCGATTTACCAGCTTATATTCGAAACAGCAACAAAACATGAAAAATAAGCAACACGAGCTGTAAACTCGAGGGTGGCAAAGTAACCTCAAGATAGATTTTTCAAGTAAAGCAATTAATGAATGGTTTGAACTTGGAATGCATTTTATCGATTATCTGCTATAAAACACGATGAATTTTGGAATAAATAATAATACAATCGGTACATCAAGATATATCAAAATACATTTCGATAAATCATAAACAATTTTTTGATATAATTTCACCGATACATTCAAGAAAAATATCGATATTTAGGAAAACACGATAATGGGTTGCCACTCTAGCCATGTGGGGATGAAGTGAGTTGATGAGAATCGCAAACACCGATTCATTCTAACAACTATTTTTCGCAATATTGAGCAACATTTCTACTGCTGAACGAACGCAGCAAATTTGTACTGAAGGTTTCGTCCGTAATTCGCGTTGCTGTTCACGCGACCTTACGGAAACTGAGCGGAAAGCTACCGCGGTTAGCGATTGCTCTCTCTTTGTTTTTGTGCACTCCAAAAAAGGAAATGCACGAACAAACGTTTATACATTTTCAATTTTTTGTGGTGGTATTGCAAAAGTTATTCTCTCAATTGAAAAATAGAGCTTCGCAATACAAAGCATTCTCATAGAACGTTTCCGAGTCAATGAAGCAACTTGAGAATATACCCACTATTCCACTCATGAAATTAACACCAAAAGCGTTTAACAATACATCTGATATGATCGAATCACGGCAGTGTTTATCCAAGAAAAGTGTCGCTTTTTCTATCCGATTTTTCATACTACTTCTCTCCAGTGGCCAATCATAAGCTACGATGCATCAGATGCAGTTGAACTAACGAGATAGCCGGATTGAACTAACGAGATATTAGAGGACGTTGAACAAATCATAATAAACTAATAAATATTTGAAACATTCTGATATTCTGTTGGGTATAATTTCATTCGTGAAATAGTCTTATTAAATATCATGAGGTCGTTGGAAATTCCCAGATACATTATCCAGACCTTTCAAACGCCCTCGTGGTGCTGGTAAGTGGGCGGGGTGAGGAGAGGGAGGGGCGGGTAGGGATGGAAGGCGATGGGGAGGGGGAGAGAAAGGGGCGGGAAGGAAGACGGGCGGGAAGGGGAGGGGCGGGGCGTTGAGGGTCGAGGCGTGGCGGGGTTGCGCTAGAGGTGGTTGTGCGGGTGGGTGGGCAGTTGGGGGGGCTCGTCCTCCTCGCCGGGGGCGGGGGCGCGGGGGGGCTTGGGCTGCATGATGGCCGGCCGCGGGCCGAGCGGCGGCAGCGGCGGCGGAGGGGTGGGCGTGGCCGCGGTGCCGGTGGTGGTGGTCGCGGATGTGGTCGTGGTGGTGGGCGGAGCTTCCGGAGGTGAAGGAGGCGGCGCCATGGGGCCCGACGCACCTGAGCACGGCCTGTACAGCACCTCCACGTCGTCCAGGGCGATGGTCCCGTGCTGGCACGTCTCGCTGAAGACTGACATGAACACCAGCTGCAACACACAGGACAGGGCGGCTCTCAAGCTTCAGTCGTGCTACGAGTGGAGGTAAAACATCTCCCAGCTTTAAACAGAGACACCCTTCTCTCAAGAAAAAAACCTTGAGATTGATGCCATGAGAAGAGACTAGAGAATGACAAAGATTTTCTCATTCTAGTTCGTTTCCCTTTCTTTCACCATATTTGTTTGTTTTGTAGATTGGTAAGAAATATAAACGGTTTCTGGCTGCCAAAGTGATTACAATTATCACCGTATGCGCTTCGTTCGACTGAAGATTTCGTTCTCAGAGTCCGGAGTAAGGGTCGGTTCCCTAAGCCACGAAATACAAACTCCACTCTCGCGATTTCTATGGGGTACAGCTATAGGGGAATTCACTGCTTATTAAACTATAGTAATTTATCATTCGTATTTAGTTTCAATACAAGTACATAGTTACAAGCACGGAGTTGCTGTTTAAAGAAATGTATGTTCATGTCAACAAGTGGTTTTAGACTTGCGGGAGATGAGTTATTTGATCTAGCGTGGGGGAAAGGGCATGCAAAATTTCGCCCACCGTTAATATTTTCAGACCCGCTCACCTTGAACGGCCTTGAAATGTCTATGGGAACCTCCACGTGCGTCCACTGGCCCGTTGAGACTTGGCTCTCCCACAGGTCCTTGGCGGCGTCGGGGTCGTAACTCAGTTGAGTTACTCTGTCCAAGTGGGCTTGCGATAGCTGAAAAACGAAGATTTGTGTTTGTTACATATATTAGTTTCATGAATGACATTTATGTATTGACAAAATCCTTCGAAAAATGTAACTTGTACGCAAATTTGGCCCATTACAAACCAAAAGCATAATCCATAACCTTAATCGAGTATCCTGCGTCTGTGCGTCTGTCCGTCATTCACGGTTAGACCCTTTCCGGTCCACCAATCAAAATGGGCTGGCTTCGATGGTGTACTGGTTAGCGTATCGGACTGTTAGAGACAAGTTCACGGATTTAAACTTAAGTTATGGATTCTTAAGGGTGAAAAAATCCTTCGTATGCCTTCTTCGGAGGGGAAGTAAAGACGGATGTCCCATGTTGTAGATTTACAGCACGTAAAAGATACTCAAGCCTAAAAGAAATCTCAGAGCAAAATCGTCAGTTTCGTCGCCCGAACGATACCTTCTTTCTCTGCTAGACGGTGAAAGAAGCATAGCGAAACTTGCGTGATCAGGCAGAAGAGCAGGCCTGATGGCTTGAGCCTCACCACGGAAAATAAGGCATTATTGAATTAAATTAAATTGAATTGAATCAAGACGGTGTGTCGTCATTCGACGTGTCTCTGTCTCCTGGCGGGAAATTGTTGTTTTTTTGCGGATCTATCTAGAACATTCTTAATAGTTTCTCTAATTTTTTTTTATATTTTTAAGCAACTAAAATTCTGTTTCGGGTGATTTATGTCACCAGCGGAATCTCATTCAATTCCTCTCGACAAGACAAATTAATTGGCATAATTAGTAGTGTTTTTGATGGTTTCAACCTACGAGAACTGTGGGACGAAGCTGGGAATTATTATACTCTCCGGCATTCACAACATGAATAGTTACGACTTTATTCATCAGGTTTACGATAATTATGCTTAATTTTGTAATGAGTTATCAAAAAACATATTGAAGGGTGTGTTATGCACCAAAAATGCAGTTCTGGGCGTTTTATTTATGGAAGTGATCACATTCAATTACTCTCGAAGAAATAGGATAGGATAGAGGAAGGATAAATATTTAACCAAGTGTTTTATGTGTTCCTGAGAGTTTTTAAAGTTATTATCTTCGTGTTTCAAGTGTTACTCAAGTTCCTTGCTTATTGTTTTTATGAAGTTACTTACTGTTTAGCGAAATATTTCAGTTGTATTTTCATGAAAAGCACTATATATGAATAAAACCAAAAAACTGTTTATGAAATATGAATGTGAAATATTTTGTATGAAATGCGTATTGCCTAAATGTTTTGCGGTTTAAGTTCATGGATACAAAATTATTTTATCGTGAAAAAGTAAACCGTCGATTCTAGAAACAATGTCAAGGGGTCCATTTATAAATATTGAGTCCGAATAATCTCCACACCCGTTTACCATATTAATACCACCGACCTCAAAGTTTTTGTTATGGGATTCTTTACGACAATCTCACGTACTCTCAACATATACAATGCCTTTTCGACCGCATTACAGCCATCGCCAATACGAACGTGTGGCGACAAAGGCCTGGTAGAAATAACCATTGGTTTTAATGAACACCCAAAACAGGTACATAATGAAACTACTAATAATGTACGATAATATCGTCAATAGACCTCTTGCTCGCACCACTTTCTGCTACCGCTGTATCTTGATTTTGCTGCTAAGAAGCAAAGTGCGTGGCTGATAAGAGTCTAAAGCAAGAAAGCGCACTATGTGAGGGATAGGGTAGCAAATTTCTCATTAAATCGAACCGGATTAAAAAAATAAAAAGTATAATTATGCGGAATTTATATAATTTATTCTCTAATGTAAACAATGGATCCGTTTTAAAATATATTTTAAAGATTATTTGCGATGTACAAATTATATTTGCTTTCACGCTACTACTTACGAAGTATAGAGAAAGTTATATAATGCTGCAGGGAAAAACCGGCGAATTTTCGACACAAAAACTCTAATTGCCGGGCTCGGTTTATTAAGCAAGAAATCATGCGATGTGAGGGATAGAGTAGCAAAGTTCCCTTTAAATTGAAGAGGATTAATAAAATCAAAAAGTATAAATATGCTGAATTTATATAATTTATTTTCTAATACAATGGACCCGTTTTAAAATATATTTTAAATATTATTTCCGATGTGCGAATTTTCGACACAAACACTCTAATTGCAGGGTCCGGTTTCTTACTGTACTGCTCCGTCATTCGCTTTGTGTTGATCGGAGAAACTACAGAAAACTACCGATCAGAGCAGCCGGCCGCTAGAATTCTCCAGACAGACACTGTATTCGAGCTAGCTATCTAACTAGTGTCGAAAATCTTGCCATCTTCGGTACTCGAACCTAGGATATCCCGGTCAGAGATCCTGCAGTGACATCAGTTGATGCCCTGAGCCACATCTTCCGGTAAATTATGTTTTTATAATTTTTACAAAAAAAATGATGACGGAGATGTATTAATTCGGACAGAAATTGATGTATAGATAGCGGCGGCGATGGTGTAACGGTTAGCGTTTCGGACTGTTGTACCCAAGTTGGCGGGTTCAAACGCGATCGAAGCCGTGGATTTTTCAGGGCGAAAAAATCCTTCGTACGCCTTCCTTCGGAGGGGAAGTAAAGCCGGCTGTCCCATGTTAGTAGATTTACTTGCATGTAAAAGATCCTCAAGCCTAAATGACGCCTCTGAGCTAAATTCAAATCGCCTGTTTCTCGCCCAAGAAATACCTCCTTTCTCTGCTAGTTGGTGAAAGGAGCGTAGCGAAATTTACGTGGTCAGACGGAAGAGCAGGCCTAATGGCCTGAGTCTCGCCACGTAAAATAAGGCATTAATTCAATTCAATTCAATTCAATATTACGTAACCATTACTAAGGACGAGAAATTACGTCCTGTTTTATCAGCACTAGTTTCTAGGATATACGTGGTACTGGGTGGGTTGGGTTGGGCGTGGGAAGCTCACCTGCAGCACCAGGTCCTCCTCGGAGCGCAGCAGGTGCCAGAAGCGCACGCACCCTCGAGAGGCCTCGGGCGACGCGTGGAAGTTGACGGAGAGGAAGTAGCCGGGCGTGCTGCCCGCCTTCTCGCACGTGCTGTACACGAACCCGTCTGCGCAAAGAAACCCACGTCAGTTATAAGAATTACGCAGACAATGATCGCAGTTGAGAAACACAAACGTATGGATGCTGATAATCCTGAAAGCACCAAAGGAACGAACCAAAATCCGGTGCAAGATTGACCATAAATAATGTTACCAACTACACTGAGGCGACAAATGTCATGGGATACCTCCTCATATCGTGTCCTTTTGCCCGGCGAAGTGATTCGATGCGGCTTGAACTTAAAATGTCGTTGCAAGTACTCTGCAGAAATATTCAGCCAAGCTGCCTCTACTACCGTCCATAACTGTGAAAGTGTTGCCGGTACATGATTTTGTGCACGTAGTGACATCTCGATCTTGTCCCATATATGTTCGATGGGATTAATGTCGGAATATCTGGGCGGCCACATCGTTCGCTCGAATTGTCCAGAATGTTCTTCAAACCAATCTTCTGCTGCCATAGCTCAATAGCCAAATTTCCCGCACTGTCCTACCGGATACGTTCGTCGTAAGTCCCATATTGATTTCTGCTGTTATTTCACTAAGGGTTCTTGTCTGTTAGCACTTACAATTCTATGCAACCGTTGCTGCTCTCGGTCATTAAGAGAATGTCATCGGCCACTGCATTGTGGGAGCTTATGCTTGAAATTAGATATCCTCGGCATACTTTTGACACCTTGGAACTCCCTCAAATATTGAATTTCCTAACAATTTCCAAAATCGAATGTCCCATGCGTCTAGCACCAACAACCATTCTGCGTTCAAAGTCTTTTAGTCCCCGCCATGCGGCCACAATTACGTCAGAAACCTTCTCACATTAATCGCTTACGTATGTGTGAAAGTTTTGCCATTGCCCTGCCATTTTCCACCTTTTGTACTCCATACTATTGCCATCTGTATATTTGCATATTGCTATCCCATGACTTTCATCACCTCAGTGTATTTTGTAGAATAATTTACACTACCTTTGTTTGCAACATGGGAATAATTTGTGAACTCGATTTGTAATAGAAAAGAAAGATGCACTCCGATTTTATATTGCACAATTGAAATATCGATATTTATACTTTGATGTGCGTTCCGTTTAATTACTTTCTATCATGACTATTAAACTTGGAATAGAAAAACGAAACTACACTTAAATGTTTCAAATGAACTTATTCTAATTTAATATGATTATGAGTGCATTATTAAGTAATTATCTAACAATTACATAAGTAGAACTTGAAACAAGCCCAAGGTAAAAGAATGAAAGATAAAGTGCAAGGGGAAGAAGACATGACGAAAATAAGGTGAATTAAAAAAAGAAGATTAAAAGAAATGAGAATAAGAAGGCAGAAAAGGAAGGAGACGAAGTAAAGGAAGGAGGTAACGAAGAAAAGGAAGAAGGAGGCGAAGAAAAGGAAGAAGGGGACGAAGAAAAGGAAGAAGGTAGCGAAGAAAAGGAAGAAGGTAGCGAAGAAAAGGAAGAAGGTAGCGAAGAAAAGGAAGAAGGTAGCGAAGAAAAGGAAGAAGGTAGCGAAAAAAAAGAAGTAGGCGAAGAAAAGGAAGAAGGAGGCGAACGAATAGAAGAAGGGAATGAAGAATAGGAAGAAGGAGGCGAACGAATAGAAGAAGGGAATAAATAATAAATAGGAAGGGGACGGAGGGTAGGCAGAAGAGGAAAGGCGCCTCACCGCTGCGGGTGCTGTTGTGCCACGCCCACACAGCTGAGCCCCCGTTCTTGAAGCCGCACGTGTGCTCGTCGAAGTCGCACACCACGTCGACCGGGAAGCCAGGCTTCGGCTGGTTACCTGCAATTGATTAATTCATTGATTGATTGATTGATTGACATTCTTGGAGCGTCAATGGCTAAGGTCATTAGTCCCATAAGTGTAGTTCATGTTGCGGTGATCTTCCTTCGCTGGAAGGCGAGATCCGACGCCGACCTACCTGCCTGTTTGCAAGTTTTCCCCAAACAGGTATCTCCCATCGCACTGCCCTAGTCGGGACTAGCTCTAAGCTCCCGACTGGTCTCCAGCCATGCGTGAAGTGTAGTGCATGTAAGTGCAAGTAAGAAAAGGGCGAGGATAGGACAAGGAAAAGAGGAAGGAAGGATCGCGCGGTCCGTGGTCCGTTTGTTAGGACACTGGCGTGGTCGTCATGGTCTGCGTGGTGGCGTGGCGACTTATTAGAACATTTTGGGAAAAGCCCTAATATAATTGCATAGAAATAGAGTATTGTTTAATAAACGTAATAAATATTGTCAATTACATACTTTTAAAATTATTATACATTGTCAACTACGAATTAATTTTAAGTTCAAAGACAATTTAAGGAACGAGAACCGTTGATTGAGTGACCAGTGACTTTCAAGTGTCTGTCATGTTCAAGGAAGAATTTAGTGACTGTTGGCTGCAGAATATTTGTGGAACGAGTAAAGAAATTCAAGAAAATCAGCTCGACAAGAATCATCATTTAACATAAATACCTAATTCTTAAATGTTAGGAATACATCGTGGGAAGTAAACGAAATTAACCTCAAAATAAAGTATTATAACACTAAAACATGCATCGTAGAAATTTTTTGTACAACCCTTATGGATGTTGAGGGCAAAGTCTTCTAAAGTTAATAGAAACGTAACAACTGCTTAGGTCAGTATTTTAGGACCACAGAGGCAAATCGCTGAGAGAGAAAATAAAAGAATTGTCGCTGTTATTCAATTACAAGGTAAAGGCATGTTCCCAATGTTTTCATCTAAACCATGACAACAACGCTTACAAGTGACTTTCAAGTCTCTTTCAAGTGACCGGTTTCTCGCCATTCAAGGGATCAGGCGAAAAAAAAAATTAGAAAAGAAAGACCAAACCTTCTCATCAGAGGGAGAAAGAGAGGCGTCTTTTATGAAGACTCCTTAGACCATAGAACGGCAACGCACTGCTGGGAATTGCCCGATCGCTCTCCATGCCATTTTCAGGGAGCTCGCGGTGAATTGGTTGTAAATATGTGTTTTTGGTGCCTTGAATGGTGATGATCACCGCATAAAGGCAGCGGATGATGGAGAGAGAGAGAGAGACATATATTGCACAAGAACTATCGTGACCTTTTCTTAAGTTTCACTGCAAGTAAATGGTATATTATGAATATGCGACCCTATGACGTGTTGTTATTTAAAGAAAAATATTTGTGTGCACACGCACTACCTACACACATGTCGAGACGAGACGGAAGTGTCGGGGCATCGGTTAGGAGCTTAGCGGTTATCCCGGTCCTCTGCTGGGAGGATTGATTGATTAGTGATTCTGGGCTCATCAACGGCTAAGGTCATTAGTCCCGTAAGTGTAGTGCATGTTTTCGCCGCGGGAGATAGTGGTGATCTTCCCTCCCTGAATGGTGAGATCCTGCGTTGACCTACTATCGGCTAGCGGGTTTTTCCCTAACCAGAAACTTCTCACCAGCGGGGCTCCATCCCAGCCGGAAGAAGCTCTAAATTCCCGACCGGTCTTCTGGCATGTGTGGTAGTGAATAAATAGTATGCAATGTAAGTAAGGGTTGAGGATAGACCAAGGACGAGGAAGGAAAGATCGTGTGCGGTCCGTGTTAGGGTACTGCTCGGGCATTCGCGTGGTGTTGATCGGAAAACCCACGGAAAGGAACCGATCAGAGCAGCCGGCCGGTAGAATTCTCCTCCAGACAGCGGGCGAATTCGACCTAGCTGACAAGCCAGAGACGAAACTCCTACCACAATCGGGACTCGAACCTAGGACCTCCCGGCCACAGGCACTGCAGTGACATCAGTAGGTGCCCTGAACCACCTCTCTGGGGCGAAAGCGCGTGCGCGAGGTCGTACCTTGGCAGTTGTAGAGCTTGTGCACGCGCCGCACGTCGCTGGCGCTGAGGCCGGGCTTCCGCCAGATGGGGCCAATGGTGACGCCGGGCTGCGTGGGTTGGATGGTGGGCGACGTCCCGTCCTGCAACACACACACACACATCACTTCGTCACCGACACCTGACAAACGGAACGCGTGCGGAACTCACGTTTAATAGTAATCCTCACAAAAAAAATAAATAAAAAATATAATAAAATAAAAACGGCCGATCAGATGGCCGAGATCGCTAAGGCAGTAGTGCCGGAGTGGTTTCGGACCAGAAGATCGCGGGTTCGAGTCCCGCCTCGGGCATGCATGTATTTGTGTATGTCTGTATGTGTTGTCCTTTCACCCCCATCATCATCATATCATTATTTCATCTTCCATACCCCCAGGGCTAACAACCGTGGGGGATAAAAACTCGGATCCAGCTAAAATGCTGGTCCCCCCAAATAATTGTCGCAAGCACCTGCCACCGTGATAATAAATAAAAACTGAGCCACGGTAAATGCAGGACGCTTGCTTGCGTGCTCCTAGTTGGCCGATTAACGAAAACAAAAATTAAAACGATAATAAAAAAATTGCCAATTTGAAACAGATTATTTTATTTCTTTCTCTCGCTCATTTCCAAGTTGCCGGCGAGGCCTTGGCGTTCGTATTTAATTGGCTTCCCGGGTAACGCCGCGTCCAATGCAAAGGTGCCGACGTACCGATCGCCATTCTGCGACCTTCCTCAGGGCGTAATGCCGAGACGGTTGCAGAGTGGCGACCGAAACGTCGGCACCTTTGCCATGGGCCCGGCGTTAAGACAGCCAATTAAATACTGACTCCGGCCGCGGAAGCCTACTCCTTCCCTTGGCGTTCGGCCTCCGTAATATAAAGCATCCTTGAATTCAGCCAAACTAACAAACTACAGCTTTCTACTATTCGTGTCTTTCACAAAACTACCCTTAAAATATTTTTACCTAATTAAATAGGCATGTTGCATTTATCTACATTCTTAAACGGTTTCTCCCATCACGAGAGTCTTCGAGGAAGGGAGCGCAAGGAAATTGAATTTTGAGGTTGATGACCGTAAAGTAAATGGAGATGTGGCTTCAAGGAGTTGGAATCGTGTCGGTTCGGCTTCTTCTATCAATTATCCAATTATTTTAAATTATTTATGCCGCTGGTAGGCGCAAGAGGGTTTAATATCGGCATCTGTGTCTATACAGCACAACTGACAGTACAAGCGCACTCCAACCGGCATTTTTCTAGCAATCCGCCTTCAGCATGAATGTTATCCCGAAAACGTCCAGCATGAATTTGCTCCCGAAAAATCCCGAAAGCGGCGGCGATGGTGTAACGGTTAGCGTACCGGACGTAAAATAGGCGTACCACGTAAAATAAGGCAAGTTCAATTCAATTCATAACGGTCACGGAGTGCGCCGGCGCGGCGTTTACCTTGGAGAAGGCGTACTCGTCGTACATCATCATCATCAAATTCATTTTAAATATTTTATGCCGCTGGTAGGCGCAAGAGGGTTTAATACCGGAGAAGTTTACCTTGGAGAAGGCGTACTCGTCGTACATCATCATCATCAAATTCATTTTAAATTGTTTATGCCGCTGGTAGGCGCAAGAGGGTTTAATACCGGAGAAGTTTACCTTGGAGAAGGCGTACTCGTCGTACATCATCATCATCATCAAATTCATTTTAAATTGTTTATGCCGCTGGTAGGCGCAAGAGGGTTTAATACCGGAGAAGTTTACCTTGGAGAAGGCGTACTCGTCGTACATCATCATCATCATCAAATTCATTTTAAATTGTTTATGCCGCTGGTAGGCGCAAGAGGGTTTAATACCGGAGAAGTTTACCTTGGAGAAGGCGTACTCGTCGTACATCATCATCATCATCAAATTCATTTTAAATTGTTTATGCCGCTGGTAGGCGCAAGAGGGTTTAATACCGGAGAAGTTTACCTTGGAGAAGGCGTACTCGTCGTACATCATCATCATCATCAAATTCATTTTAAATTGTTTATGCCGCTGGTAGGCGCAAGAGGGTTTAATACCGGAGAAGTTTACCTTGGAGAAGGCGTACTCGTCGTACATCATCATCATCATCAAATTCATTTTAAATTGTTTATGCCGCTGGTAGGCGCAAGAAGGTTTAATACCGGAGAAGTTTACCTTGGAGAAGGCGTACTCGTCGTACATCATCATCATCATCAAATTCATTTTAAATTGTTTATGCCGCTGGTAGGCGCAAGAGGGTTTAATACCGGAGAAGTTTACCTTGGAGAAGGCGTACTCGTCGTACATCATCATCATCATCAAATTCATTTTAAATTGTTTATGCCGCTGGTAGGCGCAAGAGGGTTTAATACCGGAGAAGTTTACCTTGGAGAAGGCGTACTCGTCGTACATCATGATGGAGCGGTAGTCGAAGCGCTCGCCCAGGGTGTTGACGGAGGCGGCGTCGTGCATGGCGAAGGCGGACTCGAAGCCCGGCAGGATGTTCCTCCAGAAGATGTGAATCCAGGCGTCGCGGTCGGGCCGGTTCATCTCGTGCCAGAAGCCCACGGCGTGGCCCAGCTCGTGCACCACGATGCCCAGGTACCAGCAGCGCTGCCCCAGCGACAGCAGCTGCTCGCCCTCGCCCGTGCGCCCCACCGGCGACCAGCACGCCCCGCTGCCGGACAGACGAGGCCGTTAATTGGGATGGCGTGGGGCAGCGATTTTCGAAATTCCTCCGTCTTATAGGAGAAATACCATTTCTTGGAGTAGGAGTAGTCATACAGCCTACTTTAGCTACAATTTATTTCGACTCTTGACTTAACGGGCGGCGGATTGTTAAAACCATTTACGGACGCCGTCCGTTAAGGCTGACTTATCGCTCCTCTGTTTGGTTGTGGGATGTTGATGCAACAATGCAATATTATACAAAATCATCAACATCGCTTCTCAACAAGCGAACACTGGAATCAATCAAATAATCGAAGAAATGAAGTTACTACGCACGGAACGAGACGTCATTAGAACACAACCTCAATTCACCTTCACTCGGAATTCAGCAAGGATATGAAGAAAGTAAGGAACTATCGCTGATTTTACTTCTCACCACTCTAATCACTTTACATCACAATTTAACCGACTCGAACGGTCTCGAAACTGTATAAGAGGAAGAAACCGCACAAAACACAAACAACAACTCTAAGAGAGTTTTGAAAAGTGTCGCCCGGAGCGCGGTAGTCAAATTGGTACAGAAAAATGAGGTATGCTTCATGTTTGGGAACAGTTAGATCCGTCAATTTTCAATACAGACGAGGAACGGATTATGTAAAGCAAGTTTTAGTAAACATAGTGATGGTGCAAAACAATAGCAATTACTATGAATCGCGAAGATGTTTGCATTTATTATATAGCAAGTCCCCCACCTACTTAGAACTTTTTATTTTGCCGTTTCAATGTTTCATTCTGATTTATTGGTTCATTAAGCATCCTCAGGGCATTCAAATAAAAAAAGCGCGAGTGGTATTTAAACCGACTATTCTTCGAGTATAAACCAGAAATTTTATCTCGATAATATACGCTTTGAAGGTTTTTTAAATTATAATGTAGTATTAAAAGTTGAAAAACCCTCAAATAAAGAGCACACTAGAGAAAGTTCAGACGATTCTATTAAACATGAAACGCTCTCATGATAAAACATCAAGAAATTAATCATAGGTGGGTTAAATCAGAGGAAATCATTAAACATTATCGTCTGAGTCGCTTTCCGAAATGGAATAGTCACATTAACCTTTTCAGTACAAAAAAAAATTTTTTGATTTAAACAAATATTTAATTCACAAACTTATTTTTAGATATTAATTGAGCACTTATTTTTTTTTCAAAATATTTTCCAACATTGACTGTGGAACATATACATTCCAACAGGCTATAAATAGGGTCACATGTGTCCTTAAAGGCTTGAAAACAACACGTCAGCGCAAGCATATATACAAGCACCCGTAACTTATACTCGTTTCATAGAAGTCAGCTTCAAAGATCTTAAGAATAGATTTAAAACACTATTATGCCAACTTAGGGTAGCTTTTTCAGTCTATTAGGTCCCTCTAGTCAGTACCAGCCGATTCGGTGGCCGAGATCGCTGAGGCAGTGGTGCCGTAGCGATCTCGGACCGAAGGATCGCGGGTTCGAGTCCCGCCTCAGGCATGGTTGTATTGTGTTCGTCCTTTCACTCCCCTATCATCATCATTATCATCATCACCGGGGAAGGCAACGGGAAACCACCCCGAGTAATTTATCCCAAGAAAACCCGTTATGGGTCACCTAACTTTCGTATATGGAAGATAGGACCAAAGAAGAAGTCAGTACCCGAGTCTTATAAGCCCAATTAGAACCGAAAGGGCTGTACGTTCCCACACGAGTGCAATGAGAAATGTGCGGCGGCTGACCTGTCGGGGTTGAAGAAGATCTTGACGTAGTCGCGCTCGCCGGTCCACTCCTTGAATCGAACGCAGGACTTCTGGTGGTAGTGCTCCATGGCCTTCATGAGGATCTCGCACTGCGGCGACTCGGGGCAGCCTGGACACACGCGGGCGAACCTTAAACACTCAGCGCTTGATCAACTATTTGATTGGTTGATTGATTAGTGAGAGCGTAGGCTTCCGCGATCGGAGTCAGTACTGAATTGGACGCGGCGTCACCCGGACAGCCAATTAAATAATGATTGAATAGTGTTTCCGGGCGCGCCAACTATTAAGGGCATTAGTCCCGTAAGTGTAGTGTATGTTCTTTATAGTGGGAGGGGTAGGCAACGCGCTGGATGGCGAGATCCGGCGCCGACCTGCACGTCGGCTAGCGGGTTTTCCCTCATACAGGTATCTCCCACCAGCGGGACACCTCCCTAGCTCTAAGCTTCCGACTGGTATCCCTACATGTGTGGTTGTGTAGTGCATGTAAGTGTAAGTGTGTGTGTGTGTGTGTGTGTGTGTGAATGGGAGAGGATAGAGTAAGGAAGAGGAAGGGAAGATCTCGCACGGTCTGTTGCTCGTTTGTTAGGGCACTACTCCAAATAACTAGTCTAGTTATTTTACACGTTTGAGGAAGATGCCATTTTTCAGACTAGATTCTGTGGAAAAGCCATGGTGCGGGGTACAAGTTCTGCGTACGCATGAATGACTATTTCAGGTTGTGTGTCAATAAAAATCTATACAAATTATTAATTTAATTTCAGAAAAAGTGTCTAGCTGAATATACCGCTACTCAAAATGTCTGATATTGTTGCAAACCCTAAAAGTATTTACAATGAACTTATGGTAAAAGTTGAATAATGTCAGGTATACATTTTATATTTTGAGGTCGAAATTTATGCATGATTGTGGTTAATGAAAGCTAAAGTACTCTTGCTTTTCTTCATGCAAGTTGTGAGACATATACAAGACTTCTTCTACCAGTGAGACGCAGGGCGTTCTAGCGTTGTAAGATGGAATACAGAGGCCCACGGATTGTTACTGATCTAAAAGTCTCAACAGACCTCGTTCGTAACAGTTTTCCGCACGGATTGTGGGTTAAAATTCTGTATAAAGTATTCATATTTTCCCTTGGGGATTATGGCATGATAGACGAACGGTCACCATCAATATGTCATGAAATAATCATTAATCTCAAAATCAATTAATTCATGTTTCCAAAAACGTCAAATACAGGTTCTGTGCTTCTTGATTTCGTTGTCAGCCCACCGTTTGGATCATGACTCAGAAAGATGAAGACACACCATTGATAAGATAATAAACATCATTAATATAAGAGCTTAATCTGCTCTTATTGGAAACATTTAAGAAATAATTGAAAAGGGGTGGAACGTATTTACTTTCAAGATAGCCTGAACAACGTCAATAGAAAGAATGTCCTGTCGATAATTATTCTCTAGAATGTGAATTAAAGTCCGCTCAAAAGAGGGCAACTGTTGAACTATTTCGCACTCACCGACGCTGTCTTCAGTCTTGTAGATGATGTTAGCGTAGGGCCAGAGCATGTTTTCATCTGCGATCGCGTTCTTCATCTGAAAAAAAAGTAAGAGCGTGAGCCGCGTGTACTTTCTGCAAAGTGCTTGGACTTCCTTCGAATTAGCACTTCCACTTATATACATTAATCAAAAAATTCACACATAATACATGTACATTATTTTACAACACCTTACCAGATGACATTAAACGATTAAATTCGATACAAAAGTTTAAGTCCCAAGTAAAATATTTTCTGCTGCACAACTGATTCTATACAATTAGAAACTACACAGAGCATCCAAAAGGAAAGTAAAATTAATTTTAACAATGACATTTAATGTATTATATACCATTTGGATTGTATAATTCTAAAGAACCTGTAACAAGTATTGTACTTCAGCTTCTGGGTCAATGACCCCCACCGCGATCAGGTTTTCGTCCAGTTTCCCTGATTCTCGAGCAAATGCTGAGATGGCCTCTTGTTTTGCTTCTGGACATAAATATAACTTCAAATTAACTTCTTCCCATAGCACGTCACACAGTTTTTAACTGTTTTCGACGTAAATAAATAAATAAATAAATAAATAAATAAATCATTCAAATATTTTACATTCACGTATATGACGTATCAGGGAAAACACAATCTAAGCACGTTCTCATAAGATTAGTAATTTCTACCATAGAAACCATACTGGGTGTCTCTGAAACAAATGTTACAAACGTCTAGGGCATACTTGTATGGTGGTGCCGAAGATAATAAACTATTATCAATGAACATGTGGTGGGAAATCTTATAAAAGGAGTTTCACGTGTGACATGTGCCCCTGATTGATAGGCAACTTAACGTTGACTGATGTTTAGCATAGAAATTTCGTGTATCTCTCCACCGTCGGAGGAAGATGAGCTGCCAGTCAATGATAATCTCACTTGTAACTTCAACTTTGTAACTGCCTTACAAGTCTGCAGTATTAATCTGAGTCATAATGTACCTAGTTAAATTGTGAATAAGCATTGCAATGGGAGGTTTTGAAATCAAGAAATACCAGCTCTCGAGTAAAAAGAACGATTTGTAACGAGCTAAAGATTTTTTATCTGTATTGTTAGTGAAAAAACTACTGAACTTCAAGTTCAATGCGCGGGTTCAGACCTGGTCAATGTGGAAATACTCTGGTGCGACGGTCCACGTCTTGGGATAAGGCAGGTTAAAATTCCCTCCAATGTCACCTAGAATGTTATATCACTTGTGTTATCAATTATGCGATAAGTGTACGATGGTAAGAAAGAATTAATTCAAATTTCAACCAAACCCAGATATCAACACTTTTTTTAATGTCCCGTCTGTGTAATTCTGCCTACGTGTACATATTTTTCTTCCATTAGTCAAACATATTTACTCTATGAATGTGTGGTCACCAAATTTTGACAACCGTCAAGATCGATTTGACGTTTTGATGAACGTCAAATAATTGACGATTCGTTACTTTTCATCAACCCTTTTGTGGCAGAAATGTCGGTCTGTTTACTCTGATGATTCTTCAATGAATGTGTATTGATTTGTCTTTGTCGTTCGGTTTTGATTTGTGCGGTAACGCAAGAGTTACAATGTTGCATATAGTTACTAGTTATATTTTTATAAGTAGATTGGCATCTAATATTGTTTGCACATTTAGCAAAAAATATTCAATTTACTTTAATTTCTTATAATTATTAATGTCTCCTCACGAACAAAATTGGCGCATCCGTGCAAAAGTCTCTAGACTTCAGAAAAGTTTGTTATTTAGAAAAAATGTGACCTTACTGCTGATGCTTCGGCACCTCGTGGAAATCTTAATTATGTTTAATCTCATACACTGTGGCCGTGACGAGGAAATTGCAAAAGAAACTTCCTTCACACAACAGACCACTGGCAAATGAATCTTCATTGCAATGGTCAATCACAAGGTGAAAAGATTCTGTAGCATAAAATCTTTAAAAGATCAACTACTGCTGCATGAATGTTGTAGGCTTATTTGTTTGACGGGTATTACCAACGCAGTTCTATGTCTTCTAAAAATCTTCAGGATCACCTGATTACACATTGGTTACGAATTTAGCAATGGATATAAATTATTGTTTGGAGTAATTGCTCTTTCTCGACCCCGTTTTCTAAAAACTTGATATACAAAAGTTTGGAATCAATATTTACAACAAACGTAGCTTGAATGTTTACATATACACTATTTTTGCCAATTACATAGGTCTAATTCTAAAATTTACCTTTTGCTGTATTTTTTGTCGGCTGAAGAGTATTTAATCGAGTTTTCAAGTAAAATCTGTAACATGTGCTGAGATGAATGGAGGCTCCAATACACACAAATTAAGCGTATTTTTACGTGAGGCGCATGCTCAAAAACCAAAGTTGAAAGACGCACTGTGTCAAACTAGTCAGCCCTCTCTAGCCAGTGAGTAAAAGATGACATAATAGATAGAAGAAGCGTCAAGTAACATAAACGGTCTTCAATTAACAATGCCACTATTCGCATAACAAATCGCGGTTTTAAGTACTGAAAACTCGCTTGTTGGCTTTATTACTTGAGATTGGTTTTATTTATCTTATGAAAAGCGCACTCGACCCAGAATTCAACAAATTCAACCCAAAAACTACGAATGACAATAAAAAACTCTGTATCACAATGTGAGATCACAATAATAAATCAGTCAAGTCTTTAGAGAGGTACAATAACAGGTTAGTCCCTACAGGGGAACGTCCAGTTTCTGAATCTATTCAGCCGCAGTCGGTGTCAGACTGAGGAAATCCGCCGGATCCCCGCGATGGGCTGTGAGGTCACAACACTCCATTAAGTGACGCACGGTCTGGGCGGCAACACACTCACAGTCTAGAGTCGGTACCAGGGCCGGATTTAAGTAGTGTGGGGCCCCAAGCACAAAATTGTGTTGCCCCCCCCCCGAAAAAATAGCTCCATCTTTATTAAATAAAAAAATGTATTATAGTACAATTACAATGAGGTTTGCATAAAAAAAATACATATTCAGTTATAAGTAAAGGAAATAAAGTATAGTTAATTTAGACTAATTTAACATGTAATAAATATTTTTTTAAATGTTTTGAAATTGTACACAGTAGACTACTTGATTAACAATTATTTCACAGACAAAAAAATATGGTATGCGTATTTTTCCGAAACGCGGGGCCCCTAGTGAATGGGAGCCCCCAAGCAACTGCTTGTTTTGCTTGTAGGTATATCCGGCCCTGGTCGGTACCACGCCCCATTTGGAAAAGGAAGCCGCGCACCTTCCATGTCTAGTACATACGCGGGTTTTCGTCTTCCATATATTGCGAGGCGTATCAAAGCCCGAGTGTGTTATTACCTGGGAGTGATAAGGCATTAGAAGATCACCAGATTGGGCTGGTGCTGCTGTCTAGGTACGGAGACCGCAACAGACCTCGCTAATTGAGCTTCTATTCACAACGTTAAATAGGTACTAGGGGCGAGACACACACCTCCCGAGTTGGTGTCTTTTGGAGAACAGAGACACGGTGGTAAACCATTTGACCTCCAGACGCTGAGAACGAGTTTGAATTTTAAAAATGCACAGAAGGGCAGAAGAATAGAAGGACGGACAATCTGATTCGTTTCTAAACAACTTTTTTTAATTTCTCCCAAGACGTGTGATTCTGTGAAAGTCTTCCCATGGATTATTTGTAGCATTACGTACCTTTTTCTACTCTACATATACGAGAAAATAACAATGTTGGTTAATTTGCAGATTTCATGGGCCCTAATTTCTGCGTATATACGATTGCTGTCAACTCGTTTCCTTGTACTGCGTTCTTTGCATTGTACTACGCACTCAGTTATGAGGTCAGTGAATTTTACACCTTGTTCCGCTTTGGACCAGGAGCTTTGTCAGGTTATTCATTTAAGTAATTGCTCAGATGCACTTCCTCATTGCTTTCCATTCCCTACTAGGGACTTCCTTTGTTCTGCAATTTCTTGCGACTCTCTCTCTCTCTCTCTCTCTCTCTCTCTCTTACTCTCTTACTCTCTTTCACTGGGTATACAAGAGTGACCAATAAGATGGAAGCGAAAACAACTTCGGCGCAAATTGTCGAACGGTGTAAAACTCAGTACATTTACGAACGTGATAACTTTACTTACAATGAAGAAGTGTTATGTTTCTTTGCGTGGCATAGTTGACATTATTTTCTAATATAAAAGAAAGGGAACTTATTGTCTGGTCATAACTATTTCACATAATACTAATAAAGTTATTTTAACTAAAAATACAAATTATTTTCAGATGTACTTTTAAGTTTTTAGTATATCTTTGATTTATTTTCTGGATCAAACGAGCTTTTAAAGAGGTTTCTCTGAAGGCAACTGTAAATAACTGTACTCCATAATCCATAGTTTTGCTTTAAAAATAAATATTACTATTTATTTTTTCTCATTTTTAAATTTTGAATAAGCAGAACAGGTAATCTTTCACTGCCTGACGACACTTAGCTTTTCGCTTAGACGGAGAAATGTTGTGGAAATTCCTCAGGAAAATTCCAAATAATGTATGGAGCATGAGGCCAAGGAAATTGCTTATCCCTCTTGCTACGGAGTGGCCAGTGGAAGAATTGAAGCATACTGTGGGACGAGCATGTCGTTTCTCTTTCAGCAGAAACTCACAGCGGCTGGCAGGTAATGAAGCCAAAAAAAGGTGCGATTTACATCTACTTTTTGTAAACTAAATATTTTCTAATTAAAAAGTGTATTTTTACTGCAATTTTTCTTTCCGAAGTATGTTAACTTCGTTTTGCGAATATGATCAGTCAAATATTACGAGATATATTCGGAAACTGAAAGCGGAATTCGAAAAAGACAAAATAAGATAAAAGGGTGATAAAGTACTGCTGGCTTATACAATGGATGGCAATTTCCAAACATTTTAAAATATTAGTAAATATAAATTAGTATACTAGTAAATTACTATATTAATAAATATAGTACTAAAATTAGATGGGTATTAAATATTAATAATTATTGAAAGTACTAGCTATTATATTATCAATATTAAAATCCGCAAAAGTAATTTGCAGGAGTGGGAGGCAAATTTACGTACTTAGTTCCTCAGACTGCGTATTAACCCTCTGAGCTAACATATCTGACTTATGAGTGAAAGTACTGATTTAAATGATTTGCTTTTACATTTGAATAAACAAATTTTCTTCGTACATCGGTCCTGCGCCATTTTATAAGCATAATTTGCCATTATCGAGCAAAAAATGAAGAAATATTAGGAGTCATTTTGAATAAAACTTCGAATATTTCTTGGATGTTTCATACATACTAAGATATCAAAATTAAAATATATGTTTAAAATTCAAGGAGAATGCAGTCCATATCCATAAGTGAATGTCAAATTTGCTAAAAATCCGATTTTAGGTTTACGCGCTATGATGTTCACATAGTCTGAGCGACGTTTTATTGAAACCCAATTTTTTAGAAATCATGAACCCAGAAACTGTGGATTCTGACTACACAACGTGTACCAGAAACACATTTAGTATATAGACTTTTAGTACATTTTGACATTTTCTACAATTAGGGGTACCCAGAACGAGATTTGTCGGAAAATTTCCAATTTTCTGCAGCATTAATACTTTCTTGATACTACCTTATAGTATACGAGAAAGTAAAAATGGTATATCACAATATCAAAGTATTTTAATGATATTTTTACATATGGCCGACGAGCGTCTGACCTACATCACTTGTATGGTGATTCTGTAGTATATTTCTGAGGTAGAGTTCGATTTCTCTCACTATTAATTTTTACATTTAGCCGTTTTTAGTTGTTTAGAAATAAGATACGTATCCAGGGCATGAATAAGCGCTTTCCTTCTTTTGCGTATTTGAGAATGAATAAAAGATTTGAATATTTGAATCTTAGATTTTTTCCGTTTTCTTCCGAGTTCTTTACAAGTTCTTCAGAGTTAGGAATCTTGACCAACTCAATGGTTGGTAATAAAATGGGGACTGTGTGTCGGAAATCTTTCCGGGAAAATACCAGACAAAGGCATTCCGCACAGAAACGCCGTGAAGAGTTTAGAAGTCTTTAGTGCATACAAATAACGTTTCATCGATTATTATCATAGAATATTTTGTTGAAAAATATTTTAGCTTAATTAAATCAAAATTCTCTTGTGTATTTTGATCAAATTTCATACACCAAACTTTGAAAATGTGGTTAATTATAATTTCGTGCCACGAGCAACATTTATGTTTATGGTACGTACTCAACTAAGCACTCATAAACTTTCTAAAACTTCTTGAGAATTAATAACTCAAAATAAATTTTTAATTAACACTTTTTAAGTCGTATTCGTCTTTGAAAAAAGAGAATTGTTTGTTCCATCTCCTTCGAGAGAAATCTACAAGGAGTAGCATCTGTTTGTAGTGACAAGAATGTAACTCGTCCAGTGTTCATAATTGCCATACGCGCACTGATTAAAACATTAAATATAAATTATTTCTTTCTAAGACCAGACAAACAGTAGGAGATTGACAGAATTTCCAATTAAACGAGACTGTTTTGTGATTTACCGATTACAATTACAGATACAATTACCGATTAATGTTTTGTATTTTTCTTCCGAGTGCAATACATACTGCAATGCAGACTAGATCAGGATTAAACAGGAGGAAAATCTAATTGTTTTGTTACAGAAATCATTGTGATATTTTATTTTTTCGGTCTACCAAACGTCTGACACATGTATACTTTAATTTCATTTTATTATATATGTTTAAGTGAAGTTATGCACTAGTACTAACAAAAAGAGAATGAAAAGTTGCTGTCTGAGGCGCATCAACATGGTTCGGGTTGCGGACTAAATTGGTTGAAACATAACGTTTAATAAAAAGAAACGAAAACAGTATGGAACAGTGTCGAAACCGTTATCGCAAACGGAATAAAAAAAAGACATTTTCTTGCAAAACAAAAACAACAACAAAACTGAAACCAAAACCGACATATTCTCACCGTAATAAGATTTTGAAGCAGTTTAACACCATGTTTTTAAATACGACTTAATAAATAACAAAATATAATAGGGCCAAAAATATTAAAACCTCTATCATCCCATTGTGCTCTCACAGCAAGTGCCACCTTCTGGTAATGGAGCTACTTGGAAAGAGGGGCTGTAGAAAGGGCCTTCTCTGGTGGCGAGTGCCAACCGCGTGAGTTCCAAGGACATACCATTCGTCACGAACCCCTTCCTGCAGACGACCACGCACACCAGGAAACCATTTGCTGCATCAATGGGCTATTGACTCATACTCACACACACTTACACTTTATTTGGTGAAGTACTCGTATGTAAATATGGACTTTCGAGACGTCCAATTATAAAAGCTCGCGAAATGTTAATATTTTCCCATTGAAACGTTTTTCATGTTTTAACACTATAAAAATTACTTCTTCGTGACCGAGCAGGTTTTAATAGTGTCTCCTGACAACGTATGTTAACACTTCGATCAAAATGTCACTTCGAGACCGTAATATATTGATTTTGGAAGAAGAATACACTTGTCGACACGTGTAGTTTTCTATTGTGTTGAAAACGTGGTCATCACTTTGAATCAAGACTAGCAATCCTCACTTGTAGACTTACATATCTGTGCAAAAATAAAGATGACATGATATGGAGGACCTACCCAAATATGATGGTCTTCAAAAGCTGATGGTTGGAACGAATTCACAATTTGAGATAAGCACGTGGTTACTTTGTCTAGTGTGCAAGAATCTCTTTTCCGAAACACATCACTTACTCCACGTTTACTGATTATTTAGAGAAAAAATAAATGTTATTCTGGAACAGTAATATTCTGGACTAGGAAAGCCCCTCTCTCCGAACGACCTCCGACAACAGAAGTTCGAGACGGAATCGTGCAATTCTCCACACAATTTCTGATCTTTATTAGTCTGTACCCTACGCTCGCCTGTGGATCGTTCAGTATGCGACAGGCCGGTCAGTCTCAAGTCTCCATTCTTGCAGCTGTTAAGGACCCCGCATCTCTAACGAACGTCAAGTTACAGTCCGGGAGAGTGAGGTAGACGCCCAAGGTCAAAAGGAAACCCCCTCTATGAGTCAGGAGCAAGGTGACTCACCTACGGGCTGCGTTAAGTTAGAGACATCATTGCCATTGTCTCTGCAGCGAACCGGGAGACACCAGAGTTCAAATACACACGGTAAAAGAAGTGTTGCCTCTTGATATATAGCTAGATCAAATTCAGTCGACCGGAGGACAATGCTAGCGGCCTGCTGCTCTGATCAGTAATTTTCCCAATCTACAACTGGTGATTGCCCGAGAAGTACCCTAACAAACGGGCCACGGATCGCGCGCGATCTTTCCTTCCTCTTCGTTTACCCACCCTCACATTTACTGAGATGCACTACCACGCATGACGAGGGCTTGTAACTTAAGTGGTCCTCGCCAGGGGAGGTACTTGGAGGGGGAATCCTCCGCAAGCAGACCTATACATCGGCACCGGATGTGCCGGGGGAGGTACTTGGAGGGGGAATCCTCCGCAAGCAGACCTGTCTGTCGGCACCGGATGTACCGGGGGAGGTACTTGGAAGGGGTAATCCTTCACAAGCAGACCTGTATGTCGGCACCGGATTGCGGAGAAACAACGCCCACACTGGGACAAAACATTCACTACGGATATAACAGTTGACGTGCACAAGGTACCAACGAGCGCCTGACTCACCGTGGGGTGAGGCACGATGTCCCCCTCGACGAAGCCGTCGTTGTAGAGGCCTTGGTCGGTGCCGGGCGGGATGGGCGCGTGGGTGCGCGACGGCCACTGCGGGCGGTGGCGCGGGCGCTGGAGGGGCGTCGCCCCGGCCCCGGCCCCGGCCGCCAGCAGCGCCAGCGACATCACCAACAGCAGCGGCGCGGCGTCCATGGTGCACTCCGCCCCGGCCGCGGCGCCCGCGCGCATATATACACACACCTCGCGCCGCGGCGGCTGATGAAGGCGCCAGCACGCGTACTCCCGCCACATCCTCCTTCCTGCCCCCCCCACCCCCGCCTCCGAGGTTGACGACCGCCCACGCCCGCGCACCGCCGGCGGCTGGCCAGTAGGAGGCCGGCGGCCAGCGACCGCACAGCGGAGTGGGTTCATCCCTCACGCACTGCTTTGTGGTGGAACGAGTAACAAGTGCTGGGGGTGTGCGGGGAATCGGATTCTCTGCACTCAGAGGAGGTGACCATTACTACGTTTGCTGCCCGTGGTCATTCCCATAGAATTCTGTTTCTATGGCTTTCGTGTCCTAGTTGGACCCTCACAGTGTCCTTAATTTTGTTATGACTGGTACGTTAGTGATGTGTGCAGGATATCAGAGCTTCTCACCGCTGTGGCCGTTTGACTACGTGTAATCTCTACTCTTCCAACGACAGCTCCGTCCAAATGTCCGTTTAGTTCTTTGTGTGCAAAAGTTCGGTACGTTCCTTATATTATTTTCTGTCCCTTACAGGGGTACTCTTTGATACCACTATGACAATAATGAATGCTGTGGATGTAGACTTCTAAACATTCTTGGTATCCAGTTCATGTCTTGATCATTTAGTGTGCCCAGTTAACTCTCGTTGTGGAAATCCTTCTGTTTCGTGTTCGTGCAGATCAACTGTACTCAATTTTTGTATCAAGAGTAAGGTAAATATTTGTGTGTGGAGTGGGAATGTTGGAAAATCGACGTTCTCGGCGTCGAGATAAAAAGGAGTTTATATTGGTTCTCAGCTTTTCTAGAGCAAACACGAAACCAGAGATCAATTTTCCAAGTTCTTCGTATTCGTTTAGTTATCATGTCACTGTTTTTTAGTTTCTCTGCTTCCAAGAGTGCTATATGAAATGTGTTTGGGGAAAGAATAATCTACGTCTTGGTGCAACATGAAATCGACATTTCTCAAAAGGTGAGAAGTACCGTACATCAAATGGATGATATTTTCTCCAAGACTTAAGGAGCAGTCGACTGTTAGGACACGTGCAGAAGTGCAAGCAAGACCACCTCAAACACGAAGTGGTAGATGTACGTGGGTAAATTCATCAAAAATATTTTTTTGAAATAGTCAGATTTATAGTTTGTTGAAGTTACATTATTTCACTTCCTGGGTTGTTATTTTAAAGAGTATTTCATTGGGTTGACACTCCCTGGTTTGGTATTGTGGCACAACTACTTCGCCATTTACAGCGTAAGTTTGTCAATGACTCATCTCGATTAGGTTTTCGTACAGTTTCCCGGGACTAAATGCTGAGATGGCCCCTTCTTTTACGTATACACATAAATGTACCAGTGAATTTTTTCAAGCTTTCTTTGTGCTATTTGCAGGCAGGATGGAACAGTTGGTTGTTATTTCGTCAAAAATACTACAAAAATCAAATACCTGCTTCGTTTGCAGTTGTAAATAGTTTTCTTTTACATGTCAGTACGTTTGAGTTACGAATGGTGCAAACCACTCTCGGTGGCAACTTTATTTATAATTCGACTACATATGGTAAAGGGATGGATTAGAGATTCTAGACGTCAAGAAAACTCGTTCGAATTATAGTTCTCTCCAACACATAATATATATTTTTTTAAATTTTTTGAGGGTAAATATATTGAAATGAATTGTGGTACCGGCGTTTGAGTGAGAGAGAGGATTCGTTGAGGTATGCAAAGAGTTTCCTGGTGCGCGCGCGCGCCTCGAGGAAAAGGAGGTTGCTGCGAATGAGGCCAATTGCTCGTCCTTGGAACGCAAGTGCTTGGGGATCCCTGTCGAAAGCCGTCGCTTTTGAGATTCGTGAGCGGAGGCTCGATCATTGGAGGCGGAAACCCGTGAGGGACGCCAGGTGTATGGAAAATTGAATTGAATTGAATTTGCCTTATTTTACGTGGCAAGACTCGGGCCATCAGGCCCGCTCTTCCGTCTGACCACGCAAATTTCGCTACGCTCCTTTCACCAACTAGCAGAGAAAGGAGGCATTTCTTGGGCGAGAAACAGGCGATTTGAATTTATCTCAGAGGCGTCATTTAGGCTTGAGGATCTTTTACATGCAAGTAAATATACTAACATGGGACAGCCGGCTTTACTTTCCCTCCGAAGGAATGCGTACGAAAGATTTTGTCGCCCTAAAACTCCACGGCTTCGATCGGGTTTGAACCCGCGAGCTTGGGTATAACAGTCCGGTACGCTAACCGTCACACCATCGCCGCCGCATATGGAGTGCAAAAGGCTGATCTGGGGAAGCTGAGGGAGCCTCGTGGCTTCTCCATTTTGTTTATTGGTCACGGGGCGTGCATTTGCGAGGAGATGGCATACACACTGTAGTTCAAAAGCCAGAAAACTCAACGTGGCCCTTGTCGGGAAGGGCGTTGATACCGAGATAAAAGGATGCTGGTGATAAGATGAGAAATGAATATCAAAGATAGTCGAATCGATTGGTCGAATCGACGAAATGACAGGCAGAGAAACAGGAGAACTCCGAGAAAAACCGTCGTGAATTGTTACTTTATGCGCCACAAATTCCACTTGATTTGGACAGGGATGGAACCCCGAAAGCGATGTTGGAAGTAGTCTACCCCACGCGGCCCCTCCACGTGGAATTTGTGGAGGACAAATGGGTTCGCGGAAAGTTGCCTCGCGTTCTAAACGTTTCCGTTCCTCTTGTTTCGTCATCACCCGCTCGTTGTTAACCGTTACAGATGTAAGCTGTGGATAGACGCATTTATCGTAATACTGAAGTCACCATTCGATGAGTCAAACGTAGCACCATCTCCCTACCTCTCTACTTCCGCGTTCCGGGGTTCATGTGCTGGAGAAAGCGAGTTCGAGGCTTCTTAGATTTCGGGGTTCTTACGATTTCTATGAGTCTCCTTCCACTCCCTTTCCATCGTTACTGACTTTAAGATTAACACTCGCGTATCAATAGAGGGTCAGCGTTGTTTCCTTCCTCTGCTTTTTTTAGGTAAGCAGTTTCTATTGTATAATTTAGGACTTTCACTATTAGAATCATACTGAACCCTTATCAATATTAGATCGTGAGATAGTAAATCTATAGGGCCTCGCCTCACCGGATGCTTCTTTGACGCATTCTGTACCTTGAATATGCGGCTGAACGATACAGTGGTCTTTGCCCTGCTGCCAAATCTAATTGTGGCGATGACACTACATTCCCGATAAGATATTCATATTGAGAGTTGTAGAGTTGCGGGACTAAGTGCCTCAAAATGTTTCTTGGAGAAAATGGGCGAAACTTCCCAACTCTGCAATTCTGGATTTAGCAGCAGTAGCGCCATCTGTTGACGTGTAGTGCGACAGAGAGGAAGTGACAAGCACATTGTTTTTACAGCTTATCCATCAGCGTTGACACATTCAAAATTGCAAATAAAGCATGGAAATCTCAATTATTTTCATTTCATTCACTTAACCCCGCTATACGTACGTCTTCTTTTACTGCCATATACTGATTAGTCCGTAGGCTAGTTTCCAGAAGCCCCTAACCGCCTTCTTGGGAGAATTATCCTGAGAAAGTATGCGTAGGGTAGTTTGCCATTGCTTTCCCTAGGGGTGCTTGTGCGCTGATTTTGAAGTTTTATTTGAATACCAGGTAGTGCAGGTAAAGATGCGATATCCACAATCTTATCCAGTAATTCAAATTGAAACTCGGATTTGTAAACTAAATTGCTAGAGGATTTAATTTTGCCAAGATCAGCCAAGTACCTTTCCTGAGATCTGTTTTACATGCCGACTAGTTTTAGCACCTCAAAAAATCCCCCTACTTCGACCGGGTTTGAACCCGCGAACTTGAGATCAGAAGCCGTATAAATAGTATAACTTGTAATAAGTAGAACTTGGGATCAGTAGTATAAATACTTTATGCGAGTGTGATGATAAAAGGTAAGATCAGAGGCAGTGGAAACGGAGACTTTTGAAGAAACCGGATGTTCATCCTGTTTGCTGGCCACAATTAGGTACAGTTATAAACATCGATTCTCAGAAAAGAAAGTTATCGTGCTGGTCGGTCGACGGCTGGTCATTCTTTCAAAATACAGACGAGGACATGCTACAATTAACTACTGGACGTTCAGTAAATCTCTTCACGGTGACTTCCTCCTCAATGTCCTGTTTATACTTTGTATAGCGCTCTGTCGAATTATTCTCTTTCTTATATCTATCTTCGTCCAGAGCAAGCGCGGTTGTCTCGGCAGCCTTGCGCAATAATTCAGTTCTAGGAAGAGTAGGATCATAGATGGGCTGCAATACATGACCCTTCAACAAGACGCGTTCGCCTAAAAAGTTATCTCAGTCTTCCCAAGAAATAATACTTTTAACTTGTTTTTATGTTATCAATTTTCGGATAATGTAAACGAGTAGGTTAATATTTCTAGACAACAGACACTTTTTCTCTCTTCTGCGAGTTTCAGTTGCAGGATTCTCAGTACGGATTCTTTGTGCTTGTTTTCAAAAACACATACGAAACTCTTTTCGATTCGCAAGAGAAATCGCAATTGTATTCCAATAGAGGAGTGTTCCTGTATTGGTGACACTTCAATAATAATCCATTTCAGGATATTACTGATTTTTCTCTAGAAAAAGAAAGAGGTGGTGGTGCATGTAAATTGCGAGAGATATTTTGAAGTAAGAGAACGAGGATAGATTTGAGCCTCCAGAATTGATATGTAGCATGGTTAAATGTTAGAAAAACGCGATGTACTCAATAAACCAATCAGATATAAGTACTGTTCCGTACACTGAACTAAAAAACAAGAGTGTTTTGCTAGCCCTGATTCAGGAGATGATTCAGGCGCGATATTATTTTATCTCTTTGTAAAACAAGGACGCATCTATTTGAATTTGCAATGAGCACACAATGTTTGCGCAGATTGCTTCTCTGTTCATCTGTTTCTCGCTTGCCTTTCATCCCCCCCCCCCCGCATATCCACCACACTCCCTCGTCACTATCACCTTTGCATGAACTCATTGACCATTCCTTTTAAGGGATGGATAAAGAAATGAAAGATGAACGAATTAATAAATGAACCCCTTCGTTATAATGCCAACATTTGCACACATCACCGCATTAAGCCATTCCTAAATGTGTACGTGACACAATTTCTTATTAAGACGAAAATGGTAATGCAGTACTTAAGGAGAAGTGGCAGGCGGAAACTTGTGTTTTTCTGCTCTAAATATGCAGGAGTATTCCAATGAGCTGGAGCCGTATTTGTTTTGGTAAGCCAAGTTGCGGCTATCAGCTGATGACGAGGAACCAAGAAACAGCACTTGTCCTCCCTACTCTCGCACTGAAGGTTCTCGTGTGCCCCCCCTTCGGAGCTGTGTTTGCGCTATAATCGCCAGCGAGAGGACCTGGAGGGAAGGGGGGGAGGGAAGGGGGGGAGGGAAGGGGGGAGGGGAGGGGAAGGATGTTAACAACTCTGTGCCGCTCGCAAGTAGCGTACTCATTCACTTGTTTATTTTACCGAAAACCTCTTTTCATTAGGTACATGCACACATATAACGTTTTATACTCTAACACAGTGCTGTTTGCTTAATCACACGGTGATTTGCTAAAGTGAGGTACTTTGGGTGAATGCAAATGGAGAATGAAGTCTGAATTGGGATAACGCAATGGGTATTTGCGATATATGCAAAACGAATTGGATCTCAATTTTCTAAAACACTAGATATTTTCATTTCAATATGTTTTTGGAAGATTTGATGTTGATGGATTGTCTGGGACGTGACCATATATACTGCTAGTTAATATTACAAGTATTACTTGTGTTTCTATGCAGATAAATGTGCCTTAAAAGTATAGAAATACAAATGTCTTGCTTTAGTTATTATTTCACGTTTTATTAATACGGTTAATTTATTTAATGATATTAATAACCTATTGAAATGTAAAACAGCTTTTTCAAAATATTAAACTAAAATACAAGTACTAACTTTTTATGTAATCATTTGCTTTTCATTACCTTCTCAGTTATTTAAAAACTAGTCTTTTTTTGGAACACTAGACAAACATTAGATATCAACAAAAAGAAATATATATTGTTTATTTACCTACTTATTTATTTGCCTCAAAGAGTAAAATACTGATAATGACAAAATATTTTCCGGAAGCAAGACGAAATATCATTTCGAAATTTTCACTGAAAACACAATAGAAATTGAAGTTTTTGACTCAGAAATTGATTATAATTTATAGTTGAACTTGAAGCGTTAATGTTTCAGTGTGCGTATAAAACGAAAGATAAAAAGGTCTGTTCAGCCAGCAACGACGGAAGCAATTATCATATTTACATTGGAAGGTTCTCTCAGTACGGAAATATATCATGAAATAGAAAGGAAATGTTTTAACTTCTTCATTATGCATTTGATTTAATTATTATTTGATAATGATAATACATTTACACTAATAAATAGGTGAATTTAATAAGTACTATTACTATAACTACTACTACTACTACTACTACTACTACTACTACTACTACTACTACTACTACTACTACTACTACTATTATTATTATTATTATTATTATTATTATTACTATTGTATTATTTGCGATATAGTGAACATAGAAAGGACACATGATGATCGCAATCATCATAGCTCACTGAACACATCTGTCTTTTCAACTATTAGTTATGAAGGCTGCTGCTGATAATTAAAATGCAGCAGAAAGGTATCAAAACGAGGTAAAATTGATGAAGAGAATCATGCAATATGAAATACGGGGGAAGGTATAAAACCCCGAGGAAATCTGCAGCTAACGCTTAATTCGATAGGAATTCTGTACAGTATGTAGGAAGTGTGAGTTTCGAAATTCCGGGTCGGAAATCGGGCGCTTACGTCGGGAGTTCATTCTTAAGAATAAACTACTACCCGCACACTTCGACACGAGAGGCAAAATGGTTCGTGCTTTCGGCGCGGTTTTCCGTGTTTGTTCATGTGAATCGTGCTACTGAATACCTAGACACGGTAGCTGCTCATTAAAGCATGTGCATATCTCACTCTCGTCCACGGAATTTCACTTCTGTTCGAAATTTCCACAGATACAAATTGACAATTTGTTATGAGACTGCTGTAGAATAATTTTCAGTCCGTTTATCATTAACACAGCAGAACAAATTGTTCAGTCCAGTGTAATGGTATTAAGACATTGCCTGGATATATCATAAAAGCATAAGTTTCTTTTGCATCAAATCGGCAGACTTTGATTTCATACTTGCAAAGCTGTTTTATTTCTGTTATATTATTAATCACATACGTTCAAAAGAGTTTGTTGCGTTAGTTCTAATGATATCAAAACAGTTGCAGCCAGGTAGCTCAGTTGTCAACGTGATCAAAGATTTAGGAAAAAGGACAAGTTCGAGAAATTGTTGAGTAAACACGAATCGTTTATACTGATAGAAAAGAAGCCAATTTTTCACACATGGAACACGATAGTAGACGAAGAAGTGCAGATGTGTACAGCAATAGTACAGATTATTCCAATCATAAATACTTATCATGTATGTTTCCAAATAGTAAGTATTTCTTCAGGCTCCTTTTGGAGCGATCAGCAGATTATCATCAGAAAAATAACAGGAAGATACATACGAAGAAGCTGTTTTGCCAACCATGGGTAGCAATATTTCTTTTTTCGCTTCTTAACCTTGAGACTTTTAGACGATATAGAGTATAGTTATACGTTGGCCATTAAATCGTCGTCCTTGCCAGCATATCCCTCCCCTGCAAATGTAAGGCAGTGGGAACGTATAGGATGGGGATGACAGGAGTGCTCGCGTTGATCAACGATTGATTATTTAGTGTTTCCGGACGCAACATACAGTATTTACCCTATTAGTCCCGTAAGTAAAGTGAATGTTACATATCGGCAGGCGGAAGTGTTCTTCTCTCACTGGATTTTCCCCACCAAGTATCTTCCCCAGCAAGGTACAAAGTCACCAAGTCGCTGCTGATGTAATACTGCTTTTGAGTGACCACAGCCGGTTATAATAAAATGATTTATTATATATTTTGGCTCTTGATATTATATAGATCTCACCATAACGTTTTTAGGATTAACGTTTTAACTGTTATATAATATCCTTAAAATCATATTTCAATTCTACTATTATGGGCCCGAAAAATTGAGAAAATGAAAGAATAAATATTGAAATAAATATTGAATAAATGAAAGAATAGGTTCCGATATATAACAGCTTGAAAATGGGTGGGGCAAGACTGAAAAACCCTGACTAAAGAGATTAGGAATGCAGCACAACATGACTTTGCACACTTTTTTTTACAAGATTTAGATTCAGATTTACAATTTAACTATATCCATTCGTGCTATAACAGTCTTGAGTGTACATGAGAGCTCTGGCGAACGTATATGAGTCTTCACAACTATCTACTTCCGCTATGCTTTGCTCACGACAAGGGACGATTATTTCGGCAGGTTCTAAAACAGTGTAACATTTCCGATGAGCGACTGTGCAATACGTATTCTTTCACCATCCATGCGGGCTTAAACGTCAGCTCAATGTGTCAGTTCATTGCGTGAATCATGCCTCAATGTATCAGTTCATTGTGTGCATTTGGAGGTTAGGAATGATTATCACGTTTTTTTCTCGATATCGTCATTAAATGAAATATTGTATCAATTGATATGCATGTGAGGGTAAAAATATAAATTATTGGATAAAGAAATTCAAAATGAGGCTATACGTCGAAGGTAAACAAACAGCAGAATCGTCTAATATCAATGAGCATTTTCAATATTTATCATTTTTATTTTCTCCTTTTCAACATTTTTTCAACAATACTTCTAATATATCAATTCTCCAACACAAATAAAAATCTATATAAGTAATGTTTTTTTAAAAAGGTTTCAAAGCTGGTAAACACAATGGTTTTATGCGAACATTCTCCAATTGGCTGAATAACAAAATATAATTGAAGAAAACGACATTGGCGGAATGTCATAAACGAAATGGCATTGGCGGAATGACAAAAATACCACAGACCCAACCCAAATTAGTGAATGTTTGTGAAAGGAATGCGAATCTTTTTACATATTACTCAGCGACCACGCCCTAATATACTTTGACAGAAATGAGAGTAACGCAATTGGGACGTGTGTTGTGGGGGGAGCCCCTGCAGAGACTGTGACCGCAACATGTGCGGCATTACTGTCGTGCGGGCAACGGGGCTAACAAGCGGAAGACGGCAAGTGGCGCCCCCGCGCTTCCGACGACCACTTATGCAACTACGCAACTGGATTACATACCAACATTAGTCCCTACATCAGGCAAACTGAAACCATTGTGATAATATAGCTAAAGAATAAATATATCTTTACAGGCTAAAAAATCCTTTAATAAATTTAAGTCATAAAATCCTTTAAAAAATCAAAAACGACATTGAAACATACACGCATACATGTACTACATATTTTTGATAAAACACGATGAAGTAAACCAAACCACTGTTAGCTGAAATGTGCTGTAAATGTTGTTGGATTTGACTTAGCTAATTTTGAGATAATTGTTGATTACTTCGCGCGTTGTTGCGAGATTTTAATGCTAAAATTTGTTAGTACTGTTGCTATGAAAACGTACGAATTTAGTTGTATTGGAGACACGGGGAGCATTCCAGACCTTGTGCTAGAACAAGGATACAAACACCGAGGCGGGACCAAAGAATATCATGAGCAAATATGTAAAGGTACAGGGCCGAGATAGGTTTTAGATTGACTAGTGACACCGGGCGTGTCAACGGCTAAGAGCATTCGTCCCGTAAGTGTAGTGCATGTATACACATAATCGTGTCAACCGGCACCGACCTATCGTCTAGCGGGTTTTTCCTCGACCATGTATCTCTCCAGCCGGTACCAGCTCTCTAGCGTCCAACCAGACTCCCTGCATGTGTGGAAGCGGCGGCGATGGTGTGACGGTTAGCGTACCGGACTGTTATACCCAAGCTCGCGGGTTCAAACCCGATCGAAGCCGTGGATTTTTAAGGGCGAAAAAATCCTTCGTACGCCTTCCTTCGGAGGGGAAGTAAAGCTGGCTGTCCCATGTTAGTAGATTTACTTGCATGTAAAACTTACTAGTAGATTACTTGCATGTTTCCATACTTCCTGGTTTATTTTAGAAGCGCTACCTCATTGAGGTTAAGGAATTTGAATTGTGATAATAATAGAATGTTTCGTATTCGCATACATTGAAATATAGTTACTCGCATGAAAGTATTTTTTATAAGCAGATAATTTCTAGTGTCAGTTTCGCCTTCTGTTGTCAACAGAGTTTCGCCTTCTGTTGTCCAAACAGTGACTCGATTATGCAGATATATCACTCGATTTTGAGCTCATATTTTTATTTGTAAAAATAAATTGGTATGCAAAGTTTCTGCAATTTTAAACAAACACTTTTTGATTTTACTTCCTCCTCAGTCATTTTTCTTTAACATTTTTAGTACGGTAGTTTATATTGTTTTTATTGACTTCCTTGTATAATAATATACGATAAAGAAAGATGACGTTTCTTTTCGATTTAAATCATGCCATGAATACAAAACCTCGTAAATATGCTATTGCTGGATAGATAATTACCCTCCATGAGTGCATAAAAATAATTTAAGACGAAAAAGTATAGATTTTTTTTCTGTTTGGATTATAATGAAATCAGCAGGCGTGCATACAGTCCACAACTCACAATAAGCATACATCATACATTACCGCCGTGCATAACTTAGAAATTGTAGACCCACGTCCTTGAAAGTCCTTTTGAGGATTTGGACGGGATCCAAGTTAAGTATCTTATGCTGAAATCTACATGTTATCTTCCAAAAAATGTTTGGAAGTTTAGCGTTTTAGGGGGGGGGTCGCCCCTAACCAGCATGGGTGGTCAAAAAAAAAAGGAATCTCTAAGTTAATGTGAAAAATATTGACCGATTTCCTGTACAATGTATTGAAACGAATCTAAGTGTTTTGTCCGATAATAAATGCTGGGCAGAACAATGCAATGAAGATACCGCCAAGTGGATTTCCGACTTCGGCCGGGAGATAGCAGCTGTAGGCTGACAGGCCAGCCGAACAACTCGCGAAGGCGTTGGATATCAGGGTGGCGGAGCTGAGTCCCTGTAACTGGACGGGGTTGTGGGGGGAGGGGTCAATCAATGGGTGTATACATTCCCAGCCCCCAGGAAATTTCGACAAACAAAAGGACAGCTAGTTACTCTCTGTTCAAGGTGATTTGTGCACCTAGTGGGACCTTGTATCGGCGGATTGATTATTTTGCGAACAATTCGACATCTGGATTCACGATTACTCAACACATTTTGCGGTATATCATTGGGAAGAACTGGATATCTCATGATATTTATTGTGCACGTTGATATAGCACTTATTGTGAGTTTATTGCAATGAATTAATTTTGATAGAAGTATTTTATTTCCTATTTCAGAGATTATCTGTGATGTTATTTCACTTTTTCTTAGCAGTGACCATAGTGAGGTTGACTATTCTACTTAGGTTACGGCTGGTGAGAACGAAACAATTTGCAGTACGCCATTCTTTTCAGTGTACTTGTACATGCATTCTTGTTCCATTATTCGGATCACATCCCTGGTGGTGTGTTGACTACATGATATACAAAATTCCAAGGGCTGAACAAGTGCCAGCCGATACCTGGAAGCCTGGTTACGTATGTCCCCTCTCACAATATTTATTTAGAACTCTTAAATATTGTTTTTTTGTCCACATTTTAATGTTACATCATTGCTTATACGATACGATTCTTTTTCTAATATAAAAGCATTTTGTTGTACTTTAATTATGAACGTCTTTAGATCGTTGAAAAAACACGATCGCGGAAGAACGCAGATAAATTTTACAGTAGTTTGATATTGTAAAACATTTTTCAATTAAATGCATCTTCCGAAATACATTTACCTACACTTTTTCGTGTACTCTGTATACAGAGAATTACAACAATAATAAGAAAAAGCCCCGCCTCTAGCTGCTTAAGCCGCAAGGCAGCAGCATAATGTATAAACATTTAAAGAAAATAAATTCCCCTTCTTCACAGGGTTACTGTGGAGGGGACAAAAGAAAGAATTATAACATGTTGGAAAAACGGTCAATATTATGGCAGAAAACAAGTTTTGTGAGTTGGTGATACCGAATCTAGAAATTTTACACATACACACATAATATACGATATATATAATTGATAAAATTCAGTTGGGGGAGGAGTTTTTGACATTGAAAAGGTAGTTTTTTCTAACATTTGTCAGTCTGTCTCTGCGAACAAAACTAGCGCCAAACACTAGCGATATTATTTATTTTTATGTTTCGCGAATTGGA
The DNA here is from genome assembly GCA_038098605.1 of Gryllus longicercus. Lineage (NCBI taxonomy): Eukaryota > Metazoa > Arthropoda > Insecta > Orthoptera > Gryllidae > Gryllus > Gryllus longicercus. The sequence continues at coordinate 1,596,325 of JAZDUA010000303.1, forward strand.
CATCATAGAGCCACGCGATATGTGCTTAGTCATGATTATCAGAATAGATGCATGTGGCTTTTCTATTGGGGATCAGCATTTTAATTATGTTTCCATTTTTACACCCCCGAGGGATGGGGTGAAATAATGATGATGAAATAGATATACACACAAGCATACAGAGACGCACGCTTATTATTATTATTATTATTATTATTATTATTATTATTATTGTTATTATTATTATACAATCTCGGGCGTTGTTTAGTTAAAAGTTTTTCAAGAGAACGAAGTATTAGTGGGATAGAAGTTCTAATAGTACCATAATATCAGGGTACCATTAGAATAATTAAGAGAACACATGTGAAATTTTAGCACGATCAGTTATTGATCGAGCTGGATGGACTTTAAGTTGTAAGCTATTTATCACATATCATCTCCTGCAATTCAGCACAAAGAAACGTGATTTATTCTGCCTACCTTCGCGAAACAAATATTCAATAACCAGCGTCGATAATTTCGTTCGAACTTCTCTCGGAATAAACAAATGTTCGCAAATTGTCGAGCGAGTATTTGATTACCGAGGCATACATATGTGGGTATTATGCATATCGCGCAATGACTGCCACGCCCACCAGCGCCCTTCTCCGCGTGTTTCCTGGCGCCGCTTCATTTGCAAGTCTCATGGGACGGCCGTCGGCGAGAAACCCGCGATGTAAACGCGGCGCTCCCTGGAAATTCTCGCTGGGCGTGGGGCGGACGGCAGTTCGGGGGAAGTGGACCTGCGCGCCTTATATGTCCGTGCGGCGCCTCCCAGAGACAGCGCTCGGCCGGCAGTCGGCAACGAGCTTCCAAGGCTGCAGCGATTGCGCCGAATTGTGATTTATGGATGGTATTGCAGACGGGCCACTGTGGCAATGAAGGGAAACAGAAAAGACAACGACTTCTGAATCTCCCTCGGAAGAGTTATATTTAACATTTCAGAAATGATAATTGACGCCAAGCACATGTGGCTCTAGTTTTTCCTCGTCGGCGTATCACAGGGATAGTAATGTGTGATGTGTTCGAGAGAAGATTTATAGCTGACATTGGAATTCAGTGTGTCAAGTAGGTCAGGATAAAAAAAGCACTAGATATTTCTTGGAAGGATGTCATTGAAAATTTTATATGAACTAGTGATGCTATAACATTGAAGAGGGTTTTTCATATTATTTAGAAGATTATGTAAAACTATATTTGTTATTTTGTACCTTATTCCCACTAATACTGTAGACATCTCCTGCACACTTTCTACACCAAACTTCTTGAAAGATAGGACATTTTGCCAATTTTATAAGATGATCTAAAACGCACATCATAAAAGAAAAATGACGCCATTAAAAATATATGGGCAAACGTCCCTCTAATCAAGTCTTTACACCTAAATTATTTGCACCCGCAGTGCTGGTGTGTTGTTATTGCTGGTCATTGCTAAAGAAACCATGAACACCGTTAGAAATCCTCGTATGAGTTAAAAAACAATTTTGATCTCTTTTGAACCGACTCTATAATATTATTTTTTCAAATAATTTATTAACTTGACGTTTGGAGCTTAATTGGAATCTTTTTCAAAAAACCTTGGGTAAAGGTATCTTAAAGGGACTTATTAAAAAATTAAAACACGTCGAATTTTATAAAAAAAATTAATTTATAAAAAAATACCGTCTATACCGGTTAACGTTTCGTCGGTACCGGTTAACTTTTCCTGTCCAACTCAGAATATCTGTCGGTCTTCAAGGCTCCTTAACTGTCAGGATCCAAACATAACGTGTTGAAGGGCTACTCTGCTGAGAGATGCTGCGCGATGCGCTTTTGTTCTTCTTGCGTCAAGGAGTAACCAATTGTAGCCAGGAGATACAGCGACGCCCCTCAATAAGTCGAAGTGGACACAGCTATAGGAGCAGACACCAGTGGTTTTCGAGAAAAGTCTACCATATGCTCGTCACGGATCAGGACGTTTTGTTGAAAATGTTCGTTTGATTATGTATTTATGAGTCACGCAGTCCACATAGCTATCAAATAATTGCCAGCAAGCAAAGAAACAATATCTGACCCAGTGACCCCTTCAAGGAGAAATTGTGGTTGTATGGAAACCTTGAAACAAAACTTCTGTTTCGCTTGCAGGGGACACTGGTTTGAATGCGCCTATACCTCAGGTGCTAGCAGGGAAATGTCTGTATTGAATATGGATAGGCCCTTGGAATAGGCTGTAGGCATTCGGCAACGGTCAGATGATACTCCGGTGAATTTGGTATGATATGCAGGTGCCTGCACTTAAATTGGTGTTTCTACGTCTTATGGTTTTGGGGTTCGAATTTAAGGCGATAACATTATTTTTACGGCGTTCCTCTACTGTGTTGTAAAGATTGCGATCTTACAACACAGCAGTGAAATTAAATCTTACATGGCCTGTGTATGGTTACTCAGACGTTTCGAGCATTTATATTCCAAAAACAATACAATTTCTGGAGGTGATACTTCTGGTGAAAGATTTTTACACTACATAAGTTTTATTTAATATTATATTTATAACGTATTTATATTAATATTATGCTTATAACGTATTTTTTTCGATTGCGGGATAAGTCAGGAAGCAAACACAATTTTACAATTTCACACGCTTACAGAGTAGCGAGGTAAGCAAGTTCGATCGAAACATATCCATTTATTAAAAAAACATCTTGTCTTCTGTAGCAGTACTATCTTAGTAATTTCTTTGAAGTAAGAAATTACGAATATGAGACACATCTTTGCGTCCGCATACGAGCAATGGGTTTGCTGGCCAGAAAAAGCTCTGCTTTTTTTTTAATGTTGCATCTTTACAACACATCTCTTTAGACTTTCTTCGGGACTGAATGTGCCCGAAGTAATCTTCTTTGACTTTTTTGTCATTCGGTCTCGTCACGATGCAGTTAGTACCTTTCATCCCTTTCACCAGGGGCTCGACGCCGTTAGTAATCGGGATACCCAGCCGGCCACCCGCCTAGTAATCCGTGGTGTCTTGATTTGCCGAAGTTGAGTTGCGTAGTTAGGTAATTCGGCTAAGGTCGTGGAATACGATTCATTTCTACTATTCATTTTTACGAAACGAAACACCGCGGTTTGGTATTTCGATGCGGCATCGTGACATGACGCGCGCTTCAATTCAATTTAATTAAAGCCTTATTTTAGCCTGTCGAAGCTCAGGCCATGACACCTTCTCTTTCGCCTGACCACGCAAATTCTGCTACTCTCCTGTCATCGTCTGGCAGAGGAGGGAAACATTACTCGGGCCATGAAACAGATTATTTGAATTTAACTCAGAGGCTTCTTTTAGGCTTGAGGATATTTTACATGCAGTAAATCTACAACATGGACAGCCGGCTTTACTTCCCCTCCAAAGGATTTTTTTTTCTCCCTTAAAAGTCGGGGCTTCGATCGTATTTGAATTCGCGAACTTGGGGTATGACAGTCTGATACCCTAACCGTTACACCACCGAAGCGAAGCGCTTCGTGAATTACTCGGCAAGGGAGACAAATGCGTTATTTTTGAAGATTTTGTGTGGCGGTGACTGATTGATCCAAATTAATTTACTGAGGAAGAGTTGAAAATGGCCATGTGAATCGAAGGAGAGAACACTCAGCAATAAAATGCAATCCTACTAATTAATTTGATGGCATTATGTCAAAGTAAAATGTATCTCCTCTGAGGAAACTGACTGAAATTAATTCAATATTTTTGATTGTGTGGTCAGGTGATAATAATACATTACAATTAAGTAAATAAAATTTACCTTCAGGTAATTGGGGTTGTAACTCTCCCTGAAATTTCTACCTAGGTCTTCAACGAAATTTTAAGAATCTTGGATCTCAGGAAGAATGTTTTTGGCGGATGTTGAAATATTCCATTTAGGGCATTTCATATTTAATTGGACGCCACCTCTTCGCTACTATCGATTGCTTTTCATTGCATTACTCCTGGCGCGTCACCGGGTAAGGTAACAAATCCCGTAAGTGTGGTAAGTAGTATCTCCGTGCATATTTTCCCTCGGGAGGTGATCTTCCCCCGCTGTATGGCGATATCCGGCACCGACCTACCAGTCGGGTATGGGTTCTTCCCCGGCCACGTGTCGTCCATTAGCGGGGCACCTCCCCAGCCGGGACAAGCTCTAATCTCCTGACCGGTCTTCCGGCATGTGTGGTAGTGTAGTTCATGTAAGTTTAAGTGTGTGTAAGTAAAGGATGAAGATAGGACAAGAAAGGGGAAGGAAAGATCGCGCGCGGTCAGTGCCCATATGATAGTGTATTGTTTTGGTATTAGCCTGGTATTTAACAACGGAAAACTAACGATCAGCGCCGCCGGACGCTAGAATTGTTCTCCAGACAGTGACTGAATCCGAACGTAGCTATGTAGCTAGTGTCGAAATCCGTCAGGACTCGATCCTAGGACCTCCCGGTCAGAGGCACAGCAGTGACATCTGTAGATGCCCTGAGCCACCTCTCCCTGTACTACCGTTTAGACATTTGAATCAGACGGACCGTTTAGACATTTGAGTCAGACGAACAGACTTATCTGGAAGACTTCGGAGAGTGGTGGGTCTTTAAATTTTCCGGCGAGTAACGGTTGCGCGCACGGCCATGCAAATCCAAACTTTCTAAATTTGTCGCAATTTTCTCATGTAGAACAAAAACAGTTTACTCTACGTCGCAACATCAACCGACCGCGGAACGTCTTTATTTGTGATAAATCTAAAGGAACAGCTCCTCTAAATTAGACCACGTAAAATACTTACATACACAACGCGACTCGACCGGACATAAATAATCTTTGCTGAAGCCAGTTCACGTTCAACTTCAAGGAGCCAATCCTGGTTCTTTGCGTGCACCTGATGTCATTGAAAACTGGTAACTACTGTCACGTAGGACGCGCTGGCTCCATATTGCATCTGCGAAACGCCCTTTGCCGCCACTGGGGACTGCCCGCCAGTGGTGGAAAGGGGCAGTGGTGGAAAGGGCGCTGGCGCCAGTCTTAAACCTCCACCTGCGACGGGGAGACAGCCACGAGCACCGGCTCAGCCGCTTCGCAAATTCTCTTGAACATTACAAGGAAATTCGACCGTGCAAGGATCTATTATTTTTTCTATTTGATCATTTGTTACAAAATAAGCGGTCCGCACGACGTGTCATGTCAATTTTTTGTTAAATTCCTCTTCTTTAATTGAATTAAATTAAATTCATGTATGTAACCAATGTATTTGTGCAATTTTACTTTCTCGCTACGGAGTAGAGAGAAAGTTACGTGATAGTGCGCGAAATAACGGAGAATTTTGGGCAGAAAATCTCTTATTACAGGGTTCTGGTAACGACAAATTGGATATATCCAGTTGAATAATATTGAAAATAAAATCCTCTATCACGTGGTACAGCCAGAATTCATCTTCTATGGGTTCTTGATGCCGAAAAATCGAATGACTGCAACACGTCCGTCCGTCCGTCCTGGAACAATGCTAGGTGCTAAACCGTTCAGCAGATTTTTCCCTAATTGATATTCCCGAACATGTGTAGCTGAAGTCGCGGTTCTTGAATTTGAAACCGATGTTTTAATTTTGTGGAGTTCTTTACCTCAAGCTCCTGGGATACTTTCCAAATTTTCAAAACAATGGCTCCATAGTTTTTGATTAAATTTTGTTGTTGTGAAGGACGTTTAAGAGAATGTTGCAGGTTTCATGTACGTTGATTGATTGTTTTACTGATTCAGGGCACGTCAACTAACACGACCGTTAGTCCCGTAAGTGTAGTGCATTTTTTCTCGGTTACATGTAAGTGTGAGTGTGCTTAAATTATGGGTGAGGATAGGACAAGGAAGAGGTAGGAGAGATCGCGCGCGGTACGTGGCCCGTTTGTTAGGGTACTGCTCCAGCATTCGCCTGGTATTGATCGGAGAAACCACGGAAAACTGCCGACGTCCGTGACAGTACGTGACAGAACTCTGATTTTTCGAAACTTACAAACGTTTAAATTTTCTTCTGACAAGTACAAGTTCACATAAAGCGATAAAAACCAACCGCTCGTTCATTTCAAAGAATTGAGTAGTCAGCTGCATCATCATTGCGCGCCCGTAATCGCCGTGAAGCGCAGTTCTGATTCGCCAGCAGGGGGCTGCGCGGCGGCTCCGCGGCTGGAAATGAATGGCCGCTGGGCGATGCATAATGCATGGCGCGTCGCCGCCATTTGGCGTCGCGGGTCGGCGCCCACCCGCCTCCCTCCGCACCTGGCGCGATCTCACAGACTCACCAGGCATTTAGCTGAAGAGTGTTGGTTTCTATGGTGTGCATGTGCGCAGCATTTTCTCTGTGAAACCAGCTTAGGTGGCGGGGGGAATCTGTTGATGTCACTGCAGTGCCTCTGACCAGGAGGTCCTAGGGTTTGGGTCCCGACGGTGGCAGGATTTTCGACAACACAGCCGGGGCGAATTCATCCGCTGTCGGAGAAGAATTTCAGCGGACGTCGGCAGTTTTCCGTGGTTTCTCCGATCAATACCAGGCGAATGCTGGAGCAGTACCTTAACAAACGGGCCACGTACCGCGCGCGATCTCTCCTACCTCTTCCTTGTCCTATCCTCACCCATAATTTAAGCACACTCACACTTACATGTAACCGAGAAAAAATGCACTACACTTACGGGACTAACGGTCGTGTTAGTTGACGTGCCCTGAATCAGTAAAACAATCAATCAACCTAGCTTCCTAGTGGCTGCTCAAACAGCGCGTCGCAAGGGATAACCGCGCACGGGTCCACCCTTCTAATATCAACTCGCCCTTCCTACTCGGCGGAATGGAACTCATCAACTTCATTATAACCGAGCGAATGCCATGGGTGTTTTATCGGCTAGTTTATTTAGACAATTTCCAAATGAAAAAGATAATAAGTACTTGAAAATGCTACTTTTTGGAGAACTTTGCTATTTCTAAATTTGCAAAACGTCAACAATGTAAAACACAATGATAAATGACTAAAGATATTGTCTGGTATCAATTTTCAATTTGGTATAAATTTCAATCAAAAAAAAAAAATTGATACCAGACAATATCTTTAGTCATTTATCATATAAAAAGGTATCTACATCACCAACAATCCAATTAATTAGTAAAACACAATATTGAAGATAAAGATTTATTTCTTAATAAACTCTTATTTTAAAAAATTGAGTTCTAAATAAAGTCATGCAAACTTTTTTGAAAAAAAATAGTAAGTATGATCGTAGTTTTTGCTGGAAGAAATGACATTTTTTCTCAAAAACGGTTTAAAGTTTTTTTCTTTAATTCTTTACCTTCGATAGAATAAAGATAAAAAGTTAAAAAGTAGCCCAAGATTAATTTTTGTTGAACTCTCTGCATTTTCTAAAATAGCAAGTTACAAATTGCGCGAGAAAGTACAAAATATACTGTTGTAGCGCTATTGGTTTTGACTTGGACTGTCGCATTGAACATGGTCTAGACCTAGTGCCAATTCTTCTTTAATTTCATGACAGCGCTTGAAGATAATTCGTCCCTCAAACCCTACGCACTATCTCCGTTTGCAATTGAAAACGCGCTGAATCTCGTGTTCACATCTCGCCGTGAACTTGCGCAACCCGCCATTATAATTATCTCCGCAGCCGCCTCCGCTCGCGCTGCGTTCGTGTTGATGAGTTGCACATGTTTCTGTGCCGCGTGCCTCTCTGGGGAGCTCACAGAGGGCGCAAGGGTAGTAGGCGAAGGCCGCACGCGGCCTCCCAAACAAACAAATCAGAGGAGCACTTCAACCCTTCCAGATAGCCGTTCAGCCATGCCATAACTGTAGTCCAACACAATCCCCACATGGGAGGAGGCAGACTGTCGTACGGCGTGAGGCTATCAGTAGAAGAGATGACGTCCACCCGGACCCCAGTTACTCGGAGGCACTCACGTCGTTAGCTTCAAGGGGAGGCCGTGAGTAGGTGGCTCGGGATTGGACGGGATTGGGCGTAGAGTCTATTACCCGGCATCCACCCTGCAGCTGGCGGCGGATCTCAAACCCACAAATAAAAGTCTAGTCGGGTAGCATGAACCCCCTGCCAGGGTTTCCTCAGTTCCTGCGACACTCAAGTCAATAGCTTCAGATTGGAGGCAGTGAGGAGACGGGTTGAGGGTCTCGACCTCAGTCTGGGTGGCTCTCAGTGGGTACTTAAATTCGTCATGGAGGTGGCCCGACACTGGGCAAAGAAGGGACTTGTGTCGGCGCGTTGTTTCGACACCGTTACCGACCTAAAAAGCCAGTAGCTGGTAGGGCGGCCTGACCCAGGCGTTGTATAGGGAGGGGTTCGAGAGGGATAACTGCGTCTCGGCGGGATCCAGATACCAATAGCACAAAGCGTGCGTGCAGGACGCGAGGAGAGAGGATAAAGGCATAAAAGCCTATGTTCCCACTCCGGGCATTTATTCTTCCGGTAACTAACTGTGGAATAACAGCCCACGGTGAGATTACGCTGTCCAACCGAATATGTCTGCAACAAGTATGAGTATTTACTAAATCACCTTCTGAGTCACAATCTCGATGTGTTTTTTCGTCCAGTTTCCTTTGATCCATTCAGCAAACGCTGAGTCCATCTCCTGCTGTTTTTCTAGATAGAACATGTAGCTTTACAACATGCATACGTTTCCTTGAGCTCTGTTTATGCTAGATCGGGATGAGTGGGTCAGTATTTAGTCAGTATTTAGTCAGTATTTAGTCAATTATTTCGTCAGTACTACTCTTTGAAGTAGTCAGTAGTCAAATAAAATCTGTAGTGATTTTGCCGATACTAGTTTTATATACGAGAGCGAACATTTCATGCTCTTTTGAGTTGTTAACAACATTCATTACAATCTTTATTCATACGAGTAATACAATTTGAAGTGAAATAGAGAGTAGGTATTCTAGAGCTCAAGAAAACGTGCACAGATTATACTCTCTTCATATGCTACATACATTTTTTTATACGATAAATAAATCAGAGACCAGCCATGGCTATTCGGCGTTCTCAGGTTGGAATGAAAAGTTCCACCAGGAACAAGAAAGTGATATTTTTGCTTAGTTATACGAATAATGGATAGGAAATGTGATAGTTTTATCTCTTGTGCCCAACGAGGAACGAATTCTGTGATCTTTATATTCTAGTTTATCTCTGTCAACGTATATTTTTAAAGTAATTTTTGTCTCATTATTGATGCAACCAATCATTCTAACTCCTGCAGGTACTTCAGAGGAATTTTATTAACCTGTAACATACTTATGCATGCAAGCATCTTTAAACATAATATTGACCAGTTTCTACGATTATTATAAAGTACAATTATTTATATAAACTGTTATGAAGTTTATATATAACACTAAGTTCTAAGCTCCCGATGGTCTCCCGAGATATGTGATAGACTAATGTATGGAATTGTAAGTGTAAGAAAAGAAATGAAAGATCGTTCAGTATGTGGTCTGTTTTTAGGGTACTGCTCCGGCATTCACCTGGTATTGATAAAAGAAACTACGGTAAACTACCGATCAGAGCAGTTGGACGCCATAATATTCTTATAGTCAGCGACTGAATTCGATGTAGCTAGTGTCAAAAATCCTGCCACCGTGGGGACACGAACCCTAGAATCTTCCTGTCAGAAGCACTGCAGTGATATCAGTCCATGCCCTGAGGCACGTCGCCAGGGCGTTGTTCTTTGGTTGGACGAATATGAGTTTATTTGGATAGAAATTGTCGGAGACTTTACTTTTGCTTTTTTTACACTCCACAAGCTTGATAAGCTTGATTTTCTAAGGGAGGAAGTTGTTGAGTCTTATCAACACTCAACAACTTCCTCCCTTAGAAAATCCCCCGGCTTCAGGCTGGTCTGAAGTCACCTACTTTATTTGGAAAGACGAGCTAATCCCTGAATACAGGGGTTTAGAAAGCCATTGTGCTAATTCCTATATTTCTGCGGTCGAGAAGGTATCTCACAGTATAGTAATATGCTGTAATATGCTTATTGCCCCTCTTAAATTAAGCAGAAGTTTGTTGTTACTTGTGTTTATCATTTGATATTTTGATTCCAACTGGCACCTGCCCCTTAAAATAGTGGCTTATTGAGCTATGAACTCATTAGAGCGTCAGAAAGAGTTGATGGCAAAATACTGTTATGATCTACTAACTGCTATCTTCAGAGATATATTAAAGAGTGCAAGGGGGGAAGTAAAAATTTGTATGAGTAGTTGGAACAAATTGGCATAGATCATCGGCGTATCTGCAAAGGATAAGAATAATAAAGAAGCGAAGCTATTAATGTAGAATGCAAATGGTCCTAATGTGGATTCTTCTATACGTAAGATGAATTAGCACGTAAAGTGGTTATCAATCAGATTGTACACATGAGATGGTAGCTTTATAATATGCATTAATGTCAATTAGAGTAATTTAGAGTGCCGATTCAGAAGTAAATTGGTTAATTGTTTAGATATTAAAACAAATGATACAAAAGTAAAGTTCGAACATGGATGGTTGGAAAAAATTCCTGTTAATATTTTCTTCGCGATATTTTACTCTACTTTTCCACCATCTAGAATTTGTTGTTATTTTCTCTTGGAGGGAAAATTTATAAGCATTTATTTTGTGCGCCGCAAAAGAACTGATAAGTATAAGTAACTATAAGTAATATAATAAGTAACTAAGCTCACAAAAAAGTGGCAGAGAGAGGCAGCTAGTGTTACTTGATAGACTACCGTGTGATTGAATTGACCTTCGCACGAAGCATTCAAACCAGACCCAGTTCATCTCAATTCACGTTAAGTTTCTCTCACTACCCGCTCGCCAATGCAAACCAAAACTTCATTTTGTGCCCATCGAAAGAGTTATTCACTTAAGAGTCCTATGAATAAAACATGAATAGTCAATTAACTATAATCGATGGATACTGCCAAACGAATACTTTCTTTGATGGAAATTATAGGGCGTATATCGCTTAATATTCGCTTCTGCGTTTCTGAATCAGCTTCGAAATAGCGAGAAGGAAACGGGCTGAAGGCGAAGAGAGGTGCTATACTTCGGAAGTACTGTCTGGAAACAATTTATTAACCCATCGCTGTCTTCACAGATAGGTTAATTAATGCGATGGCAGACAGGGAGCGGAGTAAAAATTTGTATGAGTAATATGAAGGAATTGACATAAATCATCGGCGTCTCAGCAAAGGAAAAGAATAATGCATAAGCGCAGTTGTTAATGCAGAATGCCAAACTTCCTATGTTGCTTCTTCTAAATTCAAGCGAATCTTTGATAAATTTTCACGTTATGTGGCTATCAAGGTAGAAAAGCAGATAATGTACATGAGAAAGTACTTTTGTAATTGCCAGTTCAGGAGTAAAGTCACGAAAGCTGACAGTTAAATTATTTAATACGTAAAATAAATTATTCTAGCCAGGTGACGAATCCTGCAAATCGATGTTGTACGTTAGAAAATGGTAAATCAAAGCTCCACTAATGACATCCTCAAAGATATCTACATAATCGATTACGCTACATGACGATACTCAGTTTTTAACTCCTCACACACTACTCACGTAGCATAAAGTATTGTAATGCTACGACAAAAAACGACGATTTATCCACAGAAAAACTTGTGGGCCCTGATACCACAAAAGTGGATAAATCAAGTTGCATTATATACAATTATAACTCAACAGTACTCAATATTATGAAATAACAACAATATAATTACTTCTTCTAGCATGTTGTGCAGTCAGAATCCATGTTTTTGAGGTCCTTGATACCTAAAAATTTATTTACGGCAAAACTACTAATCATTCGTCCGTTTTGCCGTTTGTCCGTTTCTCCGTCTGTGAACAAGCTAAGGGATATACCTTAAGGGATTTTCACCACGATTGATATTGCGCGATCAATCGGGCTGATGTCGTGCCACTTGAATTTGAAACGGCTATTTTCATTTTTGGGGGACATTACATAAAGTCCCAACATTTTCTAAATTTTCTCAAAAGTTCATCCAAATTATATTTTTAATTTTTTCCGCAAAGAGATCAGAAACACTTATAAAATTGCACATGCCCCATCTCCGATGAATTTTCTGAACATTTGAAAGTTGCGAATATTCAAATTTTTTTCGGTGTCTTCCTACAATTACAATATTGAAAATATATATTTTCCTTTAATAAAATATATTCTTCAAATTTTATCTTTAAATAAGGTCGTGAACAGTTTTTCAAAAAACTGGCAATTTTCCGCATAATTTGTTTTTCGGGTTGAACAAAAACGCTGTTATCTGGAGTATATCTCACATTCGTTGAATTATCTGAATTTCGGGACTCTTTCGGCGCCTATCTACTACTACATCAATGAAGATATATATTTTTTCTTTAATAAAATATCTATTTAAAGTTGTATTTTTGCGACTTTACTATAGTGTACAGTTTGTCAACATTCTAAGTAGTTTTCGCGCAGTATTGCGTGAAATGTAGTTAATATTGAAAAAATTTTCTCAAAATCGGTTCAATTTTTAAAACCTTTTTGTATCGATAGTTCTAAATGCACTGAATAGCATGACATAAATGTATTTGATGTACTTTGTTGATTTTTCAAAAATTAAACTGTAAGTTTTTCAAATATCTCTCAGGAAGTGAAAACATACATTATAAAATATGTGAGTTTCTGTGTTAACAAAATAATTAAAGAATGAAGTACATCGGTTCTTTGAAACTAGATCTTAAAATAATGTAAATGAAAATATCTTAATTTTTGAAAATTGCAAATGTAAATGATGACTTTTTTAAGGGTGGAAATGATTGGGTTTAGCTGTGCAGATGATTTAATGTGCCTAGCATGTTAAATCTAAGTGTCTGGATTCGAATCTCGAAGGTAACAAAAAATCAGCTAGTTGGGAAAAACTTTTTCAGGTCCATGAAGTATTATAATATTTACAATAAACGGAATATGCGTTATAAATAACGCAAGAAAGTATGAGCTGTTGTTGCACCAGTTTGCGTATGTGCAGAAGTATACCTGAAGTATTATCTATTGCGTTGAACTATTGTAGTACCAGTTTGCGTATGTGCTGAAGTATACCTGAAGTATTATCTATTGCGTTGAACTGTTGTAGTACCAGTTTGCGTATGTGCTGAAGTATACCTGAAGTATTATCTATTGCGTTGAACTATTGTAGTACCAGTTTGCGTATGTGCTGAAGTATACCTGAAGTATTACCTATTGCGTTGAACTGTTGTAGTACCAGTTTGCGTATGTGCTGAAGTATACCTGAAGTATTATCTATTGCGTTGAACTGTTGTAGTACCAGTTTGCGTATGTGCTGAAGTATACCTGAAGTATTACCTATTGCGTTGAACTGTTGTAGTACCAGTTTGCGTATGTGCAGAAGTATACCTGAAGTATTATCTATTGCGTTGAACTGTTGTAGTACCAGTTTGCGTATGTGCTGAAGTATACCTGAAGTATTATCTATTGCGTTGAACTGTTGTAGTACCAGTTTGCGTATGTGCAGAAGTATACCTGAAGTATTATCTATTGCGTTGAACTATTGTAGTACCAGTTTGCGTATGTGCTGAAGTATACCTGAAGTATTACCTATTGCGTTGAACTGTTGTAGTACCAGTTTGCGTATGTGCTGAAGTATACCTGAAGTATTATCTATTGCGTTGAACTATTGTAGTACCAGTTTGCGTATGTGCTGAAGTATACCTGAAGTATTACCTATTGCGTTGAACTGTTGTAGTACCAGTTTGCGTATGTGCTGAAGTATACCTGAAGTATTAGCGGTTGCAATTTATTTAGTGGTAATACTTAAATATTATTCCGAATTTCGTTATCGGTTGGTTTGAATTAGAAGGAAATACAATTTTTGTTTTATAATTTTTCATTTGAAGAAAGGCGGAGCCTGCGGCAAGTGCCGCAGTTGGTTCCCTCTTCGGCCCCCCTGGGCGTCTGCGAGTCTTTGAACTCGGCGCACGCGACATTTCGCCGACTGGCCCGCGGCGCGTGCGTGGGAGGGGCGGAGGACCCGGAAGGAAGCGGCCTGGTGCGGCGCGGCGCCCAAAGACCGCGAGGGGGGGGGGCTGATGGAGAAACCGGCGCAGCCTCTCCCCCCATGCACCCGCCTCTGCCCCCTCCCGCCACGCCGCCGCCCTGCACTCGCCCCGCCGCCGGTCAAAGCGGTTAGGTAAAAAGGTCGGGAGACAGAGATTATATAGGAAAGGGGAGACAGAGAGGTTGAGGAGACGGGTTGTGTGGGTTGGGTAGGGAGACTACCGGGGAGGTTGTGAGGGAATGTATTGACGGGGAGTTTGTGTGAGGAGGTAGTTATAGAGATATTGACGAGGAAGGTCGTGGATGGTAGGTGGAGATGGACGCGAGCAAATTGTGAGGGTTGAGTGGGCGGGAAGAGGTAGTTGGGTGGGAAGATTTTGAAGGGATAAAAGTCAGCGAGATTAAGTGGGCAGGTAGTAAACATAATGTATTTGGAGTATTGCGTAAGGGAGAGTTGGATGAAGCAGCAAGGCCGGGGATGTTGGTTGAGGAGACATTGTCAAATAGGTTGGGTAGGGATGTCAGAGCGGTGTTATTGAAAAGTCAGGAGGAGAGAAGTAGAGGGGAGGTAGAGCAAAGTTTTGAGAGAATACAAAAAAGCACCTTACTTCACCAACGAGAGAAGACACCTTATATAGATGGGTTGAAGTGAGAGGCGGGGAGATTGAATTGGGGGTAGGAGCGAAAAGACTGTGCAAACGAAGTGTGCGAAGATTGGGGAGACGGAGGGAGGTTGTGGGATTAGGTCGGGGTGGGGTGGCGGATAAGGCAGGATGAGGGAGCAGCGGGGAGATTACATAAGGAGATAGGGGTAGGAAGATTGTGTTGGTGACGGGGTGCGAAATAAATGAATTGGGGAGCCAGAAATGAAGGGATTGAAGAGGTAAAAGGATTGGCCCACTAGTACGATTAGTACGATACAGGAAACGAAAACAAGTACGACAGATTCTTCAAAATGAAATATTGGCGTATCTGCAAATTAACTTTTTATGGCTTGAAATTTACCAATAGGTACGTAGTGACAATAAAACAATTAGTTTAATATCTTCACCATAAAGATGAAAAGTAAGAGATGAAATGTACGTCTCTAAACGGGCCCACACACGCTTGGTTTCTCCCACAGTGGCAAAAAGGAATATCCGTGACTACAGCAGTTCATTACTGACGAGAAAATAACAAAAGGGCAATTGAAATCAAGAAAAAAATTGCTTGGAAACGTTTTTTAATTACGTAAATTAGGAGGGGGTGGCCGCTCCATCGCGGCGGTCGGGGGGGGGAGGGGCGCGGGCTGGCGGGCTCGTTAGCAGCGACACGCGCCGGGCCAAGTGGGGCGCAGCTGCCTTCAGAAGGCGACTTGCCGCTCGCGAGCGGCCCCAGGAGCTCACGCCGACCCACGCGCCTCCACACAGGGTGCGTCGCGCGGCTCCCGAAAACGCAGGCCCCATCACGCCTAACGAGTGCCGTAAGGCCCATTCACAATGCAAACACAAATTCACAATGCGATTTTATTATTAGTATTGTAATGTTCACTATTAAATGCACTGGTTTATTAAATGTACAATTATATTTAAAGTAGTTGTTGAATTGGAGTGTCGTGACGTGTTGTTAAGTGTAGTGCAATAGAGAAGTAGAGAAGTGAAGTGCAAGTGTAGTGAAGTGAAGTGAAGTGCAGTGTATTTATTAGTTAACAATTCCGTGCAGGAGAGTCATAAAGTGTAGAGGTAATGCTGTTATTGTTATTATTGTTATATTATTGTAATTATTGTCTTAAAATGCTTTAAAATTACAGTGTATTACTATTCTTAGTTGTAATATGTAAATTGTAGTGTTCTGCCACCAGGGTGTATACCTACCTGCAGAAATAATAAATCTATCTATCTAAACATAAACATAAGCATGGCGTTAACATAAAAGTTAGGTTTACGTCCATAAACGGACTCGTTCACATAAGCATAACACGTAAGACGTTACCTTAAAAGCTTGCAAGCTTCTGTGCTTATGCTTGAGTAAGACATAAGAAATGAACCAATCACAATACGTTAACTCAAAATCGAGAATCGAAAGAGAAGGGAAGTCGATAAACGAACTATCGCCATATGGGCGATGGACACAGTCGATACCTCGAAATCGATTCACACATCCAACCAATAGTAAACAAGAATATCTCACAACCAATAGAAACTCTTATTTTCCTTACGTTTATGTTAGACATTGTGTATACTTCTGTCTATCTTTTGTGTTAATGTCTATGCGTTTACGTCTATGCATTATGCTTGTGTTTACATTTCCATTGTGAATGGGCCTGTTCTTCTCAGAGATAAATAAATAAAGTCTATATTTGGGGTGAGGGTTAGGTAAATGAGCCCGCTCTACATCCCTCTCACAAGACGGTTGTTTCCTATTATCCTCCAGTGGGTGAATGTTAGAAGAGGTGATCATGGAGAGTGAATGATGATGAAAGATAAACGACTGCGGTTGAGATGATGGTTCAGACGGGATGCATGGTGATGTAGAAGAATCCCCCGGAAGAAACATCGAGGCGTCACGCGAGAATCGAGGACTACCCAGCCTTGGGCAAAATCCCTGCTGAGGTGGACCATAGAGACCCTAAGAGGCAGGAAAAACGTTTGGTAGATTTTCGATTATAAATTAAAACATAAATAACAAAAAAGAGATAATTAATGGAGTATTTATTTGTGGTGAGTCTAAGATCATTGGCCTTAATATTCGCTATCACCACTTTCAAAATTTAATAGATTGGAACGTGGATAATTAGATCTTCCGTAAATTGAATTTATCGTTAGTTCGAAGACATATGTCGCCCCCTTCAAACTGTGATAATTTCCAAGAACAAAGTAAAAGTTATAAACTCCTGGGGTAACCCTATGTTGATTTATTCTCAATAAGTAACAAACAGATCTTGAAAATCTAAACAGAATCGTATGCTCTACGCTCACTAAATACAGGTAAATTACAGGCATGGAAATCCAAAGACTAAACCTAAGTTTCACCATGATCTTTAAAGTGCCGAATCCGACGCTTCAAGCTGGTGTTTCAGACAAGAAACTCTATTTGGAGAGATTGAGGGCTTCATTCAAGCAATTGAGAACCAATTTATTTCAACTAATATAAAAAAACAGTACTACAAAAGATGTATTAAAAAATGATTTTAATGACAAATGTAGAGATGTCATCGAGACAATTGATCACCTTATCACTGGATGCACAAATCTGACTAACACACATTATATACTCCGACACAACCTGACAGCAAATACAATAAGTACTGGCTACTAAACATGAGATTTAAGCAGAAGATTAAATCATCCCTTATAATGAATGAAAAGCAAAACCCTTTAAAGAAAGTAATCAGTTCAAAATATTTTACGTCCTTTCAATACATAGTGAGAAAACAATCCCTGCAAATAAACCATACATTCTAATACACAACTTAAGGAAAGGAAAGTATTCATCATTGATGTTACACGTTCTGCAGATCACAATGTGAATAAAACTTCAAAGTAGATTCCTCACTCAATATACATAAATAAAAAATATTGAGTCTATTGAAATTATATCAAATGACATAACAGCAAATGGTTTTGTTAACAAAAATCCAAAGAATTTTTTTACGAAAAATTTGTCCTAAATGTGTGAAGCTCTAATGTGATTTGCCTAAATGTCTTTTTTTAAACCTAGAACCCCGGGTGAAACATCCTCGAAAAAATATACAAATTACAATATTACAATAGTATACAAATAATAATAATAATAATGAAATAATTATTATATAGTTTTTCAATGAATTTTCGAGGAGTTAAAATAGTTATTAGAATTGAGAAAATTAGAAATCTTGCACCAACAAAAACTGTAAGTTGATGATTAATACATTTAATCCAGGGACTATAATCAAGGAAATACGCCCATTTCTTGGTTTACGTCACATATAGACAATTTTATTTATAGATAGACAAAATATTTTATTTTCCCTTCATTGTGGTAAGATATTTTCAAATCACCAACAATAATGAAATTTTAGGATCGTTGCTGAACTTTCACGTCAATATTGAAAGTAAATGTGGACGTGGCATTTGCATAAGGAGTAATGAATGGTTCTCTTGAAAGCCATACCATAGCAGGGAGCTCTTGAGTTTACGTAAAGTCACGTTTCGTAGAGAACGAGGCCTTATTATTCCTCTCGGAGCTCTCGACCAGACGTTTCTGTCCTTTGTGTAACAAACGGACGTCCACGGCAAAACACGGATAAGAAGTCTCATCCAAAATTATTTATGTTGTAAAAAAACATTTTTGTGATTTTTTTAGTCAATGTAAAAACTAAAATAATATATTAGGGTGCTCGTATACTAAAATTTCTGTACGATTCAGATATATTTTAAAATATTAATGTGCAATACTAATTTGTTTACATTTATATTTTAAATTTTGTATCTTTCACTATTGTTAAACTAGTCGTATAAAGTAAAACTATTATATAATAGGGATGTGAATTTCATAAAAAAAGCCATTCCTAACGGATAGAGACTGAGATACTTGAAATATAAACATCAATGCAAATTCATGAGCTTGAATTTGGAAATCAGGAACTGGATTGTACCAATTTTAATTGATTGATGTAGCTGTAAAGCTGAAACTCCATTTTGATCGTTTTACGTCGAATTTTCTTAGGTTAATTGCGTGCCTCTTGTTTTGTTTCTGACTTTGGTTTTTGATGTTAAATAAAAATAAAATCCTGCTTCATTTGTCCTGTTTATCTGCATCTCTCTACCTCTCTCTACCCCTCACGCGAGTCTACTCTCGCACCGACTATTCCACGCGTTATTATCTTCATTATATTTAGGGCTCTTTTTCGAGAAAAAATTCTATTGTTCTTTATACTACTCTTTAGACTACAATTTGTAACTAATCGTTTATTCTTCAGCTGAAAAATAATTGGTTAACTGAAGTATATACAAAAACAAGCACATTACATGCTCCATAAACATTAGAATACTTTTGATGAGGATTGGTGAATAATTATGTGTTATGGGCCTCCGAAGGAATTTACTTCCCATTAAGATCGTTCGATCTGAGTACCATTATCAACGTGTGCCGGTAAATGTTTCCAGGAATTTCACTGAGATGAATGTCGAACTGATGCCGCTAATAACTTGGACGTTTGATCAATGGCTGTTAGATCTCAAACGTACAGCCTTCGCCTCGACAAGGTCACGACCCATACGGCGCCAGGCGGTCAAAAAAACACAGCAATGGGACTTTTCGAAATATGCAGGGAAAATAAAATTATAAATTTTGGTCCTTTAATGATCCTAAGAATTTGAATTGCTTATATTTTATTTCATACAAGTAGTGTCTCTCAAGAAACATACTATAGACACATTGCATCATTAACAATTCTATGTACGTTTGTTCCTATTGTGGCCAAAAGAACAATTGGTACTTCGTAATTTATTGAGCATTACTTAAGCCATCTGGAATTTTGATGACCTATTTGTTTTAAAAACATCTGCAAACGTCCATGGAACAAGCGAAACAACTAAAGTGATGAACAAGTTAAATATGGCGTAATTCAATTACTGCTAGGTTAAAATTAGTTTAGTTCAGTAATGTGGCTTATGTATTTGTGGAAAGGAAGTTACCCTTCATCAATGGGATAAGGTGATATTTTGCCGCAATTGTCAACTATCATACGAATAATCCATTTTAAAAATAACACAAAATAAAACCATTTTTAAACATTATTATATTAATATCTTAAAATAAATAGTTGAAAGAAAGAAATTAACATTTCATTAAAAGATCATATTAGGGTACCTAAAAAATGGGTCATAAATTCTATCAACTCGCTGTCGCAGATGACAGTTTATTTCAAAGAATCGACAGTAAAAATATAGATCTTCACAAATTACATGAATAAAGAAGAGGAGGATTTGCTTGCATGATGGTATCAAAGAAGACATAAATTCCAATAGTAACCTTAGTAAAATTGTGGACTCAGCCATGAGGCAGCGGTTGAATAAAATGCAAGAATAATGGACGTAGCATCACATTGTGCCAGAAAGCATCCAAATAAAAAACCTACGCCATACCATGTCAAATTAAGACACTACAGAATTACAATACAGTTGTCTAAGCATCATGTCAGCTCCTGGCAGATAAAATAGCTTGACGAGGAATCGAAACAGTATAAAAGAACGAAAGGAAATACTAGGAGAAATTCTCGTGCCCAAACGCACAACAATAGATTATATAACGTTCGATGAAAGATCCATTCAGAAATTGTATGAACAATTTGAAAAGGTCTTGAAAACAGTTATAAAAGGAAATTTGCTCTCTGGGAAATATAAGAAGGATGTATCATTAAAGAATAGCAAACAGAAATTTCATAAACATTTGGATAATTATGATAATGCAGAAGAAGGTTCAGGAAGCAGCTAAGTTTTCAAAACAAAAATTGAGAAAAAAGGATATGTTTGAAGAGAAAATAACAACAAAAATGGTATTCACAAAAGACGAATGATCAAGAACGTGCCAGAGCATGGAACATTCAAAGAAGATAAAAAAGGGTGTTATCAAGTTGCCGTGGTTGGCTGAAACGAACTGAAAAGTTACAATAATAATTATTATTATAAAAATAGTAATAATAAAATAATAATAATAATAATAATAATAACAATAATAAAATATAAATATAATTTTAATCTGACGGCGTATCGTTTGCGCAAAAATGACACGAGATACTTGTGTCTTTATGAATTTTTTTGTAAGTTTTCTGTCCGTATGGTTAACGAATTTCATTTTTTCTGCGTCAGGATGCTAATTCAGTCAGCTCTCTTCAAAATCATCGTGAAGTTTTTCGCATCGCATTTGACAATAAGGCAGACAATGCCTTATTGTCAATATTTGTAATTTGTCAATATTGTCAATAATTGTAATTTGACAATAATCGCATTTGACAGATTTAGCCGCAGAAGTGACTCTGATTCATCAGACAATTTCTTTCGTATTCTCTGCACGCTCTGGCACTGTAGTTCTTATCTTCTTTTTTAAACAATGAAATCTGGCGCGGTTTCCATTCCTCTAAGAATCCAGGTGAAATTCCATCTGGTCACACAGGGTACGGGTCAGAAGGTGACAACTTGCTGGGTCAGTATACGCACAGAAGGATGTGCATGTATTTGGACTTCAGAGAAAACATTTTCATAGCGTTGAAAGTAACTAAATAAATATGGTTTTAAAATCAGCCTTTAAGCTATTACTCGTACAAAGTCCGGATATTGTCAATGCATAAGAATAGTAACGTATCTCAAAAACTTATTTTTCATGTTTTAATACAAACGTACAGAAAATAATTGAAATATATAGCTAAATAATGTAAGATTAGTTCTTAAACATAAAATTTATTTTCAATGAAATATATAGCTAAATACATGTAAGATTAGTTCTTTAACATAAAATTTTATTTCAATTATTTTGCAATTCATGGGATTCTCCTCTATCCCCTTTCACTAGTGCTCCCTTGCTTCCGGAATGACATTGTCAAGCGGGTGATAACAGAAAACCATTTACCATATTAAAATAGAAAAAAATGATAGAAAACATAAAATATCAGATCAGTGGTTAAAAATCTGAACAATCACCTGCCGTTAGTACATGCGGCGTAGTGGCCAGTCCAGCTGAGGGAATCTGACTATATATCTACGTGAAATTTCTGTGAAGGAGGCGGTTTGCGGCAGAGTTTCTTGGTGTTGCCCTCTTGTCTCATTTCTTCACGGCATCATTTCTCCAATATCATTTATATCACCACCATGTGTGAATTCATTCGCTAATCCAAATAGATCTCACGGACTTGAGCACCGAGTAAAAATTATGAATACTAGTATGAATACACGAGTTAAATCTCTGTGAATTTGCGAATAACTAAAGTTTCAAGTCGCCGATGGACTACCGGGGAAAGTTATGTATTCCATTGAACCTAATGATTGAAGGCTGGTGGCCATGCACTGCTGACCACGCAAATTTCGCTACGCTCCTTTCACCAACTAATAGAGAAAGGAGGTATTTCTTGGGCGAGAAACAGGTGGTTTGAATTTAGTTCAGAGGCGTCATTCAGGCTAGTGAATCTTTTACATGCAAATAAATATACTAACATGGGACAGCCGGCTTTACTTCCCTTCCGAAGGAAGGCGTAAAAGGATTTTTTCGCCCATCGGGTTTGAACCCGCCAACTTGTGTATAACAGCCCGAACACGCTAACCGTTACACCATCGCCGCCGCATGTACTGTTTTTCCGTCTGACCACGCAAATTTCGCTACGCTCCTTTCATCAACTAGCGGAGAAAGGAGGTATTTCTTGGGCGAGAAACAGGCGATTTTGAATTTAGCTCAGAGGCGTCATTTAGGCTTGAGGATCTTTTACATGCAAGTAAATCTACTAATATGGGACAGCCGGCTTTACTTCCCTTCCGAAGGAAGGCGTAGAAGGATCGGGTTTGAACCCGCCAACTTGGGTATAACAGCCCGAACACGCTAACCGTTACACCATCGCCGCCGCATATAGGAGGTACGAAGGAAAACGTCGTGCGTGTGTTGTGACGTTGCGCCCACTGCCAGAGCCACCGCCGCCGCCGCCGCCGCCGGCGCGACAGGAGGAGGTTTCGCTCGCGGGCCCCGTCTCTCGTATCGCGGGCGCATCCCGCGCCCCTTTCTAATTCCCGGAGATTTATGGGCTCCCCCCCCCCAGCGCCCTTCGGAGCGCGGCCGGCGCTCAGCGCCTCGCAGGTATCACGTGCGGGCGATCGCTACAGGCCGCCCGCACTCACGCGCCGGGAAGACACACGCAGGAAGGAGGGGGGAGCCACGAGGGTGACAGACGGCAATGGGAGGCAGTGGGAAAAAGAAGAATGGAGAGAGAGGGAGATAGGGAGAGAGAGCGAGGGAGAGAGAGGGAGAGAGAGGGACAGAGAGAGGGAGAGAGAGGGGGAGAGAGGGGGAGAGGGGAGAGAGAGGGAGAGAGAGGGAGAGAGAGGGAGAGAGAGGGAGAGAGAGGGAGAGAGAGGGAGAGAGAGGGAGAGTAATGATAGAGTAATGATAGTCTATGGTATAGGTAACTAAGGAGAGAGAAAATAAAGAAAGATAATGAGAGAAAAACAAATATAGCATAGAGAAGAAAGAGAGGAGTGAGGAGGAAAGATGAGAATGAGATAGAGAAAGAAAATAAAAGATGTAAATAATGAAAATAGAGGAAGGAAGAAAGAAGGAAAGTTGGACCAAGATAGAATATCTATGCAATTCATATTCTTCTATGATAAATGGACAAACAAAATAATTATAATAATAACCTAAGCTGTAGTAGCAAATAAAATTTAAATTGAAAAGAAGAATCACAAGAATTTAAGAATCACAAGTTAAATTGTCTCTGCGTTATATTCCAAGATGCAGTGAAAATATGAATCAAGATCATTATCTTCTTCTTTCTCTTGTTCCTAATTTGTAATAATGTTAAGTTAGGAGTTCCTTCTATTCGGCTCCAAAATGTGCTGTAAGTGGACCGTTGATGTTCTCAAAATATGTACTACTTCTGCACAGAGTTTTCGATAATCACTTTCTGCATAGCGAAGCATGCTGTTTGAGTTTTCATAAGGCCAATGTGTCTTGAAGTGCATATCGTAGATTTAAGTAGACTTGATAATTTAATGGCTGTTGTCTTTAACTCAAAAACTGAGCATTTACCATCAAAAAGAAAAATTGAAAAATATTGTCTTCCTTTAGAAGTATTCTTGAGAATTAATGTTGGTCAGGTTTTTTTCGCGACAGAAAATATAATCAGGCAGTACAAATTAATGTTCTACAAATGGAAAGATACATTCTATTGCCATGACTGTATTTTGAGTTACATCTTACTAACGCAACTTGCCTAATACTATTTGGTTTTTAAATAAAATAGTATTAAGAACAAAATTGTCCCCTTTTGAATATGTGAGCACAACACTATAAAACAGAGATACATGAACTTACATCATGTACGTAGCAGAAGCGTCAATCAAGTGTGAACACTTCCTTCTCTGGACCTGTAATGAAGCTGGATGTGGCCCATATTGCAACTCAATGACATTTTCTCTGTGAATTTTGTGCAGGGAATACTATATAAAGCAAGATCCAAATGGTGGTTTCTGCTAGCCGGTTAACAAAATAAGAAAACAGCATGACGCAACGCAAAACAACAACAACATAAAAAGCTACACACATATAGAAATGGATAACAGATTTCTTATACATGTGGATTCTTCTTCTAAAAAGATTTAATTAAGAAATCACTGAACGTCACAGGGCACGTGACATATAACGAAGGTAACACGCCGATAACACAAATAACGAACTCGTCCGTTATTTGCT
This sequence comes from Gryllus longicercus, assembly GCA_038098605.1. NCBI lineage: Eukaryota > Metazoa > Arthropoda > Insecta > Orthoptera > Gryllidae > Gryllus > Gryllus longicercus. The sequence continues at coordinate 1,620,819 of JAZDUA010000303.1, forward strand.
ATGAATCTGCCCAATGATACCTACGGACCTGGCTTCCCCCGAGCAGTGGGCGTGGGCGCAGGGCCCGTGGGAGGCGCGGGGCGAGGTCGGGGGCGGTGGCGGGGGCGCTGGGGGGGTGCGGGGGGCGGGTGCGTGGGCGGGGGCGGGATCGGAGCTCCAGAGCGCCCTTTGTTGCGTCTGCGGAGCTCTCCGCACGCACCTCCGCGGCAGCGGCCGGCGAAGAACGCTCCGCCTGTGGCACTTCCTCCTCGCCCCCGCACCGCCGCCCCCGCCGCCGCCGCCGCCTCCGCCGCCGCCTCTCTTGTTTGCGGCGGCCGGGGGCAGCCGATAAAGACTCCTCTGCTGCCGTAAATGCAGGTTCGGCGTCGCCGCGCCTCCGCTCTTCATCTCAAGGCGATCGCTCTGCCGCCGCCGCTCCCACAACCGCCGGTTAAGGTAGCTCGGAGCATCGATTCATGTCAATGTCTCTGACCTACGGTTCGAATCCAGACGGTGGCAAGATTTTCGAAACTAGATGTCAACTAAGTCGAATTTAGTCGGTCTGGAGGAGAATTCTAGCGGTCGGCTGCTCTGGTCGGTAGTTTTCTATGGTTTCTCCGATCAACACCTGGCGAATGCTGGAGTAGTACCCTAAAAACGGGTCGCGGACCGCGCCCGATCTCGATCTTTCCTTCCTCTTCCTTCGCCTATCCTCACCCCTTACGTACGCGTGCTTGTATTACGCAGCCACACATGCCGGGAGACCAGTCGGGAGCTTAGAGCTTGATCCGATTTGGGCGGTGCGTCGCTAGGGGGAGATATCTGGTTGGGGAAACCCCCGCTAGCGGACGGGAAGGTCAGCGTCGGATTTCACCATCCAGCGTGGATTTGTCATCGCCTCTTCCCGAGAAACAAACTTGCACTACACTTACGGAACTAATGACCTAAGCAGTTGACGCGCCCGAAAGCACTAAACGGAAGAGCGGGCCTGATGGCCCGAGTCTCGCCACGTAAAATAAGGTATTAATTCAATTCAATTCAATTCAATTCAATTCAATTCACTAATCAGTCAGTGGAACATATTTTAACGGACTTTTGCACTTCACGAAACAAGTTCTCTAATTCACAATGGTTAAATCAGAGACAAACTACACATCCGCACCTACTAATTCTCAGAGCGCAACTGGGTTGTTAAAAGTGAGGTTCTGCACTTGTACCGCACGGTTAGAGAATATTCTGAGTAGCTACCTTATTTAATCGTTTGATCGCAGACTTGCTGGTTGCGGGTATGAGAGATACGTAACTTAATACCTTCGAGATCATTTTAACAATAGTACAGCAAGGAGAACGTAATATTCTGCAGGACACTTTAAAACCAAACGGCTGTTCAGTGAAAATAAGAATTACCAGCCGACTTTTAGCATTATTTTCGTGTTCAGGGGCAAAGTTGATGTAACGTTTTTAGGTCGTAAATTTGCCGTCGACCAGGGTAGTGTAACACGCTGTCGCAATGGTTAAAAATTACTTTTAGTACACCCAAATTATGTTGGTTCATCCATTACCGGGAAGAAACATTGATAAACAGCAAACGTTCTTAGCAGTCTGCGTGCAATCTACTTTCAACGCTTATTTTATATTAAAAACTGCAACCATTTTCGAAATATTGTCTTTTCACATTCTCTTACTTATGATTTCAGCGCTATTTGCAATCCCCCTTCTTTCTGTGTGTGAACTATATACCATTTATAAGTATACTCTTTGGAGCACGGATATTAGCCTCCATTCCTTTCTGTAACGTTTGCTAAATAAATGTTTCTTCACTGCTAAGAGGCTATAAGAGTGAATGTACAAACATTATCTCTGAAATAAGGCATGGGGCCATTGCATTATCGCCAATGTAGTCGGCGGTATTTGCTAATGTGAGAGCAAACAATTGTAATGCATCGCTAATTCACAAAGCCGACTCAGGACTCAGCTAGAGGCTTCTAGTGTTATCTTATTTATCTTCTGTCTTCTTTAGAAAGGGTATCACGCGTAACCACTTGACTCAAGATTTTCAATGACTTTCGACATTCCTTGTAAATTTGGGAAAATATGAACCATGATTGTTTTAAGGGAAAATGTCATACTTTCAAAAAAAAATATATATACGTTACATGATACAGTTTTAAAAACTTTCTACATATTTTTATACTCACTATTGTATTTTAAAATTTTAGTTTGTCTTTACTACCCTTTGAGAACAGGACTCTGGGCAACGCAAAAGGAGGAAACCTATTTTAATTTTTACTTGCAAGAGTGATGAAAGTGTATTATAAATATTGTGAGATAACATGGTGATGGGGTTACTAATGAGTTTTATCCACTCTGATTGACTAATGTTAAACCGGGAGAGGTGGCTCAGTGTATCAAATGATGTCATTACAGTGCCTCTGACCCGGAGATCCTAGGTGCGAGTCCCTACGATGGCAGTATTCTCGACACCAGCTAGATAGCTTGGTCGAGTTCAGTCGCTGATTGGGGGAAAATTTAGGGCTTGGCTGCTCTGATCGGTAGTTTTCCGTAGTTTCTCCGATCATCACCAGGGGAATGCCGGAGCAGTAGCCTAAAAAACGCGCCACCAACCTCACTCGATCTTTACTTCCTCTTCCTTGCCTTATCCTCATCACTTACATACACACACATACACTTAAATGCACTACACTACCACATATGTTGAGAAGCTGGTCTGCAAATTAGAGCTTATCCCGGCTGGGGCGGTACCCCGCTAGTGCGAGATATCTGGTTGAGGAAAACTGCGTTAGCTGACGGTAGGTCTGCGCCGGATCTCAGCATCTCGCGGGGGAAGATCAGCACCACCTCCAGAAAAATTCCCTACACATACGGAACTAATGACCTCAGCAGTTAACGCGCCCGGAATCACTAATAAATCAATAAAAAAATCTTAATTTAAACTTTACGAAACCGATCTCGTAATAATAATTTCTTTCTCGTAATACGACCTTTTGTAATAAGAATTATTACAACTAACGTGCTCTAATAAGTACTATAACTATTAGACCGTCACCACTTGCAGGGTGAAGAGTCACATTTATTCGAAACTTTAGTACAGTGAGTTTGGGCAAAATGGAAAAAATGTTGTACAACATTTGGATCCTAGTGACTTATCACAATACTCGATGGGCTATTAAAATCGGCGTAACGGCTTCGGAAAATTTTCCCCAAAATATGAACATCACATTTGTTGAAGGGTGACGGCGGCTCTTCATCTAAAACCTGCCGGTAAGGTAGTTAAAGCATGAACATGTTACTGTCCACAAGATGTTCGTATCTTCGACGCATCGAATCTTCCACCAAACGTCGTTAGCATCTCTGATTCTTTTGCTTACTGATCGGGGAGACCGAAAGTAGGGAAACGTTAATTGGTATGACGTGATGAAGATGGATTAGAGCAGAGCCGGAAGGTTTTGCTATTTCTTCCAAAGTTTAAATGTCACATTGCATTTCTCACATGTATTGTTCTGCAATAGTGGCGCTATCCCTCACTATGGCAGACACATAAACATCTCACCTGATTCACACTATCACCACATTTAGAAACCAGGACGAGAAAAAATACAGTAAAATAAGGTGTAATGAACACGAATTTCAGTTCCATAATCATCGATATCTGCCAAGGACAGTGTGGTGTTCTAGTTCTCTGTCATTTTCTAGTTTTGAGCCGCTAACAAACTGCCCTCCGAATTCTAAATACAGCCCGCTAGATGGCGCAATTGAATCGGAGAAAACAAAAACGTTCAATGTCCACGAGATTCAAATTTTGAAGAGCAAGCAAAAAGTTTCTAGTTCCGGTCAGTGATCATTTTTTCTTAACATTAATAGTTAAAGACACTACAAAAGTACAGTTTCCTACCGTTAACTCAAAACCGACCAAATGTGACATCGAAACTATTTGTTTGTACCGATTCAATTGTTCTACAACAGATAATGACAGCGTTGGGCTTAGGGTTGTGATGTATTGCTCAGCTCGGCCTCAGGGTTAAACCAAACCCTTTTAGGGGGAGCGCGAGCGTGGAGGTAGACAGAAGGTCGCTCGTGTGCGACTTCGCGCCAGGAAGACGACCAATGCACCGTGTAGTAGTCGGCTCACGGGGCTGTAGATGGGGATGGCCGAGGCTAAACAAACGGTGGCCGACGCTGCTGATTGATTAATTAGGTCCAGAAGGGAATCTCTTTGGCATTTAAAGGACTTGAACCTTTAAGAGCAAAGATAGTTATATATGACCAAATAATTGAACAAATTAATGAATTTAAATATCTTGGATATCATTTTAACTATATAAAATAAAGGGATATGGAAATAAAGCTGAACAACTTCACATATTTCTGTTGATTGATTAATTAGGTCCAGAAGGGAATCTCTTTGGCATTTAAAGGACTTGAACCTTTAAGAGCAAAGATAGTTATATATGACCAAATAATTGAACAAATTAATGAATTTAAATATCTTGGATATCATTTTAACTATATAAAATAAAGGGATATGGAAATAAAGCTGAACAACTTCACATATTTCTGTTGATTGATTAATTAGGTCCAGAAGGGAATCTCTTTGGCATTTAAAGGACTTGAACCTTTAAGAGCAAAGATAGTTATATATTGTAACACTACCGATTACCTGTGGAATCGATTAGCGGCCCTGCCGCTAGCTCAGATCGGTGATGGAAGGAACTGTTACACAGTACAAGAGAGACACAACAAAGAATAAACACTTGTTCACTGGTAAAATGATTCACTTTATTCCTGAGCAAAAAATAAACAAAATTGCACCAGGGAAATTACGATTTTTACACTAACAATGGAAAAGGAAAATTAAATAGAAAAGAAAATTAGGCATGTTAGTAATTATAGAAAAAGACTTATGACTAGGAAGAAGGTCAACTTATTACAACTAATATTTACATGAGTTACAGGATGATAATTTAACGTGCCCAAGCGCGACACTGCATTACATAAGTCTTGGAGTTGAATGACCCTCGGGTTATTCAGCCCTGTAGAATTCTTTGTAGGCCCGGGCGGACCCTCTGGCGTCTGGAAGGGGGGCGGCGGCCTTGGGACAAGGACGCGACCGCGGCAGTCCACTCGCACCCTCTCGGCGCGTGCGTCAGCTGGGCGACCCTCGGGTTACCACGCCACCACTGGCAGCGGCGTCTGGGCGAACTGGCAGCGATGTCTAGGCGACTGGAAGTTCTTGAAGATTCTTGCAGCGACGTCTAGAAGATTCTGGCAGAACTGGTTGATACTGGTTGATACTGGTTGATACTGGTAGAAACTGGTAGAAGTCGGGCGATCTCTATCTCCGGAACGTAGTAATCAGCCTAATGTCTCTTTAATTTTTATAACATAACTTCGGAAAGTCTAGCGACAGATAATTCCCACCCCAGAGAAATATTTTTTCTCTACCCCTTTTTAAACGCCACAGAGGTCTACTTGCCTCTCCCCGACGAATAAATCCCACCCCAGAGAATTAATTTTCTCAATTGTTGTCAGCTAGTAGCTCTCGCCCCTTCCGAAATCTTTCTAAGCTTTTCAGAGACAAACTGGCCTCTCCTCGACAAATAATTTCCTCCCAGTGAAGTAATTCTCTCCCGACTCCCGTCAGCCCAAAACTCAAATCAAATCTGATAATTTCTGCGTCGAAAAAAATTCTAAGTCCGGTAGAGGTGAACTTGCCTCTAACCGCACAATATTCCCCCCAAGAGAAACTTCTGCCCCGACTGTTCCGTCTAGAAATCAAATCCCTTCTGCTGTTCTCTCCGTCGAAATCGCTCCAAGTTAACTCTTTCCCCCACCCCAATTTCTTATGTGTCCTAGTTCCCTTTGATAGCAGTGTCGCTATTGGTCAGAAGTTGTTGCGTAGTGAAATATTTTAACCCAATCGCAGCGTGAGAAGCGAAGGAAACTTCCACTCTTTGTGCAGGCTGCGAGCATGCAGGGTTGTTCTCGAACCTTCTAGACTCTGGCCCTTGCTTGCGTAGGGGGGCGCGTTCGATAACGGAAGTATTGCTCTGGGCTCCCCCGAAAGTGGGTGGTCTCGAAATCTGCAGCCGGCTGTGAACACTTGCACAGTGTCTGTCAACGGCAGTCCTCCAAACGGCCTGCTTAATGGGGAGGAGGCGGTAATGGCCTCCCGCGATAAGTGAAGTTGCACGTGCGACGCAGTGTTTACATCCCCAGTCGAACTCCGGGCTACAGCTGAATCTGTTTACATTCTCCCAACTGCCCCTCAGCCTTATGAAATTTTGTATGACGAAATCGGTTTCGCCACAATATGACCAAATAATTGAACAAATTAATGAATTTAAATATCTTGGATATCATTTTAACTATATAAAATAAAGGGATATGGAAATAAAGCTGAACAACTTCACATATTTCTGTGGAACGTTACAGCGAACTCTACAGCATAATGCGCAAAAAGAAACTCTTCTCAGATTTTACAAAGTTATTGCTTTGCTATTATTATTTTATGGAAGTGAGAGCTGGACATTAACATCAGATCAGCTGCGCCGAATTGAATCTGCAGAAATGAGATTTCTTCGTTTTGTGGCAGGATATTCACTATTAGACCACAAAAAAGTGTAGATATTAGAGAAGAACTAAATATTGAGCCTGTTATAGATACTATAAAGAAATATCGAGAAAACTGGAAGGTCATGTCCTGAGAATGCCCGAACATAGAATAAGTAAAATTATTCTTCAATATGTACCTAAAGGAAAAAGAAGTGTAGGACGTCCCTTGAAGAGATGGCATGAACAATTCTGAGACGGAACAGACCAAGAGGTCTAATCCTTGCTGTCGATGATGATGATGATGATGATGAAGGTATCTCCTAGCAACTGGGCACCGCCCAAGCTTGGACGATCTCTATGCTCCCGATGGGTCTTCCGGCATGCATGGTGGTGTAATACATGAAAGAGTAGGTGTGTACGTAAGAGGTGAGCGTAGAAGGAGGAAGAGGAAGGAACGATAACACGCGGTCTGTGACTAGTTGGTTCGGGTACTGCTCCGACATTCGCCTGTTATTTGATCGGAGAAACCACGCAAAACTACCGGCCAGAGCAGCCGGTCGCTAGTATTCTCCTCCAGACAGCAGCTGAATTCGACGTAGCTATCAATCTGGTGTCGAAAACCTGCCACCCACCGGACTCGAACCCCGAGACCTCTCGGTCAGAGTCACTCACACAAATCAATCGAAGACCTAATGCCGGTCTTTAGATGGAGAGAACCCAGGCCAAATAAACCGTGGCCGAACACGCCTTGAAGCTGTCGAGAGGCTTCACCATATCTTACAGTACGTTTCAATACTCCCCGAGCGTTTCTTCAGCTTAGGTGGCCGGCCCTGCCCAACAGTCGTGCCTCTGCGCGTCGGTCTCCAAAACGCGTGGGGCGGGCGCGGTGTCGATCAGCTGATAGCGACGATAACACGTACGCAAGCCCCGTCCCACCCCTACCCCGCCACTTCCCGCCCCTCTCCGCCCTCTCCGTTGCACCTCGCCCGCCCCGCTCCTCCCCTCCATCTCGCCCCGTCTCGCCCCGTCTCGCCCCGTCTCGCCCCGTCTCGCCCCGTCTCGCCCCGTCTCGCCCCGTCTCGCCCCGTCTCGCCCCGTCCCTCCTTGCTCCTCTCCTCCCCCCGCCTCGCCCCGCCGCGTCACTCCCCCGTCCCGCCCCGCCTGGCCACGCCAACCCTGTCCCGCCCCGTCCCGCCCCGCCCCGTTCCGCCCCGGCGAGCCCCGGGCCGCCCAGGCGCCCCTCGTCCCGTCCCACCCCGTCCCGCCCCGGCCCGCCCCGGCCTGCCCCGCCCAGCCCCGTCCCGCCACTCCCCCCCGCTGCGCCGCGCCGTGTCGCGCGCCCCGGTGGGTGATTTACGAGACGTCGCCCGCGTTCTTTGCTAAACGCCCCCGCCGCCCCCGCCCTCGCCCTGTTCCCACGGGGGCGCGCATTCAACTGTCTCGCGGGCGGCGCGCGCGCATCCATTAGGAGGCGCGTGCTGCGTGCGCGGGATAACATCTCCATCTCGTCGGCCGCTATCGACCCGCGCCGCTTGCTGCGCTCGGCGATCGGCGCTCGCCCACGTCGGACGCACAATCGCCCCCCGCGCGCCGCATTTCGAAACCGCAGCGACGAAAAAGGGCGATAAAATCTCGGTTACTCGAATTTCGATTACGCAAATATTGATATCTGCCACATTAGGATCTGGGAGAGGTGGTTCAGGGGACCAACTGTTGTCACTGTAGTACTTGTGTCCGACAGGTTTAGGGTTGGAGTCCTGACGCCAGGGTTTTCAACAGTACCTTTCAGCTAGGTCGAGAGCAGGGGCTGTCTGGAGAAGAATTCTAGCGACCGGCTGCTCTGGTCGGTAGTTTTCCGTGGTTTTTCCGACCAACACCAGGTGAATGTCGACTCAGTACCCTAATAAAAAGGCCACGGAGTAGGCGCAATCTTTCCTTCCTCTTCCTTGTCCTGTCCTCACCTCTTCTTTACACACACGTACTTTTACTTACAGTGCCCTACCACATATGTTCGGTGACCAGACGGGAGATTAGTGCTTGTTGCGGCTCGGGAGAGGGTGCCCTATTGGTGGGAGATACCTGGTTGGACGAAAACCGTAATCCGGCGGTAAGTGGGAACCTAATCTTGCCATTCAGCGCAAGATTACAGCCAACTCCTGTGATAAAACATGCACTACGCTTAAGGAAAGAATGACCTCAGCAGCTGTTGCGTCCGGAATCGCTAATAATCTCGCTCAGAATCACTAATCGATCAATCAATCTCCTACATCGTCAAATGAATCGCATCCACATTTCGAAACTATATCAACGAAAAAGTGCGATAAAATGTCGGTAACTCGAATTTCGATTATGCTAACATCGATATCTGACACATTAGAGACTTAAAGCACAGCATAGTGTACAGAAATCGGGAGAAAATTCGACTTTCTGTGCACGCGTAGTTCGAGTTGCGCATGCGCACATCCATAAAAGTGGAATGGAATGGTCGAGATATTGCTGTCGATTTCTCTACGCTACTTTGTGCTTAACGTACCTGTTATAGACATTTTGCATTGCGTGAAGCACCTTGGTGTACACCACTTTTGAACCTATGAACATGCGCCACTCGAGCTGCCCATGTGCAGAGGCTCAAAAATGATGTATGGTAAGGTGATTCTCGCTCTGCAAAGCGCCTCTGTTAATGTCTTGAGCTTCAATCTCTCGAACATCTACATCTCTAATCTCCATGTCTCGTACCTTGATTGTTCGAACCTCCAATGGCGGAACATTTCAACATCAATAACTCAAAATTCTTCGTACAGTGCAACGATAAATCATCTTTATAACTCGGACATCAGTAAGGTGGTATATCTATATTATTAATTTACAGTGCGTGTAGAAATAGAAAGAAAAGTAGGCAGGCTGTTGTGACGTGTCTATGCTTTCATTACTCAGAAACGCGTAAAAATCCAAAACTATCTATATTACTACCTACCTTCGCCCGAAGGAATTGAAAAAAAAACATGGCAGCTTCCAGTCATGAGAGGGTGTTGCATTAGGCCTAGGAACTCGGTAAAAATCCAAAAACAATGATTAGTGTCGATTTTGACGGAAAAATCAAATAATGGATACTTTTATTCAGATTATTTTCATATTGCGGTACGGACTGCATTCTCATACTCAGTGCTCACTGGTTACGAAACAGCTGATATCAAGCAACTGCAAGGCTCCAAGGAAGAGTCTTCTCTCCATTAAATATTTGCTGTATGTTTTGCATTTTGAAACAATTTTTTTGAATTCTTAGGGTTTTGAGCCGTGTGCATGCTATTTGGAAAAAACATGTTATGAGGCTTTGTTGAGCAGCATATAGCTACGTAATAATAGTTTAATTGCATAAGAATCATAAAGGATACACAATATTATTATCAATAAAACAATCTTGTTATTGTATTCGATACTGTAATTGTCGAAAAAGTGAACTATTATTTCGCGACGAACGTGCGCTCACGAAAGGTTAGATTGTATCAACAATTGAGCTCCACCCATCAACTCGAGAGCCCACGACGAGGCCATGAACTTTACGCCCACGGACTAGATCGTCCGATGACGGATTACGCGAGTTTCAGACCTGAAACGAAGCAGCAAGATGGGATTAGATGGAATGATTCAGGGAAAAACAAAATTTGCACACTTTGGGTCAAACTGGATTCATATTCTTTCTAATTGTACATAATTAATTAACGGAAGCATTATGCACAGGTTTCCTGAAACGCGTTTCAAACTGTTTATTGCATGTTTTATTGATTTTAAAGTCGTTATGCGTATTGAGGCACAAGAAACTTAAACGGTCACTTGATCTTGATCTAGAAAAGGATCACATTATGAGCATTCTCGGACTCTACTATTTTGAAATCAGTCTTAGCAGATATAGTCGCAGTAAGGACAGCCACTTTGAGAGCATATGATGCGACCCTCATTCATATTTGTAACGAATTGTTTAAATGTGGTGTGCATGTGCACTCGAAATATGACCGCATAAACGTAAAAAGTAATTGTAAAGAGTATTTGGTAGCTCTGTACATGTCGAGTCGTTAATATAAAAACCTAAATGAGTAAGTGTGAAAAACGATGTTTGCCTGATATCTAGAAAATACTTAAAATACCCCGATGAGCTGCATTACTGGAATTTATTTAGCATAATTATACAAGCTCTAAACTAATTACTACCCTAGTCATTGAATTGTCTCTATCGTGCCACTATTTTGGAGAGACAATTACTTCGGAACATTGTCTGAATAACAAGGTCACATCTTGGAAAAAGAGTGGAACATTTTTCCGACGTAATTTTCTCTCCAAACTTGCGTTCCTACAACAGCACCTAATTCTTCGATTTATTTTTAACAATTGCAATTTTTAAATAAATCAGAGATTTTATCGAAAATGAGATCTGTTCATCTTTTAAATGTTCTTTGCTGTATTTGAAGAAAACATTTAATCAAAATATTTGGAGTCATTTGTTAGAATTTTTTTAAACTGTAGAGACTTCACATAAAATACCCCCAAAATCAAAATGTACGTTTCACACTCGCAGTGACTTGAGTTCACCCAGATCAGTAAGGAAGTATCAAAGTTGGAGACAATTATGGGAACGTTTTAAGCGCTAATGTTGACCACGGACGGTCCAAGTAACGCTATTCTTCAACCAATTCTTCGGTATCAAAGAAACGTGGATTGTGGAAATGACTACACAACGTGTTAGAGGAGGTAATTTACTATATGTATATAGGAACAAGAGGTATGCGTCTTTTTTATGATAATGCTTTGAACAAATTTAATAATAATATATTTCACTGCCCTAATGTAATTCTACTTTCAAGCTCACTGAACTGTTGCAACAGAACAAAAACTGAAATTAATACCGTAATTAAGGAAACCCCACAGTTTTTCTGTTGAAAAATTGCTACTTCTTGCTGCAGCTTTACAATTCTTTGCCCTCACAACGTAAAGACTTAATATGGCGAGAAAATAGAAGGTGACAGGTAGGTGAAAATTGAACATCATACAACTGGAAACATCTACCCTAAATACGGTTTAAAGAATAGGTCGTATCGATAGCTGTTTGCTGGGCATAAACCAGAACTTCCGGGTTCGATTCCCAGTCGGAGAGGCAACGCTTTGAACAAATTTAATAATATTACTCATGTTCATTTGTTGCGAATTTGATTTGACAGAAAATTTAATTTTATTGGGATTTAGCTAGGATTGCTAAATGCCACAATCGTGTCATGGCGCATAGGGCGTGTTCATCAGCGCGTGAAAAATGTATAAATGAGAGAGTTATAAAACAAGTTGTACCGAATACGGTTCTCGTATTTGTGGCCTGTAGTGTTACTGGTTACTTACTTTATAATTAATTATACTTAAGTCCGACCAGTCAGGAATTTGTTCGACCTTGGTCAGCTGGTTCCGCTAACACAGTGTCAGCAATCCGTTTGTCATAATTTGTCATCAGGGTGCTTCACAGCCGCGATCCTTTGGCCTAAAAGGAGTCCAAGAGAAACAAGTTTGGCACTGACTCAGTCAATTGATTGGAGCTGATTTCAAGGGAGTGGGATAGATTAGCGAGCGTCAGCAAGCTGCTGGACGGGTTTAAGAGGAGCAGTACGTGGGTCTCGGTGGAGGTAGTTTATCCTTTTAATAATCTTCGAACATCTCGTTCCTAAGAAGCTTTAGCGATGTGTGGGAAGAAAATTTGGGAAGCGAGCATTAGAAATGTGAAGTATCAATAATGAGGGCTTGAAGGTAGATGATGTGGGAGGTGAATGCCAAATTTGAAGAAAGGTCCAAGTTCGCCCTACCTACTATCGATTCAACTGGCTGTAAACCATGCTGTCCAAAATAAGTGTCGCCCAGCGTAGTCAGATTCAAGTGGCTCGTGCGATGAGAAATTCATCCTTTGCAGCCAAATTGAGTCCTGTTATTATGCTTGCATTTCTCACAAAATTTCTCTTCAGAATGGACCACATGTATTATTTTTTTTAATCGTATACAATAAATAATGTTGTCTTCAGCACGTCAGTGTACCATTACACAATAATATTTGCTAGAATGCTCGAAATGTGATATTAACATTCAAAATAGCGAGGTGGATCTTCGACATTAACATTTGAGAAGATGGGTGATTCAAATGACTTTACAACGTGATTAACAACTAGTAATGTTTCCGAAGGCGTGTCTTATAACATTCTGCATTATTTGAAATGAATCATTGATCTCAGACGCGTAACTTCTACGTTTATTAGTCGCGTAAATGTAGTGTATGCTTTTATCGCCAGAGGTACCTGTGATCTCCCGCTGCTGGCGAGTTCCGGCGCCGAACTACCCGTCGGCTTACGGGATTTTCCCCAACCAGGTATCTCCCACCAAAAGGGCACCGTCCCCAGCTGTGACGAACTGGACGAAAGTTTTCGACTGGTCTCCCGTCATGTGTGGAAGTTTAGTTCATGTAAGTGTACGTATGTATAAGTATGGGGTGAGCGTAGAGAGAGGAGGTGGAAGGAACGATCGCGCGCGGTCCGTTTCTTTGGGTACTACTCCGGCATTCGCCTGGTACTTGATCGAGAGGATTTGATCGAGAAGTTACGGAAATATGTTTTAGGATTTTAGGTAACAAGGATTAGAAGTGAGAAAGTTACAATCCGTTTCTCTTGCTTACCTCATTTCTCCCTCATTTCTCCACCTGCAATTCGTTAAGACATACAGGACACCTATGTAGATTATGCTCATTTGGAATTTTGTCAGCCAAGTTGTACTGGAAACAAGTGCACGATGCGGCGATAAAACGTAATCGATAAAATTGCGATGGTAAAATGCATCTGATTGGTCGAAGCTGATGCCATTCTTACACTTCATTAGTGGACATCTCATAAGTAAAATAATCTATATAAATTCTTATTATAAAATACTAATTGAAATCACCTGACCGTGCCAGATCCCAATTGGTCTCTTTCTGATTCGCCCGTCCTTGCCTAGAAATAATGCCTCGCATTTCGAGTTTCCAGTAACACCAATTTTTGGATCTGACCAATTTTGAGGTAACATTTTCGAGACCTTAAAGCAAACCCCTCTTTGGTTAGGCTGTTCGTGAAAACTTTGAGCGTAATCTTTTCAAGAGATTCAAACGTTTTTTGTGGAAGAAAAGTGTATACATATTTGAGTTGTTTTTTTTTTTAATTAAGCTCGTTTTAACAATTTCAGGTTCGATAAGTAGAGCTCCTCACCGAAGGGATAAAATGCATTGTCTGACTGCAACCTTACGAGAAAATGACACTCATAACGGAGGATTACTCCAGATCTTGCGATCAATGTTCAAAAGGACCAAGAGATGTGATGCGAAAAATACGCACCAAATTAAAAAGAGGAAGAAGAGAGAATTTACAATATCAGCAATTTTTCAAAGCCAATGCTCTTTCATAAAAATCAATTGACACTCATTTACTGCGCCTCGTTGATTCAGGGAAAACACATGATTCATGTTTCAAAAACACCCGTTCATATTGAAAAGCTTTAGTTGATATGGAACGATTTCACTTCAGGACAAAATATCATGTTTTAATAACAGTAAATCGTATAATGGAAACCAAAATAGATTTTTTCTGCCGCAATCTTGAATCAAATTTTTGGATGATAGCTACACTTTCTCCATGCCGTGGTCATGAGAAAGCATATAAAGCGGAAACCGGATCATGGTTGCCACTTTCAAGGATAATACAATTTCCATAAAATGAATTAGGAACAGGACCAACCGGTTATCCTTGTAATAATATTCGCGACACTATGTTTACATTGAAAATTGGGAAGTTTGTCTGTACAAGAATTCGAAAACATAAGTTAATCACTGTCCACACAAGACCACACTTGTTTTAATCGGAGTGAAAATTTCACATCATCGTAACGGTACTACATTTTCGTATTTAAAAGGAAGAAAATGAAGAAAAAGTGACATGTTAAACGTGACACATATAAAAATCTACTCACACAGCCTAGTTCCTAATGGAAATAGTTTAATTTACTTTCTCGAGTTTTACAGTAGGCAAATACATGATGTCATCAATGTGTTTTATGTTCTTTTTACTATGTCATATGCGTAGCATATACGGAAAAGTACATTGAAAGTTATGAAATACGTCAAAAAAATTATGTTTAAGATTTTGACGGAAACATGCATTTTGGGGTTCCTGATATCGGAAAAGTGTTTTGTTTTCCACACCGTCTGTCGGCTTGTCAGTCCATCCGTTCGTCCATGAACAGTAGTGACACGTAAATCGCAGTAATGTCAAAATATTAGTAGTTTTCCGCATTATTGTGAGTTGAATTGTTTACATTTTGTGACTGATGGTCAGTGTGTTCGTAGGATACAAATGAAATTAAATTATTTTACATATCTGTTACCACTAATACGAGAAAGTGTGTGCTGTTGGAGCACCGCAAGTTTTGTATTTTATTTACGACTAACAAAACTTTTGACGTTTTAGGATTATTGTTGGTTTCACATCTTGCGAAAACATGTTATTATGACAAGTACCGGAGCGAACTTACATTGGTAATTATTACGGTAGTAACGCACACCTGGCAACGGCAAAGAACCACCTGCTCTTGCAAACCGCAGCCGCCACGTGCGCTCAAATCGCCTCTGCCCTCTTGTAAAGGCAGTAGCCTCTCACTCCCCGAAAGGCAACCTTGCTCTTTTTATCCTTCACCTCTCTCACCCCCCTCTCTCCCTATCCCCTCTCTCCCTCCCCCTCTCTCCCTCCCCTCTATCCCTCCCCTCTATCCATCCCCTCTCTCCCTCTCCCCTCTCTTCCTCTCCCCTGTCTCCCTCCCCCTCCCTCCCGTCCCCCCTCTCTTTCCCTCTCCCTCTCTTTCCCTCTCCCTCTCTTTCCCTCTCCCTCTCTTTCCCTCTCCCTCTCTTTCCCTCTCCCTCTCTTTCCCTCTCCCTCTCTTTCCCTCTCCCTCTCTTTCCCTCTCCCTCTCTTTCCCTCTCCCTCTCTTTCCCTCTCCCTCTCTTTCCCTCTCCTTCTCTTTCCCTCTCCCTCTCTTTCCCTCTTCCTCTCCCTCTCTTTCCTACTCCCTCTCCCTTTCTTTCTTTCTTTCTTTCTTTCTCTTTCTTTCTTTCTTTCTTTCTTTCTTTCTTTCTTTTCTCCCTTCTTTCCGATGTTGCTGCTAAATACTGGCATCCTCTTCCTTTCAGTTTTGGCAGCGTATGTTGAGATCTCGAGAATGATTCATTTGGGAACAGGGTAACAGATACAGCTCATCGCCCGACTGTAGGTCGGGAAAGGAAGATTTGTGCGCGCTCCTCGATCAGTTGTTCAAGATACTGCTCTGGCATACGCCTGGAGTTCATCGAAAGAAAACACGGACACGACAACGGACCACTATAAATCTTATTCAGAACTGGTCATTGCAAGTTCTGTCATCAACACTAGTTAACTGGAAATCCTCCACCCATCTGCCAGCGCTGAGATACCCTTCTTAACTTTCAACATATTTTAACTCAATGTCCTATGTTTCAGTACAGCCGACACACATACCTAGAAGGAGAGCAAAATCATGACTTCACGCTATCATCCAACAAATACCAAAATCAAATATTAAAATTCTGTAAAGACTACAATATTCTCAAAGAAATCTAATTGTAAAAGGTACACTAGTATGGATACTGGAAACTAATATTGTAACACAAAAAAATACAAATAATGTCTGTCTTGACATATTTATATGTACACTGTACTATATTGTAAAGTTAACATATTAATATTGTTAAGTTATATTTAAAGTAGTCGCTAATGACAACAGCTGTTGATGCGACTATAATAAACTAAAAAAATCTTATTCAGATATCCGAAACAGCTATTTTACTCGAGTCAAAAATCAGCCAGCGGACGGACATGTGCCACTCGACCCCCAGCTGACCAGGAGATCCTAGGTTCGAATTCCGACAATGGTAAGATTTTCGACAGTAGCTTGTCAGCTAGGTCGAGTTCAGTCGCTGTCTGGAGGAGAATTCTAGAGGCCGGCTGCTCTGATCGGTAGTTTTCCGCTGTTTCTCCGATCAACACCACGCGAATGCCGGAGCAGTACCCTACGAAACGGGCCACGGACCTGGAGATCGGTCGGGAGCTTAGAGCTTGTCTCAGCTGGGGCGGTGCCCTTAGGAGGAAGATATCTGGTTGGGGTAAATCCTATTAACCGATGGTCGGCCGGCGTCGGAACTCGCCAGCAGCGGGGGATCACAGCTACCTCTGGCGATAAAAACATATACTACATTTACGGGACCAATAAACGTAGAAGTTACGCGTCTGGTATCAATTATTCATTTCGAATAATGCAGAATGTGATAAGACACGCCTCCAGAAACATTATAGTCGTTAATCTCGTTGTAAAGTCATTTGAATTAACGGGCCGTCATTCATTTCGAATAATGCTAAATGTGGTAAGACTCAAAGGTTTATCTAGTTGTATAGGCGTTAGAATCATCCATCTTCTCAAATTTTAATGTCGAAGTTCCACCTCGCTATTTTGAATGTTAATTTCACATTTCGAGGTTTCTAGTCAATATTATTGTGTAATGGTACACTTACATTGCTCAAGACAACATTATTTATTGAATACCATTAAAAAATTAATCGCGCACGTCCCGGGAAGCGTTGATATTGGTGCAACATACGTTTGAAGATAGCATTGCAAGAGATGAGTTCCTCCCTTCAACTGTGTAGCTCCGTTAATATACTTTCCTTTTCTGGTCGCTTGGTATGGTGAGTAACGCCGTTTAACGCATGAGAAGGGAAAAGGCTGTTTGTTTGTTTCTCCTCAGTGTGATTTTCAATAGATTTTGATCTCCTTACAATCACGTTCTTTAAAACTCGAATAAAGTAAATTTCCTCGAGGCACCATCTAAAATATTATTTGCATTCCCAATCAAAAATTATTTTTGTAATAATATAATAATAATAATAATAATAATAGTAATAATAATAATAATAATAATAATAATAATAATAATAAAGTCAGCTCCGTGGCGCACACGGTTGTGGCAGCCGTCGTCTGCGTCTAGAAGGCTGCAGATTTGAGTTCAGCGTTGACATGGACGTATTTGTGATTGTCCCTTCACCCCTCATCATCATCCTATCATCTAGTAATTCACACTTCAACGTCGTAACAATCTTGTCGTACTCAGGGATACAGCTGAAAAGCTGATCCTGGAAAAAGTACACACATTAATCAGTAGTAGCGTGGTCAGTAATGGCCTATACGTCCTGAGGATTTTCCTCCTTTCTCTGCCTTCTCCTTTCTCTGCCTTGAGAATCTGTTACGAGTACTAGGGGATCGCGGGGTAAGGACCACTAACACAGGCTAACCAGCAGCTGCGACTTCTAATATAAAGCAAGAAGAGTAAAAAAGAACTTTAGAACAGAGCATATCTTCCGAGAAGTAGAATCGTCGTCTAGCAACTTTGTCGTCTCTCCGCGCGACAGCCAGTCAACAAGATGGTGGGAAAGATAGACACACTGATAGACGGTGACAGACACAGGTAGTAAACTGATTCATGTAGCCGACTGTCACAGGCTGACAAAGAGCGGAATGAAAGGAGAAGAGACGGTGCGGCATCAGGGTGAGAACCTGTCCTCTCGCTAAAAACCTGCGCATGCGCAAATCAGCTATTTTTCTTATCCCCTGACACGTTACGCTCTGAATGGTTCTTTTCTTGATATATCGCGTTTCATACAACATGACAATTGAGTTTCTTAGCAGTTCATGCGCGGTTAATGAAGACGTTTATTTATGTGTAATTATTAATCATGCTATGACTTTAATTAACACTATAATACAGACTTTAATTATATTATTTCTCGGTGTATTCTGGCTACATCTTTACAAAGACGACAAAGACGTTGTAATTGCGAATAAAGTGATGAATTACAGACTAGGTTTAATTAAAAGAGATATTTTCCAACTTTTTCATAATAAAACTGTTGATGCCCTTCAGTACTTTTCACCCGTTCAGAACCTCATGACTGGAATGTGCGAAACGTAAATATTAGTACTTTAACAATTTTATGAAAGGATAAGTCTCACAAATTTAATAATTACCAACTATTATTTGTAAATGAAAATTGTCGCTTCTCCTTCTTTGGCCTGAGTACGTTGTTTATGGCTGAAAGAAGCACATCTTCTCGGTTCTGACCTCGCATGCCTATGGAGAAAGAGTTGCCCCTCTTTATTCGAACGAGTCAATAGCAAATATACCAGGTCACGCTGTAAACACATTGATCATGTTCCCATGTGCGTGTACAGCTAAGTTAGGTACAGGCTTCGCTAGCGGTCAAGCAGATGAACATTACTCGCAACAATCTTCATATTTTCATAATATATGCATTATGATAAAATGAATGGGTGAAATCAGAACGGTAAAAGTGACATTATATAAATTCAGATTAAAGTGTTTATTGAAGTCAATATTTCAATAAAGTTGTGGTGCTATGTTTCATCATTAAAAACACGGTTTTTTAAACGAAAATGCATTGCCACTGAAAAATAGTATGAAACAAACACGTTTTTCTCAGATTTAATAAAATGTTCACTTATACCGTTCTGGTTTTCACCCATTCAGTTCATCCGTTTTCTTTAAATGTTCTGGGGACTTGCCTCTCTATTTAACCGTCAAACGTTTTGGGCATATTTTGAGAGATTCATAACAAACATTCGAAAATTTCGAATGCTCCTTCCATATTTTTTGATTTCTCCATATTTCTATAGTATATTATGGAATTATGTTACTAGTGCTAAAAATTGAACTTTTTGAATGCATTGCAGGTTCTAAAAATTACCTCTTTTACTAGAGGATGTTTAAAAACAATATTTTCTTTCAAATTCAGATTTCTCTTGAACAGGAGGTAGTGAATATTTTCTCTTTAAATTTCGAATTTTCATGAAAGAAACACCCCGATAATTTTTGAACCCCGATTTAAATAATAAGAAACGGTTAATGGAACTGAACCGAAAATGTGTAAACTAATAAAAAATATCCTAGTCAAACTTGTACCTTCCAATGTATCGGCTTCTAATGCCCTACAATAAACAACACATTCCATTAGTTCTTTGTTATTTTATGTTCACGAAAACGTCGGCAGCAGAACATATATTAAGTGGAGTGTGGAATGTCAGTATCGCACGAGAATCTCATCCGGAAACTCCTTTAAAAATGAGGTGTCGACCACGTCCTCACGTGGATGCTTGGAGCCTGGACTCGGGTTGCCTTGAAGTAGCCTTGACGGGCTTATTACAGTGTTTCCTTTTACCTCGACCAACGCGCACAGGGTTCGCGGTGAGTACAGTGGGTGATAGGTTAACGAATAGTTCTGACGGCCAACTAATTGGACAATGAACACCTTCGCCAAACATTTTCACAAACAAAAAAAATTATATTTTGATGCCTCGAGGATTTAATACATAACATGTTATTAATGGACGTTGAGATTATTGATGTTTTAATTAAAAATACAACACAAGGTTTCAAGTGCAGTTTGTGGATCCTTTTCAAGTGCATATAAAAATAATGTAAAACAAACATTATGTGTAGTTGTAATGAGGTCACAAACTGCACCCGAAACATTGTTTTGTATCTTTAATTAAAACACAACTCATTTCAGCACCCACTTATATCCTGTTATATATTTACCCCTCAAGTATTTTAATATTTTTAACAATGCTATTCTAAGGGGTTGTGTAGTCCATCGTATTTGACATATTTAAATGTCGGAATAACGGACATACTGCCATAGTATGAACACAAGATGAAGTGATATGTATTCAGTCGGCCCTACTTTACATGCCAATTTAAATTAATGAACCTATGTTGTCTAGGAACTATCGTAGATTTTATTAGACAATGAACTTTTCAATCTTTAGTGATCATCATCATTATAGCTACAAAAATAGATTAAATAATTTATTTACAAACATTTAACGTTAAGGAACATGACGATGCGAAAGCAAACTGGATCGTACATACCTTGGGATAGCGTCTGGGCGGAAGACAAAATACTGCGATTTCTCAGAACTTCTGAGTTTAAGAGAACATGCCTACGGCCAGGAGGGGAGGGGCGGTTTGAGGGGAAATTGGGAAAGGCTTTGGGAGAAGCAGGCCGGGAGGGAGGGCGTGAGGCGGGCGAAAGCGAATACAAATACATTTAGCGTAATGCTATTTTTCAACGAGAAATTATCGGGGTCCCGAGAGGAAGATTTCGTGATACTTTTTGCACGCAGGAAGCTCAATTGTTAGACGTCACATGCAAATTACAAAATATGACCAATGAAAATGCAAGATTATGAAAACGTAGTAAGACATGGTAGTGAGGCCGCGTCCCCGCCAGATAGCAGTTTGGCGGACGCGCTCCACTAGCCCCTCAATGAGAAAGGAGTGGAGGGGCGCAGAGACGGAAGTCACAGGCACACAAAACATCTCGCTTGATACGACTCTCATTCCAACGATAGTGACCTGAAAGCTCATTCTGTACACACTGACCTCTATAATAATAATAATAATAATAATAATAATAATAATAATAATAATAATAATAATAATAATAGAATAGTTTATTTTCCATTAAATTTGTTGTGGGTTCTGTTAAGTCAAACTGACTTAACATCAGGTTGACATACTACAATTTTACCTAATATAATTACATAAAAACCTATTTTATCATAAATAATTCAATGTAAACTTAAAAACATAAACGTCCTATTTGTAAAAATTGCAATATTGGGTTTTACATTGATATAATCTATAACACGATTAAAACGATGGTTAACATTTCAAATATGTTTATGAATATTTACAAAGTAACAAAATTGAGGAAAAATACATTATATAATTTATAAATTGTTTTAAATTTTGCTCTAAGTCCATATACATACAGTTTATATAACAGTATATTTTTAATTAATATATACAATCACATAGTTTTATGTTCTTATTTCTAATATACTCACATAGGTATAACATATGTACCAGTACCTATACCAAAAATAACACAAAATAATTATGTAACTATCCTAAATACAGTGTTTACACATAAATATTGGTTTTCTGCAGTCCTTATGTTATCACATCAGAGTATTTATTTATTGGCCTATTTAATAATAATAATAATAATAATAATAATAATAATAATAATATGCCTTTATTGATATGGCGAGTATATTCTCTCATTCCGACGACAATCGTCCTATCTGCTCTCTGATTCCTACGACAGTGATACGTTAGCTCTCATTTCGACACTGATCTGTGTGCTCTCTCATTTCGTCGCCAGTCTCCTGTAAGCTCTCTCGTTCTATAGATAGTGACCAGTAAGAAAGCACAACCGTGCCAGAGGACGAGGGGCGTCTTGCAGACCAGTCGACTAGTTTGCGGCCACCACGCGCCGCTCTTGCAACCACGCCATTGCAGACCCTGGTCCGGCAGAGGCCTAGCAAGTTAGGCTGCCGTATCTTCCATACAGCCATGCCGTCGAATTTGTTCTGGCGCAGTGTTTTATATTTGTATGTCCTTGTTTCTATGTAAATAAATGTTTTGTAAACTTGGATGCTGTTTTGTAACAGATATAAAACAATTTCATCATTTACACTACTAAGTAATCATTTCCTCATAGTGGGACTAAATAGTTGAATAATTGCTAAGTAATCATTGCTACTAAGTAATCATTTCCTCATAGTGGGACTAAATAGTTGAATAATTGCTAAGTAATCATTGCTACTAAGTAATCATTTCCTCATAGTGGGACTAAATAGTTGAATAATTGCTAAGTAATCATTGCTACTAAGTAATCATTTCCTCATAGTGGGACTAAATAGTTGAATAATTGCTAAGTAATCATTGCTACTAAGTAATCATTTCCTCATAGTGGGACTAAATAGTTGAATAATTGCTAAGTAATCATTGCTACTAAGTAATCATTTCCTCATAGTGGGACTATACAGTTGAATAATTGCATAGTGATTACGGGCGCGTCAACTGCTAAGGTCATTGCTCCCGTAAGTGTAGTGCATGCGTGTTTCTCGGGACGTGCCTGTTATTTTCCCTCAGCAGGATGGTGAGATCTGGCGACGACCTGCACTTCGTCTAGCTGGTTTATCCCCAACCAGTTATCTTCCACTGGCGGGGCACAGCTCCAGCCGAGACAAGCTGTCAGCTCTCCACTGGTCTCCGGCATGTGTGATAGTGTAATTTATGTTAGTGGATGTGTGTAATAGGGTGAGGATAGGTCAAGGAAATATAAGGAAATAGCGCGCGTGGCCTTTTTTTGGGGGGGAGGTACTGCTTCATTGCCCTGATGTTGATAGGAGAAACCACGGAAAACCTTCGATTAGGGCAGCCGGACGTTAGAATTCTCCTCCAGACAGCGGCTAAATTCCACCTGTGCAGTTAATGTTGAAAATTCTGCCAACATCGGGGCAGAAAGCCTAGAATCTCCCAGTCGTAGGTACTGCAGTGGTATTAGTGGGTACCCTGATGATTAAATAGTACGCCGGTAGACGGTAAATGATCATTAAGAAAGCGAACTTAGCCTTCAAATGCACACGAAACCAGTTATCTACTCTACCCACATCGGTAGTAACGAATGCAAAGAAATACCTTACATCTTGAGTATTCAATGAATGCGAGTTCGTGGAAGGTATTACTCGAGCGAATTTTCTTGAACGATGGATTGACGAAATGCGGGTACAGAAGAAATATTAGTTACGAAATCGGCCACTAGATTTTATGAAATCTCGGAGAGAAGTTCTCGTCTTCACCAGCAGTCTGAATTCCCTGTAGTTACATCTGTCTCTCATTTCCCACCACCGTAACCTACGTTTCTCTGACCTGCTTGTTTTAGCTACTTTCAACTTAATTTTCAATACAATTTACTATTACTTTCGCTATACGTATTGAAGTTCTTTGGATACGTAGGTACATGTGTTATTTTTTTTTCGTTATTTTCATTTTTTATAGAATTTTTGAGACATTTATTTTGAATACATCACAAGCGATTAAGCATGTTCTCTCAAATTTTCACTTATTTTTATAAACTTTGATAGAGTTAAGAAAAGCTGTTTATGGCCAAAATATTTGCAATATATGATTAGAATCCATTTTCATGTGACCACATAAGTAAGTTTACTTATTGAAACCCGTCTTCAGAAGTTCAGAAGATATTTCAGTGAAACGTCTTATATACTTCAACTCCAGATTAGAACAAATCGAAATTTAGCTGATAAAGAAGGCTTTTGTTGATTAATCAATTTTTTAAAACATATATTTATTGAAGACATAGAATTGATGAAATGAAGAACATCTGAAATCAAACGCATTATTTTACTACTTGGATCAAATATTTCATCACAATTACAATATTCCCCTTTTTGGTCTCATGGTCGTGTTTCGTAATGTAAAGTTAATAAACGGAACAGAAATCTATAAGATTCAAGTTTTAGCAAGAATTGAAGGTCAGTGTATGTAATAGAGAAAAGTGGGGCAAACATAATTAACTATCATCTTTGGTATTAAATATTTCGTATTTCTCAGACATATTTTACGTTTACTCGTACGAAATACGTTTGAAAATTAATTTTAATAAACAATATTTTTAATCGCACTTTAAATTAGTAATTTCCATAACTTCACGAACATGGAGTATGATAAATAGTACTATTATTATAATTATTCATTTACTGAAATGTTGTGTTGAACTGAAACACCGAAATATGCTTGTAACCTTCCCGTATTAAAATGTATATTTAAAGTGAAATAAAGTAAATTTTTTAATACAATAATAAAATATTAAATATTTTCTTAACATGTTTCTACACATTTGTGCTACTTCTTGCTGTGTGCGTAGGAACCACTTCCAATTCGCTTCTTAAATGCCCACGAAACGTAAATGGCGCTGCCTTTAGAAGCCAAATGTCAAGTGAAGGCCGCCTGTGGAAGTGCTGTTCCTGATGGGGAAAACGCGTTGACGCCCAGAGACACCCGCCACAGATCTTATCGCATTCACACTCCGCGAAACATTGGGTTATTAATTTCCACGTGTCTCATCAGACTTTTAGAAATTGCCTCCATAAGTCAACAGGTATAAATGTTCGAAGTTGAAATATTCTTTGACGACGATCTCATGGTCGTTTTTTATTTACTTAGAAATTTAAATGTATTGACTAATATAATAACCTTAGTACGTTATTATTGTTTCAAATAATTATTTTATTTTGTCCGAGAAACTACTGTAACTGTCAGTAAAATCACTTAAACAGATGAGTGAATTTATTTGTGCTGTGATTAGTCAGAAATGCAAGCTCATGAATGTGCTATGAAAGTAGGTCATTAAATTAGTAAACAAAATGACAACTTTGACTGAATGTATCGTCACGAGATTGAAAATCGAAATGGAAAAGTATTCTCTACTCCTACGTGCCTTGCAGTAAAGTAGGACATCATCCTATTGCAAGAAAAAGAGAGGGCAATTCGTGTGCTGATGCAAATAAGTTTTTCTATAACTCAGAAACGAAAATGACTATTTTTCAAGTATTGATAATCTTACGATTTTTTAAATTTATTTTAAAAAATTATTTAATTATTTTATGTATTTATTTATCTTAAACTTTTTCTCACCTTTCAACTATTTATAGTTAAAATGACGGAAGGGATTCTAGAACTCAAGGAAACGTGCGCAGATAATCTTTTCCCCCCTCCGTCCCATACATATTTTACTGTTTTTTTGACTGAATAAATATAAATATAAATATAAATATAAATATAAATATAAATATAAATATAAATATAAATATAAATATAAATATAAATATAAATATAAATATAAATATAAATATAAATATAAATATAAATATAATATAAATATAAATATAAATATAAATATAAATATAAATATAAATATAAATATAAATATAAATATAAATATAAATATAAATATAAATATAAATATAAATATAAATATAAAATATAAATATTTCTAGGCGGCACTTGTTCCCCAACAGGAACACTATTTGAATTGAATTGCAAGAAACAGTTAACGAAAGAAAAGTAGGAATGCAGAAGACGTATCGACAGTGAGAATTCACGATGCACATTAGATGTTTGTGCCGCAGTGTGGTG
The DNA here is from genome assembly GCA_038098605.1 of Gryllus longicercus. NCBI lineage: Eukaryota > Metazoa > Arthropoda > Insecta > Orthoptera > Gryllidae > Gryllus > Gryllus longicercus. The sequence goes on from JAZDUA010000303.1 coordinate 1,646,563, forward strand.
TGTTTCGAACGTAAACTAGGCCGCGAAATACGATCCAACGCCACGAAACCCTGTAACATCTTGTGTTGCAGCACAACAGTGCGCATTCCGGAGGCCGATTGTTCAGCACTCCGCCAGTCGGCCGCTGCGCGCGCCTCGCGCGTGCATATTGGCGCGTTCGATGGGCTCGCACCTCCCGAAGAGCGGCGATTTCCGTGAGCCAAATATAGCGCGCGGTCTCCGCGTCTCCCGAGGCGACCACCGCACCAACGGCGCGCGGCGGGGGCGGGGGCGAGGGCGGGGGAGGGGGGCGGCGTGCAGCGGCCGCGTGGCCGCCCGCGGGTGCCGCCGCCCCCGCCGCCAACCGCTCTCCCACTTCGCCGCCGTCTTCGCCTTCGGCGTGGCTCCGCGACTGCCTTTATCTCTTCCTCCGGATTCCCATCCACCTCCGCGTTTACATCCACCATCACCTCGCACTCCACCTATGCCTCCTATCTCGCTTTCGCCTTCACCTCCGTATCTGCGACTGCCTTTACCACTGCCTTTGTCTTTATCTCTTCCTCCGCACTCACCTCCGGCTCCTACTTTACCTCTGCTTTCTAATCCATCTGTGCTTCCTATCTCGCCTTCTCCTTTGCCTCCGTATCCATGACTGCCTTTACCATCGCCTCTGTCTTTATCTTTTCTTCAGCCTCATACTTCACCTCTGCCTCCTACTTCCCCTGTGCCTCCTACCACGCTTTCGTCTCCGCCTTCGCCTCCGTATCGGCCTCTGAGACCGCCTTTAACACCGCCTTTGTCTTTATCTCTTCCTCTGCATTCGCATGCACCTCAGCCGTCTCATTCGTTCTTCCCCTCCACATTCGCATCTACCTTCTTCTCCTGCTCTGCCTCGGTCTCCAACTTCGCCCTCGTCTCCGTATCCACCTCCGCCGTCGACTTCACACCGACGTCCGTCTTTATTTCACTTCACACCCACCTCCGTCACACCCTTCACTATCGCCACCCTTGTCATCTCCGCCCTCGCCTTTACGTCCGCCACCGCCTCAGTCACCATCCCCTCAGTCTTCAGCACTGCCTCTTACTCATTACCTCCGTCTCCGCCTTTACCTCCGCCTTCTGGTTGAGAAGAAAACAAACTCGCGAGACGGCGTGTAGGTCGGCGCCGGATCTCGCCATTCCGCGAGGACTCTACAGCCCTCTTCAGCAATACAAGACGCGCATTACACTTACGAGACTAATGACCTTACCAGTTGACGCGGCCTGAATCACTAATCAATCAATCAATACGTATTCGTATCCACCTCCTACTCCTCTTCTGCCACGTTCGCCTCCGCTCCGCTTCCGCCTCCACCCGCTCATTTACCACCGTATGCAGTCTTTACCTCCACCTCCACCCGCACCTCCGCTTCTACCTCCGCCTTCGCCTGCACCTCGGCGTCCCGACGCTGCTGCGCCTCCGCCGCGAGAAGCGAAGCGAAGCGAAGCGCAGTCGGAGGAGCGCGCGCAAAGAGAAGAAGAATAAGAAGAAGAAGAGAACGGCGGCGATGCGGAGGCGGAGGCGGAGGCGTCGTCGCGAGGGCATAAACCGCCGGCGGAGGCCGCCCGCGCGCGCAAGGCCACGGGCCGAGCGGCGGCGGCGGCGGCGGCGGCGGCGCCGGCGCTGCGCCGGGAGGGCGGGGAGGGCGGGCGAACGGGCGAGCTGCGCGGAGCGGCTGCTGCGGCTGCAGTCGCGGCTGGGCGCTGCTCGCGGTCGGTCGCTTGCTCGCTCGCTCTCTCTCTCCGCCCTCTGCCCCGCCACACCTCGCCCCGCCCCGCGCAGCATGAGCTAGCGAGCAGCCGCAGGCAGCATGGACTTCGCCCGCCGCCACGCCCCACGCAGGTAAGGACGCCCACGCGACGCGCGACCAAGGGCTCTCAGCGGCTTGGGTTCCTCAGTCCATTGCTGGTGGAAGTTTGGTGTTCGAACCCTCAACTACTCTATTTACTGTTCTTGTTCTCCAGAGCCAAGGCCCTCTGCGACCTGGGCTCGTCAGACCATTACTGGTAGAAGTTTGGTGGCCAAACCCTCAACTACTGTATTTACTATTCTCCAAAGCTACTGAGTCGTCTGGGACAACGGGTAGATCTACATGTTCAGTTGTGGAGGTCGAAATCTTTTTCTTCAACGTTCCAAAATATGATTATTTTCCGTATGTGGTAATTTCGTCAATAACAGACTTACCGTAAACGTGTATTTCCTTCACGAATTGCTCTTGCCGCCTGCAAGATATAATTTGATTTCCATTTTTGATTTAATAACCATTTGTTTCGTGGAGGTTTTGACTAGAGGGGTCATGAACCTTGTGACACCTTGAATTCGCAATGTGACGACATACGGCGGGAATAGCAACGGGATGTGATGGGATGCGGCGATCAATTTTGCCTTTTCGTTCGTATCATTAAGAGGCGGATTGACTCGCGCTAAAAGCGGGTTTCGATCCCGCACCCTTCATCTCGCGAACTGAGCAGTTGCAGCCACCTAGCACGTGATGATCGATAGATTGATGTTTCCGGCCACGTCATCTGCTACGGTTATTAGTCCCGTTGGTATAGTGAATGTTTTCATCGCGGGATGGCGATATTCGGCACCGATCTACATGTCGGCATGCGGTGGATTTTCCGCTCCATGTATCTCCCCCAGCCGAGCACCGCCCGAGCCAGGACAAGTTATAAGCTCCCGCCTGGTCTCCCACCATCTGCGAAAGTGTAGTGCATGTAAGTATATCTGATACAACACGGAAGAGGAAGGAAATATCGCGCCACGTTTGTTAGGGCACTGCTCCGGCATTCGCCTGACATTGATCGATGTGACCTCTGAAAATTATTACTCAGAGCAGCCGGCTGCTAGAATTCTTGGGCTAGCGATTAAAGCAGACCTAGCTACGTAGCTAGTGTCGAAAATTTGCCACAGTCGGATCTCGAACCCTAGAACCTCCCGGTGAGAGTCGCAGAAGTCAGTGTCAGTGTTTGCTCTGAACTTAACGAAGCCAGTGGATACGGCGAACTGCCGCGGGAACGACCGCAGGATTAAGATACATTAATACGTTGAAGATTGGATTCGTAGAAATTTGTCGGATTATTTTGCCGTTTATCTCGATACCCTTTAACGCGAATGCGACCATACCTTACTCTGCAATCGCCATGGGTAACTGAAACGATTGTGGAACACGTTGGGCATCAGCATAGGGTATGATAAAGTTTTCTCTTTGCCCGCCATACCGTATGAGGATAACAACTTTTGTTAAATTCGCAGTATTCGGCCTCAAACGTAGTATTCGTGGAGACTTCTCCGACAACGATGTTATTTTTGCTTATGTCTTAAACTACTGAAAAAATGTGTGTCTCATGCGAATTCGAACCGACGACCGCTTATGCGTGGCGCAAGGTTCTTTTATATTCATTTGTTTTTCATACGAAAGTTCATAGATCAGTTTACATGATCACTTTTTCATATTATTGAATGTCTTACAACTATTCTTATTAACTAATTTAAAAAAACTAGCTCTAACTACAGGAAGGGGTAGGAAGCAACAATCTGATACACATCAACATATTGCTACAATCTGATAACAATCTACTGTTAACAATTATTCGAGAATATGTTTAGGAAGGCGTTAAAAGTGTATCGTTTTTTTAATCGTGTTGGAGTATCGGCGCAATATATATCAATCATCCTGTTCCCATTGCACCTGGAAGCTGCCCCTGCACCAAACAAAGCCTGACTCTGCAGACGACACGGCATTCATCCTGGATCGTTATTGTGTTTATGGTCCGATTAAAGTTAGTGCGTAATTCACATGTGGGTGCGAAGACATTTCCCTAACACTCCAGCCCCATAGGTCGGGCTTATGAATACTCTGCCGATGCGGCACTGTCGTTTTTTCAAATGGCTGGTTAGCGTAACCAACACGCGATGTAGCCACGGCGTTCTGCATCAGAAAATATGCCGCGGATGTAGCTCGACGTTGTAAGGGGCTGAAGGACGCTTCCTGAAATGACGGTGCTAAGTACTTAAGGGACTATAGCGTGGAGGGCAGGATCTGAAGGGCAAATCCGAAATGGAGAATTTTGAAGGGTTTTTGTGAGACGGTTTTGCGAGGCTGGTTTTGCGAGGCTGGTTTTGCGAGGCTGGTTTTGCGAGGCTGGTTTTGCGAGGCTGGTTTTGCGAGGCTGCTTTTGCGAGGCTGCTTTTGCGAGGCTGCTTTTGCGAGGCTGCTTTTGCGAGGCTGCTTTTGCGAGGCTGCTTTTGCGAGGCTGCTTTTGCGAGGCTGCTTTTGCGAGGCTGCTTTTGCGAGGCTGCTTTTGCGAGGCTGCTTTTGCGAGGCTGCTTTTGCGAGGCTGCTTTTGCGAGGCTGCTTTTGCGAGGCTGCTTTTGCGAGGCTGCTTTTGCGAGGCTGCTTTTGCGAGGCTGCTTTTGCGAGGCTGCTTTTGCGAGGCTGCTTTTGCGAGGCTGCTTTTGCGAGGCTGCTTTTGCGAGGCTGCTTTTGCGAGGCTGCTTTTGCGAGGCTGCTTTTGCGAGGCTGCTTTTGCGAGGCTGCTTTTGCGAGGCTGCTTTTGCGAGGCTGCTTTTGCGAGGCTGCTTTTGCGAGGCTGCTTTTGCGAGGCTGCTTTTGCGAGGCTGGTTTTGCGAGGCTGCTTTTGCGAGGCTGCTTTTGCGAGGCTGCTTTTGCGAGGCTGCTTTTGCGAGGCTGCTTTTGCGAGGCTGGTTTTGCGAGGCTGCTTTTGCGAGGCTGCTTTTGCGAGGCTGCTTTTGCGAGGCTGCTTTTGCGAGGCTGGTTTTGCGAGGCTGCTTTTGCGAGGCTGCTTTTGCGAGGCTGGTTTTGCGAGGCTGCTTTTGCGAGGCTGCTTTTGCGAGGCTGCTTTTGCGAGGCTGCTTTTGCGAGGCTGCTTTTGCGAGGCTGCTTTTGCGAGGCTGCTTTTGCGAGGCTGCTTTTGCGAGCGTGGTCTTTGGGAGCTGGTTTATGGTGTTGGTTTAGCGGGGCTGTTTTTTGCGAGGCTTATTTTATGGGGTGATTTTGCATGGCTATTTTGAGGAGCGAGTTTTTTAGGACAGATTTTCAGGATCTGGTTTCTCTGGGTTGATTTTGTGGGGCTGGTTTTGCTGGACTGGTTTTGCACGGCTACCTCTCAAGGGCAGGTTGTGAAGGGCGGTCGCATCAAAAGAACCTTCGATTTTCAACTTTACCGATTTTACAAGCGAGGGAAGGAAATTATATTAACAAGAAACATTAGCATCAGTGAAGATTTGCAATACTCCGTTTTCCGGATATCAGGCTACGCTTTACAGAAACTCTACTTTACTATAATAGTTTTTATATGCCAGACTTGCTATGATTTGTGCGTCCCACTCATGTTTCATTATTTCGTGAATAGCCATTCGATAAGTAAGGTGTATTCCTGCGTATTTGTAATTGCAAGTAGGCGACAATGTGTTGTTCCCTTCGTGAAATGACAGTGAATCTCTGACTGCCTGGATCTCCAAAAGTGACGATGTTATTATTCGAAAGTTTTATTTTACTCCTCGTGTTCGAGATCTTGAGGTCCTACAGTCAGCATTATGTGATACGTACTGATACTCTCATAAACATTCCATACGTTTAGTTTTTCCCATTTATCTTGCGGCGCCCTTGGTACGTGTCACTAGACCTCTAAGAATAACTGCTTCTGAGAATAAATGCTAAGGCAGTGAATTCATATTAGAAGTGTAATCTTGAAAATTATATGAAAGTACAGAAACATAAGCAAACTTGTCATTTTCAACTTGAACACTTTGTATATTGTGTACATATTATTGTAAATCAATTAATGGTAGACAGAAATTCTTTGGTGAATGGTATTGAACCATAGAATACAATGTTATCAAACGTCTAATACAATTGTGACTAGGGTGTTAATTTGCCCCAGATTGTTCTTTTCTATTTGCTGCACTTTACTTTCCGGACGCAAGTCGCAGGGTCAACGAACTGCCGGGAAGGGGGGCAGTGGCTTTAAATGAGGGCTGCTTGAATGGGCGGTGAATTGGACTGTGCCCTGATCCATCGCTTATCAATACGCCGCCGATGTGGCCCACTGCTTGGTGACAGAGTCCGGCCGTAGAAGATGATCGGGCGCGATCGGCTCTAGTCTACTGAAAGGCGACCGTCATGCGGGACACTAAACCGGGCCCTGGCAGTAGCGTGGCCCAAATTCTTTAATTTCTGCACCAATGGTTTAAGTTGGGAAAGGAATGTGGGAGTGTTGAGTGAGGATAACAGGTGCGAGTGGGCGTTGCGAGTGGGCGTTGTGAGTGGGCGGTGCGAGTGGGCGGTGCGAGTGGGCGGTGCGAGTGGGCGGTGCGAGTGGGCGGAGCGAGTGGGCGGAGCGAGCGGGCGGAGCGAGCGGGCGGAGCGAGCGGGCGGAGCGAGCGGGCGGTGCGAGTGGGCGGTGCGAGTGGGCGGTGCGAGTGGGCGGTGCGAGTGGGCGGTGCGAGTGGGCGGTGCGAGTGGGCGGTGCGAGTGGGCGGTGCGAGGGGGGCGGTGCGAGGGGGCGGTGCGAGGGGGCGGTGCGAGGGGGCGGTGCGAGGGGGCGGTGCGAGGGGGCGGTGCGAGGGGGCGGGGCGAGGGGGCGGGGCGAGGGGGCGGGGCGAGGGGGCGGGGCGAGGGGGCGGGGCGAGGGGGCGGGGCGAGGGGGCGGGGCGGGTGGGCGGGGCGGGTGGGCGGTGCGAGTGGGCGGAGTGAGGGGGCGGTGGGAGCGGGCGGGGCGAGTGGGCGGGGCGAGTGGGCGGGGCGAGTGGGCAGTGCGAGTGGGCGGTGCGAGCGAGTGGGCGGCTCGACTCTATGTGCGAAGCGCGAGTGCGTGTCCCGAGGCCTGGTATGGGCGGAGGCTGTAGTTTACCTTCCCTTCGCCTGAGGCAGCACCACGAGCTCACTCAACGTCTCGACGCAACTCAAGACCCCTTAAAGCAAAATTCCTTCCTACAGGAGCTCTAACATGCGCTATGTTTGGAGAATTCATTTCAAATTACACCTACGTGCTTGAATTGAGACGACAATAAATCGATAGAAAAACTCTCCGCGAGAGAGTTTATGAAATCACTATTGATTCGGAAGAAATATGTTTGCGTCTCAAAGTGAAATACTTCTTGCAATGTCTGTATCATCCTCAGGCACGCCGACCTGGGACTCGTAAGATCGAAGCAGCAACGGAATTTATGTCTTTTATTTGAGTCATGCACCGATCTTTATCTCACTATTTATAGCACAGACGGTGCTACGGCGACCGCCTTGCTAGAGGTTTGTAGTTTCAAATACTCGCGTAAGCTATGAACGTTTTCACTCGGCGATTGGTCACGAGTCCCATTCATCAGTTTACAGAACCTTAGGACAGAAGAATCAGTTATTTGTGCCTTTTTCGTTGATATCATCATTCCACATGATATATATCTCTACACCTGCACCATTGGCAACGCAGAAGTTATTTTGTAGCTATTTTTCAGTTATTGAAACTATTTTATTGTTTCAAGAAACGTTATTCTGCATTTGGATGTGAAATATTGCTAGCAATCTCACTCTCCCTTCTCATATGTAGCTGGATAAGTTGCAGTCAAAACGGTAGAGAAATAGATAACTTCCAGCGAGAACATGCATTCCGAACGGTAATTTCCCGTGATGCCAGTTTCATGGAAAATAAACAAGTGAAGTAACTGTCTAGAAAATATATAAAACGAAATAAAATGTTTGCATTTTTAACTTGTTCATGGTTAAAACACACCCATGAATTTATGGAATTTGCCATTAATCCGTCGCATTTTACTTTTAACTCCGTTTCTTACAACTTGGATTCTTGTGATTGGACACTTTAGACCGACAAAAGAATTAAGCAGACGAAAATCTTTGTAAAAGCATTAGCCAAATTAGCTCATTCTCTTATTGGTATTTACGAAGGTTTACGAAGTATTTTTGTAAGTTTCGATAAATGTGTGATGGTTCTGCTTATATGACGCATTTGCGTAATGTATGCACTCTCTGTCATTCTTTGGGTACTTCAGTTACTAAGTGAGGTTTGTTCTCCCGGAGCTGGAAAAGAAGTTTATTTTCGGTGGCCTACAATGCCTCCAGTTAGGAACGCCCCGTGGTGTATCAGACAAATACTTCGCTTGCTCTCCCCAGCTGCGACTGGGCGATCCAAATGCTTGATGTTTCCGGGCATGACAACTGCTATGGTCATTAGCCCCACGAATGTATTATCTCGGGAGGTGGCGGAGCGTCTCCCTCTCGCTCATTGGTGAGATCCGGTGCCGACCTACACGTTGAATAACAGATTTCCCACTAAAGGTCTCTCCCTTCAGCGGGGTACCGTTTCAGTCCGGACAATCTCTTAATCTTCCGACTCGTTTGCCGATACCTATAACAGTGTAGTGCATGTAAGTGTTTGTGTGTAAGGGGAGATAGGTCAAGGAAAAGAGGAAGGAAAGATCACGTTCAGTCACAGCAGCCGGTTCCTCCACACAGCGGTTGAATTGGACCCAGTTACCCAACGTGAAAACTTGCCATCGTTGGGATTCGGATTGTTACAATCTTCCGAACGCTGCAGAGACAGTGGCAATTGTCGCTATGAGATAACTGAGTCGCTCGACTCGAGTGAAATTAGTGGCTAACATGGAGAGTTCGCGGTAGTTTCCTTGGGTGCTCCCGTTTTGATTGCTTCGCACTCCACAGTTACTTCATTATCATTCATAATTTCTCTATCAACACCCACGAATCAATGCATCTCAGGGTAGGCGAGACTTTGGAGTATAATAATCAAAATGATGATGGAGTTTAACTTGGCATTGTGATTCTGGTACATTCTCTAATAAAAACAAAGATATATCTACTCTCCAGTTCCTTGTATGCGTTGAGTGCCTTGAGGTCACCGGAAGCAAGCAAGGCCATCTAAAGCCAGCAGCGCCAAAAAACTTTGATATGAATTCACCTTAAGAATCACACTTAATTATGTCTCTTTCCACAACCCTGATTTTTGGAATAAAAATGCGGGAATAAACTAGCCTAAAATTTTGGGCAGGGTTTCATATTTTGAATTGATTTGAGATGGAGTTTCTAGGTTTTGAGAAATCCAAAAGAACCTAAAATTCAGGAATAGGGCATTCATTAGCCTCAAATTAGCCTAAAAGTTTGGATATAAGATTGGTTGAAATCGGTTTTTGGGCGCTGCGAGCTTCAGATGGCTCCGGAAGCCTCAGATGTTACATCTCTGAGGGTACATAAGGCTGTCGGTGGATTCAACGCTCATAAAAATTCTAGCAGATCTATTTCATGTCACGGAGCAACTGGAGTGACAACAAGTCGTATCCTCTGAGGGTGAAACATAAATCATATCTGATGCGTGACTTGCAGATTGCTGCAAGTTTGCCAGCCAATGTAATTCAAATAACTTATATTGTTCATATATTACTGTATCTCAGTTTGGGCCCTGGGTGCCTTATTTGGGCGGCACCGGATGTGCCAACACTCCGAGCCATCGCGCCCTCTCAGACACCTCCCTCGCGCTGCGACGTGGCAGCAACTGGCGCAGTGGGCGGCGGCGGCGGCGGCGGCGGCGCGGATCGAAAAGGACACTTGTCCGGACGCGCCAGGGCATGTGTGGGTGAGCGCGTGGGAAAGCGCATAGGCGCGCGCACTTGTCAGTGGGGGAAAGAGAACGAAAGGGCGTCTGACGTGCGATAGAGAGACGGAAATAGAGATCAGTTTGTACGTGTGAAGAGAAAGAAAGATATGGAAAAGATGAGGAGAGAACGGGAAAGAAATATAGAGAGGGGAGAGAAAAAGACACAGGACAGGGATAAGGGATATCGGAAGATAGGATTGAGGGAGAGAAATGGTGCAGGGAATGCCAAAGGAAGAGAGAGGAGCGCGAGAAAGAGAGGAGAGAGAGAGAAAAAGAGTGAGTGTGAGAGGGGAGTGGGAGAATGAGAGGGGAGAGTGAGAATGAGAGGGGAGAGTGAGAATTAGAGGGGAGAGTGAGAATGAGAGGGGAGAGTGAGAATGAGAGGGGAGAGTGAGAATGAGAGGGGAGAGTGAGAATGAGAGGGGAGAGTGAGAATGAGAGGGGAGAGTGAGAATGAGAGGGGAGAGTGGATGAGAGGAGAGGGGAGAGTGAGAATGAGAGGGGAGAGTGAGAATTAGAGGGGAGAGTGAGAATGAGAAGGGAGAGTGAGAATTAGAGGGGAGAGTGAGAATTAGAGCGGAGAGTGAGAATGAGAGGGGAGAGTGAGAATGAGAGGGGAGAGTGAGAATGAGAGGGGAGAGTGAGAATGAGAGGGGAGAGTGAGAATGAGAGGGGAGGGGGAGAATGAGAGGGGAGGGGGAGAATGAGAGGGGAGGGGGAGAATGAGAGGGGAGGGGGAGAATGAGAGGGGAGGGGGAGAATGAGAGGGGAGGGGGAGAATGAGAGGGGAGGGGGAGAATGAGAGGGGAGGGGGAGAATGAGAGGGGAGGGGGAGAATGAGAGAGGAGAGGGAGAATGAGAGGGGAGAGGGAGAATGAGAGGGGAGAGGGAGAATGAGAGGGGAGAGGGAGAATGAGAGGGGAGAGGGAGAATGAGAGGGGAGAGGGAGAATGAGAGGGAGAGGGAGAATGAGAGGGGAGAGGGAGAATGAGAGGGGAGAGGGAGAATGAGAGGGGAGAGGGAGAATGAGAGGGGAGAGGGAGAATGAGAGGGGGAGAGGGAGAATGAGAGGGGAGAGGGAGAATGAGAGGGGAGAGGGAGAATGAGAGGGGAGAGGGATAATGAGAGGGGAGAGGGAGAATGAGAGGGGAGAGGGAGAATGAGAGGGGAGAGGGAGAATGAGAGGGGAGAGGGAGAATGAGAGGGGAGAGGGAGAATGAGAGGGAGAGGGAGAATGAGAGGGGAGAGGGAGAATGAGAGGGGAGAGGGAGAATGAGAGGGGAGAGGAGAATGAGAGGGGAGAGGGAGAATGAGAGGGGAGAGGGAGAATGAGAGGGGAGAGGGAGAATGAGAGGGGAGAGGGAGAATGAGAGGGGTGAGGGAGAATGAGGGGAGAGGGAGAATGAGAGGGGAGAGGGAGAATGAGAGGGGAGAGGGAGAATGTAAGGGGAGAGGGAGAATGTAAGGGGAGTGGGAGAATGTGAGGGGAGAGGGAGAATGTGAGGAGAGAGGGAGAATGCGAGGAGAGAGGGAGAATGTGAGGAAAGGGGAGAAAGAGTGGAGAGGGAAAGGGTAGAGAGAGTGAACGACGTTAGAGAGAGACAAAGAATGGAGAGAGAAAGATAAGAGAGAGGATAGGGAGGAAGAAAGTGTGGGATATAACGAAAGAGAGTTGGAGAGGCACAAATAGCGGATGTGAAAGGAAAAACCTCTCACCTATTAGCCATTAATAATTGCCTATCACATCATTCCCGTGATCGAGTGTCGAAACCTAAACCTACGAAGGAACTGCAATGTGGAGGACTCCTGAAATTACTACCTATTTTTCCTCTTTTTGCTTTGCGTTCAGACGAACGTTGCGGAACCGTTTAAATCTCTACTGCGGCGCTCGCAGTGCAGCAGTAATATGAGCTACTTAGACACTGCGTTGCGCCTGAGAATCGGAGCCCGACACGTTCACAGCGTCACTTTAACTCGAGCTTACCTGCGCGCCCACGTGTGAAAAAGCGCCTTCGTCCTTGGCTCAGGAACACAACGAACCATTTGTATAGCTTTGACTTGACGTCCAAGTTTCAAGTAAAAAACTCGTAACATGTGAAGATGCAATCAGACATAACGGCTAACAAATAACATGTTCTATTTTGAGCAATACTCAGTTCTATTCATAGCAACACATTTATTACTTTATTGACGAAACATAAAATTAAGCGTCTACACCACTGCTTGTATTCTGGAGTTAAGCTCAATCAATGAACATCTACTGATCATCGACAAATATAGGTTTGATATAAACTTGTTACGTAAGTGAAGCAAGAAGAAAGTAGTTGTAGTAAAGTGTGGTCGATAAATGCTAAATCCGTCCAATATCGTCTCGACCCGATCACGAATGAAAAGTTCTGAAGACGGTTACAAGTGAGTGAAGGCCAGAGGCAGTTGCTAGGGCTGCAAAAAGATCGCCCCACAAGGACATTTCGGTTGCGATCCGCGGCTTACAAACTCAGACAGAATCACGATTTCGATCTATGAGCCACACCTCCGATTTCGATGTACAACATAGTTTCTCATTTTCGTGGTTTCTTCCAATTAATTTTAGGCGGATGCCGAAACACAACTTGAACAATGGACCGCACGTGATCGTGGTCCTTCCTCCCTCCTTCCACCCCACTCTCATCCGGACCTCGCAATTGGCTGATCTCCATCTTCATATGGCCTGTCATACGGCCATCCCCATACGGCCCTATAAGTCTAAATTGATTATATCACTCCCTCGACAATTTAATCGCAGTAATACACATCGTTTTGTTTACTCATAAACCCTTGGGAATAGTAGATTCTTACCTCTATGATATTTAATTTATTGTAGTGTTATACTAGTGCATTTTATTTGTTGTTCTTGCGAAAAGTGCGAGCTTCTTTGTGGAAATCATTTTGTGCCGGTTTATTCAGCAGCATTCTTGCTGCTACAGATCAGTAGATTTCAAGAAATTACCGGCCCTCGCCCCGCCCTCACACTGCGTCAGATGTGGTTGTGCCCGCATCGTACGGTGGCGGGCGATGGCGGGCGATGGGCGAGGACGGGGGCTGAAAATTGCCCGAGTGGGCGACAGGAAAAAGAATGTGGAAGGCGGTCATCTGGTCTCGCTATAAGCTGCGCCGATATTTCGCATTAGTTTGCTTTCGTTTTTTATCAGAACTGGTTCGGCTGGCTATTTAGACATGCGCGAGCCAAACCCTCAGTCGATCATCGGCGTTGGAGGTCGTAGTTTCTGTCATTATGCAGTGCTATGCAGTTAATATGCATAAATTGTGTTGGCTAAATCCGCAGGAATGTTGGTAGCTTTAATCAATCATAAGAGTGAGCTTCTGTGTCGGTTGGGTTAATTTTTTTTGTTGATTGAAGCATCTAGCGCAACTTTTTCGTAAAATATTTTCAGTATTTATCGCGACAGGTGGGTAATGAAAGCAACATTTCCATAAAATCATTTTATTCTGCGATGGAATCATTACAGTTTGTGTTCAAGGCTAGAGAAAAACACTGTAACGATACTCTTTGTTGAGTATGTCCAATCTCGTATTACGGCATCTTACCGATACGTAATTAACATATTATTTTATCCTTAAAAATTGTAACTAATTAGTGTATTTTTCGTATTACGTCCTTCGCTGCAGTTTGAAGTTACGGACATAAAACTCACAACACAAAACCTGCTTCAGAACACGACCTTAATTTGCAGTTTCCAGACAGAAAGCTCTTTAATATCTTTTTTAGTTTCTACCTAGAAGGCACAGATGTACAGAAATACAGCTCATACAGTTAAGTGTACACTTCTATTGGGCAAACCTAATACATTCAAATAATGAGGACATTTCATCTGTACATGAGTTACGTCTCAGGAATCATAATATTTGAGTTCAGTGAAGAAATTATTCACAAAATACTTAATTTTTACTAGAAAAAATCATTAACTTAGATCATAAGACAGTCGGCAGATATAGAAAAAAAAGTTTTGTCTTTGGCCGTGCAGCAAACATCTGAGCACGGGATAAAACCCTTCTCCTGTAAAATAATATCGCACCTCCAATAGAAACGTGACACAAGAGCTAAATCGTCACTTTTTCAGCTAAAAGCTGATAAGAGGTTACCAAGAGGTACTCCTACTATTCTGGAGTTGATTTTGAATTAGTTCAATTACTGTCCGCTAGAAGGTGAATATTTGGTACAATCTATAACGAATATCACGAAACTTAAAATTGCAATTTCTGAGATATAAGAAATTCGCACTTGTGTCACTTTTCTATTGGAGGTGCGATATTTGATACGTCACTTTTTTGTGCACAGACGATATCTCTCCATAACTGTATCTCTTGGCTTAATAATATAATGTTACCTTAATGGAAATAATTTCTCGTAAATAAACGCATAAATAGCTGACGATTATATTAATAATATATCATAGCAAATGTGTTTTCCACTACTCAATGTTTAAAAAAAAGTTCAGAAAAAGAAGAATTCAAAAATATTAAAATTATTTGCATATGACAGAAATTACATAGTAGTATAATTATTGCTAATATGTTTGCACTTGTATTATAAAAAAAAATTCGAATCTCATTTACTACACAGTTATATCAATTGGCATTCACTTTGCTATTTTTCATTACACTCAGGACATTCTCTTTATCAAATATTCATAGACTATTAATTATTTACGAATAATATGCAATTCATATAAAACCCGTCATGTTTTATATAATCTAACATGTTTACGGGTGATTGGACTGCTAAATAAAATGGTCTCTAAAGTAATCAATAAGGCTGATTGCATTTTTGAGGTAGATTTGTCTCCAAAATATTATTTGAAAAGACGCATACTCCGTTGAAATCAGGCTGTTTTGCAGGAACACAGCTGTGTTCATTTCATTTCGACGATTTAAAATGCAATTGGTATTGCGTTGCCTACAACGTATAACTTCAATATTAGAGAAAATTACATTAACCTTTGCCACAATCTCATTAACACACCAACGAAATCCAGACAAGCTTTAGTATTGTTTTGTCTGAAAGAGTGCACATATCTTTGTCTCTTTTCTGCATCCCCAGTGACCTACTTTCGGCATCCGGCAGGAAGTGACCAGCTCATGAGAATATCTCTTCCCAGCAGAAAAGGAAGCGTTTTCCCGGGATCATTTACGCATATTGGCAACAAGCAAGTTGTAGTGCACCTTTAACAAAAAAAGATCTAGAGGCTTCTGTAAATATTGCTCTTTTGAATGGAATAGTTGTGTTTTGTGCGAGCATCTAAGGGAAGTAATGATTAACATGAATTATTTGTTCTCGGCCAATATACACCATAAGTAAACAGTGGTGCTGAAATAGCACACATATTCTCGCATTATTACGTAATATATCAATGCTGTCTCGACTGCAAATGTGTTTCTAACCAATTGGGATTCTAGCATAGTTACAGAGGTTTACCTCGCGTTTAATTACGTCACCTCTACATTACCTGTCTCGGAGGTAAAATAAACATCCTGATAATTTAAAACCAATGTGGAACACTTGCGTTGGCAACATTCTAAAATTCAGCTATTTTACTTGAAGAACATATTTTATTAAATAAAAAATCTTTATATCCAATATTGTAGTTGCAGGAAAACTCCAAAAAACCTTTCGCAATATTGAAAAATATTAAGTCTTCAACAATAATCTGACCTGCACAGTTGTATAAGCATTCTTTGCTTTACTAATCGAGAAAAACACTGTTTGTTAATATCGATCGGCGAGCATCAATTTTGCTGCATCAATTTTGTAGTTTAGGTGCTAGTGACAGACGGACAGATGGCTTTCGTAAACAAATTTTTAGGCGTCAAGAACCCTCAAAACGTGGTTTCTGACTACACAGTGTATTAGAGGACGTACTTAAGTAGATATAGAAGAGAGAATTATATACTCTTTCCAAATCAGGGATCCACAAGACGAGTTTTTCTGACCAAAAATTACTATTTTTCGCTGCATCTTTGCATTTTTTCTTTTTACTTCGTAAGAACGTAATAAGAGAATGTTAAAATTAACTGGTTGATTTTATTTGTCGTCTATTTTTAATGGGTTATTTTCTTCTTTTCTTATACAAAATGTTTACACACATTTTTCATTACTATTGCAATTTGTATCTCCATTGGTACATTATGAACTTTAATGTATTTATTTTCTCCGTCATAATCCTTCTCCTAAAAGTTGATTATGTTGTATTTGCGGGCTCGTCAACTATTATTGCCCTTAGACGCTTAAGTGTAGTACATATTGCATCCTGGGAGTTGGCATTGTTCTTCCCCACGTTGGAACATGAGATCGATGCCGGCCTACAGGTCGATTGACTGGACATCTCCTTCCGGGTATCTCCTCCAGCTGGTCGAGTCGATGTACCCTCGACGCTACCAATTGGGTTCCCGATTTGTGGTAGTGTTGTGCAAATAAGTGTGTGTTTGTGTGGTAAAAGGAGAGGAGAGAAGATTAGTAAGGAAGGAAAGATCGGCCGAGGCCCGTTTGTAGGGTACTGCTCCGACATACACCAGGCGTCGAACTGCGTAACCACGCAAAACTACCGGTCAGAGCAGAAGCTAGAATTCTCCTCCAGATAGCGACTGAACTCGACTTATCTTTCTAAGTAATGTCGAAAATTCTCCATTGCCGGGTCTCGAACCCTAGGACCGCCCGATCAGAGATCAGGACACGCGGGACTTAAAGTCCGTCGAATTGCGCATTTAAAACATTGCATCACACCTATTTCTTTCATGTGCTCATGTAAAGGGGCTGAATTTGGATTACCATTACAAAATATATTTTACAAATGAGCTGTATTTTGGATACTGTTATTATTCGCAAAAAGGAAACAGTAATTAGTATGGTAACAGTTCAAATTGATTTTGTAATAATAAACAAATGGTAATGTAAGAAACACCGTTTTAATGCAGTTTTCCGTTTCCGACAAACTGAAAATGAACTATGTCCAACTGACTAATGTTATAGTAGCAACATTTCTATTGCAAATTGGATTGAATATCGCGCGGATAGTTTGCACGATTAATCCTTGAGGGAGAAGCAATGGCGAAGGTTACTCGAGGCCAGGTACCTGTGAAGGTCGTAAGAGGCGTCAAGATACAAAGCGAAATACCATTCACATCTCCCAGAAGTGCAATCTGCACACAGTCAGGGTCCAAACGACACCTCCAAGATATTATTTTTTTCTCAAATAAAAACAGAAGGCACTGTCCTGAAAATAAGCATTCCTTATTTTCAAAAATTGAACAGGGCCAAATGGAACACACATGTGATTTTGCGATCGTTATGTGTCAAAGAGAAATGTGTTAGTGTATCAACATTACATTAGTCTAATGTGTAATATACATGTAAAATCCGTCGCCATTTGTCTCGAACGTACATGACTTTGATGTTGAACGACTGGATATATGCAGTGGCAGAAATGGCTTTGTGGCCTCCAATTTTCGGAATTTTGCTTCTGTCACACAAGCACATTTTAACTTTAAAATAGATTCCTATTAATCCAAAATTTCATCAATACACAAGTTAGGATTCTAATATAATTTTCCAGCGAAAATTTTTACTTGTCTTTCATGCTTTGAAGTTGCCAAATAAAAGCCTTTGAAGGAACATGGAGCGTTCATTCGTCTCCGTGAATTCCGTGTAAGTTAATCTTCGAGGAAAGAATAAATCATGCTTGCCTTGGGCCCTCAAGTAACAGATACTTCTAAATGACTAATACCTAGCTACGGGCAAGACAAGGATTAGAACTTTCCTCGAAATTAAAACAATATCTGCTGAACATTGAGTATTTTCGGGTTTGAGATTTACAAGTTTTACTGCCCCGTTACTAGTTTTATATACACAATCACAAATTATCTTAAATAAATGATAAAGTCTTTCAAACCTACGGCAAATAAAAATGAGAGACACATTTGTAATTATTTCCCGAAATATTATATAAAGAAGTCCTCACCAGATCAGTCTTGAATCTCCCCCTGTCAAATATTCACGTAGTGAGCTCCTCCAAAAGAAAATTATGACTAAAATTCTGCTTGATGATATTATTTCTCAGACGTCTTGCTAATAAATAGTATTTACACATACAATATGTGTAATATTGTATTATTATTATAGTATACAAAATAAACTACATCCCCAGTAATTATCTATTCCCCATTAATTCTCCAGAGTAAAATAATTGTTTTGTGAAAAATATTCGAATTAGTCACCACTTGGGCGCCAAATGTTATCAATTATATTTTTACTCCCAAATTCGGCGCCACAAACAGACAAAACTTCGTACCCAGTAATTGTATCTGTCACTATCACAGTTTCCTGACTGACCAAATAAAGGATCTCATTAGAAAAGGAATGGTTAGAGGATATACTTTTCCCGAGTACTTACCAGGGTTCTTTAAAGTGCCGCAAGGCCGACGTATCGAACTGGGGGGGGGGGGGGTCTTCCGCTTTTTGGAACCCGCCTGCCCTGCGGGGTTGGAACGCGCGAAGCTCCTCTGGAAGAGCGTAGGCTTCCGCGGCCGGAGTCAGTATTTACTAGGCTGTCCGGGTGACGCCGCGTCCATGGCGAAGGTGCCGACGTTTCGGTCGCCATTCTGCGACCGTCCTTACACCCTGAGGAAGGTCGCAGAATGGCGACCGAAACGTCGGCACCTTCGCCATGGACGCGGCGTCACTCGGACAGCCTAGTAAATATCTCCTCTGGACGTTTGGAAGCGCCGAGAGGCGGCGGAAGGCGTCCTGGCCGGCACCTGTCGCCATCTGCTCGCCCGCGCTCCTCTGTGTGGCCTCGGCCTTGGGCGGAGGCCGTGCAGCCTCTCCCGGGGCACGCGGCACTTCCAGCCACGCGGCCACGCAGCGCTGCTCTGGCGCGGGCCGCGGGCGCCCTCCCGGATCTGCTGCCATCCTCCAATTGCTCTTTCCGCCTAACACGTAGTGTAGACTCGTTTGTGGGCACTAGAAACAAAAAAAAAAAATAGGACAATGGCAAAATATCGTCTTTCCCTCTGACTGTCCGTCCGTCCCTTCGTATGTCCGTTCCTCCGTCTGTCCGTATGTGGTCAACTCTAGCGCCTAAACTGTTCAGACGATTTTCTCCAAAATTGACATTTCACAATCGATCTGGCTGATCTTGAGACCCTGCCAAGCAATCTCAAGCTACAACCTCGCTTGTATTAATTCATTGCAGTCAAAACTCAGGAATAAGATTTGAGACATCTTACATAAATTATTTACCCCATTCTCATGAATTAGGGGAAATAATTTATGAACTCCCCGCCTGCCCTATGCCCTAACCCATTTCTAGTATTAAGTCATGCCAATCTCTGTAAACTCAGTGGACTGAACAGACAGGAACTAAAGCTATTAAAAAAATTAATATTTCTTCAACTTCATAAAATGTTCGACGAAAAACGAGTAAATGTTTTATCTTACTAGCATTTTAAAAGTTTTAAAAATTATGCATTTTTCACTCATAATTCGTGATACTCTGCAAACTTGTCAAACAGAAGCATTCTTTTTGCTGTCTGCTACTTACTGTCAGAGGCCCTCTAAGCACCCAAAGTTGCATTGGCACATTACCTTACGTAATGTAACAAATGGTACACATTCGCTCGTTAAGCACAAACATACGACGTCATATATCATCACAGATTCATTTCAACTGTGCTCAAGTGTGGTTCACGTAGGAGATAGTCCTCTAAAGTACTTCATAAAGAATACCTGTTTATTCCTAGAATTTATATCTGGTTGTAACGACAAATAGGCGTTTTCCAATTCAGAAGCGGCTGTTTGTAATATCGTTGACAAATCTCAGAAGGAACCACCTACAGTAACTATGCACATAAATTTAATCTACAATCATCGAGTCCATATTTTTGGACTAAAGTAGCCAGAACCATATTCTCCATTAGTACAAATCTTATGCGCTCACACTGCGGTTAACTTGAAGCGGCATCTCTTTTGAATAGATTTGTGTAAGGTTAACCTTGCAACCCTACAGTACCCCACGCGGAGGTCGTATCGTACCCCTAAGGTTTGTCATTTCATTTTTCACGTTAGCTACTCTTAATACACATGTTTAGAACGTTACAATCGCCCACCAACTCCCATTAGCGAAACATGTTTTCTTTTTATACTACAAAGTTGGTAGCAGTAGCGTTAAGCACCTTTTCCCAATAGCTAGCGATTTTAAATATGCAGAACAATAAATACTAGGGTGTTTACGTTACGTCATACTTAAATACCCTAATAGTAATCGAGAATCAATTGCAATACCCTAACAGTAATCGAGAATCAATTGCAATTATACAATTATTATATAAGCTTTGCCATACACATTGCTGCCAGAGTTGGGAACAAATTCGATATAGCATGACCGAGTGATCGATTAGTATGCGATATAATCCGACCTTTAAACTCGGCGGATTAGCGAACTTCGCTATCACTTTCAGTTCGATTTCGGCTTCGCGCCTCCGAGACTCAAAAGTACAGTGGGTTCCTGAATGCTAAGCTTAATTAAACTCCCTATTCTCGAAATGTGTTTAGGTTCGAAGATGTCATTATTTGAGCCATGCGAAACTGTCATTTGCTGTTAAGATCAACATGATCCAACCATTAAGGCACTCCTACCATAAGTGGCAGAAAACCTGCCAGCAATAGGACCTCAAACGCTTGGAGAGTACCGGAACTCGCACAGTTAGTAATACCTAAATGTACTAAATGATTCATTCCATTTTAATCCTTTTGTATAAAAAAATGTTGTTACTAAAAGGAATCAGTTTGTTAGACAGAATTACTTTCAAAGGTTATCCTCTTGCGGGATTGATATAAAGCAACACCACGATATTCCGAACATCATTTAAAAGCTTCTCGCGCACGTGGTAACATGTGTAAATAATTCCCCCAAACTCCATTCAAGAATAAAATGATTCACTTCGCGTATTTCCTACGTTAAAAACCTACGATTGAGGATCGTCTCGAGCATTTAATTTCAGATGTTTAAGTTTAACGATCGTGCAGTACACACGTGCACTCCTTGGAATATCGCGTGCATTAGTTCTGTCCGCGATACATAGTACGCGCTTTCTACCACCTGAGGGGAAAGAAAAACATGCAAAATATACCACGGATATGGCGAGCTTAACGTGGATGAATACCCACAGCTAGTGCGCTGTTCTGCAACACTGGACGCAGTGAAGCTTTGCCTGTGGC